>CM076582.1:102843049-103464978 GCA_034641835.2 Pinus albicaulis
GTGATCAGAAAGTCGAGAGGAGGAATCCAAGTGTAATTAGCCAGGTCCTTTACTGTTAATTTTTAATGAGTCTAGTATAGGTGAAACTCGAGGTGTTTTTCAGTTTTAGGGAGTCAGAAGAAAAACTTAAGAAAACTCAGTAGGTGTAATTTTTCGTAAATTTAGTCTCTCAAGCCCGAAATAGGATAAAATAATAAAGGAGAGAACTCTGTTGACCATGATTAGTCAACATATACCTTTTTCGTAAATATTCCATTTCAGTCCAGAAAAGGGGTAAACTTATACTGAAAGGACGACTGTTCTTTTCCTTTAACGAGTTTGAATATTCAAGTGCTTGTCAATCTTTTCATATTTAGAGAGTATGAAAAGGGCTTAAAAGAGAACTCCAGGGTTTCGCTTTTTCGTAATTTTCAAGAGCCCGAAAAAGTGATAAAAATATACTCAATGTGGCCGACTTTCAATTTAATTTACGAGCAGGAAAAGACGGAAATAACTCGGCATTTTCATGTGTTTTACAAGAATGAAAGATATCAAAATAATCTTGGGATTTTCATGTGTTTAATGAGTCTTGAAAATAATAATCGAAATGGACTCAACATAGGTTTCATTTTTATACAAGCTTGAAACATAGGAAAAATTATTCTTGAGAGTGGTTTCATTTTTACACAAGCTTGAAACATAGGAAAATTTATGCTTGAGAGTGGTTTGTTTCATTTTAACACAAGATTGAAACAAAGGAAACTGTGCTTGAGATTGGTTTGTTTCATTTTTACACAAGCTTGAAACAAAGGAAAAATCATGCTTGAAATAAGTTTCAATGCCCCCCAAGCTTCATTGCATTCAACTAAGTAGACTACTGGTTACTAATAGGTGGATGTAATGAAGGTTCATTTATGAGATCAGAGGAAAGACTCGACTTAACACTTACGAGATCTAATCAAAGACTCGACTCACTTAGAAGAGGATTTGTTTCATTTTTTAACGAGCTTGACACAGTAAAAGAACTATGCTCATGGTATTTGTTTCATTTTTTAACGAGGTTGACACAGTAAAAGGAACTATCCTCACAATGGCATGTTTCATTTTTAACGAGGTTGACACAGCAAAAGAACTATCCTCATAAGGGTCTGTTTCATTTTTTAACGAAGTTGACACAGTAAAAGAACTATCCTCACGACACTTTGTTTCATTTTTTAACGAGATTGACACAAGAAAAGGAACTATGCTCATTACCCACTGACTCATTTTTTAACGAGGTTGACACAGTAAAAGGAACCATCCTCAAAGTGACCTGTTCATGGCTTCCAACTGGAAGAAACACATGTCAAGGGACACACCTTGATCATGGCTTCCAAGAGGTCTTCATCATATGGAAGAACAGTTCTCTGGAAGGAACTCATGTCAAGGGAAGGGATAAGAACACCGTGTTCAAATAATCCCATAGGGTTTTCCATGTCAAATACCGGATCTAAGTCAAAGGAAAACGAGCAAACAGTGAGAGGCTCGCTTGCATCGGTAACTGAAAACATGGGACTGGTTGCCACATAATTAACCCATGGCAGGGTAGATACCACTTTCATATAAGGAACATTTAGGGGTGTCAGATTACTGGTAGTCGAATCAAGACTAGCGAATGAAATTTGGTAAACAATCACAATGTTTCCATTGCGAGGGAAAGACATCACGCAAAAGAGTGTCGATACGACAGCTTTCATTGCATAGATATAGTCTTTCCCAAGGAGTAAATTGAAATCCAAGGGGCCTCGAACTACCATAAGATCAAAACGGACAGTTTTACCTTCCAAGGTAATAGTAAACTTAGGAAGGATCCCTAGAGGTTCACTAATGGTTCTATTAAAAGCTGATAGATTCTGCGTAACAGGCACAAGGTGAGGGGAACCCAAATCTTTCCATACAGTTGAGGATAAAATACTAACAGAAGCACCTTCATCTATACTTGTACGACACACATTCTTACCACAAACTTTCACAATGATTTGGAAAGGGATGGAGGAAGGAAGATGAGGTTATGTCAATCTATTCCAATCAAAGGAAAAGACCTCGGTACTTGGAGGGGACTCTGTAGAAACAGGAGAAATGCCCCCTGGTGTAGAAGAATCTGATGTAATAAGAAGAACCTGAGCGGTATGAATTTCACTCTCTACAGGGAGAGTGGGATCGACCGGATGTGAAATCAAGTCGACCACTTGATCAAATAATGGATCATCAACCTTAGTGATATGAGTTTCACTCTTCCATGCAAGCGCGGGATTAACTGTACTTGGATTAGATCAATCACTTCGTCAATTGACGGTAGGTTGGGAGAAATTTTACGGTAACCAGTTGGAAGTTGTTGCTGTGGAACAGGAAGGTTTTCCAACAATTTTGAGGCTTCATCCATGTGAGGGAAAATGTGAGTTTGATGACTCCCTTTGCATAACCTACAAGGAAACCTAACTTTACCCTTTTTCCTAGGAAATTGACAATCAACGTATTTGTGGCTAGCAACAACCTCCCCTTTTTGGTTAATATTAGTAATAATACTAAATAAAATGGGGACCCTTAGTTAAAATCCAAAAAATCAATTAGGATTTGTTTCCTTTAGAAAATAAAATTTTCTATCATAAACCTACAAAAATCCCTTTGAGAGAATATTGCGAAAATATTAAGTTTATGATAGATTATAATAAAATTTGCTCTTGAAATGATATAACGCATCCATAACAAAAATAGTCTATACAAAAAGCATTGATCGCAGATCGCATAGCGCAGAAAACAGAAATGATTAACAAATATCTTTTACGCTCTGATTTATTATGCGCTTTTGCGATTTTGCGCTTTTGCGATGATTTGATTTTGCGATTGTGCGCTTTTTGTGATTCTGCGCGTTTGCGATATGTGCTTTTATGATTTTTTGCGATATGCGCTTTGCGCTGTTACACAGTTCCTGCTTTTGCGATAAGTTTTATGACTTTGATGATTTCATATCGCGATATTGCGACATTGCGATATTGCGATATTGCGCAGCAAATCGCACATCGCAATGTCGCAGATTCACGTAAGCGCGCTATCCCGAGGCAATCTTCCCATGTGTCAAATCCGTTATGCGCTTTATTGACTATATTAAATGATTGGAGTGATTATTAATGTGAAAAGAGATTGTGTTTAGATTGGAAGTCGTTTCATAATTTAAATATTATATTTCATCCGCGTTCATATTCAAAACAATCTCGTCACCTTTCTATTATCATTACTCTCATTTATTCGTAAAACGCAGGCACGAAGGAGCGGATCACTATACAAAGCTTCCACTATACATTATGGGTAAGAAGGAGAAGAGCTCAAGTTCTGAGAACAAAGAAATGGCTTCGCTATACGCAGACACCGCATGTAACAAAGATGCGGGCATATCCACTTGGAAAGGAATGTATAATCTATTAGAGGATGAAAACCCTGTGGTGTCGAAAGTTGCAGCTACGGCCGGTTCAAAGGATACGTCTGAAGCAACCCTTAGAGACTTGGCTTGCTCATTTCTCCACAGAATTGCAGCAAGGCCAAGGATTCTCCCATATACAGATATGGTGAGATGGGTGCTGGCTAGCACAGATATCTCAGATAGGCAATTCAAGACTCAGTCTGAAGAGCTAATTGGGTCATTCACCGTAGAAGATGTGAGATTAATGTATAAGCTGCCGGAACCTCATACGCCTTATAATGAGCAATTCATGAAAGAATTTGACAGAGAACATGCAAATTTCTCAGAATGCACACAGGAATGGACCAAAAAAGATGAACCATTAAACAAAAACAAGCACAGGTGGGCAGTACCAAAAAAGGATGTTTTAGACATTGTTCACAAGTTCGAATATCCAAGGGGGCAAATTGACACAGTTTCTACCACAAGATAAGGTATGTGAGTTTGCCAAAATTATCCTCTATAGAGCTTTTAGAAGTTAACAAAGAAGCTGTTGGAGGTCAAGAGTTCTCAGAGAAACACAAAGCTCTTCTTGAGAAAAGTCAGGAGTTGAAAAGACTTGAAATAACTGTCAGATAAAATGAAGAAACATTAACCAAATTCAAAGCAACTGATATTGAGTAGAAAAAAGGATGTAGAGCGTGTTCGGCACAGAGGAAAATTACTGCAAAAGAAACTACTCTGGCTACACAAGAGCGGAAAGGGGCAATAGGGGAAATTGTTCCTACGCTTGCCAACTCTGTCTTTTAAAGACGGCTGAATTCTGGAGTCGGTTAACCGCATCTTCTCAAAACTATGCTAGATGCCTGCAAGAGCAAAGATCAAGTTTATAGCTAGATAGATTTAGTTTTAATTTCACTGTATTTTAGCCTAGGAAAAGGACGGTCATTGAACCGAATCCTCAATTTTTTTAATAAACTATTTTTAGAGTTAGTTAAAGTAGTATTTAAACCCCTCTAATGCAGAGAGAGAGGGGTCCTGGATCTTAATACTGTGAGACTTGGAGATTGCATTTCTGTACTCCATTGTCTTATATATTTTTTGAAAAGGATCACATCTGGTGATTTTTATGCGAAATTATCTTTGAAGTGTTGCATTTATGTACCTTTAGAATTCGATTTTGCATTATAATTGCTGGATAGAGTATCAGATTGCATCTGGAAGTCATCAAGATGAACAAGGTATTTCTATCTGTTTGCTGTTGATTTTTGTTGTTGTATGATATTCGTTTTAAGATTGCTATCATTTATATGTATTTGTTCTCACAACGCTCTCTTTTGTATATCATTTCTGAGTATAATTGAAACATTATTTTTCATAATTACATGTAAATGGTATATAATGATGAATGCAATATGCTATTATAACTCTGTTTAATTTCTTAAACAGAGTTACCTTTATTTGTTTCTGCACATTTCAATTTGATTAATAATACATTTTCATGGTTATTGTTGGATTGAAACAATCTTAAGTTGTATTCACATGTTATTACCCGGGTTAATATTAGAATTTCTTTATCAGTATTTAGCTTAGATTATATAGTTTTATTTTAGTTAATTTAGTCCCATTTTCACCCACCCAATCCAATCCATTTAGTTATAAGGAAACTGGTCCTTTAAATCCAGTCGGAGCCACCATACCAAACGGAAAAGGAGCTGTCCTAAGGTCCCGACCGGGTGGTTATCCCCGATGTTTGAAGCAGAGATTTTCTAGGCTTCAACATTTTTGGCGCTAGAAGGAGGGCATGAGCTATGAATGGCAAGTAAACCTATATCCACAAGCCATTCCGAGAGCAAAACACCCTCATTAACTTCTTCAATTTCTTCTGAAATTCAAAATCCTAGAGAAGAAATTGCAGAAAATATTCAAACACCCACTACCAAAATCTCAAAACATTCAGACAATCAACATCCTGGGTCTCCCGAAGTTCAAGATTTAATTCATAAATTGAAAGGATTCTCATTATCTCTTGAAGAGTCTGAAATATCTGAAGGTAGTGTAACTTCAAAATTTGTTTCTTCAAAACCTCTTACTATGCTTCAAAGTGAAAAACTTGGTATCTCTCCCAAAGAATTCCCTTTACCTAGTAGAGTTAAAACAAGAAAAACACAATCGAAATCAGCAAGTTCAACCTCTAATATCCAAATACCTGTTTCCGAAATCCCTTCTCAACGAAGTACAGTCATTTCCATATCATCTCCACAAACATCTTCTCCTCAATCCTCATCAGTCTCAACATCATTCATTCCAACAACTTCTATCCAAACACCACCAGTTTCTACTATCCCTCCAATAGTCATCCCAACAATGGCACAGAGACCATGGTCTACTCCAGGAGCAGTCAACATGGCTGCACCTTTACACGATTTACCAGACAATCCTGGAAAATGGCTTCCAAATTTTAGCCCAGATCTTAACATTCCAGCTGAAGAACATATCAATAACTTTATGCTGGCCATTAATTTGAATGGAGTCACAAAGGAGGATGTTGTAGTTAGACTATTTCCTTACACCCTTCAAGGAACAGCAGGATCATGGTATTTTTCATTACCATCAGGATCTATAACAAGTTGGGACATTTTTGCAGATTAATTTTTAACCAAATTTGGAGATGACCGATCAATTGCAACTTTACTTAATGATCTCTCAAATTTGAAAATTGAACCCAAGGAACCAATTAAGGAGTTTAATTCCCGATTCAATAAGCTCTTGAATAAAATTCCCACTGATTCCAAGCCAAGTGAGCAGGTCAGAATTGAATGGTACATTACTGCCTTACCCTCAAACATAGCAATTTTCGTAGACAGAGCTGCAAAGCCCACATTAGCCGAAAGTATGAAAGAAGCTATTGCAGTTGAAAAACGTATCACTTCTCTGGAAAAGAAAAATTCTCTTGAAGAAAGGAAATCAAAGAAGGTCAGCTTTAGAGATGATTCAAAGAAAAAGGCTAAAGATCCATATGACATGGAAGGTTTACAGAAAGTTCTTAAAACCATGTCAAATGAAATGGTCGAAATAAAAAAATAAGTAGCTGAAACTTCCACCAAGAAACCATTCCGGAATTTTAGAAAGAACCAAGTTGAATCTAAACCTCCTAATACAATCTCTAATGCAGAATCAGAAGAAGAGGAAGAAGAAGAAGATACATATGTAGTATCAGATCAAGAGGACGAAAATGAAGAAATAGCTGAATTAAATGGAATGTGGGATTTTATTCTCCCTAATTCTGATAGTGAAGAAGCTATGCCTGTAAGTACTAGGAGTAAATCTACAGCAGAACCAGTACAAACAGTTCCAAAAAAGAAAATTGCAACTCCAAGTACCAAAGATAAACCCACTGTGAAGAAAACTTCTCCATTACCTACTCAAAATCAACCATTTTCTTCTAATCCTCTCACATCAACAGCCAAAACTTTAGTAGTGTCAGAACCCATGGAATACAACATTGTCGAAGACATGAAAAAGATAAAAGCCAACATTTCCTTACATGAACTCAACAAACTAAAACACCAGCAAAAGTTGTTATTAAAAGAACTTAACGCTACACCAATTGCTCCTGTACCAAGCGGTGTAGTGGCAAAAGCAGCAAGAGGAACTGGTAAGTCACCCGATAAGGTAGATGCTACTGATACTGTGCTCATTGGGGAAAATTCAAATTCTCAAACTCCTCCTTTTCTTTTTACTTATGAGATGTACAATAAAAATCTGCACAATTGTTTGATTGATTCTGGAGCTTCCTCCAATATAATGCCTACATCTGTCTGTGCTAAATTGAATATTGAACCACAGAAATCAGCAGTACATATTGTTCAGTTGGATCGATCCAAAGTTCAAGTGGTAGGAGAAATAAATTCAGTCACAATCAGATTAGCTTCTGATCCTAGGATTGTCCAAAGAATTGATATTTTGATTGCTGATATTCCTGAATTCTATGGATTAATCTTGAGCAGGGACTGGTCTGCGAAACTTAATGGTTACATCTCGACTGATTATTCACACATGTGGCTTCCTTATAAAGGGAAACCAAATCAAATTAAAATTGAGCGAGAAAAGCATATGACACACACTGTCACTGAATTTGAACAACCTAATGAACCTGTGGCATTTAACAACAATATTCTTGGAGGATATTCTGCTGAATCATTTCTTGGAAATTTCAAAGCTCCTCAGTCTCCTTTTTCTGTAAATACTTTTGTTTCTCAGATAGAGAATTTTTCAGAGTCTGATTCTTCCAGAATTGTAAATACTTCAGATTTAATTGTAGATAAGCCAATAGATAAGTCTTTATTTTGGTCATTATATTTTGATGGAGCTGGAGCTGGATGCATATTGATTGATCCGAATGGAGAGAAAACTATGTTATCATGCAGATTAGAATTTGAGTGTACTAACAATACTGCAGAATATGAAGCCTTGGTTCAAGGACTTTATAAAGCCATAGGGTTAAATGTTAAATACTTGAAAGTCTTTGGTGATTCCGAAATTGTAATCAAACAAGTTAGGAATACTATTCATTGCCTTTCAGGACATCTTAAACACTATCAAACCCTAGTACAAGATCTCACCACTCATTTTTTAGCATTTAATATTTCTCCTATTCCTAGGAATCAAAATACATCGGCTGACTTGTTAGCTAATGTTGCATCTAAACTCCTGCCTGCTGAAGACTGCAGTCCTGATAGGTTTTCTGTAGAATTGATCTTTCGTCCATCTGTCCCAGACAATGTCACAAACTGGAGAGTTTTCTATCATGATCAAGATATTTTAAGTTTCATGACTTCAGACAAATCATATGATGATCAAATTATTGATGAAGAAGATCATGATTTACAAATTGCTTCAAAAAGTAATGAAAATCCCATTCTGAAATCTGTTGTTAAATTGGAGGACTTATATGATATTAAGGACAGATTCAAGAAAGTTGTTAATACAAAACTTCAAAGTTCCACTTTGAAGTTTGAATTAGTAAATCTTGGTTCTGATTCTAAACCCCAAAACATTAATTTAGGACTCAATTTAACACCAGAGGAAAAAAGTGCATTCATTAAATTGCTGAACAAGTATAAAAAAGTTTTTGCTTGGAATTATGATGATCTAAAAACATATGATACTTCGATTATTCAACACACGATTCCAATGCTTCCTGATGTTAAACCTGTTCAACAGAAACTGAGAAAAATTCATCCAAATCTCGAGAGTCAAATCAAATCAGAACTCAATAAACTTTTGAAAGCCAAGATCATTTTTCCAGTCAGGCACTCTAATTGGGTTTCCAATATGGTACCTATAAGAAAGAAGAATGGTGATATAAGAATCTGTATTGATTTTAGAAATCTAAACAAAGCATGTTTAAAAGACAATTTCCCATTGCCAACCATGGAACAGATACTTCAAAAGGTACCTGGTTCCGAACTTATGTCTTTTCTCGATGGGTTTTCAGGGTATAATCAAGTTTTAGTTCACCCAGATGACAGATTGAAGACAACTTTCAGAACAAAATGGGGAACTTATGCTTATCAGAAAATGCCTTTTGGTCTAATAAATGCAGGAGCAACTTTTCAAAGAGCCATGGACATTGCATTTAAAGGTCTGATCAATAAATCTATTGTTGTTTATCTTGATGACATAACGGTATTTTCAAAAAAGAGAGCCAATCATCTACATGACTTAAAGCAAATTTTTGAAAGATGTAGAAGGTTTGGTATTTCCTTAAATCCAAAGAAATATTTCTTTGCTTTAGATGAAGAAAAACTCTTAGGATTTGTTGTGTCAAAAGATGGTATATATATTGATCCAGAAAGAGTAAAAGAAATTTCTGATATTTCTTTACCACATAACAAAAAATCCATGCAATCATTCCTTGGACAGATCAATTTTGTAAAAATATTCATTCCTGATTTTTCTTTAATTGTTTTACCTATGAAAAATATGATCAAGAAGAATTCAATATTCAAATGGACGCATAAAGAAAAGGAAGCTTTTGATTCAATCAAACAAGCAATCATTAATGCACCAGCATTGAATACCCCGGATTTTTCTAAAGATTTTATTTTGTATACTTTGGCCACTGAAACATCCTATGCAGCCGTTTTGACACAACTCAATGATCAAGAAATTGAAGCACCTATTTATTTCTTTAGTTCAAATCTGCAAGGAGCTGAGCTTAATTATTCTGATGTTGAAAAACAAGCCTTTGCTGTGTTTAAATCAATCAAACATTTCAGACCTTTTCTCTTGAAAACACATACAAAAATCATTTTCCCATTCTCTGCAGTGAGGCAATTATTAATTCAAAAAGAAGTAGGAGAAAAGAGAGCTAACTGGGTAACAACCTTGCAAGAATATGATATTGATATTAAACCAGCTAAAATTGTTAGAGGACAAGGTTTTTGCAGATTATTGGCAGGAGCTCATAACATACCAGAAAATCAAGATTCAAATCAAGATATTCAAGTAAGTCAGATAAGTGTTACAGATTCTGAATCTCAGTATGATGATCTTATCTATTACTTGAAAAATGGGTATGCTCCTTCTAATCTCAGCTATAAGAGTAAACGCGCTTTAAGGTTAAAAGCTATTAAATATGAGATCATTGATAATGTGTTATTTAGAAAAAATTATGATTCAATTTTATTAAGATGTCTTGAAAAAACTGAAGCTGAAAAGGTTTTGCAGGAATTGCATGATGGACCAGCAGGAGGTCATTTTGGAGGTGATACCACAGCTCACAAAATAATTCGCGCTGGTTATTACTGGCCTACCCTTTTTAAAGATACGCATGATTACGTAAGGAAGTGCCAAATTTGTCAGACTGCAAGTGGAAGACAAAGGAAACCAGCTTTTCCTTTGCAACCAGTGACTATTGAGCAACCATTTGAACAATGGGGACTTGATATTATTGGTGAAATAGTACCTCATTCTTCCAAACAGCACAAGTACATCCTTACTGCAACTGATTACTTTACAAAATGGGTAGAGGCAATCCCATTGAAGGTAGCCAATTCTGATGCAATTATTGATTTCATAGATCAATTCATCATAACCAGGTTTGGTGTACCTCAAGCTCTTGTTTTTGATAATGAATCTTACTTCTCTGGAAATAGTTTAATTGAATTTGCAGTCAAAAGAGGTTTTAAATTAAAATATTCAGCAAATTATTATCCACAAGGTCATGGTTTGGCTGAATCCACTAATAAAAACCTTATCAAAATCATTAAAAGGACCGTTGATCAAAATCAAAAGAATTGGCACAAATCTTTAATCTTTGCGTTATGGGCTGATCGTATCACTGAAAAAGCTTCAATAGGGACTTCACCTTTCAATCTGGTTTATGGAAAAGAAGCTATGATACCTTCAAATTTAACTCTTCCATCATTAGCCCTAGTACAGTTTATTGAAGAAAATCCTTCATCATCCATTCAATTGAGATATGATCAAATCCTTAAACTAGAAGAAGATAGGGATAAAGCAAAAATTACTCATGAAAAACATCAACGACTTGTAAAATCTTCTTTTGATGCAAGTTCTACCAGCTCAAAAAATTTGTCAATTGGTGATCTCGTTTTGAAATGGGATAAAGCACACGAAGAAAAAGGTAAACATACCAAATTTCAGAAAATGTGGCTTGGACCATTTCAGATCGTTGAGAAGATAGGCTCAAATACATACATACTCCAAGATCTAACAGGTAAGAGAGAACCTCTTCCTGTAAACGGGCTTATCTTAAAGAAATTCTTTTCCTAAGGAGGTAACCCCTTCTTAAACTGTACATATTTCTTTCTGCAGATTTTGATTGTTTTTGTTACAAATAAAGGTCGTTAATAAGTCCCTGATTGACTGTTTACTATTTAAGAAAATTTCTTCGGAAAAATATTATAAATATTTATTTTATGTAAATAAGAATTTTTAAAGTAAATGATCATAATTTTTGAGTAGTTTAAAATAAGATGTTTAAACTTTGAAAAGATTATTTCAATCATTTACATGATCTTTTGAAATATTGAGGAAAATGTAAAATCATTAGAAGTTTATCAAGCAGAGAAAGGTTATTTGTAAAAGTAAAGTTTTTCAAAGTTTTGGAACTCAAAAAACTCTGAAAATTGTCATCCATTGGTTCTTAAGGATAAAAATATTTCACCCCATCCATTTAAGTTATGATTTTTTAGAATGTAATTCTAAGAAATTATACGAAAAATTTAAGAGATAAGAGGTCTCATTATGAGCCGACTTACTATGTTCATAAGGAATGATAAAATTGACATTACCAATACTGCATACCAAAACAGGGTAATGGCTTATAAATATAAGACAAGGGGTCTCATCACGAGCCAGCTTGTTCAATTTAATTATAACTAGTGAATGGCATTGTTATCAACTGGCCACCAAACCAGAACAATGGCTCTTAAAATAAAAAATAAATAAAAGACAAAAAACATGAGATAATAAATCTTATGAATTTATCTTTTAAAAGGTCATAATTTTAATTGGATGGGACAATGAATGGTTAATGGTTTAAAGGTAACCCTGTCGAGACTATAAACGTTTGCTGGTAGCAGAGGCAATACCTATGACAATAGAGTATATTATAAAACCAAAATTTGAAGAGATCCACTTACTTTATTATTAACACCAATCAAAGCTTGAGATAACCCAAAATGTTTTTATTTTTCTCAAAGAACTAGAAAGAAATTATGAAATGATTTTGTATTTTTCTTTCATAGTTACATTTTATTTTGAATAATTCTTAGATAAGTTTTCATCATCCTTAAAAAATTTTACTTACTAAAGATAGAATGTTCATTTTATTTTTCAGAGATAACTGTTTCTTCCAGTGAATCGCCAATTGTTGTGGCCTGTATAACCTCCTTTTTGTTAATATTATTAATAATACTATTAAATCAAATGGGACCCCTTGTTAAAATCTAAAAAATCAATTAGGATTTGTTTCCTTTAGAAAATAAAATTTTCTATCATAAACCTACAAAAATCCCTTTGAGAGAATATTGCAAAAATATTAAGTTTATGATAGATTATAATAAAATTTGCTCTTGAAACGATATAACGCATCCATAACAAAAATAGTCTATACAAAAAGCATTGATCGCAAATCGCATAGCGCAGAAAACAGAAATGATTAACAAATATCTTTTACGCTCTGATTTATTATGCGCTTTTGCGATGATTTCATTTTGCGATTGTGCGCTTTTTGTGATTTTGCGCGTTTGCGATATGTGCTTTTATCATTTTTGTGATATGCGCTTTGCGCTATTACGCAGTTCCTGCTTTTGCGATAAGTTATGACTGTGATGATTTCATATTGCGATATTGCGACATTGCGATATTGCGATATTGCGCAGCAAATCGCACATCGCAATGTCGCAGATTCACGTAAGCGCGCTATCCCGAGGCAATCTTCCCATGTCAAAATCGTTGTAAAACACAACTGACTATATTAAATGATTGGAGTGATTATTAATGTTGAAAAGAGATTGTTTAGATTGGAGTCGTTTCATAATTTAAATATTATATTTCATCCGCGTTCATATTCAAAACAGTCTCGTCACCTTTCTATTATCATTACTCTCATTTATTCGTAAAACGCAGGCACGAAGGAGCGGATCACTATACAAAGCTTCCACTATACATTATGGGTAAGAAGGAGACGAGCTCAAGTTCTGAGAACAAAGAAATGGCTTCGCTATACGCAGACACCGCCTGTAACAAGGATGCGGGCATATCCACTTGGGAAGGAATGTATAATCTATTAGAGGATGAAAACCCTGTGGTGTTGAAAGTTGCAGCTCCGGCCGGTTCAAAGGATACGTCTGAAGCAACCCTTAGAGACTTGGCTTGCTCATTTCTGCACAGAATTGCAGCAAGGCCAAGGATTCTCCCATATACAGATATGGCGAGATGGGTGCTGGATAGCACAGATATCTCAGACATACAATTCAGGACTCAGTCTGAAGAACTAATTGGGTCATTCACCATAGAAGATGTGAGATTAATGTATAAGCTGCCGGAACCTCATACGCCTTATAATGAGAAATTCATGAAAGAATTTGACAGAGAACATGCAAATTTCTCATAATTCACACAGGAATGGACCAAAAGAGATAAACCATTAAAGAAAAACAAGCACAGGTGGACAGTACCAAAAAAGGATGTTTCAGACACTGTTCACAAGTTCGAATATTCAAGGAGGCAAATTGTCACAGTTTCTACCACAAGATAAGGTATGTGAGTTTGCCGAAATTATCCTCTATAGAGCTTTTAGAAGTTCACAAAGAAGTTGTTGGAGGTCAAGAGTTCTTAGAGAAACACAAAGCTCTTCTTGAGAAAAGTCAGGAGTTGAAAAGACTTGAAATAACTGTCAGATAAAATAAAGAAACAGCAACTGATATTAAGTAGAGAAAAGGATGTAGAGCGTGTCTGGCACAAAGGAAAATTACTGCAAAAGAAACTACTCTGGCTACACAAAAGAAGAAAGGGGCAACAGGGGAAGTTGTTCCTACGTTTGCCAACTCTGTCTTTTAAAGACGGCTGAATTCTGGAGTCGGTTAACCGCATCTTCTCAAAACTATGCTAGATGCCTGCAAGAGCAAAGATCAAGTTTATAGCTAGATAGATTTAGTTTTAATTTTACTGTATTTTAGCCTAGGAAAAGGACGGTCATTGAACCGAATCCTTAATTTTTGTAATAAACTATTTTTAGAGTTAGTTAAAGTAGTATTTAAACCCCTCCCCAATGCGGAGAAGAGGTCTGGATCTTAATGCGTGAGACAGATTACTTATATAAAATGCCTATGTGCCAGGAAAGATCACATCAGTGATTTTTATAATTATCTTTGATGTTTATTTACCCCAATGCTTTAAATTCGATTTTGCATATAATTAACGGGATAGAGTGTCAGGATTATCTGGAAGTCATCAGATGAACAGAAGGTATTTCTATCTGTTTGTTGTTGATTTAAATTTGTTCTAGTATGATATTAATTTTTAGTTACTATCATTTATATGTATTAGTTCTCTAGCTCTTTGTATATTATTTAAAATTATAATT
The DNA here is from genome assembly GCA_034641835.2 of Pinus albicaulis. Lineage (NCBI taxonomy): Eukaryota > Viridiplantae > Streptophyta > Pinopsida > Pinales > Pinaceae > Pinus > Pinus albicaulis. The sequence continues at coordinate 102,857,587 of CM076582.1, forward strand.
GAAACGTTATTTTCATAATTGCATGATAAGTATATAATGATGAATGCAATATGCTATTATAACTCTGTTTAATTTCTTAAACAGAGTTACCTTTATTTGTTTCTGCACATTTCAATTTGATTAATAATACATTTTCATGGTTATTGTTGGATTGAAACAATCTTAAGTTGTATTCACATGTTATTACCCGGGTTAGTATTAGAATTTCTTTATCAGTATTTATCTTAGATTAGATAGTTTTATTTTAGTTAATTTAGTCCTATTTCCACCGATCCAATCCAATCCATTTAGTTATAAGGAAACTGGTCCTTTAAATCCAGTTGGAGCCACCATACCAAACGGAAAAGGAGCTGTCCTAAGGTCCCGACCGGGTGGTTATCCCCAATGTTTGAAGCAGAGATTTCCTGGAAGCTGACCTGTTGAGGTTGATGGATCAACGGTAAGTTGATGAGATTTTTCGGACCATACTTCCAAGACCTTTGGAATACCAGGACAATTGATAAGGAAGTGGTCACCCTTACAAAGCTTGCAAGGGTATTTGGGTTTATGATGCATGTTGGAGGTTTCCTCAACATTACTAACACTTACAGCCATGATTGGTTGGTTGACTTCTTTCTTATCTTGCTTCTTCTTCTTCTTCCCTTTCTTATTCTTCTTAGTCACCTGGTTACTAGCGTCAAGGCTTTTACCAAGCGAAGAGGAAGAAATGGAGGAAAAAATTTTGGGCGAAGAAGGTAAAGAGTCAACATGAGGTTGGTGATGTTGAGATGGTGAACTTTGTTGAGGTGAAGCATCCGGTTGAGGTGGAACAATTTGTGTATTCGAGGCCAACGAAGTTGAAAATAACCATACTGGTAAACCTATGGTAAATCCAGGTAATGACAATGTAGCCATATAAGGAGGACCAACATTTCCAAAGAAAATAAAAGTACTAGGATTCTCATTAAGAGGGGTTCCTTGGTTTGTAAATTCTAGAACAGTTGCCATTAATTTCAACTTCAGTGAATTTTATTAACAATTTAACAATATTCACAATTCACAATTTAAACCTGACAATCAAAATTCACAATTCACACCTAAGGTCTCTAAAAATTAAAAACAAACAAATCAACACGCGCTAACAAATCTAGGAGTCAAACCACACATAAAAAGTAGATTCCCTCACTAAAAACATTAGTTGGTGATGAAATCCAACATCGCAGAATTTTAATGTAGAAATATCGGTTGGAACAGTTACCCCGACAACCTGCTTAATGAAACAGACTGGTGCAAGTTTCTCCACTTAAACCATTTTGAATGAAGAGAACCCTCCGGAGAGTCCAAGTGAGCCTAGTCGACGTCTGCTCCAAGTACAGTGGGACCTTACCTCCACCATCACCTTGGGAAAGAATCCTAAAGTTTATGGCCACTAAGGTCACCAACTGAAACAATTGTACATGGGGAAACAATCTACGATCCGATATACACGCAAGGACAGAGTAACAAGCTCAATCCCCTTGAAGGCTCCTTGATATAATACAAGGTTTACCAATAAGTGACCCCGGGCTCCTCGACAATGGTCTATCCAAAGTTTACCGTTTTTAATACGTGCACATCTGATATCTTTCCCAATGAGATAGGTATGATTACCTCAGTGGTTCGGATATGATCTTATGCTTGACTCTTTTAAGAAGAGCTTCCCAGAGCACAATTGCAACAATTGGAATTTTTCCTACCGCAAGATGCTATTGTTTGTTTATTTTCTTTGGAAAGTTAACTACAACCTATTCCAAAGCACTAGCCTAAGCTAGATTGGTAAAAAGAACCCTAGAAAATGTAAAAAATTCTAAATAAATTTTATTAAGCGTTGTGTTATTTGGCTGTTATTATTCAAAGGGTAAATGGATATGAAACCAATGGTGTTATGACTTGACCCAAAACTGAATACAGTCGAATATAATAATGTAATATTTTCAATTCGATGAATCCTAACTAAAGTAAGGAGAGAGGTTCACTTCCAACAATGCAAATAGGAGAAAATATAACAAATTCTCTAATGCACTAATTTCATCAAGAAAAACTAATGCTTTTTCAATTCCAAATTTTTATTTTTATGTTTTTAAAACAAGCATAAAAACATGTAAATTCAAATCAAGGAAACTGATCTAAATCTACGATTTTTTCAGATTGTAAACTATGCAGTTGTAATCTATGCATAATTCACTTGAAAAATATGCATATGTAATCTATGCACATTTTTCGTTCATATTCTGAAAATGAGAATTCTAATTATGCAAATGTAATCTATGCAAAAGAATTCTCAAACACAAGATGATTCCAATGTAATCTCAGAGCCTATGAAGTGTAAGTAAAGAAAATTGGGTGAGAATTCCAAAGGTCAAAAAATAAAAACACTCAAAGGCGATTAACACTCAGACACAATTTAGTGCCCCGCCCCGGCGAATGAAGGGGAATTTGTTTTGTTGCAAAAACAGAAGAAAAAAAATGCAAAATTGTTAAGAGACTGAGACAAAACCTCGAATTAATGACCAAAGGAAATCAAATTAAAAATTTCTCAAAAAGAAACTCAAAACACCCAATTAACTTAACGTAGATTGAGACAAAAGTTGCTGAAAGAAACTCACACATAAGGCTTTGATTGTCAAAAGAAATTGGGGCAAACAAAAAAAATCTGGTAATCTGGCTCCTAAAACGAGAATTCTTAATTTTTCAAAAATTTTCCACAAGTCCACAGGTTTCAATGGAGAAAAATGCAGTACCGCACTGTTCTGAACTAAAAACTACGGAGGCTACCGCACTGTCTTTAAATAAAAACTGCGGAGGCCAGGAAAAATACTGAAAAAATAAAAATCAAGATTTCCTTTTCAGGGATTATGATAAGTTATCTACCCAACCCAGTTTTTAGACTAATCAAAATCAGAAGACTCTTAAAATTCAAAATGAAAATAAAAAAGGAAAAATAAGTTCATATATTCCCCAGCGGGGTCGCCATTTTGTTAGATGGACAAATCCCTCTTGCGGACGAGAGCGATCTTCGTAGTATCCTAAGGATATATAGAAACAAACAAAAAAATGTAGACCATTTTCTCTAGACCATTATGCTTAAGAACTACTAATTATCTATGGAGAGATGCTCCTACCTGAAGTCCAACGCTTGCTGTAATCTTTAATCCAGTCGCTCCAAAAGAGGTCAATTCAGCATGTGAAACTTGCATTCAAAGATAGGAAAAAGATTAAAAGCACCTACACAATATAATAATTCAGAAACACTAATCTATCTCAGTGATTAAGGAATCCAAGAATTAAATTACTCAAATAGATATATGAACAACTTAATGAGAAAATAGAATCCATTTGTATTAACTTGTATGATAAGAAGTAACCTTACAACCTTGTCACCTTGATGTTATACAGGTTCTTCCAGGGTCCTGAACAACCATTTTCCATCGGTTTGACAAGCCTTCTCCTCTCCGAACCAGCATAAAACTATGAATATGAGTGTGTAATCGTTCTCATACCATTGATGCCAAATATGGAGAGAATAATTTCTTTAGCAATTCACCTCAAAACTACCAAATTCTAAGTACCCTTGAGACTGAAACATGATCTCAATTTATAGCAGAAGGGAGGAGGTTTTAGTTCCAAAGAAAGGGGGATAAAGTCCTCTCAAAAAGGGATTTTAGCTCAAAATACCAAGGGATAACCTCCATTAATGAATGGATATAGGTTCATGAATGAAGGGGTGAAGCTTGACCAGATTACGCTTCTAGAAGCTTCCAGCTGGGAGAATATTCGACCAGCTAGGTTTCTAGAACTTACTTTTCTTTTTATTTTATCTTTTACGAGGGTCCGCAGTTTTAAAGAGCAGAACGTGCGAGATGTGTCGCAGTTTTTAGAGAAATAAACTGCAATACTGCAGGAAATGACTGGGAAAAGTGTGGAATTAGGCTTTTTATGGTTTTAATGAGCTTTTTCCAAATTCCAAGACTTGGTTTAGGAACTTTATAATTTTTGACCTTCAAGAGAGCATAAAATAGGTAATGATGAACCCATATAGATAGATAAATGTCATGGTGACAATTTTTAGTGTAACACTACCGAGTTCCTCACGTATTTTCAGTTACCCATTCACCATGATTCCAGGATGGAATTACTGAAACATTTTAGATAGACACCAGTCATCCATATCTCGGACAATCTCCATGAATGGCGGCGACGTCTCAGTTTGTGCAAATCCAAAATCAATGGTCGAGTCTTGCTGGACCTATTCCTGAAAACTCTCACTGCAGAGATTTCAAAAGATGTAGCAACCAAAAAACCTACATTCGAAGAGGATGCCATCAGTAAAGCCCAATATCTCGAGCTGATTTATACGCAGTCAGGATACATTTATAACATCCTGCTTAATGCCCCATGCCTGCAAAATTATAAAGAATTTTCAGGTGCATCGAACACTGCAAATCGATTGATTGGGTCACTGACCCAAAATCACCTAGGCAGCATTAATCAGTACCCCGGTTACGCGTATGATCCTAACCAGAAAATCTCGCAACCCAGCTACCAAAGTCATCATGCACCTTTGCAAAATATGACTTATAGGGCGCAATCGTATCATCATCATCAAGGAGGACCATACCCTCCGGCTCAGGGGACCTAGTACGCAGCTAGAAATACTGATAGAAGACCTCCCCCCTAATAGCCTTTCACAAACTAGGGACAAGGACCTCAATATTCCAAATCTCCAGCACAAAACCCACCCATGAAAAATAATGCAATAGTGAACTTTGTGCAACCTTCGCAGGCACAACTGCACCAATCATATAATTAGGAGAATCATAGCTATCCTCCTAACAAGACCAGGAAAAAAAAAAACAAACAAAAAAAATGTAAGTCTTGGACAGGGGGGAAACAATCAAAAATGCCCTCTGTGATATCAGGCTAGAGGAAACTCCAACCAAAATCAAAACCAGGAACCAAATAACTCCCAAGGGCAGAACAAGAGTGCGAATCTTCGGACCAACCACTCTTGCACAATCTATGGTGAATATGGCCATTACACTCACCAATGTCCCAATCTCCCTGAGTTGAAGAAGCTTCAGGGTAACCGAGGACAAGGGGGACCCTCACAGTAGAAAATTTTCATGCAAGAGTCATCCCCCCACCAAGGGACAATTAGAACCCAACAACAACAAACAACTCTCGACGATTCCGGAAAAAATAGCCACGAAATATACATGACTGGCGAAGAAATGTTTTTCCAGACACATAACCAAAATTACGATACCCCACTAGACACAAATTCGTCAGCGGCTAACACGAGTGCACAAAAAACACCTTTGACTATATCGAATATACCTATTGAACCTTTTCCAAAAATGGCTAAGGGACAAACTAGGCAAGGAGGAAACATTCCAAAGTGGCCCATAACTATAGCATTGTGGACGATTTAGCCCAATATCCCACTGCCATGTCATCTTTGAAGGTATTACAATCATGCCCAAAGCAACAGGAAGCCTTACTTTCCACGTTAGGCACCATCGACCCTGCCGATTCGCACCTAATGGATTTCGATTTAGATAAAGACACCCCTAGGCTTCCTTCGTTGGTCACCTTCCAAATACTGGTGTCAGTCCAAAACATCATTATTCACCGTTGTATCATTGACGAGGGTGCATCCACATGCATCATGTCAAAGAATGTCTGGCAGAAGTTAGGGTCTCTCGAACTAAATCCATTAGACATCACACTTAGAGCATACGACAGGCACCCATCTGCTCCGGTCAGTCTCTACCAAAATGTCCCAGTCTGCTTGGTCGGAAAGATGGTCCTTATAGACATTGAAGTCTTGGATGCTCAACTAGATTACAATATACTCCTTGGGTGAAGTTATATGTATGCCAGGTCTGCCATAGCCTCCTCCGTCTTCCGAACCATGACGTTCCCCCATGAGGATCGCATCATTACTGTCGATCAGTTGACATACCATGACAAGCGATCCCTAATGAACACCAATGTCATTCTACCCTATGTAGACACATCTACTTAGACGCTTACACAATACCAAGAATATGGCCCCGACCAATTCAAACCATCGTCTATCCTCCGGTCATTCCTAGAAGATCCCTTGTTATACCATAATCATCATCTGATATCATAGAGGCTCCGATGTGCATGATGTCCACATCAAGCATCGAAGCCAGCTAGGAGAAGGAGATGAGAAGTAACGACACCGAGACCTCAGCCATGGCAGCCTCGCTAGCCTATACTGCCTTCCAAACTCCTTTCCTCTACCCTCCTTCTGGTTTTTTGTCGCAACATGTCTTGGCAACAATGGTGTTGCCAAACTTATCTTTTGCAATAATAGTTTGGTACTTGGTCCCACCTACCATGACAAGAGTCACAAATTTTACTTCTACAGGGTTAATCCCCCTCACTCTTGAGGAGGCCCCATCTGTTAAGGAGACTGTTGCAACCATCGCATGCAAGCAAATTTTTGTCGCAAAATCGATTGTTACGACAAAAAAAACAATAAAAAGGGGAAGAAGGTAGAAAATCCCACCATGCAACGAGAATTACAACCTTGCAGCATATGTGACATAGTAAGCCACCCTACCCACATTTTCCCAGAGCTGGACGAACTAAAACCGCTCCTTAGCTCTAAGGTAAATATCGTGGAAACAAGTTCCCGTAGAAAGGAACTAGCCACCAAAAATCAAGGCAAGGCATTGCGTACCAACCATGCATGCTCTATATGTGGCCATTATGGGCACTACATCCATCATTGCCTGAAAATACCATGATATAGGGATGCCTTACATGCCATCGAGAAATATTATCAATAGGATCCCTCCATCCAGTCAACTGGAGAAGAACCTCACGTCATTTTTTACCTGCAGGAGGCACGACAATCACCAGAAAGACTTTCGTTCATCTTCCCTCCTCCTATCATACGTTGTGCACTTTTCGATGAACGTGAACATTTCATCGATGAATGCGCAACCCTAGAACTCATCCGAAGGTGGTATCCAGATGAACGAGTGTATATTGTTGGTTTTTGAGCAACCCAATTTTCATGTCTGATATGTTCTGGCAACCACACTTTAGAACAATGCCATTACATCCCTCAGTTTCTCTTAGTGCTAACTATTTTACGCATGACCATAGTATGCCTCTCCCTAGAAGATGGATTTGATATAGAATCCATGGATAGCTCGACAATGCAAGAAGATGTGACAAGTAGATCTATCCTCTTCCTGTCAGCTGAAAAGCAGCCAGTCCGGGAACCCTTGGTCACCCCCAACCACCCTCCACGGAGAAGACCAACATGTGCATTATGTAACACACGCAATCATGTGGTCGCCACATGCCCAGAAATAGAAGCACTACGCCACCGGTACCCGATCATGTCACCAAATGAATAGGACGAGAATACCCAAGAATGATGTTCTTGTCTAGTATGTCAGGGTAACCATCAGGATCAACGTTACACTTATATCCCTTAGGTGCGCCCACTAATCGACATCATTCACACATTAGAAATGCACCATCGAGATATCATCAATAAAGAGCTTAGACAATGTAATGGAAGGTGGATTCCCCCCAGGCAACCTACCCCATTTCCACACCAACATGTCGGGCAATTTAGAAAGTCACATCGACCTAGCATGACCCATGTCTAGCCTAGGCTGACATGTGGAATTTGTGATAGAATTGACCACCAGGTCAATCAGTGTAAAGAACTGAAGCACCTCACGAACATCTTTCGCATGGTCTCTTCCCTCCCTTAGAGGCATCTCTCTAACCAAGAGAAAATCACACACTGCTATTGTTAGATCTGCTCACATTTTATCCATACTATGAAATGAGAACATCTCCCCAAGCTTCATGCGGCAAGAGCAGCATTAAATATACACTCCCCAAGAGAGTTAGACATACCCAAGCCAAAAACTCAGAAATGGTAGCAGAGGGTCCTCTCCCCTATGCCTGATCCCTTCTGAGCATCCACTTCAAGGACGCAGAATAGTATTGATTCCCACACAATATACTCAGTAGGCACAGTGGTATTGTACACCATTTTCATTGCCATAAACACAAAATAGAGGCATGCACATTGAAGGAAACATTCAGGCAACTATGCACCAGGCACAAATTCCAAAACCCAAAAATTGTTCAGCCTAGGGAGGAATCTAGCCTTGCTCCCATGCAAGCTCCCATGATGGAAAGTCCTCCCCCACCAAACGTCAACGACACGATACACCATATACGATTCATATCATCATGTATCAGAACCATGACTCGGGCTGTCTGCTCATCAGTCATAGGTGTCGAGTCAGCTGCAACTACAAGAGTAGTTGTACCAACGATGGTGCAAACCCAATCCATATGCACCTTGTCACCCGCATCTGGTTCCACCATATCGACAATGGAATATTTTTCATGTCTGTCGACCAGCTTCGTTAGGAATAAACCTCTTCCTCACGGCTTTGCGCAGACTCAATCCCCCTTAGGATCATTATTCCACTCAGATGAGGATATCCTTGAGGCCATGACGGAGCCAGATTATCCGTGGGATGCAAAGCATCACCGCTTGTTTTTTCTTTCTAAAAACGTTCAGCCCTAACAAGATAGGAAACCAAGATATTTATGCGATTGAATCAAAAGAATTCCTTCCATAATGGAAAGTAGATTGGTTCAAGAACCCCATTCCGCCACCTGATGCGTTCAAGGAAGGAACATGTCAAACATTTCGCCTACCATCAAGGTGAATATATCTCGAAATACTGAAAAATTCGAAGAAATATCACTGGGGGTAGCATGTTCACCAGAAGAAATAACTTCTTACACCCAATTGTTGCAAGAGTATCGAGATATCTTCGTGTGGGACTACTCGAAAATGCCAGGGATTAGTCCCAGTATTGTAGAGCACCATATTGACACCTAGCCTGACGTACCACCAGTACGCCAGAAACAGTGTCAATTGTACCCATCCAAGACATAAGAAATAAGATGAGAAATTGACAAGCTTCACAAAGTCGGGTTTATCTACCCCATGACTTACACGTCTTGGGTTTCCAACCTTGTTCCCATCATGAAAAAACAGGGCACCATACACATTTGCACCAATTTTCACGATTTGAACAAAGTGTGTCCTAATGAAAAATACCCTACCCCATTCATCGACCAAGTCTTTGATGCTTGTGCAGGTCACAAGGCCCTCTCTTTCATGGATGGCTTCTCTGGGTACAATCAAATCCAAATCCGTCACACCAATCGGTACAAGACCACTGTTACACAACAATTTGTCATCGTCCCTGCAATTCCCCATCCCGCACAATTGGAGGGCTTATTCTGTGACCTGTGAGCAGTGACATAACTTGAAAACACTTTCATGGCATTCCCCTAAACATGTACTATCATTTCCCTGAAGACAACTCCTTGTGAAAAACCCTAAAAACACCCCTTTTTGCATTGGCGTAGGTAGCCAGTTCATTACCCGCGCCAATGGGGGAAATCCTTCAAAGAGGGCGCACCAATTGGCGCTCTGTCCCAGAGTCGCACTCGTGCCAGCCATTTTAAGGAGTGTTTTTAAAAAATAAATGGTGGAAGTTTTGTCCTAACTGATCCAGGAACTGGTATCTAATTTGAGTTGGGAGGTTTGGCTCCGGATCTCCATGTAGAGGAAGTGGTTTGCCACCTCTCATGGAAGCTTCCTTGAGGATAGGGCCAATCCCATGATTATAGGGATCCTAACTCCCCTTCCTCCATCTATAAAAGCTTGCTCATCTCATTTTCAAGCTAGTCTCCAAGTTCCCAAGAGCCTAATGCTGCAAGAGCTTTGCTCCATTCCCTTAAGGCCAAATCCAAGCAAGAAGATCATTGTCGAGACATCCGAGGAGAGAGGTTTGTCCCATCCCTGACAGGCTTTATCGAGACACGTTCCGCTGACGGCCCTTCGAAGGAGAATTCAACTTCAGAGTTATGGTTGTATTCTTCTTTTGATTAATTAATGATAAGCGACTATTGGTTATGGTTCCACTCTTGTTCTTGATGATGTTGATTTATGTCTTCTCTGACTGACATATAGTTGCATATACTATATTTTACGCTTGCGTTTGTTTTGTTTCTGGCGTGCGCAGGTGTCCGATCACGGAGATCGTGAGTATTGTGATCTGCCGGAGCTAAGGAATGGGAGCGCTACTTTCTCTACGAGTGACAGCGTTGGATTCCAGGTAAGCCTTCATCGCTAGTTGGTTTATTTGCAATTAGGAACCTGCACTGTAGCGTGAACAATTGTTGCTAGACCCGATCTGGGCTAGTAGGGATCGCCTCTGTCCACAGAGGGGATTTACCTCCACAACAACCGCGTTCACTACCCCTTGGGGCACATTCGCATAACGGGTAATTCCATTTGGCCTAAAGAACGCTGGAGCCACATTTCAGAGGGCCATGAATTATATCTTTCATGATTTGGCACACCTTATCCTCGCCTACTTGGACGACCTCAACATCTGATCCAAGAAGCGATTATAACACCTCGAGGATTTGCGAATGGTATTCAAATGATTCCGACAATACAACCTACGCTTGAACCCCCTCAAGTGTGTCTTCTGCATCATAGAATGATGAATTTTAGGTTTTATCATGTCCCAGCAAGAAATTAGAGTGGACCCCCTCAAGGTCCAAGCTATCAAAGAGGTACCTCAACCTCAAACCCTCAAGCAACTACAAAGTTTGCAGGGAAAGGCCAACTTTTTGCGATGTTTTGTCCCAGATTATGCCACTTGTGCTTAAGGATTCCTGTGTCTCCTTCGTCAGGACATCCCATTCAAATGGGATGAGCAAGCCCAACAATAATTTGACACACTGAAAGACACACTGTATTCAACACCGTTGATTAGTCCCCCATACTACAACAAAGACTACATCTTGTATCTATCAACATTCGAGACCACTTTGGGCGGAGTATTGATGCAGGAGGGCCCAGATGGGAAGGAACACGTAAGTTATTACATTAGAAAAACCTTATCAGGCCCTTCATTAAGATATGAACCTAAAGAAAAGAGTGCCATAGCATTAATTCACGCAGTCCAAAAAAATTGCCACTACATCATCTTAAAGACCACAACAGTCGTTGCAGATATTAAACCCATCAAATATCTGCTCACGCATTTTTTAATGAACCACAAGTACGCCCATTGGATATTCGTTCTGCAAGAGTACGACTTACAGTTTCTCTCCCCCAAGAAACAATCTTATACGAGTTCATTACGGACATGATCCTTGATCACCGATCCCCCCCCTCGTAGCAACCGATGACCCTTGGTACGGGGATATTCTCCTCTTTTTACAAACCCAAAAGTTCAGACCCCAGCTCACTCGTGACGACCGTCGGCGCATTCGCCACCAGGTCGCTCGATACCTCCTCATGGGAGATGTCTTATATCGACGGGGCATTGACACCATCTTACGTCGATGCCTCACCCATGACCAAGTGGAGCAAGCCCTTAATGACTGCCACATCAAAACTTGCGGTGGCCACCTCTTCGGAATGACCACCGCCAAAAAAGCCCTGTGGGAAGGATATTTTTGTCCCAATTTTTTCGTGATTTCATTTCAATTGTCAGGAGGTGCGAGCGATGTCAACGCTTCTTTCACAAGGCAAGAGCCCCACCCGCTCCCCTGCACCCTGTCATCGTTGCTGGTTCCTTTTGTAAATGGGGGATCAAATTCATGACTTGTAACCCAACATCGTTTGGAAATCACAAATACATTATTGTGGCCTTTGATTATTTCACCAAGTGGGCAGAAGCTATGCCCACATATGACAACACCGCAGAAACCACTGCACGATTTATGTTAACCACATCATTTCTCAGTTCGGTGTACCCAAGGAGTTAGTCTCTGACCACGGAAAACACTTCAAAAATGAGATTTTCTAGTAGCTATCTCACTATCTTGGATTCACACATGAATTCACATCACCATATTTCCCCCTATCCAATGGACATGTAGAGGCGGTGAACAAAGTACTCAAAACAATGTTACAGCGCATGGTGAATAACAAAAAAACAAACTGGCACCACATGATTTTCTCTGCCCTGTGGGCATACCGCACGACAGTCAAAACATCAACAAGGTTCATACCCTTTCACTTGGTGTACAGAGTCGAAGCTGTGATTCCCATAGAACGCGAGATTTCGAATTTACATGCCACCATCGAACTCCTTGATGACACCCAAACTCTAGAGAAATGCTTAGTATAGCTAGATTTCATTGACGAAAGTCGACGACAACCGCTCCAACACAACGAGGCCCATAAAAAGTGAGTGAAAGCATCATTCGATTGCAACATCACCCCTCGATCATTTACCGAGGGAGAGTTAGTCCTTCGCTACGACGTCGCAAAAGAAACCCTAGGGCCAGAAAAGTTCGAAACCTTGTGGAAACGACCCTACATCATAAAACATTGTCTCCTAAAGGGGGCATACATATTGATAGAGCCTGACGAGACATGCTTGAGCAACCCCATCAATGATCTTTACCTCAAAAAATTCTACCCATAAGGGCCAAGAAGGCTCAACCCTAGAGTTAACATACACACACCAAAACTTTATTTTTGATCACAGACTTGTCACAAAAGGCGCTCTAGTGTCACAAATGGATTTTCAACCCAACCATTACTTTGGATTTGATGATGGAGCATTGTGATGGTCTCAAAGTTTAGCATCAGTAGCCTGGATCATCTACCGCCCTGACCGATCACCATTCTTTAGCAACAGAGTATGCATTGGATCAATGAAAAAAAATTAGGCAGAATATGATGTTGTCATTGGGCTCATGTGCGATGCCTTCAATCAAGGCATTCCCCACCTGCATATCTACCTAGATTCCCAGTTACTGGTTTCGTAGTTAAACCAAGAGTTTGAGGTACGAGATTCACATATTTTTAGAAAATATTTGTGTGCAAAATGATTAAGTCGTCAATTTGATCACATTACATTCAAACATGTGCCAAGAAATCAAAACCAGACAACAAATCACATAACTAACCAGATCCTAAACTGGAATGCATCTTGGATAAACCATCATACATAAAAACAAAAAAACATAAAAAACATAGATATCCATTGGAAATACACATCATCCATAAACACATCTAAACAGTGGACACACCATATAGAACCGCAAAAAATATCTCTCATATATACATCAAAAATTGTATTTTTGAGTACAAATGATGAGTCATGTATCTGACCCATAAGTCAGCCAAAAATACATATACACATATCGACAAAAATAAGGGAAGAATACTCATAATGGGTGATTTCCCTGTGTACAAAAATCCTCTAGGGATGTGCCCGTCCAGGTTGGGCACCTGAACCCACGGTTGCTCTTGGTACTAGAACTGGGGCAACTGTCAAGACTGAAGCCACCACGCGGCAGAGAGTCAGTCGATAGCCCCTCTCTCGGGCCATCAACGTCTCTAACCATACATCATTAAGGTAATCAATGAACCCACAGGTAGGCATACCCTGGGTTAGGCAGTCCACACAGCCCCATGCATCCTCCAAGTCAGCGGCCCGGACCTCTAGAGCAACCATCTTCTCTATCATTGCTGTCATACAAGCCTATGCTGCCTCGGTGTGAGCAATCACTACAACACTCTTTGTAGAAACTGAACTACTGTTCTCTCCAGATAGACCATCCTCGTCACCAGGAGCTCCACCCTGGGGTTGCTCCGGACCTCCTCCCTACCCCCCGGCCAAGAGCAGAGCGCCTCGAAATCTCAGTGGCAGATGATGTTCTAACAACCGAGCAATAGGACGCCCAAACTTTCCAACATCTGCAAGAGTAACAAAAACATGTCATTATTGTTATCACTCCAATAATTCTCAAAGGGTTGTTTTTATTTTTTGGTTTATAGAATATTAGAGGTAACCACAAAACTAATTTTAAGCCTTAGGATCTAGCCTTCCTAATGCTCAGAGAGGGCTCTCTCTATATGATTTATCTTTGTTGATTGTAGTTGATTTTAGGCTAGTTATGTAGGATTACTTGGGGTTTTTATTTTGGATTTGGTTGGTGGTGAAATCACTTACTCATATGGATATATGTAGGTATGTATTCCATTGGGCTAATGGAGTCAAAGTTTCAAGCAGAAGAAGCAGGATCAAGGTTCTAAAGGGAAGTATTCACAGGGCAAGATAGTTTAGTCACTTCAGATCCTTAGGCTGATGATGAAAATGGTTTCAATCGGGGTAAGAGAGAAATTAAGGGTTCTGAAATCCAGATAATGAATTAAAAGACAGAGGTCAATCGAAATAAGGGAGAAATTACAAATTCCCTAATCTGGATATCCGAAGAAAAACATATAAATGATAAACAATTCAAGACATAGTGTAATTAAACATATTCTATAATAACATTCCAATTATATCATTTAGATTAAGCAAACATATGAGCATATGAAAGCTTCAGAAATAAACAATTGAACAAATATAAAGTACTTCACTTTAGTGGCCCAACACATGGATCCAGTAATATAATCTCTTAATTGCTTTAATCCAGTCTGCTGACTTGAAATTGGTACAATCACCCTCACGTTTCAGAATAGTACAACTATATAAATGTTCAGCAATTCATCCACACTCAATACTTCAAAATGAGAAGTATTTATACAAAAACTATTACAAAATATCCTAAGACAAACTTAGTAATTATTCAAGGAAAAAGAAATATCTTCATGCAAGAAGATAGAGACAGCTATCTAACTAATGAAAGCTGTCTCTGCTTTTATTGATTTGCTATTTAATTCTTGATATTTTGTTGCTGATTTGTCTCCGATTGTTGCTCAACGAAGGCTGTAGTTAGGCAGTGAAGTCTCCTCTACACTGGCAGCTTTATCTTTGTTTTGACTTTCACTCTGACCTTTCAACTGATACACTTTAAATTCTGCGTTGTAAATTCCGATTTGACTTTAAACCATATTTTTCATCTGATACTCTTTAACCTGTTTGATATTCTTTGACTGTCTCTTTTTACTGTAAACTGTAAACGTTGTTTAACCTTTTGACTGCTCTGTTTTTACTGCAAACTGTTTCACAGTAAATCAATCATTTTTTCCCAAAATTTTTCTTCTGGTAATTTTATCTTCATCATCGTTCTGAATATTTCATTTTCTTCAGTATACTTTGAGAATGGAGGCTTGTTAACAAATAAGTGTTTTACCTTATGCTGTAGGTAAAAAATGTTCTCAAAGTTTTTGTAAAGTACCTTACCTATTGGAATTCCCTGCATGGCTGAATTATTAGCTTGTTCCTTAGCCACTTCTCTCATTTTCTTATCATAATCATCCTGCTTCATCAATCTGTCATGAATGACTAGTGGATTGGGAAGGCCTTTCTGCCTTAGGACATCAAAATTCATCATGAACCTTGTGATGGAAACCTCCATGTTTTGGAATTTTTCTTCTAGCTATATCATCAGATTCTTTTTAGAAATAACCTTCCTAACTTCTAGGATGGTTTTTGTTCTATCACTAATTCCAATTTCTTCTAGTTCTTTCCTATTCTTGGAATTAAGGAATTTGATGATTTCATTAGCCTCTTCAGGCTTCTTACCAAGTTCTTCTTTTATCTTCTGAATGGCTTCTCCTGCTGCTTTGACTAAATCTTTTTGTTCATAGATAACCTGTATGGATGGCCAAATATCATTGATAGATTCAATGATATTGGCCCATAGCTGTTGCTTGGCTTGTGCCATGAGTTCTTTCAGTGTTAGATATTTCTCTAATTTCTTCAATTGCTCATTCAACCTGTTTGCCTTTTTTTCTTCATTCTTGTGCGTTATCTTAGCAAGTTTCTTTTCATCTTCCATACTTTTCAACTGTTCTTTAAGTATGTTGATTTCATTTGTCTGAATATACATGTCCTGCATAGCTTTTACTAGTTTACTTTCTTCATCTATAGGTTGTGCTACTGTTGTTGAAGATTCTATTGTTGAAGTTATTGATGAGGTGACAGGTAGTGCTGTAGCCATTGGGACTGTAGGATCCAATGATTCTGCTAGTGCAGAAGGCACAACTTTTGTGACTACAAGAATTATAGTGAAAAGAACTTCTTCTCTAGCCTTTTTCTCCTGGACCAACATGTCCATTTCATTCTCCATTTATTTTATCTGGGCAGTCAACTAAAAAATGAGATTCATCATCTCATATTTCTGATTTGCATCTTTTAACACTTCCTTATCCTGAGGATGTTCAGTAGGAGGCAGATTAAGTTGCTTCTTTAATGCAACAATGTCTGCATTCTTCTTTTTTATCAATTCATCTGCAAATTTTACATTTTTTGGATCATATCCTACTTCAATAACCAAATCTTACAGTTATTTGATTCTATTATCCTTAGCCTGTGAGGATGCCTTTTCCAATTTAAACTGATCTTTGATGTTCCCAAGAGTGTTTTTCAACTTCTATACACTCATGGATTTATTTGTCATTGTTAAATAAAGCATTTCAATAGCTTGTTTGTGAAATTATATCTGATCAATTGGATGAAGATCTTCTACTTGAACTTCATATGATGATTTTTTGTAATCTACTAGTGTTATGGGATGCTTTACTTTAGGCTGCAGGAAGGTCATCTGCATCTTCCTAGTTTTGTAGTCAAAAGAAGAAAGCAATATGCTTTGGTCACTGGGTGACTGTTTCCAATACTGGTTATATGTATCAGCCTTCAAGGCTTCATTTTTCATCTTTATCTCTTTGTATTTCTGCATAATGTCCATCTCCTTCTCTACTAGTTTGCTGGAAGATGACATTTCAACACTGTGTTGCTTCTGAATTAGCTGAGTGTTTGAAGTTGAAGGCTGATGTGTTTCTTTAGCAACTATAGGTGGTACATTATCTTTCACCATTGTTTCTCTATCAATTACTTCTATTGTTTCTACTTTCTCATTGATAGGATTTAATTTTGGCTTCTTCCTGTAGATCAATTTAAATTTGGTTTCAGTTGTAGTCTCTGCAGTGTATGATCCTTCTTCTCTGATTCTTTTTGAGTTTCTATCTTCTTGGGCTGGAGTTTGCAAGATTTGACTAGTATCCCCTTGCCTATCTGCTTCTGTCAAGGTGTTCTCCAACCATTCATAATGGTTGGAGTATTTCTCAATGTTTGGTTTCTTTTCATGTACATAAGGAGTTAGTTTTCATTTAACTCTTAATTTACTTATTACTCCTAGAGGATCATAATACCAAAAAAAACTCTTACTGAATTTAAACTCCTGCAAATACTTTTCATCCTATGGACCTGCATCTCTGCCGTTACAAATAAAAGGGCCAACCTAATTTTCTATTTTGAACTGTGTCTTCTTCTTTGCTGCCAAGAAATTGATTCCATTAGAATTAAGAATCTTCCTTATGTACTCAGGGGGAAATAACCTCATTGGGAGGTATTTAGGCAGCTTATATGGAATAAGATTTGATCTATATACCCTAATCTCTGTATGGTTTTGATACAAGTACCAATCTCCTGTCCTATTATGCTTTGATAATTGCAGGACCTTCTTAATTTCCTCACTGATTTTTGGTTGCATGTTGTTGTTCAGCATATTGACCATAAGATGAATGAAAGAACCAATGAAATCTGTGTAGGTGGACTGTGTGGAGTCTTTTATGATAATTGGAGTCCAAAATATGACTGATTGTGGGTTACCTTCAACATCAAGCTTTTGAAGGTTAATGGAAAATTTCTCTAATTGAAAATACAAAAACATGTGGAATAGGACTGATGAATACTTGAAAACACCTTCAGGAATTTTAACAAGTTTTTCATGCATATTGTTAGCAAGGTATTGGGAAAAATTAAAAATGGTAGCAAGAGGCTGACCAAGTGTGAAAGTAGACAAAAAACCTAAGACTGCAGCATCAACATTTTCATCTGTAAAGTAACCCAGAATGGAAGACAACATGGAGATGATATGTCTGGTTCTCTCAGAAAATATTGCAGATGGGTAAGGGGGATTTTTCTTGGGAGTTTTTACAGATGAAGGCATGAAAGTATGAAATATTTGGAACCTCTTGGAGAAGTCCAGATTCAGGTATAATTGTGTAAGGGCTTCAATGGACAATGGGGTTTCATATGGCTTGGATTGGATCTGAAGCATTTGATTGATTGACTCTGCTGTAATAGTGAATATAATTTATTTTTCAGGGTTTATTATGGCTCTTTGATCAGGGAAATAGCAGGATTGACAGATTCTAATCACTTATGGGCATTGAAAAGTCTGTGGGACTACATACTTTGAAAAATTATATTCCCAAATGAAAACCTCATCTGCTTGATCTATGGATTTGTCATGGCTCCAATAGTGGAGCTCAAGAAGATTAAATTTAATGTGTGTGTCATTAATTTTAAAATCTTTGTTAGCCAAGGGAGTGTGTTCTACATCTACAACCGGAGGTTGTAGAGGATTGACAGATACAATGCTTTTGGAAGCCATTGTTTGTTAAATTTCTTCAATTGATTGATCTTTGATTTAGAAAATGGGTTCAAGCCTTTGGGAGCACCTTAGAAATATTTTTACAGTTTGCAGACTGATTTAGGATGAGACAACAGTTTTATCTATATTCTTCAAAGGTTTAAACTAGTTCAATTGATCAAACTGTATTCTCTGTGACCAAAAGCAATCTCTGGAGCTCAAATTTATGCAAAAGGATGCCTAGGGACTGTAGGAAAGAATTGAAAGGCGCAGAAGGTTTCCTTTTGTTTGCAAAGGTTTCTATTTTAATTCAATTACTGATTACTTTCTTTATTCCTTTAGGAACATGTCTTTTCTTTGAAGAATACCTGGGAACAATGAAGATTTTGGTTTGCAGAAGGGTTCTGAGGTAGCGGAAGGCTTTTTAGAGGCTCTTCTAGTATTTATAATGCTTCAATTCATTTATGTAATGTCTTTAGCAGCAAATGGATGGATTTTGTTTGAAATTCAGTTTAAACAGTGTCGGAAGCAACTTTTTAGGTCGGAAATACTCCTTCTGCACAAAAATGTAACAGAAATGGTAAACAAGGGTGTAATAGGCAACTATATGTCTTTTTTAATCAACAGTGATTTAAAACATTGAATGCATGGGTCAATTTAATCAAAAGCAGTGTCACAACAGGAAGTAGAAACTGTTTAGTGGTTTTTGCACTGGCCAAAGGTGGTTGATGGTATTATTTGGATCGATGCGATCGAATGGAAATTGGCCACGTAGCGGGGAGCAGGGCTCCGAAAACCGTGGATATCACAAGGTCAAAGGTTAAGGACCGGGCAATGAAATGTGTATTAGGCGATAAGGGCCATAGGATCCGATCGGTTAAGGTTCGACAGTTGGAAGGATGCGATGGAATCGTCGGGATTGGATAGGTGTGGGGACTGGGATATTTCACAACTTGGGGGATTTAAACTATATGTTATAAATAAAACATGGGTTGTGGAAATATATATATATATATATATATATATAAGGGAATTAATTAAATACTGGATAAATGTATAGGGGGAATTAAATAATTAAAGTTAAATGTTAATATGTGCGGGATTTATCATTATGTTTTCATGTAAAAAACTTATATCGGGGAGGGATATTTGTAGTGGGGCCCGATATATAATTTAATCATTGGAACTTAGGATAAAGGTTTTTTAGGGGTTTTTGGTGTTTTTTGAATAAAAGGAAATTAGTAAAGGTATTTTTACTTTTCCAAAGATAAAATGTGTTTTAACTTAGGAAAAGGGATTTTTTGCAAGGAAAAATGAGTGATTAATGGGGAAAGAATAAAAATGAAGGGGAAGGGGTATTTTTACAAGGGAAATGATTTTGAAGGAAGTTAGTAAATGAAATGATCAATTTTCTGTTATCCATGCCTTGTGAAAACTGCTTCTGCCTACCCATCAACTACCCTAACATTTTTTCTTCATTTACATGGGTGCATTTGAGCTTGTAGACCCTTATTCATTTTTCTTTTAACAAAAAACTAAATAATTATGTCCTTATTTCTTCCAAGGGTTCAAATTAAACTGTTGAGCTCCTTATTATTCTCTACCTAACTACTGATCTGCCAAGATTAAACAGTTTGGCTAGATCTTTATTCTCTATCTATCAGCATGAAATTTAAAGCATGAAAGGTCAAGATTAAGCAGTTTGACCTTCATGGATTTGTGGCATTTTTGACAAGCTGCACACAATATTTATTTTGAAAAGTAAAGTAAATAGTAGTGGCATTTGAATTTGCATCACTTTCATGATCTATTTTATCTCTTTTTTGTTTGGGGTTCATTTTTTTTTCTTTTTTTTCTTTTTTCTTTCAAGTCCTTTGATTTTTCTTTTAGGACTTTTACCCTCTTTACATTTTTTGATTTTTAATATGGGAAAACAATTTTGCAAAAAGAAAAGTATGTACATATTACAAGACTAATTAAAGTCAATTAAAAATTATGAATCCTATTATTATAGGACCCTATAAAGTGTCATCATAATACACATATAAACGATAAATACTCAACAAATGTAGAATAAAACACAAAGATCATACCTGATGGTCCCCATGCATAGCCAGCAGGAAGAATGGGTATCCTTGGAAGTCCATCCCACCATATGGGCAGGGGAGGAACATCTAAGGGTTGGCCTCAAACCAAGCCTCGGTAGTAGCATTCTAGTAACGCCCTACCCATCCTCCCCCACTGCGAGGCATAACAGGAGCCCACCTCCTCATGCGAGGGTCCCGAGGACCCCCTGCAGGCACAACCACCATGGGTCAAAGCAGCGACACCCTCTCATACATGATGCTACAGAGGATGTTGGCGTAAGAAAATAAATTAGATCCATCACAGACCTTCGATAACTGAGCCACCATCCCGTCATAGCAGTGATGGGAAAAATCGAAGAAATGTGCGGCCCTCAACCGGCGCAGAACTCATAGTTGTGGCCCTGATGCCCTATGTGGTGACGACGAACACGTCAGTCGCACAACCATGGATATAGCACATCGCTCAACCAAATAAGTCACTGACTCAATCAAAATTCACCCCTCCATGAGAGGCACCCCGCCACAATGAATTTGGGCAAACCATCGGAGGTCCACCCTCCCTCGAGGAAGTGGGTATGGAAGCGCCTCACCCTGAGGCAGTAGCCCTATCACAAAGTATATATCAATCTCCAAATAGATAGTCAATTCGTGCCCCCTCAGCACCATAACTCTACGCCGTTTGTTCCAGCAGCGGACCAGGTAACATAGTAGTCGATCTTGCGATCGAAGTAGGTCATTCTCAAGAAACTTGAGAAGACCCCATTGTGCCAACTGCTGGCGGGCATTGGCATCTCCTGCCACACCTACTCGTAGGTATGGCAAGTCCCTCTCCCTCCACAACATCCTATCACCAAACAAACACACATCAGTGACATCAAAAACACCAAAAAATTGAAAATTTTCCCAAAATTTTTCAAAAATCACCTTTGGCCTTTTAGCGCGCTTGCTTCTCAGATAGGCGCATTGATTGCGTACCTGTTTCTCATATAGTCATGGAGGCCGTGCGCACAAATCCATTACAAGCGTGAAATTTGCGCGCAAAACCTTAGTTGCGCGTGCAAATTTTGCACTTGTGCCTTAATCGCCTGCGCGGTCAAGGCAAATTTTTTCCTCGGTTCCGTACAAACCCAGTTTGTATGGACCCTGACCATTCATGCTAAAAAAATTAAATGCAAGACGTTATGGGGCCTACCTGGCTCTAGTAGTGTGAATCTCAGGTGCATAGGCTAACCACAACGGCAAGAAAAGCTCCACAAAAGTCTTTTACCTCTCACAACCCTCAAACACTCAAATGTCACAAATGAGCTGAAATGAGCCATATCAACTTATATGTCACCCTTTTGAGATTTTTTGGAGGACCATAACGAGAGCTTAGAGGGCCCAATTGCAGAACCAAAAGAAACACAGTGATCAACACCTCATAACTCCAAAAGGAGGCTCCACACATTCACACCTCAGGAAAAATAAAATTTCAGTGCCGACAGGTATACCCTCTCTTATATTTTGTTCATTCAACACATGTTTTCAATAATATTTGAATGAGAAATATGCTTTCACTTGGGGTATTTTTTTCCAGGTATTGTACAAACCATCCATCTCCCCATGTATTGAAGGTTCCAAAGCAGGTATCATTTTACCCTCAGCATAATAGAGTCCCAAAAAAAATCTGCATATGCTGACATCATTTCTCCAAAAGAAATCAACCATAGGTTCCAAACGCCCGACCAAGTTTATCATATCCCCACCTTGCACATGATAAACATCCCTGTTGGTCAGTAGAGCCTCCCCTCCATGGCATTTGTCACTCAAAGTAGACCACGCATCAGAAAAATCATGATACCATGGCCATACCACCTCAGTCTGGGAAGCACTTCATGCCCATTAATCCACCATGCATCAAGTAAAGTTTTACCATATCGAAATAAAATCCCTTTCCTGGACTACCATTTTTTGCAAGCGGATTGAATACGCACAACCACGTCTCGCATTTGGCCTACCATCCCTCCATCAGCATAGCTCATCTACGATATTTTCCATCCGCATCATCACCCCCACATAAGATACCAACCAATGGGGCCCCCACCCTCGACAAAAATACCCTCCTGACATCATCAGTGAGCGAAAATTTTCATGTTTTTTGGCACCCGTATCTATGTTTTGTACAATCCAATCCCATTGTTTCATTCTTTTGGTAAGTGCACAAAGACCTTAAAGAGAGAACGGTCCCCCACTCATCCATCCATTTTTCTCCCATGGCAGCAGTCCCTAGTCACCCTTGGTCGGAGCATCACACTTTTCATGCAAAGCCACCACGAAATTCATGACCAACATATACCCACCTTGGACGTCCTACCAACTTTAGGGATTCCCTCATCATAAATAGTTATGACTACTGCCAAGCTTCTTTTTTATGCTCTGACCTTGGGCCACTCAATTCCCATCATCAGGTTTTAGTCACCCCTCGCCATCATGCCTATGTTAAACCTATCAAATCCGAGACCCTGATCCCTTGCATCAGTAGCTCTCTCGTTCAGTTGAGGCTTCCTTTTTGGTGACTTCAACACCCATTCTCCAAAAAGGAAGCAGTACCTTGGATAGATCCTCTCACAATAGGGGCATCCTTAGGTGGCATTATGGGAATCATCATTGCCCACAGATGTCATCGATCATCCTAAAATTCGACTACGACACAAGCTTTCATGTCAAGATGGTATCGTACTTTACAACCATTGCACTTTGCACAAATTTGTCGAATACCCATGCCATTATAAGCATCTCTTTCAGTAATGCTTACACAGGAAGGTCCCTGTCATACACCCATGCGTACAATGAGCGTTTATATTTCATACCAAGATTACGCATGTGGGCACCAAATTCCACCTATTGTCAAAGAAAAAACGCCCCTCAGGGCATCAACAATCGTCGTCATCAACCAAATCATCCAACCACTACCATATCAGTGACACAGACAGAACCTTTATCTGTCAGATAGATTTGTTTAGCTAGCCAAAGCATCACGAGCATGAGACATTCACACCTCGTTGAAAAATTTTATTTATTGTATCATACTATTTCTTCTAGGTTTTCGACAAAACATGGTCACTCTTCTACCCACTGTAAGGGGTTTCCAACCTTTAGTTGTACGCAGGCCTCTCTCTCTCTCCACACAGTACATAGAAAAGAAACTATAATGTATTTCGGCTATACTATTCTTCCTAGACCTCACACATTAGGGGGCAGCTGTTATCACTGGAAAATTGGACAAGCAAAGATGACATTATTAAATTTCAGGCAAAAGGATTCATAGGGATGAGGAACAATAGAGGATCTGAAATTTTTTAAAAATCTCTAAGGTCAAGGGGCAAAAATAAAATTGCGCACTTGAAACACATGAAAAATGTGCCTTGCGTGCATTTTACTTCGATAGGCATGCTTTTCTGCATGAATTTCCCTAAAAAATCTATGCGGTCCTAGGAGTGGCGGAAGTCACTCTCCAGGACCACTTGACACACTTCAGGAAATGATCCTACACTTGAGGCTGCCCAAGGATAGCTGCTTAAGCCACCTTGGGACCTCAAGTGAGCACACAAAGGAATCAACCCTCTCTCTTGGGTCATCATCCACCAATGTACCAAGAGAGGGAAGGAGAATTTGAATTTGCCTATAAATGGCCACCAATAGATGACAAAAATGAGAGCACATTTTTATGCTGGCCAAATTTCTAATTAGCAATCTAGCAGTGTGCAATCCAGAGCAGTAGTAGAGTGAGGATTTGTTTGTTGGCCACCCAAAAACTTAAATCCTTTGGAGTAGAGAGAGATACCTTGCGAAAAAAAATAAAGGGTAAAAACATCCTTGCACTGGGTCTTAGAACTCCATAGTTCTAAGGGTCCTTTGGCAAGAATGTAACGTAGTAACTTTCTTCCTAACAACGAGAAATAAGAGGGGACTTTGATTCCACCGTTTGTATTATTGTTACGTTTGACTCTTTGTGAGATTTTGTTTTTATGTTTAGTTTATTTATGTTTTCTCTCCATATATGCATACTATATCCCCTAATTTAGTGTGTTTTATATTTACTAGCATGTGTTCACTAACCTTCTAACCATGTTTTCTGCCTGTGACCATAGCTTGGAGGCAATGACCACTCCTCCTAAGCACCACTGGATTGGTACACTTGTGCACCAAAACCACTACCATAGACATACTCTAGGTATCCTAGGTGGAGTATGTGACTCTGAGAGGTCATGTGGTGTCCAATGGAATGCCTCCCAACATTGTTATCTGATCTTGTGGAGAGATAGAGTGTATGTGTCAAGTAATTGGCAGTGTGAAATGTTGGCCATGATGATGCTATCATCAATGATGCTTATCAATCTTTATCATTTATTATAGATTATAGTATTAGGATTAGTCATTATTAATACCTGATCTAAATATGGGCAAACTAGTTTTTATGTGATAGCTCCCTCATCAAGTATTAAATAAATTTGTTTAGGATCGTCTCAAATTAGCTAGTTATGTGAGGGTTATGTGTAAATTTTTGTGTTTTTTAATGAGAAATTAACGAGTTAAATTATCTTTAAAAAAAAACATGTATAGAAAATATATTCCAGATAAATAACACACAAAAAACACATTACACAATAGATGATAACGAATTTCCCCCCTCCTGTGATACATCTCCATGGACTTGCTTCAATGGTTAGGCCCTCTTTGGATTAATGGTCAATTTATGATTATGTGCACCTACAGTGCTCCAATGTCTTTTCAACATGATCCATTGGATTCAAAAGACCCAAAAATCTCAAAATATACTCTTCAAGCTCTAAAAATGGTCTTCAAGTGGACTAGGCATGACCTCCTCTCTTGGTGGCTTCTTTAATATTCAAAGTGGAAAAATCACTTACAGAAGTGCTCCTATGCCTATATAATCTGCATGGCTCAAAGCATCCAAATCATCTAGGATTGACTCTTTCTGAGCCTAATTTGGTTGAAATATGCCAAAGTTATGGCTTCCTCAATATTTCCTAGAAAAAATCCTCCATATATGGAGAAAGTCCAGTTAAGTTCGACAAAAATGGAGGTGGCACCGAAAATTGTGGACCCGCCAATTAGTTCTAATCCGAACTTAGTGTTAATCTGATGATTAATTAGTGCTAAGTCATGGTTTAACACTAAACGCACATTTACATAACTCACAATTAAGTGTGGATAAGAGCACTTTTAAGCATGGTTTAATTAATGCTAAACGTTGTTTATGCAAGCTAAGTGCATTTAGTGGAGTGCTCCGACACGGTCTCCCCTATGTGGTCCCATGGATCGAGCGCTGGCCCTCTTACCTTCTCCACTGACCTTTGTAAACAACAAATATGCGTTGGCTTTAATGTTTAACAAGAACCAATTGATAGTCGGCATGGTAAGGCATGTGTGTAGTGTGGGGGAGGTCACAGGGTCGAGCCCGACCTTTGCTCAGCCACAACATAAAAAATTTTCTCCATATAATAATGTGATATTCAACCATTGAAGGATGAAATTCAGACTTTGGTCATAGTTAAAACTGGACCTTGGAAGGGGGCACGTGGCGGCCTCTGGGCTAGCCACATGTCATGCCATTGGTTCCTTCCACATCCAATGAAAGTGAAACAAGTCACCCAACCAGAAACCAACCACGAATTGACACTTGGAATAGTGTCATTGGGCAAAATGAAGAAATATTCCCAGAATATTCCTTTTTTCTTACTAGGCTGCCATGTCACCTTTATGTCCTTTTTTGCAATTTTTTTCGTTGTTTAGGAAAACGAACATCAGGCTCTATCTTCCTCATATGGATTACGTTTTGAGTGAAACTAAGTGCGTTGGATTCTTGGCGATGATACCTATCCGGTTGTTCTGGTTTGGAGCAATTATGAGCACTTTGAATTTTTAGCAAATTTTTGCCCCCAATCCAGATTCCGATCATTCCTTCCCACTGATAGGATTTTGGACCCACAAAAATTGATTATCTGATGAGAGATGAATACTCTTCTCTTTCCCAAGTTCTATCAACTTGATTCTACTTGGAAAAATATCCATGACAACCACTTGGGTTCACTGACATGCCTTGCCTTGCAAATGACTTGGCACTTCAACCAATGTTCTCCTTACGCTGTTGACCCAATCCAACACTTGTTGGTTTCTTGTTGACTGATTAAAAACCTTTTGTACCATAGCGATCCCTCGGTGCTTGGAAAGCTGATTGATGGACTTCCCAGTGACAATCATGTTCCTCCTTTGCACAAACATGCATTCGATGCAAGCTTCTCCTTGGAAACCACTTTTCCAAGCTAAGCCCATCTGAGTGAACTACAACAATGAGTTCCAATATCAGTAATAACAAGAAAATGAATGACCATTATTTTTACCTCCACAGTTCAAAATTCCACATCTGGAAGAATGCATTTTCCTTCTCTTTCGCTTCTTGGCGTCAACACATCAAATGGTCTACAATGGTTCCTATTTTGGCTGCAAACTTTTGGCATCTTGTCCACTTTTTTCTTCTTGATTCCATAATCCTCTAGTATTGACATGATTCTCATGCCATGATTTGAGAATGAAGGCTAATCATTAGCCTCTCGCTCAAGAGTGGACCTTCCAAAATCCCGAGACATCTTGTCACAATAAAAAACCGTTAATTTGAAAAACACATCATGCAAGAAATACAACTTGACGACCTCTTCCTTTTTCTCCTTCAAAGCAAAAAATGTCACATCCTGTGAACATCACCATGTACTCTAGCATCTTGGTGTACAAATCCATCGACCAAACACAAGTCGACAAAACATGTCTCTTCAAACAACTGACTCTCAAGTCAAACAAAAGTTATTGTACATGCTTTTACTTAATAACTTGACGATTCTTCTCCCAAAAAAAAAAGAATTTCGCATCTCATGAAACAATTCGTCAACAAATCCCTTTCATCTGTGGAGATGAAATCAACTCTTCCAAGTTGATATGACATAAATGTAACATGTAATCGACTAACACAAGTCAGCATTCATGCATGTGCAAATGATCAACATTCTCAAGTTGAAAAAAATACATGTTAAACAAAGAAATCGACCAACACAAATCAATCACTAATGCATGTTCAATGCTCTACTCTCTCACAAGTACAATCAAAAGTATAATAATCCCATTTACATGTACAAGTACTTAAAGAGCTGAAGTGGACATCAATAAATAAACACACAAAGAGAATATAGCCTTACCTGATCTTGACCAGTACCAACAAAATTCAATCTAGAACTCTATCCATTCAAAGTAGATTCGGTTGAAGAAACACCAGTACCAGTAGATCTAGTAGCATATGATCCAGATCCAACTTTATATTCTGTCGGATCAATTTTCGGCACTAATCTAGACATTCCCTTAATAAAAGAGAATCTTCCTTTAATCAAGCTTAATAAATTTCGCTGCAACAAAGTGAGTCGACATAACTCTAATTCTCCAACAAGTTGCTTCATGCAATATGCAACATAATTTCAATAGAAAATAAATGTATTCAATTGGCAAAGAAATGCATCAAAAAGGCAAGATTTGCATCAATCATAAAAAAAAATGCAAGGCCTTAATTAGTTAAGAAATCTAACCATCTATTTCCAAACCATTTCATTGGCACTTCTTTCAGCTGCACTTCATCATGTGAATCATCTTGACCCACATCAATTATGGAATCCTCTTTTCCATTCTTGTCAATATCTTTCTCCACCTTCAAATGTCGTGGATGAATTTCTGGATACAAATTCCAACACTTGTCTGCAAGATGACCATGCTTATGGAAATGAGTGAAAAATAATTGCATCTTCTTTTCAACATGGTTTGCATTGTCCAATGGACCTTTGGATTTTTGTCACCTTTGTTTTGAAAGTTTCCTATGCATGGAAAAATTCTTCCAACACCTCGAAACAATATGGTTATTCAAACCACAAAAGGAACATGTAAACTTTCTCCAAATCTTATGTGAATATTTACCATGTTTATCATAATCAAAAGCAACTTGATTAAAGGTGGATTTATACCTTGCACATTCACCTTTGTCGCCTTCTTGAGGAGGTGAATTTGATGAGGTAGTGGCTCTCTTCAGAATACCAACAATGGCTTCAATGACTTTAGAGCTTTCAACGTCCTCTTGTTTAACATTTCCCTTAGTTGCATGCTTATAAGCATATTCTTGAAAAGTGGGTGTATAACTTTTGCATTCCTCATGAACACAAACTTCACAAGCTTGAGGTAATGAACATGTAATGAAATTCATTCTTGGAACACCTTCATGTGCCTCCTTGGATTTGGAGCATTCTCCATCATGTTGTCCAAAACCAAGACCCAAATACCTAGGCCTTTCCTCAACACCAATTGGCTCAACTATCCCTTGTGAATGTTCTCCCAATCCTTTACCTTCAGAGCCAATCTTCATCAATAATTTGGACCCTATTCCTCTAGTGTGTCTTTCAAAAAAACCTAAACATTCATCTTGAGAGGAAATAGAAGATAAACTGGAATTGCGGACCTATTTTTCATGCACATACTTGGCTAGTGTTTTCTTGGAATCATGGAGTTGAGTCTCCATCTCATGCAACTTTGATAGGTTTTCATTTGCAATATGGATTTGAGTCTCCATCTCATGCATCTTTTTAGGAAGCTCTTGCTTCTCCTCCTTAATGGAAATCAACTTCTCTTGAAGTATAGTGTTCTCCTTCCTATCTTAAACCAACTCTTGCACATATCTCTCAAGATATAGAGCTTCTGCAACATCTCTTTATCAAAGAATCTTGCTAAGGAAGATGGATTATAAAAATCACTTGATGAAGCTTCCATCACACTTGCAATGCATAAAAAGCTTCTTTGGTGTGATTTGAGAGCTGATTCCTCAATCTTGACCTTCTCTTCTCTTCAACTTACACACATAAACTTGCACACAGTTAAATTCTCCTTGCACAATTACAAAACCAATAGCTAATTCTCTAGCTAACCTTGGAAAAACCTGAGATAAACTTAGTCTAAAATGATATAAACTGTGCATTGATACCAACTTGATCCGAATATGGGAAAACTAGTTTTGTTGTGAAAGCTCCCTCATCAGTATTAAATAAATGTGTTTAGGATCGTCTCAAATTAACCAGTTATGTGAGGGTTTATGTGTCATGTTTTGTTTTTTTTTATGAGAAATTCATGAGTTAAATCAGCTTTTAAAAATCACATGTAAAACAAAAAAATTGTAGAGAAATAAAAGATAGCAAACAAATTACACAATAGCTGATAACGGAGTTCACCCCTCCTGGGCTACATCTTCATGGATCTGCTTCAATGGCTATGCCCTCTTTGGATAATGGTAAATTCTCTGATTACTTGCACCTACAATGCTCCAATGGCTTTGCAACCTACTCCATTGGAGCAGGTAGACCCAAAAACCTCAAAATAGACTCTTCAAGCTCTGAAAATGGTCTTCAAGTGGACTAGGCATGACCTCCTCTCCTGGTGGCCCTAGGCTTCTTTAATATTAAAAGTGGAAAAATCACTTACAAAAGTGCTCATATGCCTATATAATCTACACCATCATTCTCAAAGCATCCAAATAATTTAGTATTGACTCTTTCTGAGCCTAATTTGGTCGAAATATGCCAAAGTTATGGCTTCCTTAATATTTCCTAGAAAAACTCCTCCAAATATGGAGAAATTCCAATTAAGCTCGACAAAAATGGAGGTGGTGCCGAAAATAGTGGACCCGCCAATTAGTGTTAATCCTCACATGGTGTTATTCTGTAGACTAATTAGTGCTAAGTCATGGTTTAGCGCTAAATGCGCATTTACATAACCCAAAATTAAGTGTGCATAAGCACACTTTTAAGCATGGTTTAATTAATGTTAAACATTGTTTATGCCCTTTAAGTGCGTTTAGTGGAGTGCTCTGACACGGTCTCTACCATGTGGTCCCGTGGACCGAGGGCTGGCCCTCTTACCTCCGCCATTGACCTTTATAAACAAAAAATATGCGTCGGGTTCAACGTTTAACTAGAACCAATTGATAGTCAGGATGGTAAGGCGTGTGCGTAGCGTGGGGGAGGTCACGGGGTTGAGCCTGACCTCTGCCCAACCACTACATAAAATTTTTTCTCCATATAATAATATGATATTCGACCATTGAATAATGAAATTCGAGCTTTGACCATAGTTAAAATTTGGACCTTGGAAGGGGGCACGTGGCGGCCTCCAGGCTAGCCACGTGTCCTCATGCCATTGGTTCCTCCCACATCCAATGTAAGTGAAACAAGTCACCCAAACAGAAACCAACCATGAATTGAAACTTGGCATAGTGTCAATGGGAGAAATGAAGAAAGATCCCCAAAATATTCCTTTTTGTTGACTAGGTTTCCATGTCACCTTTCTGTCCTTTTCTACAATTTTTTTAGCTGTTTATGAAAATGAACAACATGCTCTATCTTCCTCATACAAACTATATTTTGAGTGAAACAAAGTGTGCCGGATTCCTGGCGATGAGACCTATCTAGTCGTTCTAGTTTGGAGCGATTATGAGCACTTTCAATTTTTAGCAAATTTTTGCCCCCAATCTAGATTCCGATCAATACCTCCCTAGTTAAGAGGGAGTCTTGGAAATTGTAACTAGGTTTAGTCTACATAATTACATGAATAAATGATTTATTTTTTATAAAGAAAATTTCAAATTGTATTATGTCCCATTTGGATAATTAAAACAAAAAAAAATATTTTTTAAGTGATATTTGTCCTCCCAGTTGACAAGGCATCTGATAGGCCGACTCAAAATTATTAAGCACCCTTTTAGATGTGGTAACCAATATATATAGGCCATCATGCTCATTCATTTGGAAAGAAGTCTGTCATCTGTGGAAGTTCGGTGGTCTTCCAATGTCTGAAACTTTGAGACACATAGGTCCAAGAATCTGATGGCACACAGGCCTAAATTATGAGTCTAGTATATCTAAATTTTTTAATCTTTTTTGATAAAAATAAGACTATGGTATTATATTTACATTATATTGGAATAATAAATAGACTTAAATCCTATGTTGAAAAACATATCAGATATTCTGGGGAAGTGCGCCCGGGTTCTCCGCGAGTTTATTCCTCGGAAAAAAAATGTTGAAAAACATATATTTGGATTCTTGAGGATAGTTTGATGGCATCTAATGGATGGAAGAATGGAGGGTTGACTTAGAAATGGAAGAAGTTATTTACTAAAGCACACATATTTGAATTGGAGAAATCTATAAGGAAAGGATTTATGGTTTTTTTCCCCTGGGTGGGGTTTTTCCTTGGCTTGGAGCCTGACTTCCTGTGTCTCTTATCTCTTCTACATTATGATCTTTAATGTATTATATATAATGATAATTTATTTATAAAGAAGATTAACTAACCAATGGAAAAGAACTATAATAATGCTCACAAGTAATTATCATGTTTAAGAATTCACCTTATCAATAGAATTATAACACTTCCAAGGGTTCAATTTAGATAAGTCAAAAAATCTCTTGCTTCTTATTTATATAGTACCTTTTCTTCATTTTAATAAGGGATTTGTGAGTATTTATCTTATCAAGCTTTAAATATTTAGTAGAAGACTCCCTAATTTCTTTTCTAGCAATTTTATAATCATTTTGATACCAAGGGTTGATTGATTATTATTATTTTTTCATAACACCTCAATAGAGAACGTATTAATATAAGTGGTGATGGTTGTAGTAAAATTATGATAGAGATCTTCAATATCATCCTTATAAGTTAATATGTTTAATTTCCTATTTAAATCTTTTAAGAAGAAATAATCTTTACGTTTGTAAAAAAGAAAGTGATTTTCATTCTCAAATTTCTCTTGCATGACATTTGTTGTGCATGGAAAAGTTTAGAGTTAAAGTTAAAGGTCTATAATTGGAGTTCGACTCATGGTCATTTGAGAGGTCAACATTTTTTATTTGGTTGGAATATGGATATCAAATATCACACAATCCACGACATTACTATTGAGCCCATGAATACAAGTAATCTAGTTGGACTTTTTCCACTTAATTATGTCATTGCAAATTTTTAGGT
This sequence comes from Pinus albicaulis, assembly GCA_034641835.2. NCBI lineage: Eukaryota > Viridiplantae > Streptophyta > Pinopsida > Pinales > Pinaceae > Pinus > Pinus albicaulis. The sequence continues at coordinate 102,890,253 of CM076582.1, forward strand.
CTTTAGAACTACAAAGCTTGAATAGCTTGGTACCAAATAAATTGTTAGTCAAGTCGCTAGAGTTTCTCAATCATGATTTCTCATTACATGCTAACCATAAGATGAATCCATCTATGTGAGGGACCTTAGGCTCATAATGCTTCCATGTTTCAACTAGAAAAATAATATCATTTCACATGAGATGCAACTTATGGAGGACCTTTACGCCATGGAAAATCATGACAACTCTAGAAAAGGATATGAAGTGTTCTAAATTCCTATTTATTATTAGTACGCTAGCTATCCCTAACAATAGATTTTATATTTCTAATTATTTCTCATTTTCCTTCCATTCTAGCTCCCTTTACCTTTTTAACCTCCTTCCTTAACCCAACTTTATATATTGGAACAATGCCTTCATTTATAAAGATTCTTAATCCTTTTAAGCTTGACAATTTACTATTTATGCCAAATTTAGGTCAAGACAACTTACCCTAACACCCATCAATATGTCTTTATGTTCAAGTATATTTCCCACACTCTTTGCTTCTATGAGATATGTTGTTACAATTTTTGACTTATTTTTTAGTTCTTTTTCTATTGTTAGTGTGTCCTCATCTTTTTTCTCTATTATACTAGTAATTATGAGATTCAAGGTTCTTTAATTACACTCATGATTTAGGTAATTGTCTTATTCATTTATTTTTTATAGGTTTGATATCTATTTTCCTTTCCATACTACTTACGGCTAAATTGTTATTTAGTTTTTTCCTCATTAATCTTGTCTCTTGCGATTTTGTTCAACTATTGATTGTTTCTGATTTTCCATTTCTTATAATTTGGCCTCCATTTTTGCAATTGAGTCTCGAAACATAATATTATATTATGTAGTTTTTCTTCCAACCATTTAAATATTTTATCAAGCATTGCCTCTATCTCTATTTTATGTTCAACTTCCCCTTCTTTTCATATTCTTTCTAATGAATCTAAATGATCATAAAGACTATTTAGGGTGGCATTGTTGAGCCTCCCCTTGATAGGTTGAGGTTTTGGCATATTATGTGATGAAGTGCTCATAGTTGAAAGCATAGAAAATAAATAAGAAGAATATTGTATACACCTGGTTTATAAGTTGTAGAGTATAACCCTAGCATCGTGCTACTGCAAATAATCTAGTCTCAAATCTCTTTTCATAGTTGCTTCAATTTAATTGAATCTAGTTAGACCTTTCTAATAATTGTCTAATCTTACCTCATATCAAATCGACCTCCTCATTAATCTACTTCATGTTACAATAAGGTCCAAACACCTTGTTAAAATAATCATATTTAATACATCTAAACCCATTTACCAACACCAAAACTAAAACATAAAACCTAGAAAAACAAAAAAAATGACTTTCCGACTATTAAATTAAACCTACACAATAATATATACTATTACATTCCTTAAAATGCAACAAATATATACAATTACATTCCTTAAAATGCAACTCATTTTTGATATATAATACACACAAAATAATAATTATATAATAAATACAACATATCATACTAAATCAACAAACACAAATTAAATTTAGGTTATAAATTAAATAGAGGTTCTCCTTTCATCTTTTTTATTATTTAATTATAACTATTATAAAATTTCATTAAATAAAATATATTGCTAAAAGTATAAATCAAATATTTAATTTTAATTAACTTATCCATATAAATTAAATAGCAAAAATATTTTTCTTACAAAGCAATGATGCCTCATATTATATTGTTATCTTAAATTATTCTTCACTACAAGCTATACTTAGGGTTCTTGAGAAATTAACCCTTTAAATTTAACATAGCAAAATGTCTCTCGTTTGCAAAATATATAAACATCTATGAGATTTAATCTTAACTCCTCCGAGGAACAATCTAGTCCAATCTCATCCATTGCGAGACCATTGCGAGCTCTAATTGGTTGAAGTATTGGATTCCAACCTAACCAAAAGTTAAATGCAAATTTGTATGTATTTTAAATGCAATTTTTTTTTGTCAATTCAAAATAGTTTTTTTTGTTTTTTTGTTTTTTTGTTTTTTTTTGTTTTTTTCTTTTCTTTTCTTTTGATAGAATCATTACTTTTCTAGCTAAATTGGATATAGATTTTTAAAAGTAATAGGTTTAAATTGTTTAATTTGTAAAAATCGATTGTTTTAGAGATTTTCAAAGTATTAGAATTTATTTATGCATTCAAAAATATATTTTAAACCACAAAAATTCAGAATCTCACTAAAATTTCATTTCAAAACTCCAATAAAAAATTCTACAATCAATTATTTTTTATTTAAAATTACAATTATATTACAATTAATTAATTTTTATTAAAATTGAAATATTTAATAGCTATATTTAATTATATTATATAATTTAATGATAATTACGCCGGAGGCGTTTTCTTTGTTGGCTTGGGGTGAGCAAACACTGTTCACCCCAGCCAATAGGAAGTTTTTGTTATCGCCCTTCGAGAAAATTAAAATCTGACAAATATTGGCTCTTTATACGCTTACGCCGCTATTTGACTTAACGCAATGCCTGACGCTCGCTAAGGAACCAGTTAGCTACAAAAATCTTCTCCTAATCCTCCTCACGATAACAATGGCCTTGCTATACGCACAAGGAGGAGAAGAAGAACCCCATATTCTCTAAGGATCTATCAACCCAAGCTCTTAAACAATCACGAGACCAATGTGATCTCTTACAGCAGGAAAATAGATAGCCTCTGCAAGAAGGACCAGACCGCTGAAGCAATGCAGATATTCCGCAAGATGGAGGAGAATGGCTTGGCTCCGGACTCATTCACATACAATATTCTCATCAATGGCCTCTGCAAAGATGCTCAGCTGGAGTTGGGTGTAAGCCTTATGGACAAAATGCAGGCCAGGGGCTTTTCTCCCACAATGGTCACTTACACAACTCTCATCCATGGCTTCTGCATCGCAGGCAGGGTGGATGCTGCCATGGATATCTTGGACAAGATGGAGCACAGGAGAATAACCCCCAACATGGTCACATTCACGGCCCTCATCCAGGGGCTCTGTGACTGTGGGGAGGTGGAAAGGGCCGTACAGGTCCTGAAAGAGATGAAGCTCAGGGGCAACGAGTGCAGCCCCAATGTGGTGACATACACTCAGCTCATCCATGGGCTCTGAAAGAAAGGGATTTTTAAGATGGGCATCGAATTCTTGGACGAGATGATTATCAGTGGTTTTTTTTCCAACAATGCTACTTACACGGATCTCATTCATGGGCTCTGTCAACAGGGAAATTTTTATGAAGCTGCTCTTCTTGTGAATGAGATGGGGCTTGCCTCAAACATTGGAGGGCGCCGTTAGCGAAGCTCAGAAATTGGTGGGCAGGGATTGGAAGAAAGAGGTTTACTGTCAACTCAGGCTGGGAACATTCCCAGGCATTGTTGAAGAGCTTGATGCCCATTGCGATCCCTATTGTTTTTCTGCTGCTGCAAAGCTGTGATTATGTGGGTTTTGGTTTGATGACTGAGCTCGACATCGGGATGAAGTTTCCCAGGAGTTTCATGGCCGTCACACTGACCAAACTCTCACCTGGAACCCTAAAGGATGTGGTATTGGGCGCCCGAAAATTTAGTGCTCAGTGGAAAGTGGGATCGTGGATTCTGTTTTCACATAATTGCCTCAGAAATTGGAGGCCGCCATTAGCGAAGCTCAGAAATTGGTGGGCAAGGGTTGGAAGAAAGAGATTTACAATCAAATATTGCTCGTAACAAAAAAATATATGAGACCAATGGAACTGCCAACCTATGTTCCTCCCAAGGTATGGATTTCTCATCGATTTGGTTCAGTCAGTGCATTTTTGCAGTTTGTTAGAGTGAAAATTGCACTTATAATATTCTTGGTTTTGTACACAAGTTGAATAAGATGCCATTGAAGGACCTTTACACTCAAATTATGTTTTTCTCTTATCCTCAATTTTTTAATCAAATTCATGGTCCGTTGATTCTTCTGTTAGATATATCTTTCTCTAAAATAGTGGGACTATTTCAAGTGCTTCGGTCTGTGAAGGAACAATAATATTTTCCTAATAATCGCATTTTGATTTATATGCAGGCAATAGAGAGCACTGTACCCTCAGCTGGACAACCGCCCACGTGAAGGATTTATGTGTATTCAACATCTATGTATTGTTGTTCAAAAAAGGAATTTCTCTAGATCTGTATTAGGATATTTAATTTCTTGATTATTAGTTCTGTATTCGTTCTTCGGCTGTTCATCCAGAGTCTCACATCTTTGGTAAGAGTTAAGAAGCAAGGAAACATAGATATGATTGTAAAATGTTGTTTTGCATTTGTAGCTTTGAGAGGAAGATAAAGATTCGAAGTATTAACCCATAAGTTTCTAGAAAGTTTTGGAAACAGAGCATAATTTGTAGGGGTGTGTATCTCCAATTTCTTTATTGTATCAGAGCCTAATTTTGTAGGGTTGGATCATCAATTTATTTATTGTTTCATCTTGTTTAATTACTGGCCTATTAATATTCAGTGAAAATGTATCTTTGATGAGATTGAAAGAATATGTTACCAAGCATGATATTTACAACAAATTCATGCATCTTAGCAAGCTGAAAGAAAGATGTTCACAACCTACAAATAAATTTATGACCCAAACAAAAAAGGGAGGTAGAAATTCAAGGTCTCTCACCTCTCAGGGAACCCAAAAGGTCTTTTAGGCGGAAATTTGACATTGGGAGGGGTGATCTTCTTCCCCTCTTCATTATTCCTCCTAGCCACAATGTTCTGATGCCCTCCACTATTCTTCTCCTTCAAAACACAAGGGGTTTCCTCCCTTTCTTCCTCCACGGTCTTCTGAGGAGTGATACCAACACGCTCCTCATGCTTCCCTAAATCCAAAGGCAACTGTACTTCCTCCATTTTACAAGACAAGCTCTCCATCTCTAAAAATAGAAGGGTATCCAAATACCCACTTCCTCAAATTTCAATATGAACTTTCCTGTACCAGCAATAATATGAGGAAATTTTTTTTGATTCAGGTCCTTAAATAATATTCAGAAAGCCCAAAACGGAGAGAAATCCAGTGCAAAACCCTTGCAGGACTTTGGAAATGAACCCACAGAAATGAAATCCTTTGTAACAGAGAAATAAAATACCAAAAATAATGAATGGAATGATTGAAAGAAAGTACCCAAAAGCCTTTTACCTACACAAGTAAGAAATGAACTGGAATGGAAACAAGAGACTATATTTTTCTGAATATGTAGAGAAGTAGAGATGGAATGTGATTGGGACACAAGCCTGTAAAGGAGATAAACGTTCAAAACAAAGGCCTAACGGTCACTAGCTTACGACAAACCAAGGGAAGCATAAAATGCTCGTTGCCATTGGATTTTTTTCTAAAAGTGGGGATTAAGTTAGGGAATATCTTGGTCGCGTTTGTATCTGGAACCCCATGGAATCTTAGTTTGTTTTTTACAACGGGTTTCTTCGTTTTCATTTAATTGTAATTGTTTTGTTTCCTAGTAAATAGCTTAATGTGCGTGATTTTTTTTAATGTTTTTATCAGTTTTATCCATATATAAATCTTTGCACAGAGGTTTCAAGGAAATAGTCAACATGTACTCGAGTATATGTCTACTATTTCCTATAACCATGTGTATATATGAATATAAATATCTAAAGTGTTCATGTGCAACGCACTTGCTATGGTGTTTTAATTATTGTATATTTACGCCAGAGGCGAGGGTAAGGGAGAGAGTGACAGAATTGAAAGAGGCAGCCGTGAATACGTTGAAAGAAGGGGGTTCTTTATACAAAGGCATGGCTGCTGCAATGTCTAAGTGGACAAGAGCGCAGAAAATTCGGGATCCATAGGGCCCAAAACATTTCCATTTGGGGCAAACAACCTCCAGATAGGAATTTTGTATGTCAATGGTTATCACCAATTCAAATGTAACACCTTGCCTTTCATATTACGATATTTTTATTTCACTTAATTAGATTAGAAAGGAAAAAATGGAAATGAAGTGAGAAAAAAGATATCAGGCTTATGGAAAATGTTTCACACCACCACATAAAGGCCACCGACAGAGCGAGCTGTGAACCCATGGCAAATCAGTGGTGCTATGTTGTTTATTTCTATTTTCATATTTCATATTATGGCTAGTTTTCCATTTGATTGCAGGGAATTTGAATCCATCGATTTTTATTTCAAAGATGGATAGATGGGTAGCAGAGTCTGTTCCTGGACCTTTTGAATGTTCTATGTATCTTTTGAAATTTCTAAATTTGACTTGTTATTCTTTATTTTGTTAAATAATTGTCTTTGTACTACAAAACAATTCTAGCAAAAATATTTTTGAACCATGATCAACAATCTGCAGTTCCTCCTGTATTCCTATTTCAAGATTTTGGGTTTCAAGTCCCTCTGTTTCTTGATTTTTAGCATTCAAAACTTCCACCATGTTCTTGAGTTTTAGCATTGAAAACCACTGTCCATGTTTTAGAATCCTTTCCTTTTCATGATACTTATGGTTCTTATATAGTCATTGCATTTGTGCTCTACTCCAAGTGACCTTCTCCTAGATCTCTGTTGTTGCGATTTTTGGGACTGTGGATCATTTAAAACTACGCCCATAGCTTCCAAATGGACTGAAATTTCAGAATGAAGGTGATATCCCTGGTTTGTAACTTTGTATCACCATCGTGAGGTATCCTTACCGAACTGCTCAGATTTTGCTTTGCCAATATTGTGATTGGGAGGGAGATCACACATATTCAAGGCTCTATCACATATTGACAATTGTATCATCTTCGTTCTCTAGATTGGGGGCATTCCAACTGTCACAAAACTTTGATACATCAGAATTTTGGATACCCTTTCTTCATTTGCTATGTCAAGCTTTATGAACTTGTTTAAATGCAAACCCTTGCTTTCCATGGATGCTAACATAAGGGCTTGAGTAACATTAGCTCGATCTTGAAAGATGCCTAAATGAAATTCCTGTCACCAGGGATTCAGATTCATACCCTACTCTTCAAACATGTTATTGAGAACCAATGAGGAAAGGTTTTCAATTTGCACTTTGCCCAGTAGGTCTACTACGAGGTTGGAGATGTCCTCAACATATATGTCATAAAATTTCTCTTCTCCTTCCTCGAGGTCAGAGATGTATGTCTCATTGTCAGCCTGCACTTCCTTATATGTGCTTTCATCAGCAAGGGCTTCCAAATGATCTCTTAGAACTCCAATTGCTCCCTGTAGGAAATTTTCAACAAAGAAAGGGGTCTTCTTGTTCACTTATGAAATGTCCTAATCCATATGCTTAGCACCACCAGCTTCATTGATGGGAAAATTAGAGTTATTTCGCTCAAATTTTGTGTGCAAATCCACCCTTGGAGCAGCAGATACATCATTCATTTGTATTAGGGAAGAGGCACCCTTACAATCATCACCAGGGTTGGCACCAAAATGTATCCCTATAGGTCTGTCCTAAAAAAAAATCTTCAAATATAATTTAGAGCTGCCAACCGTTCTCTTATATTCATCTTCCAGGGGACCAGGACTAAAATCTATCACATGAAGTTTGTCAAGAAATACCCCTCATCATATTGCTTGTCATAAAAAAAAAGGGTGTCCCATCAAAACATAGTATATATGATTTGCCTCTATTTTATCCAAAGCACAATCTAGATCAAGGGATATTTGAGCAACAAAACTATCCTCTTCTGGATTTGTGGCTGAAGCGGCTTCTGGAGACCTTTCTCTTCCTCAGACAGATGATGATGTGCAGTCTGTTGCTGAACGTGGATTGGGCAGAGGCAGAGGCAGCGGAAAAGGTAGGGGTTTAAGTAGGGTTACTTTTGCTTTGCTATTTTGGCAATAAATCAGATTGATAGAAGTACAAATTCGCCTGTACGTGGTCAAAAAAAATTGCAGGGCAATAGTGGTGTGTTTGATTGACAACCATTTATGTATCCTTCTACTCAAATAGGTCAATGAGCCTCACTAATGTGAGCTCAAGTAATGTTTTCTCAACAAATTATCAAGGCCATCTTTCTCTTATTGATAGCACAACATAATTCACGCCTCTTTTCGGCGTTCCCTTGCACCTCCCCGTGCAATTGCTAGTTTAATATTTTTATAATTATAACCATTTTAAATAGTTTTAAACGTAACATAATGTGGTGCTTCGAATATATGACAACCTACCCATATATAATATTAATAATGCAAGCATTAAGATTAGAAAGAGATGTCCATTTTTACCATGAGTAGCATGTTTAACAATTATTTTAATGATATGAAATGGAAAGATTCAAACTCGCTATATGCTTTTAATAGCCAACAAAAATATTCACATTCAAGACTTCAAGAAGCACCACTATTTTAGGCCATTAAAGAAGTGGCCATGCATATTAAGATTTTTTTATTTTTTTATTTTTTATTTTTTATTTTTATTTTTTTATAAAATGTATTTTTCTATAAAGTTAAGTTGATCACATGGTGAATGTATAATTTTACTCTATTTTGGATTTTTTTGTTTTTTTTTTAAGATTTTTTAATATTAAATAATGTAAAATATAAAGGGAAAGTTATACATATAGTAATCAAAATATTAATATTATTATATTAAATATTGATAAATTAAATTTTAAAATATTATAATACTTTTAATTAATGATATTATTGGGTAAATGTATGCTTTTAAGAAGGTGGATGCATTTAGTTTTTCAAGAAGTGGAGTTGAGAGAGCAGAGACTGAAACCCTAACCATTTTTATTCTTGGTTTGTGCTCCATTTCGCTTGCGGTCTTTTCCTTGTGTTGTTGTTGATGCGTTCTAGTGATGCCTTTGATGTAATGTGTTGAATGATCATGGTTTTATTGTTTTTTGTTTGCCTCCATTTTCTGTGGCTTTCATTTGTTGCATCTGCGGGTTTTCGGCTTTGTGGAGGCCACCGACTCTCCTGGGCATTATGACCATGTTGTTTTTTGTTTTGGGGTTTACTTTTGCATAGAGGTTGTCGATGCTGCTTATTTTGGTCTCTTCTAGCGGTGTGCTTGGGTGTAACAACTATCCTATTCGTGTTGCCATCAAACAAGTCATTTTCTTCAATGTCATGGTTCCAGTCATCCACCTAAAGTTTGTCGCAGGATTAGTGGGGTTTTTTCTTGCCATGGTTTTTTATGTTGTCTGAATCTCGACTTGTTGTTGGGACTTTGTACTATCTGGTTTTCTTGTTGGCGGGCCTTCATGTATGGTTTTTTGTGGACCTATAGTTATTGGGGGACTGTTCTTGGAGCTTTGTGCTCGGTTTTTTGTAGGCCTTATGACAATCATGTGTTTCTTACAACATACACAAAATTTCATCTTGTTTTCAATAATAAAATTACGATTTTTTTTTCAAAGAAAAAAAATGTATGTTTCTATTATATTTTAGCTTTTATTTTATATGAAGTGTATAAAATAATTTTATGTATATAAAATGTTTGAGCTAACTTAAAATTATGAATGGGAAAAAATTACAAAATAGACCATTCAAATTTTATTTTAAATAATTAAAAATATTAATCTAATATATTATATTGTAAATATTAGTAAATTAAATTTTAAAATATTATAGTATGTTTTATTTATTTTATGTATTTTTTATTTATATATTTTATATGAGGAATATGCATGTTTTGTCTAATATATTAAAAAAAAACCACCTAACCACTCAAAATAAATCTAATTTGCATTAACTAATATACATATTATTTAATTAATATCTAAATTTATTTATATATATAGTTAATACATATTATTTAATTGATATCTAAACCTAGTTTACATTAACTAATATACAAATTAATTAATTAACATCTACACTTATGTATATAGAAAGAGTGGATTTTTAAATTTTTTATATGCTCAGTTTTATTTATTAAAAACAAAATTATAATTAAATATTTAATCTATAAGAAAAACAAAATAATTAACATAAAAAAATAAAAATATTTCTAAAACATTCTAATAAAATTTGGATAATATTTAATAAAAAATAACATAAATATATTGACTTTTATTAAATCATTTGAAAATAGAGAAAAATAAATCTACAATAATAACTTGAACTTATTTTAAATAATTATATTTCAAGAAATTCAAAATTTTCTTATTATTTAATTTAATAAAATTTGAAAATAATTATTTTTATATTTCATATATATTTTAAATATAAATTAAAATATATATTATTTAATAATTATAAAAGAATATCATCTTTAATTTAACTTGTAACACTCTATTGTGGTTTATTACAAATTTCTTAAACTTTTCTAAAAAAAAATTTAAAACATATATATATATATATATAACATAAAAACTATACAAATTTATTAAATATAAATAAATAATAATAATTTATATTCCAAACATATACGTTTAAAGATTATAAAAAATTATAAAAATAATATTTTAACTAGTAATACTCTAGTGTGGATTTCTTAAATTTCTCTCAAACAAATACTCTACTGCGAATTTCCTAAATTTCTCTCAAACAATTTTTTAGTACATTTTAAAAAAAACCTATACGACTATAAGACTTTAGAAGTATAGAAATCTTGCTCAAATAGAAACTCCTTTTATAATAAGACTTTAAAAGTATAGAAATCTTGCTCAAATAGAAACTCCTTTTATAATAGTAAGTTATCCTAATATAGCTAATATTTTTTTTATGTTGAATTATTTGGCAAATAAATTTTATATTTTTATATTTTATTTATAATTAGAAATAATTGAAAATATTTTTATTTTTTTATTTTTTTTCATAATTAAAAAATTAATAATGAAATAATATTTGAATCTTAAATTTTATAATTTATATTATATTTATAAATTACTTTAAAAAAAATTAATTAAAAATAATATTAAATTACTTTTATTTATCTATTTTATTAAAATTTAAAATTACTAGAAAAAAATTATATTAAATATAAATTTTAATTTTAAAATATAATTTAATAAAATATATTCTATTTTAAAATATATTTTATTATTAAAAACTATAAGAGAAGATATGAATATATATACAAACTCCAACAGGAGATCTGAATATATATAAACTCCAGTTCATGTATCTTACAAAGTGCCCTTCACATTGAAACAATTTCTTGTTTCTTTAATTTAATTTAGGATTGAACTTTACGAATGATTAAAGTCAGTGACCAATGATGATTCTATTATAGCATCAATTTCTTTTTACATTTGATTGTCCATGTTCTCTTAACTACCCACATATTCTATCGTATTGTTTATAATATTTAAAATTTAAATTCTTGTCGTATAAATATTCAAGTCTTTTGTCGTGAACCTCTGAACATGATACATGATTCTGATTCAAGTTTATAATGTGACAAAATTGAATGTTGTTAGTTTAAGTTACTTAGATACATTGATATGCATTCATGATATTCAACGATAATAACTTAAATATGAGTTTTTCTTTTTAAATGTGAGTTTTTCTTTTTTAAGAAAATAAGTTAATATTCTATGGTTTTTTTTTAATGTTTGAGTTAGGATATATTTTATTAAAGCATATTTTTAAATTATTTAATAATTATTCACGTTAAAATGAATTTAGTATTTCTAAATATTTTTAAATATTTTACAATAAGATCATTTTGTTGATTTATTTAAATATATAATTTTTTTTTTAAATGTATGTGTATATATATACACATATTTGAGGTATTCAAAAAAATCTAAATTAGAAAATCAAATCTTTGAGTTATTTCACTTTCTTCCAAGACTCCAACAAATGTTAACCAAGAAATGATATTGTCAGGAGTTAAAGGACTCTAATTGCAATTATGTCTTTTTCAATCACAATAATTACTCTTACAAAATCATAATTTCTTCCTAATTCATAGCTATAGTTTCTCATAATATGGTTAGCTCTTCACTTAGACAAAACTCTCTAGCTTTGCCAATTTAATAATACTTCAAATTCCCCACATATAAACTCGAAAGATTATATTTGTATGTCATAAACTCTCCTTGTGTTTATCAAATCTTTGCATCCTGATGTGAATTCCATTGGTGTTGAAACCCTTGGGAGATTTTTTAATTGAGATAACTAGTACTCATAAAGGACTTTATATTTATTGTGAAATAAAGCTACTTTGCCTTTACAATTAAATACAAATAGTAATTATAAATTTATTTTACTATAATAATGTTTCATATTATTAACAATGATATTTTAAAATTTTATGTATAAGTTTAGTTAATAAATATATAAAATTTTAAAATTTGTAATAAACTCTTTCTAAACTTTATATATAAAATTTAAGTTAATTTATTATTTAAAAGTTTTTTTTTAAGAAGTTTTAAATTCAATTCTTAAAAAATATTAAAATATGTATATTTAATTAAACTATATTAATTTCAAATTTATTAAAAATAAATTATTTTATTTTATTTATGTTTAATAAATTCAAAATTATTATATATATATATATTAAAAATGTACATTTCCATTGAATAAAAAAAAAATATTATATTTAAAAAATATAATCTTTCAAACTGTGGAAGACAAATGATTTTGATTACACATTTGTTTAAAAAAAAAACAAATAAGAAAAACGTTCTAACGGTCCCTCAAGTAAATATTCTCTTCCTATATATATATTGAACGCATGGTTTTCGCTTCAACAAAGGTTTAGTTTTTAAATCAATACTGCGCGCATAGTTTTCGCTTCGCCAATGGTTTGTGAATCATTTTTATGATACATTTAGTTGTTCTCTTGTTGTCAGATATTGTTAGTCCGTCCCTGCCACGGGAATCTATACGCAGTCAAAGTGTTCATTTAAACCAAGTTGTTTCATTTTATATATTCAACTATATTATCATTTCATTTTTTTTTTACATTTTTTAAATTTATTAAAAAGATTTAAAAATGTTTCTATTTAGTTGAAAGTTTGTCTTTTTCCCGTCCAAAATTTAAATGTATGTGAAAGTCTATCTTTTCACAAATAATAATGGCTATCTTTACTAATAACTTAATAACTAAGTTATGATTTCCCATGAGTGGTGGATGGAATGGCTATTATTTGGAAGATGTGCACTCATTACATTTATTTTGTCTTAGTCATCATGTGACATCATATAGGGAAGAGGAGTTGGATATTACACGCGACGTCTTATTGTTATAAATGCATGTTTAATGCAGTGGGGTGGCAGAGGTACATTCAGTGAGGGAGTGGAGATGAGGATCAATCCTCAACCTCCTTCACTTGGTTTCATTTAGGATCAATTTCTTTAGTCTTTTGTTTGCATGCCATAGAGCTTGGGCCTTTTTGTGAGTTTGGAGTCTTATTTCGATTTCCTCCATTCTGGATAGTGTGTAGTGTCAATGTTCTTCGTTCTTTGTTTGCATGCTATAGAGCTTGGGCCTATTTTCGAGTTGGTGGTCATACACTCGATTTTGCCCATCCTAGATAGTGAATTCAGAGGTATTTCTTATCCCTTTGCAGTTCTTGTGTTTGGATGTTGGTATCCAAGTCACATTTTAGTGTGGTATTGAAGTAGAGGGGATTCTAACTCTGTCTATAGGGCTTTGGCACATCTTAGGGTTTTTCTTAGACCTCTCTAGTTCACGTCTCTGGAGTTATTTGGGTTTGTGAATTGGGGTGAAACTTAATCAATTAAAGAGAAAAATTGCTTCTTTAGCTTGGGTATCACCTTATATATGTTATTATTTTCTTTGGGAGTCATGAGTGTTCTTGTTGTCGGTTTGGGTATGTGGAGTCTTCAAGATTTGGTATGGCTTTGGAATTTTAGGTATATTATGTCTTTAAAGTGTGGTTAATTTCAAAATTTACTCAAATTTGGACCTCTAGTGTGGAAATTGGGGGATGATCTAGTAGTCTTTCAATCTGGCATTGAAGGGGATTTAGCTCATTTGTTTGAGTGTTTTTTTTGTCGTGGTGCTCTAATTGGTTGTCCTCATTGTTCCCTTTCTTCTACCATTATTCCTCCTTATCAGAGAATGGTGAGCCGAAGAAGTGGTGTAGTAGTGTCAGATTCAAAAGAATTCGACCTTTTTCCTATGACTCAGTGGCAACTTTCTTTGATGTTATTACTCTTGAAGTGAGGAAAGGAATTATGTTGTTGGAGTAAAAAGCATCAAGGGATCACCCTTATCATTCTAATTCAAAGATTGTTGGTGATGGTATGAAATGGGTTCTGGATCCAAGCATATTCTAGAAGCGACAACTTCATTTCCTACACTTATTGTCCCTGCATCAACAAATGAACACTTTATTACGTTTATTTTTTAAATTCAAACAAGTTGAAAACTATAATGTTTTATTTGGGTTGGAGGACATTAAACACATGCTAAGGAACCACATATTTTGTCTTGATAACATTGAATCATGTTTGGGGCGGTGGAAAGTTTTTTGGTGTTGGACTCACAGTCGGGTGATTTTACGGATCATCCTAGAGATCCCATTGATCCACCAATTGACAGTGCTCAAGGTCTTACTATCATCTCTTTAGATAAGGACTATACATTGGTATCAAAGTTTTTATTTTTTCTTGAGAAGCTTGTTCTAGTAATGTTGATGGGTTTCATGCTTTCCACAACATGGACTTGTGGAGAAATATGGTGGTTTTTTTTGTCTTCCTAGTTTTGTGATTGTTTTGGTGTGAGAAGGGACTTTAGGTTCATTACACGTTTTGTTCTTACTGCTCATGTAGTTTGTCACAACTTTTTCATCTCAATGAAACTTTGTTTCTTATATGCTTCAGATGGGCCTACAATTTTGGCTTGGTCAATTGTTAATGGTTGTGGGTCTTTGGATATGCTATAGATGATGCTCGTGACTGGTGCAAATTTATATTTTCTACCTATTTCTTATATTTGTGGCGTATTAGTGCTGATTTTGTTGTTGCATCTAGCTATTGGATGTAAGGAATTTTGTTAAAATTATCGTGTAATTTTTGTTTTGTTGATGCCTCTGTCTCATGGATGCATGACATCTAGCTTAAGTTATTGTGTTCTCTCTCTTCTTGGCACCATGGAGTATGGTATAGGGCCTATGATTGTTGTGGGGAGTCTAGTTCTCTTGCAGCTTGGAGGAAATATTTATTCCTCTATCTTTGACCTCTGTTATCTGGTTATGGATGTAATATTTATGTAATATCTTTTTTCAAGGAATATCAATTTCTACACTTAAAAAAAAAACAACTAAGTCATGATAAGTTTCCTTATTATTTAAAAAAATACTTCATATTAAATAATTAACTATTTAGCTATTTAAATTTAAATACATAATTTCAAAACATATATAGCTTGAGTGGACATAATGGCTAAAAACATGTTTTTCCTCCTAGGAGGTCATATGTACAAATATACAGGGGGCTAGAATATGTACACCTTCACAAAATTTAGCCAGAAGGGGGTATCTTGTCCCATAAAAAAAAGGGTCTCTCATACACCAAAATGGTGTCTAGCTTGGCATTGACTTCCCCACATTTATAAACAATGTACCCAATTGTGTTTCACCAACATTTACCAACATAAAACTAACCAAATGCCCAAAAAAATTTGACAACAACTAGTTTAGCTATTCTCTTTACCTACCAACTATTAGTTGACAAATGCCCAACAACATCAACAACAACTAGTTGACTACTTCTTTATACTAAAGACGACAAAACTGAATTATTTTATTGAACTAAGAAATCTTTTGTATTATCTTTGCTCTTTGGGGCATAAAAACGTATAACCCACTCTAATGGCATACTATTGAAAGGAAATGAGATAAGAATAAGGATAAAATGTAATTCAAACCTAGAAAAATAAATCATTCTTATGACCAATTCATTAAAAAGGCAAATAATCTTTAGATCAAATCCATAGGAACTTGAAAATATGGTTTTTTTTAAAAACCACCATCAACTTTGAAAAGAAACTAAAGAAAAATAGAAATAAGAAAAAAAATATCTATCAAATATATAAAAATAAATTAAATTATAAAAATAGCAATAAAAAAAGTTATAATATATATTATAAACACATTTAAAATTATATTAATTTTTTACATTAAATTAAAAAATTATATATATAGTAGTGAATTATTTATTTAATATATTGTTACTTATTACAAACTCCTCATAGATCATAATTAAAATTTTAATTTTTTTCCGAAGATAATCTTAAACCAATCAATTTAAAAGTAGATCCACTAGAGATATTATACAAATTCCATTTTATAAGCTTTACAAAGGCTGTCCTGAGTGAAATACTCTTGCTTCTGTAATATAATTATTTTGTTTCTGGAATGTGATTTAAAATTCATGTTTCCAAATGATTATAGTTCGTGATTAATCATGCTCAATTTAAAGTGAGTAACCAACCAATCATGTATAATGCTCAATTTAAAGTGAGCGACCCAATAAAAATAAATATATATATATAAAGTGAGGGACTCACTGATCACTTGATTGAGCATTATATAAAGTTTGCTCATTTTTTATAATTTTGTTTGTTAATATTAAATTTTGTTTACTATCGAATTTTTAAATTTTAATTTAAAAAAAATTAAGTATGAAAAGTATTTTAATGTTTTTCCATGAACTTTTGCATGCCCTTGGGTATTATACATGATTCAAGCTCTCGAATGTGACAAATGAATGTTGCAAGTTCAAGGCATTCACAACATCTATAATAAAATAATTAAATAAGTTTGTTGGGTTTCTGTTCGTTTTGTTGTTTGTTTTGCTTTTTTTTTTTAATTGGGTTATATACATGTTTAAGTTGTAAACTAAGAAATATTTTAATTATTAATATTAATGTAAATATTGATTTAACATTTTAAAATAAATTACAGATAGGAAGTCATTGAGTGATTTCATGGAAATTCTTATATGGTTGAAAGTGTGAGTTTGTAGTCATGCATGGTAATGAATATAATGTTTGGTAGTTTTTGGAGTGAGTATAACAGGTATTATGGTTTACTCATGTTGCTTAGAAGATAGCAATTGTTTTGATAGTTATTGTAGGATTGCAGGAAGAGATATCATTGTAGGCTTTGGGTTCTTAGACTGTAAAAAATCTGGTAAATTTGAATAAGTATATATTATTATTGATAAAAGATGAGATGATAACAAATCGGGATCACCAAGGCTTTAAATACAGCCTTATGGTGTCCCTTAGTGAAGAGGCATGATCAACGGATCATGCCCTTCCACATTAATAACCTAAGACAACTATATTTAACTAATAATTAATAATTTATACATAACATTGCCCCTCTCTTAAAGATACTTTGTCCTCAAAGAATACGTAATGATGGACATTGTTGACGAATGCTTGGGTTTCCCGAGAGGCGGCTCTTGCTTCCCACATTTTTAAAAGAGCGTGGAGCATCTTCTCGAGTTCAATCTTTTGGTGATGTGGATAGTGATAAGATCTGATGTTGACAGGGTCTGATTCTGCCTTGACTTCTATTGTATGTTTGATTTCCCTATTAAGAGGCATTTTCATTCGCAAGTCTTGGAATACTTTTCTGTGTTCCTAAACTAGTCCTTGTACTTCTGGTGACTCTTTGTGGTTCCTTTTTGTAGATAACATTTCTAATTGATGCATTGTACTATAGAGGTTGGTGCTCCTTTTCTAATCATCTTCGTAAACTGAGGTGATGATATGATTTGATTTCCTGGGGCTTGGAATCCATAAAACTTGTGCTTCTGCCCTTCCCATCTAAAGCTTATAAACTGCTTCTGATGGTTGGTAGAATAGGTACCTAAGGTTTGTAGCCATTGAATTCCTAAGACCACATCTACTCCTTGTAATGGCACGGTGTAGAATGGAGATTCTAAATTAAAATTTTGAATTTGCAATTTGACCTTATGGCATTTCTCGACCTTCTCAATTTTCTTACCGTCGGCCACCATTACCTTCATATTGGGCATGGGAAACGTAAAGATGTTGAGTCTTTTGGCCATGGTCAAATCTAAAAAAATGTGGGTACTACTGGTGTCAAGGAGAACCATTACGTTGTTCTTCTTAATATGTCCTTTTAGTTTTAGTGTGTGAGGTTGTGATAATCCTGTCATAGCTGATAAGGAAATTTGCGTAATGCTTCCATCATCTAGTTCTGGAGGGAACTCTAGGGTGGCTGAATCTGATTCATCATTGTTAGAGTCATTAGTTGCTTCACAGTTATACAGATTCTTTGTATCGTTTCTTTTAGCGCACCTATGCTTAGGGTCCCACTTTTCACCGCAACGTTTCCACTTGCCTTCTCTCATCCTTTGTATTTCCACATTAGATTTTTCTTCTTCACGAAGATGGGGTGGGACATATTTTGTGTTATCTATATTTTCAAATTGAGGAAATCTTTGTCTCGAATATACTCTTTATGATTTTGACTATGATAACCTTTCAAATTTCTTTTCAGCAACTTTTGCTTTTTGCCTTGCTAGTTCTACTAATGTAATGTCGTGAAGTTCGAGCTCTTTTTGTATATGGATTTTAAGTCCTGAGATGAAAGACTGGATTAAACGAGATTCTGACAATCCAGGTACTCGTGTCGCTAAGGTCTCCCATTCTCGAGTGTACTCATCCACATCTCCTTTTTGGCGTAATTTGATGAATGTTGAAAAAACCTTTTTTTCTTTTATACCTTGAAATCTTTTAAAGAATGCATCCTTAAATTTTGTCCAACTAATAGCAAGCGTCGTCTTTTTCCACCACATATACCAATTATATGCTTATCCTTTCATTTTAATGGAAGCGAGCTTAATTTTTTCATCATCACTATTAATGTCATAAATCTCAAAATATTCTTCGGCTTTATTAAGCCATGCAACGCTATTTTTTTCATTACCGTCAAACTTGGGTAGCTCAATTTTTGCTCTTCGATGATATGCTAATGATGGGACGAGAAAGGGGTATTGATTAGCAAATGAATTCCAGAGCTGCTTATTTTGATAATCTGCATTACTATCTTCGTGATGATGTGGGGAATCGGTTTTTTCCTGATGCTCTTTTGAGTTCCCTGAATCTGTGGAATTCTTCTGTTGATTTTGTTCCATATTAGGGGATATGGGTCGTTGTGTCTGGCTTATCTTCTCGCAGAGTTCTGTCATCTTTTGCATTGCTTGGCTAAGATTTTCTATGGCCTCGTGATGATTTAGCCACATTTGTCTTTCTATTCGATTCATCGTATCTTAAAGTTTTTTGATATTGTTGGAGTTTCCTGTAACTATACCTTCGAGACTAACTAATCTTTTACCAAAGTCTTTGGAATTATTATTGATCTGTTTCTCAAGATCTAGCAATTTTTTTTGGAAATCGACCATCGACATTGATGAAGACATTGAATGCGTATGCGGTGGTGAATATTTTTCTGCCAGTTGTTTTTTCCTTTCTCCCCCCCCCCCCCCCCTTTTTTAACTAATTTTTACATAAAATTAATTTTAAATTAATTTTATATAAAAATTTGAATACACACACACACACACACACACACACACACATATATATATATTGAATTCTAGTTTGAACGACCAGCTCACGGACACGATGGTTCAATGAAATTAAAAAAAGGCAATTTTTTTTGTTTGCTGACAGAAGACAGCAAAACGGCAGAAGGTGGGCGGGAAGACGCGGGCAGATGGCGGTGGGAGGTGACAACGGGGGACGGGGGAGCAGGACGGAAGGGAAGGGCGAGGGAAGGAGTTGCAGGGCAGGTGGGATAGCGCAGTGCAGGGGTGGAGGGGCCACTATGTGGAGTGGGGGTTCAGGGGGAGTGGCCGTTGTGAGAGGGCGACAGGGTAAGTGCAAAGGGGAGGGGAGATGCGAGTGTGGTGAGGGGGTTTGGATGGGGGGAGCGGGGTTGGGCAGTAGGGAAAGGTTTGTGGATAGGGGGAGCAGGGTTGGGCAAATAGGGGATAGGGGAATGGCGTTGGAGAGGGGGTTGGGGAATTGTGCGATGGGGAGGGGAGTGTAAGATGAGGGTTGAGAGTTAGCATAGGGGTGAGGAGGTCGAGCCGAGAGGGAGGGCAAGCGGGTCTGTGAGGGGAGGGCGGTCAGGTAGGGCGAGGGTGCTGTGAAGAATTAGGGGGGTGAGTAAGGGTAGCGTAGGAGAAAGAGCGTGAGGTAGCGGGGTAGTGTAGGGGGTGGGAAGAGGAGGGGGATGACCAAGTGTGCAGGCCGAGAGGGGGTTGGGGTTTGCGTAGAGGAGGAGTGCGAGGGTGTAAGGGAGCGAGGGGGAGGAACGGGTAGCCGCGTGAGGGAGGGCTCAAGTGGGCCGAGAGGCCATGTGTTGTAGGGCTCAAGGGGGGTGGGTTTGGAAGGGAATGAAGGCAGTGACAGAGAAATTTGAATTTTTTTTTAAACAAATATCGCTTCCCACGAGCACCCGATTTTTAAACAATTATGCAATTTCTTGTAATTCCTTAATCTCTTTGATGATCACACAGATCCTGAAGAGCGACTATTCCGATACCAATGGAGAGTAAAAACTCTGGTAAACTTGAATACGTATATATTATTATTGATAAAAGATGAGATGATAACAAATGGGGATCACCAAGGCTTTAAATACAGCCTTATGGTGTCCCTTAGCGAAGAAGCATGATCATTGATCATTCCCTTCCACATTAATAACCTAAGACAACTATATTTAACTAATAATTAATAAATTATACATAACAAAAATGTTGAGGGAATAAAAAAAGATCAAGATGACAATCCAGAAGGAGTTGAACTAGATGTGGATAAGAATGATATTACCAAGGTGTTTACAGTACCATCTCCTCTTGTTGCTCCCGTTGCGGTAGATCAAAATATCGAGGTATCTTCAATCCCATCTTCTCATGTTGCCGCTATTGCGCTAAGTGACAAAACAAAAGTATGTTTTGTGTCATCTTCATCTCATTCTCCTCCTATTTTTCCTCTACCTACCATTGTAAATGATATTGAAGGTGATAACCCCAAGAAATTTTCATCTCCAACGCATCCTCCTCATGTTGCTGCTTCTGCAAATGATAATGAGAGTGATAATACCAAGGCATTTATTGAGAAGGGAGAGTTATTAATTTCATCAGACACTAGTGCAGTATTAGATGCTTTCAAGACTGAAAATTCTCTCCTAAAGAAAAGCAGAGAAGAAGTACCCATTGAAGTACTTAATAACATTAGAGTTCTTCATTTTGAGCGTGTTGAATTTGAGTTGGCTCAGAAAAATTTCACATATGCATTAGAAGATGGTTCTCGTATATTGGAACTAAGTGATTATAATCCTAAAAAACAAGAATTTTATTCAGAGGTATTAAATTCTCAAACTACTCTGCCTCCCAAGAAACATTCTCTATTTGATAGAAACAAAAATATAGAGCCACTTGGCTTGGTCCATTCCCCAATTCCTTCACTTTTATTGAACATGGAGACGAAAATAGCTGGAACAAGTGCATATATAACAAAAAAAGACAAGGGTGTGACCAGACAACCAAGAATGCATTCTTCTAACGTACAAGTTGAAGACGTTTTCCTTGTCAATGATCTTCTTCTTCATTCTAGGAGCAAAAAATCGACATCTTGAACTGAAGAACGCAATGCTTCACCCCAAATTTTCATATCGGAAGCTAAAGGGTGCGGTTTGGAATTAAATGTTGTGGTTAAAAGTGGGGGAATAGGGAAGCCATGCTTTATTAAAACCACCACAGTATCCAGTTTTGTTCCAAATAATGCTACAATGCTCCCCTCTACTACACATGTGGCTAGTCATTTCTAACCTTACTTAGAGACCAACTCTAGCATAATCATGCTCAAATTCCAATCCAGAATTCAATCAGAGAATTCAGTGGCGATAAATTGCCATGTGTGCGCCTTGAAAGCATATTTCAACCAAGAGGAAAATATCCAAAAGTTCAAAACTGTGGCACTGAATACACTGAAATTCCAACCAAGCACAGGCAAAGAAGTATTGTCATGGATATACTACAGAAGATCTTGTTTTTGCAGCAAGGATGAGGTAGACAATGTTCTTGAATTGGTTGATCAGTTGGGCATTCATGATCTGAGTGATGCAATCATTGGAAATCATTTGAATGAGATAATGACAGCTCTGTACTCCATGCCCATCATGTGCACTTTTCAAAGTGCCAATATCAACTACAGGTCTCACAGCCAGTTATGGCTAGGGATTCATCTCTCTGGTAACAGTTACTATCATATACAAAAACGTAATTTACAAGAAACCCTAATTTACACCATCACTACTCTAAATTCTAGGGAGAAATGGCCTCATAGTTTCCAATCCTTATTAAATTACTTGCACACAATATCTGAATTAGAAGAAGAGACGAATGCCATTAAGGAAATGCAAGCTGAATTTGTGAGCGAGACGGGAAGATGCCCTAGTAACCCAAGTGAGCCAACCAGGGAAGATGCTGATTCTCGCTTGGTATTTAATTGCAATGTTGATTACTTTTGCACCCATGAAGATCTGTGACTCCATTTTTTGGCTTGTGGAACAGTTAATAGAATTACATTCAAGACCGAATTCTATGGGCACCCAAAAGGGTTTACTTATGTTGAATTTTTGGAACCAGAGGGCATTCCCAGAGCTTTGGCATTGAACGATTTTGAGTTACGTATCTGAAAACTTAAGGTGACTCAAAAGTGAACAAATCACCTTGGATTGAAACTCTTTGTGGGCGTGTTTTCACTCCTTCTGTACCATATCCATATCCAAGGAGGCGTTTCAACCCATATATTTTTGCTTTTTCTCTTTGCTATGGCTATAGAAAAGCACCGAGGATTACACGATACTCTCATCGATATCATCGATATAATACCTATGGTTAGACAGGGTTTCTTATATGTGCCAAGGAATAAAGATTGCGTTCTTTTTGGATTACCGTCGACTGTCCACATTTCAAACCCTCGCTCTCAAATGCCAATCGGTGCTCTCAAACACAACTGTTGACAATGCCTTATCGCTAGAATATATTCAATTAGAATACATGAAACGTGTTATAAGGATGTTACTTGGTGGATACATTGGGTTAAAATTTGTACATATATATATATATATATATATATATATATCTCTTATAAAATTAATAATTAATTAATTTAACAAAAAAAAAATTAGTTTCAAAGATATCATTAGAGAGAATTCTATAAGATAAGGTACCAAGTGCTCAATGACATGCCAAGAAGATAATCCCAAGTGGCGAAATTGTCGAAAAATTAAGCTTTGAGGACAAAGATTTTCGAGAGGAAGGCAATGTTATGAATATAATTCATAACAGGTATAATTAATATAGTTATTAATATTTAATAGGGATTATGTAAGTAGTCATTAAGTTAGTTAAAGGACATGTCTAAAAGACATGCCCATTCATGAAAGGTCACCTGCCTAGGTATATAAGCAGGGCCTCATTGTAACATTCTATCATCTCATCTTTTATCAATAATCATATATACTTATTCAAGTTTACCAGAGTTTTTACACTCCAAGTTTCCTGACTAGCAGGCTCAACTTTATTTTCAAGTTCACCTTCATTCTCATAATTCGGGATTTCCATAACCTGATCTTTTTTAGAATGTAGTGATTCTTCATGATTATGATCTGAATTCTCAAAATCAGCTAAATTGTTCTGTTGACTATGTTCCATATTCCGGACTATTGGTTTTTGCATTGGATTTAACTTGTCCAAAATGGTGTTCATCTTCTGCATTAGTTTGTTATAATTGTCTCTGGACTCGTTACGGATTTTCAACATTAGTCTGTCTATCCGATTTGTCGGGTCTTGAAGTTGTTTTATGTCGTCAGAATTTCCTATAACCTGATCCTCAAGATTGACTAATCACTTAGTGAATTTACCGGAATTATTGATCTTACTTTCCAGATAGATTAACTTTTTGTTGAAATCGTCCATTGTCATTGATGAAGACATCGAGTGGCAATGATTTCGAGGCACCGCATGTAACAGCTAAAGGTAGCCAACTGTGGCATAGGTGCTTCCTTCCAGGGGAGAATATCACTGCTCTGATGAAGGTGAGGGTGTGTGGGGGTTGATAATGGTGTTCTGGTAGTGATAGGGTAATGAAATCGGAAAGCAGGTGGCAGCAGCAGTGACCACACAGATCCTGAAGAGCGACTTCTCCGATACCAAATGGAGTGTAAAAACTCTGGTAAACTTGAATAAGTATATTTTATTATTGATAAAAGATGAGTTGATAGAATGTTACAATGAGGCCTTGCTTATATACCTAGGCAGGTGACCTTTCATGAATGGGCATGTATTTTAGACATGCCCTTTGACTAACTTAATGACTACTTACATAATCCCTATTAACTATTAATAACTATATTAATTATACCTGTTATGAATTATATTCATAACAGTTCTCTATTTGTATATCCAATACTAAGAGTCTATGGACATGCATGGTGATTGAAGCATGGTACCAACCAACTTGTGGTTGGTTAAGTTCAAGCTGATTATTGGTAAGTGGAAATGGATGTAGAGCTCTTGGTAAAATTCATGTTTTTTTGGTTACAATTTATTGATGTTGTTGTGTAAATACTTTATTCGGTGTCGAAAAGGGATTGATCTATTACTTGTTTGTGAGGATTCTTGCTCATTGTCTCATAACATTCCCCTTTTTTTGTAATGTTCTACTCTCTTGTCATCAGTTGTTGGTCTTTCTTAGCGTATTTTAGTTTTAAAATTGTTGAAATTATAAGGGAGACTCTAGGGTGGTCAAGTTGGTGGCACTATTGGTGGTTTTTTCTATTTTTCTCTTCAAGGGATTAGACTCATCTTGATGTAGGGGAAGAGCATTTTTTGGAAGCATAGGCTCAACCTTGGTCTTGATTTTTCTCATCCTTGTCCCTTTCTTGGGTGCTCTCCCATCCTAGACCCTTTCCTTTCTAGGTTTCCTACTTCCTAGATCCCCTCAACTTGTCATACGAGTTATGCGTAGTAACCTTGTAACCATGAATTCTAATGCCAATATGGAAATCCCTTCTAGCAGTAAAAGGGGTGCTAGTAGAGGCAACCCCCAGGTAGCCAAACTTGAACAAACATCCCAACATTTTACCCATGCTCAAATAGATGCCATGAAGACAATAAATAACCCAAGAGGAATATGAAGCAGAATTCAAGTAAGGGCACCTAACTCAGGGTTCTCAAGGATTTGGGACACTAAGATATTTTGATTGGTATAACCATATTAGTTGAGCAAGTTGTTCATAGCCCATTTATTAAAAGAGAATGCCAACCACTAAGAAGTAGTTATTACAAACTACACATTATGGACTAGATGATTGATGTTATTGTTTAAGTGACTTTCAATAAAGAGATATTGGGTAAAAGTCAAGAGGACTCTCCAAAACACTTCATCGACATCAATAACCACTTCTCTGCAAAAGAAGGCACCCTAACAAACCCATTAGCCTATTAGGACTAGGAGCTTAAAAAACCCAAGCTCTCACGCCATAAGTAGGAAGATGGTCAACAAGCTTAACAACCATAAGTAGGAAGATGGTCAACTAGTTTAACATTATTTATATTGCGTTATTATGAAGATTTTTTGTTACCTCCTCAATCATAGGATACACATTTCTTATTTTAATGTTATGAGTATAGGCAATAACTGGCTTTAGGTTTTAGTTTTTCTGGATTACTTCAAACATTGTTTTGTGAACAATACTATGATAATCCATCATTATTATGGACCTAGTTTCCTAGGTGGCAAGCCGTAATCAGAGTTCCTTGTAATGTTTTTTGTGCCATATCAATATGTAAAATACTAGTTTATAAAAAATCAATATATGTAAATTTCATCAAATCCAAAATTATTCTTTCCAAATTTGATTAAAAAAAATTTATTTCTCCTCATTTTGAGTTCCCCAAAAAGGGAAAATTAATATAATGTTTATATTTTGGCATAATTAATATAAGGTTTAGATGTTGACATAGGGAATGATAAATGATTAAGCATGTCAAATGTGCAGTTTATGTTTGGACAAAACTGTGTGAAGGGTCTTTATTAGGGTACAACATGGATAATTTTGTGACATGTCTGATGAATACAACCGAGAGTATAACATGTGGATCTCTCCTTGTGAGACGACTGAGTGGTTCGTACAATGGGATGTTATCCCCTCCACCCAGTTTTAAATTCCACAGGGAGACATCTTTGGCCTAATGTAATAAGGCTCAAGGAGTTGGCTCCCCCAACTTCGTGGAGTCTCATCTCTTGCTAAGTCAGAAATTCCTAATATATCTGGCTTATAGATTGTTGGTTACTATTTTTGTTATAATGGTAGATGTTAGGTTTGATATTGGATCTCACCTAGATTACTCCAACGAGTTATGAATTCACCAAGATTAAAAAAAAAATTTAACATGCAAATGCTTTGTTTTGTTTTGTGGTTCAATGAAAGGATTGACTTCCATAATTACTTTAGTATAAGTATTATGGAAAATCATAATGACCTTACCAACTACTAGTTAGAAGGTTGTATCTCTTAGTAAACATAAAAGCCTCGTACAACATTGCGACCCAACCACTTTATTGTAATAACCCAAATTAACACATTTAAAGCCATCTACCAACACTTAGACTTAAACCTAAAACCTCCTAAAACCCTAAAAAAAAATATGGCTATACCACTCCACTTATAAACTTAAATCCATACCTAAATATATAGTTATCACATTCATTAAAATATATCTAATCTTTGATATAAAATATAACATGTAAATTAATTTTGATAAACCTATAAATTTAACTTAAAGTATACATTGACAATTTCTACCTTTAATTTTTTTTAAAATTATAATTAGTATAAAACCTCGTCTAATCAAATTTATTACCAATTAGAACATTATGTATTTAGAAAAAAATGGTTAACCGTTTTAATTTATTACCAATTAAAACATTCTATATTTAGAAAAAAATGGTTAACCGTTTTAATTTATTACTAATTAAAACATTCTATATTTAGAAAAAAAATGGTTAACTGTTTTTTTTTGTTTTTTTTGTTTTTTATCATTACCAAAATAAAAATGCATTTTACTTACTTTTCTAAAATTACTTCGTACAAAGCCTTTGTATAACCAAAGCTACATAGTAGCTCGTACATGGGCTTAGCTTAAATAAATTTTAGTTAAACTAAAAAACTATAAAAACATAAAAATTTCATCACAAAATAAAATTAATAAAATAATATATTGTTGAAAGGCATCATCAAAAATTAAAAAATATGATTAATTAATATTGTTTATATTAACATATATACACTTTAATATATATGTGTGTTTATATATATATATATAACTCACAGTGAAACAGGTCGTTGGAGAGTTCCTAAAACACCATGGATGGAAAGGATTTGCCATCTCTGTGAGAATATGAACATCCAGGGTGAAAATCACTTCCTCTTATAGTGCCCTGGGTACAACCACATTAAAACTCAATTTCATAATATTTTGTTGCAAAACTGAACTTCTTAGCCTTTTAAGATGTCAAAATTATAGTGAGCTCGGGAGGCTTCTCTCCAAGCTTTTTAAGCATAGGAATAAAATCTTAAATAAAATTAAATAACTCTTTTCTTTAGGTCGATAAACCAAAGATTAGTCTCAGTAAACGTTAACCATCATCATCATATATATATATATATATATATATATATATATATATAATTGTAAAAATATATTTTTAATATAATAATAAGTTCTCTCATATCAAAAATATATAGTAAAATGAAAAGTGAAGAAACCTGAAATCATTGAAGAAAAAAAAAAAAAAAACTAAGTGGGTGGAAATTATTAAATAATTCATAATAAAACTTGAAAATCACTAAATAATCCATAATAAAACTTGTACAGACATTTTTAATAAAAAAAACTAATAATTAATCAAAACAAAACAAAATAATAATACCATAAACAATACACAAATAAATAAAACTATAACTTATAATAAAATCTATTTAAAAAAATACTTTAAAAATGTAAACTTAAATAATACTTTGCAAATCTACCAAAAATCAATCAGTGTGACATGCTTTCACTTCAAAACATCAAGGCACAACCTCAAAACATTTAGCAATTTAATAATAATTTTTAATTATTATAATTAATAATGGAGAGGAATGATGACTTACGTTTCATTTTAAAATACAAGATTGATATTCTATTTGACAATGACTATGTAAATTACATGTTATATAGTTTTTATATAGAATGAATAATATTTTAATTATATTTTATTTAAGTAATTTAAAATATTTAATTATATTTTCTTTATGTATATAATAATTTATAATTTTTTTTTATAAATAATATAATATTTATAATATAAAATTTGCGTTTAAAACGATATTAAATATAATAAAATATAAACTTTAATGAGTAGCAATCATGTTCATTGTGTAAAATTTTAAAAATATTCCACCCAATTTACTTTTAAATTACACAACGTTAACATTAAATAATTTATATTTAATATACATTTTTACGCTATTAAATATTCAATATACATTTTTATGTTGGCCAACAGCTGCAATTATATTAATGATCTCGAAATGTTCACACTTGCTATACACTTTCATAGCCCACAAAATATTTTGTTTGATGTTCAAATTCAAGGCATCTAGAAGCACTAATACTAACAGCCCCACACACTACCTTGATAATGGAGAAAAACCTTTTAATAAAATAATTAGCACTACCTTGTCCTTAAATAAATAATCATTTTTGTTTATTTGTTAAGTTGAGATTTGCATATTAAAAGTAAAGTAAATAAATAATTTGGAAACATATATGATGTGTGAATAGGTTACTTATATTACTTTGAATTTCAATATAAGTTTATATCATATACTTAAAGGGTGGCATAAAAATATTGAAAGGTGAAAGGGTTTTTAGTATTATTTTGAATTTTAATATAATGTTTTAGAGATGGTAGTATAAAAATATTAATTGTTGATTAAATTACTTAAAAATAAAAAACGATATATAGCTATATAAAATGTGAATAATATTAAATATCTGAAAATCAAATTTAAAGAAAAATGACACTATATATATTATGGAATATTATGGATAAGCAAACGTAGGATCAACGTTTTGTTTTTAAGGTGTAATTTTTTTAAAGAAGTGTAAAATCTAAAAAGTTTGTGCTTCAAGAGATGATTTTTCTGGATGCCTAATAGATTTATAGTTATTTTTAGAAAGTCTCAGTTGGTGTGTACTTTGTAAAATTGGAGAAGAAGTTATCTTGTATTTATTTTTATAATTTTTTTTTGCGATCGAGGTGGGGAGTTTGTGCGATCAGATTTAGGTAGATAATGAGTGGCAGGGAGAAAATATTGGAGAAACTTGACAAAGATGGGTTAGTGACAACGTCTTCAAGCCATTTGTCACTGTTCCACTGCTCATTGATTTGGGTATCTAGATTGCAAGAAACAATGCTATCTTATAGGGCAAAGCCTTAACCCTCGATAGGATTACAATGCAAGTTTTAGGGGTATTTTCATTTTTCCCACACAAAAAAAATACAGAAGGCATTCATGTCATTACCGAGGAATTCATAAACACTCTGAGGCCTTAAGCTTTCTTCGATGGAGCCTCATAGGGTATAAACATAGTTTGTGGGGGAGGTGTGGTTCTTTACCACTACAAGGAAAATAGCTTTTAGCGGAGGTTGTAGCGAAGGTTTTTAGTGTTATAAAATTGACAAAAAAAACATCAAAATAATATCTGGTAAAACATTAGTTTGCGATAGCAGATGTTTTAGTGGAGATTTTAATGAAACTTCATCACAATTGAAAAAAAATTGGGCGGTCAGAGGTTTTAGCAAATGTTTTTTTTTTTTTTTTTTTGCAGTGTGCTTCATGAAACAATTAGCATTGGTGTGCTACGTTTATAAAAACAATGAGGCTACATACATAACTAAAAGCACCGAGGCATTGAATGCAAAGAACACTGGTGCCTGAAATTTTTATCGCCTCGGTGCTTATATATCAAAAAAATCCTCGAGGCGTACTTTAAGGAATGACACTAGGACACACAAAAAATATTGTAGTCTCGGTGCTTTTATTTATAATCCCAACATTGAGGTGTATTGTTTGTGTACACACACGGGTGCACTAAGGATATAGACGGATCAGTGTTGTTAATTTTAATAATGCATTAGGGCTGGAAATAATATTTTGTAGGATCGGGGCATTAGTTCTATGAAAGCAGTGGTGCGTTAAGAATTACAATGCGCCAAGGTGTTAATTACAAACAATATTGGTGCTTGAAGAACTAAACACCCCGGTGTTGTCATTTTTTGAAAAGACATTAGTCATGAAAAAAAGTTCTCGTCATGGTTCTTTTATATAACATAATGCAGCTGTGCGTTTTTATGTTATGGGCACACCAATTTTTTGTATGGGATTTTCTCTTTTTTGGAAACATCGATTTGTGACAATTATTATTGTAATTTTTTAAATCTGTTATTCATCGAAAGATCGATAGATATCTTATAAAATTATTCATATAAATTAAAATTTGACTAATGCATTTGTATATAATGTTTGGATTAATTTGCTATATTATCGGATTTCACATCTCTCCATTATAATGTTTAATTATCCATATAATTAATTTGTGGTGTAACATTTCACAACAACAATGGATAACACAATAGAATAAATTAAAATTTATTTTATTATATATCAATAAGAGGCTCTTTGTCATACGAAATGGGATTGTTATTGGTAACCCCTTGTATTTCAATTGGGACACTATGTCCATTTTTTTGATAAGTTTGGAAATACCTTTCTATTCATCCATTCAAAACAGCAGAATAAAATCATGGAATATGTTCAATGGACTCAACCTATCGAAAGGAAACTAGGTCTGTTGGCCACCAAACATCATCATAAGCCATCCAAAACATTGACAATTTAAGTCTATCCATCTAGACCTTATAGGCCATAAAGTTTGTAAACCGTCTAAACTTAAGACTACAAAAGTAAATTCTATCCTACAAGTTTAACATAAGAAAACTAAAAATTATCCAACAAGTCTTTCTAGTTGTTAATAATTAGAAAATTCTACCAGAGCATGGTCTTTTGCACTTGACCCTGGCATTTAAAATTGTGGCAGACCGTGAAGCTGTCGTTCAATGCGGCCAAGACGGACGTTTTGGTGGTGCAACTGTAGCTGAATAGATTGACTTTCCTTTTGGATGTTTGTGAGGCTCGATTCAAGATTCTAATTACCCATTGCTTCAAGCGTATACGTTATGGATTTTGCCACTATACATTTCATAAGCCAGTAGAGATGCAACGATTTTTTTGAATAGAGTAAGCCGATCTCGGGTATTCCCTAGATTAGAAATCATAGTTGTCTAGTCCTCGACCGGAAACTCGATTGCAGCCTTTAAATTCAATTTTTTCTCCCATGTTGAGATAAGGTTTTTCACCTGTGCTGAGGACCCAACGTAATAAGCATGCAAGGTGTTTTACATGTTCTCCACATTTGTTTTCCGACATCTTTGACACGAAGGCTTGTTGGATGATGCTCGTTGCTCTTTACCCTTGTCACTTGGTTGCTTTCTACCATGACCTCCACACCCATGCTTTCCATTACCTGGAGCTTCCTTCACTATTTTATCTTTCACTGGACCACCCAACAACTGCAAGACCACTCTAACCCACACTGGAGGCAAGACCCACGGTGTAGAAGTCAGAGGGAATAACAGTTTAGGCAGATTTGTAATGGTCATGCATACAAAAAAATAATTAACCTTGCTTTACTAGACAGCTATAACATTTATATACACCTAACGACATAAAACCGCACCAGCTTCCCAACGTTATTTCCTTTGTTTTTCCAAGAGCCAAAAATTTTGCATATCACTAAGTGATCCTTGATAATAGGCGACGAACCCTTTGAATTCTAGCAACCAAGGTTTAACAATTTGGACCTGAACTAAACCTAGAACCATTGTTCTACCCCTGACTTGTCGGAGTAGCGAAAACCAGAGATAAAAAATCTCACTTACTTTATGTGCATTTACCATATCGAAGACAGACAAAAAATCCCAAAACATTCCCATTTTAACAATCAATTTTTCATAGAAAACAAAAATCGACATGACAAACTCAGACAATTCGATATTTACCAACAACCCAACTTTGCACTGCTTCAATTTTTTCAAAACCTTCCATTCATAATGCATTGTTTTGAGGTGAAGCCTCCATCTCATTGACTAGGAGAGCCTGAGAAACATACCAGGATACATGCATAGCCTCCAGGTCATGACAAACTCATGTGTTGTTTCTCTCTTGCTTAACCAACTCTTCGAACAAGCTTACAGTGTTTACCACCCACTAGAGATACCAGGTATAAAGCTAGACAGTTGTTTGCATGCAAAATGCGTCTCTCGCCACCTAAAGGGGGATATAACCTTCGCTCGAGGCTTGTTCTAACAAAGGTCAATGGATCTGCTGAGCCTTAAATGTAATTATCATGTGAAAACGTGGGAAGGGCCGCCCACACCTTATTTGGCAAATATTTACATTGTAATTTTACATTTTATATTTTATTTATAAACAAAATTATTTTTTATATTTTATTTATAATTGAAAATATTTATAAGTTTTATTTATTTTCATAATTAAAAAATAATAATAAATAGACAAAATTTGAATTTTAAGTTTTATAATTTATATCACATTTATAAATTATCTTAAACAAAACTTAATTTTAAATAATTTTAAATTACTTTTTATTTATTTATTTTATTAAAATTTGAAAATTTATTAAAAATATATATTAAATATAAATTTTAATTTTAAATATAATTTAATAAAATATATTCGATTTTAAAATCAATTTTTTTTTCAATTTTTTTTTACAAAAAGGTAAAAGGAAAAAACTCTTAAAAACTCTAAGAGGAGATATGAATATATACAAACTCCATTTTGTGCATCTTACAAAGTGCCCTTCACATTGAAATAATTTCTTGTTTCTTTAATTTAATTTAGGATTGAAATTTCCGAATGATTAAAGTTAGTGACCAATGATGTTTCGATCATAACATCAATTTCTTTTTACATTTGATTGTCCATGTTCTCTTAACTACCCACATCCTCTATCGTATTGTTTAAAATATTTAAATTTTAAAACATGATTCTGATTCAAGTTTATAATGTGACAAAAATGAATGTTGTCAGTTTAAGTTAGTTAGATACATTGATATGCATTCATGCATTCATGAAATTAAGCGATAATAATTCCCCCTTGCACATATAAATTTTAAAGATTATATTTGCATGATTCCCCCTTGCACATATAAATTCTAAAGATTATATTTGCATGTCATAGACTCTCCTGGTGTATAGACTCTCCTGGTGTAGAAGTTTTCCTAATTAAGATAGCTAACACTCATAAAGGACGGGACTTTTCATATATTGTGAAAGAAAACTATTAACAAGTTTGTTAGACTTTACTTTTTCAATTAAATAAAAATAGTGATTATAAATTCATCTTATTATATAAATTAAAATAATAATGTTTCATATTATTAACAATAATATTTTAAAATTTTATGTTTAATTTTTTTTCTTTTTCTGAATAAGTCTAATTTTATTTATATAACATAAAAGTACAATACTACCATAGCTTTAGCCGAGTGAGTTTGAAAGCTGGGTTTGATAGTAAAAAAAATGCGTGGTTCTAGACTGCCCTCGAAGGAGAAACCAATCCCTTAGAAGCTTGTCTTGCCGCCCTCACAGGGGAAACCGACGTTGAATTCAGATAATCTAACCATATAAACAAAAATTTACCTATGAAGATAACATTCTTCTCTTTCAACAAAGGAGATCTAAGCAGAAATACAAAAAACAACCCATTAACCCTGGGCTTCAGAACCGTGTTCCAGTAGAGGTTGCCGTGGTTACTTGTCATTAGCAGGAGAGGGGAGTTCCTCCACAACGCGACATCTGTATTCGTCGCTGCTGCCATCTTTGTCTTCAGTGGTTGCATAGGTGGCTTTACCAGCAGCCTCCTTCACCTGTTCCTGATGCTTATCAGCGCGTTCCATCTCCAGTGGCGCCCTTGTATCCTTAGCAGCATCTTTGTCCGGAGGGGACTGAGGAGCAGGAGCAGTAGGGGGGTTGAAGCCAACAGCTTCCTCCCGAAGGGTGACAGTGATATAAGTGGTTATTAAAGGCCTGTCCATAGTGCATTCAAATCGGAATTCAGCTCTTCGGGAGGTTTGGCAGAGGGGAATTTGAGCAGACAGAGTGGAGACAGGGGAAACAAAGGGTTGGGAGACCAGAAGTGAAGGAGACGCAGCATGGTGAGGCTGGGAGCCCTGGGTAGAATGCGCTTTCCCAGCAAGGCTGGCTCTTCCACTTTGGCTCCTAGTTTCTGGATAATGGCCACGAGAGAAATCCTCAAAGGAGGAATCAGTGCTGGAGGAAGACCGGGAGCGAATAGCTCAGCCCCTGCTACCGCCTCGACGACTTCTCATCCTATGTCTGAGCCGAGGCATTTTGACAGTGGAGCGCGGGCTTTGGGGACTGAAATGTGGACAGGAATGACACTGAGCGAATAAGAAAGGCATGGAAAGCTGAGCACAGGGGCGAGACTTCGTGCAGCAAAGCGCACTCTGAGTGAAATGAAAATCCGGCAGAGTTTCAATGCAACAGAACAACAAACATCATCTCCCTGTGTGCGTTCGAGCACTTGGCTCGGCACAAGCAGGAGGACAAGAGATACTCTGCGGAGAAAGAGATCTGCAAACGGGGTGGGCATGAATCGAATTGTTGTGTTTTGACGTCATTAAAAACCAGAGGGGCGACATGAATTGGCGGTGGAGCGAATTGAAAACGCAAACGCTGAGCAGGTTGGCCACATTTAATGAAGAGTATATGCACCTGTGGGTGGCCATATGGCCACCCCATGCGATCGACATTGGGATCCTCCCAGGGACGAACGTCCCATCCATTTCAATAAACATCAGCATCCAAAAATGTTTAAATTTAGTTAATAAAGATATAAAATTTTAATATTTGCAATAAAATAAATTCTTTGTAAATACTCTATATATAAAACTTAGTAGATCTAATATTTAAATTTTTTAACCATTTTTCATCCAATTAAAAAAAAATATTATATCTTAAAAATTTAATGCAATAATAAATAAATCTAAAATTAAAGTAAATTTATATTAAATTACAAACCTATAAAATACACCACACTCAGAAAGACAAATGATTTTGAAAGCACATTTATTTAGAAAAAAAAACAAATAATTATTAAATAAAAAAAACACGTTCTAATGGTCCTGCGAGGAAATATTCTCTGAAATGGGAGCTAAAATGGGAGCAGAAAAAGAAGAAAAAGTCTCAAAGGGAGAGTATTGTTCGCAAGAAACAACATTCAAACAAGTTTTCTTCGTAAGCATGCGGCAACAAGTCCAAAGGAAAAGGAAAAGTTAGTGATGAGTATGCTTTATATAGTCCCACATCCACACCTCTCACTTGGTCATCTGACCTTTATATGAGAGAACTCTTAAATGTAAAAGAAAGGTTGGAAGTAGTAGAAGCTAAAGCGCTGGAAAGAGATTGTACAATCCATATAATAACAGCTGAAAATCAGGCTTTAGCAGAAAGCAACAAAGTTCTAAAGGAGCAAGTGTCATTACTGCAGGAAGCTCTCTGAATAGGGAAAACAGAATGGCAACGCATGAAAGCGGAGGTGCAAAACATGAAGAAATTTGCAGTGGAAAACACAGAGGTGATGAATGCGAAGCCACCCCAGGATCAGGGGAAAGCAGTTGCTCAAATAGACAACAATGAAGAAACATCAAGAGAAGGGAGGAAAGAAGATCCCACAAAACTTTCCAAAACTTGGGCTCAAGTTGTTGGCAATTCTGCTAAGAGGGAAGGAGAAACAAACATCCAGGTTAACAACATGCAAGATAGAGAAAGCAAGGAAAGATTGGATAGAGCAACAAACATAATTATTAAAGGGGTGAAAGAGTATGGTAAAAATGAATGTACTCTTGACCTTGCAAGAGACTTCTTGAAAGACAAACTCCAATGGCAAGGACAAGTATGTCAAGCATGGAGAGTAGGTAAGCTCAACGGTGAGAGAGCCAAGCCCATAAAAGTCATCTTGCCCAACTTGCATGATAAAGATATCATTCTGAGAAAGAAGCAACTCTTAAGGGGTTCTTGGTTTTTTATAGAAGAAGATTTAACTGTAAGACAACAAGAGGAAAGGAGGGATGAAATGACAAAAGTTAGGGCAGCAAGAGATGAGGGAAAAAGAGCATGGATTTATAAAGGTAAAGCCGTGATTGAGCAATTTGGACCTCCTTCCAAAACAATGCAACAAAATGATAACAAAGAAGAGGCAGCAAACTCTTTAGCAAGAAATGAGGAAGAAAGGTCATTATGGGCAAACAGGGACAAAGACTCAACTGTGAGTCTTGCATGTCAAAACAAATAGCAATCAAGTCTTACCCAGGTTTCCTTAAGATTAGTTTGTTGTAACTGCAGGGGTTATCCATGGAGACGAGGACCTGGGTTAGGGCCTATTGCGGAAGGTAGAGACATAATTTGCCTCATAGAAACACATGAGCATGAAGGGTGTAAGACACCTTTGTTTGAAGGGTATTGGAAGATAGCAGTGTGGAACAAGGCAGCAGGGAATGGCAAAGGGCACGGGGGTATCATGGTATTAGTATGAGAAAAAGAAGGTCGTTTCATTCAGCTAGAAAAAGAAGACCCAAATAAACAATTTGTTTGGCTTAAAATATCAGAAAATGGAAATCTCATTAGAATTGCAGCATGCTATTTTGCACCGCAAGTTTCAAAAATCTACAAAAGTAGAGGGCTTGACCACAAAGATCCCTTTGCAGCCCTAAAAACGGATATTGCAATGTATTCTCAGCTAGGTGAAGTCCTTATAGTGGGGGATTTCAATGCTAGAACTGCAAGTGAACAAGCTAGCATTCTTTGTTGTAAAGAAGACAGTGACCCTATCTGGCTTACAGAAGAGAGTAATCATCAGTGGAAACGAATTTCAGAGGATAAAGGCTGCAATATCTTTGGAGAAAAACTGCTTATGCTATGTGGGGCTTTCGATTTAGTCATTTGTAATGGGTTGACTAAATGGGGAAAGTCCGGTAATTTCACTTGCAATACTTACAATGGAGCAAGTGTAGTAGATTATGTAATTTGCTCGCATAGTTTGTGTGAGAAAATGGAGGAAGTGTTGATTGGAGATCAAATTTGGGACTTAAAATCAGATCACAAGCCAATCTATTTAAGTTTCTCTTGGACCGGAAAAAAGCAATTAGGGTTGAAAAATCAATGTGTTCAACAAAATCCCCCAAAGGGCAGAATTCTTTTGAATCCAGAGAATTGTAATACCTTCAAAATAATGCTAGAGAGGCTCTTCAAGAAGGAGGAAATCCCATCTCATGGCCTTCACAGTCACAGATTAACACATTTAATTCAAAGCGCACTTGCCGAGTGCAAAAGAGCAAAAATTAAGAAGTCCGAAAAAAATTGCTTTCCGGTTAATGCTTGGTTTGACGAGGAATGCAAAAAGGCAAGGAGAAGGTGGAAGGAATCAGACACGGATAACATAAAGCTTAAAGCTTACAAGCAGTTAGTAAAAAAGAAAAAAGCCGATTTTTTGGTTTCAAGGAGAGAAGAACTAATCTTCCTCGGGAAAAATAACCCCAAATTATTTTGGAAGGAGCTCCAATCGAAAAAGGTGCAAACTGAAAACAACATTACAGCTTCTAAATGGTTTGACTATGCAAGACAACTTTATGAGCAGGATCCCAAGGTTGACCCTCTTCCCTTGGTTAACACAGACACAAAACTCTTCACGGTGCAAGAGGTAGAGATGGGTATCAAGAAGTTGGGCGCTGGAAAAGCAAAAGACTTAGATGAACTCCAAGCAGAGTATCTAAAGTGGGGCTTAAAATTTCTTTCACCTCACATCACAAAATTTTCAACAACATCTTACAGCACGGGTTCCCCACAGATTGGACAACTAGTATGGCAATACCTCTTTTCAAGAGTGGTGACGTCAATAATCCTTCCAATTATAGAACCATAATGATAAACCCCTTGTTTGCAAAGTTATTTGGAAGCATGTTGGAAAAGAAAATTAGCAAGTGGGCAGAAGAAAGAAATAAACGTGCTAAAGGCCAAGCAGGTTTTAGACCTAAACATTCCACAGTTGATCATTGTATAACTTTAAGGCACATCATTGAAAAAGGTTGGGAAAATAAGGAAGAAGTTTTTTGTTGCTTTGTCGATTTCAGAAAAGCCTTTGACACGGTTCCTAGGGATAAGCTTTGGGGCAGAATGGAGGAACTCGGGGTTCCCAAGCATTTGAGAGCAGCTGTGCATAGGTTGTATGAAGAGGTGAGAGTCAAAATCAGAACTTCAGCTGGCATTTCTGAAAGTTTTAGAAGCGATATCGGGGTCAAGCAAGGTTGCCCATTGTCTCCTACCCTTTTTGGGTTATATATTGACAAGCTTGAAGAGTGGCTAAATTCGCAAGGGGGTGACGGTATCCATTTGGGCAAGTTTGTTATCAAGCTTTTTTTGTACGCAGATGACCTTATATTGATTGCTAATTCGGCTCTTGGTTTGCAAGAGAATTTACATTCCCTTGAGCATTTTTGTAAAAGGGTTGGGATGCAAGTCAATATTAGCAAAACGAAAGTAGTGGTTTTCTCTAACAAAAGAAAACATAACCAACATAAGTTCTATTTTGGAGGCAGCATTTTGGAAGAAGTTGCAAATTACAAATACCTCGGAATTGACTTCAACAGAAATTTAAGTTGGGATGGTTGTAGAAAGAAAAGAACTTTAGGGGGTTGGAAAGCATTTTATGCTCTTCAAAACAGGTGTAGAGAGGCAGAGCTGTGGGACTGGAAAACCACCCTAACTCTTTTTGGGCTTCTGGTGATTCCGGTGATTCTTTACGGTTGTGAACTATGGGCCAGCAGCACAACCAAGATGCAGTGGAAAAAAATTGAGAAAATTCAGAAACGTTTGATTACAAACAAATTCAAAATTAAAAGTGCAGTTCCTTATGCTATCTGTTAAGTGAAACAGGGGCTGCTCCTATTGAAGCAATTGCTATGGTGCGAGTCATAAGGTATCTGAAAAAAATTGAGCAAATGGAAGAGGATAGATGGCCTAAGGTTGTGTTTAGTGACAGATTGTGTAAAAGACAGAAGACTTAGATGCGGTGAAATAACAAATGGTTTAGTAAATGGGGTATTTGCTTGAGCATGTGTCCTACAAACAGTAAAGAGATAAAAACTTTTGTTATGGATAAATTCCATAAACATACTTGGAAGAAAGAGCTAGAGAGAAAGAAGAAGTACTACATAGAAGAGTTTAACCCCACACATAACCATCAACAAAAAGGCATACATAGGGGCTGATATTTCTTGGAGATCTAAAATTCTTATTGCTCAATTAAGGACTAATTCTCATCAACTCCGTTGTGAAACAGGGCGCTGGAAAAGGCCAAAAGAAATGTGGGAAGAAAGAGTATGTATTTTTTGCTCATCCGGAAAAGTGGAAACAGAAAAACATTTCATTCTAGAATGTGAGGCCTTCAAGGACACCAGAGAAAACTATGCAGGTATTCTGGCCGCTAATTCTTGGGATAATCTATTCAGCGAAGAGTTTGTCGATAAGCTGGGAGTGCTCATTGTAAAACTTCACAGGAAAAGGGCCGAATACAAGAGTCAGATAGAGAAGCAATCTGTCCCATAGGCTATTTTTAGCCTCGTGGACATTAAAATTTCTTTCTTTCTTTCTTTCTTTCTATATATATTGCACGGATGGTTTTCGCTCCAACAAAGGTCTAGTTTTTAAATGAGCGCTGCTCGCATGGTTTTCGCTTCGCTAAATGTTTATTTTTTATTTTTTAAATGAATACGGCGCTCATAGTTTTCGCTCCGCCAAAGGTTTATTTTTTTAGTTTTCGCTGCGCCAATGGTTTGAGAATCATTTTTATGATACATTAAGTTATTCTCTTGTTGTCAGATATCATCTTTCTTCGTTTTCTATTGTTAGTCAGTCCCTGCCAGGCAGCGAATCAGGCGGAGAATCTATATGAAGTCAAAGTGTTCATTTAAAATAAGTTGTTTAAATTTTATAATGAAATGATATTTTAATGTTTTTGATACTAAAAATAGTCTATGTTACGCATGGAATCAAGCACGGAATTTGTATGAAGTCAAAGTGTTACTTTAAAATAAGAAGTTTAATTTTTATAATGAAATGAAATGATATTTTAACATTTGAGGATTAAAAATAGTCTATGAGACTATGAGTTCCTTGTTTTTTGTTTTTTGCATTTCAGTATTTTTCTTATTCAAATTGATGATGAGTTGACCCAATCTTCCAACAATCTCATCGTTGAAAAGACAATGCAAAGAAACCGATGTTAACATATTCCCATAATTTTCTCTGATGTCTTTGAACACATCACATTCCAAACTGAAATGTTTTTCCGATTCCACTGCCCCAGACGTGCAAAATGTACACACCCGTTCTTCCAAGCTTCTTTAGGCCTCTTCCACCGTCTTGTTTCACACCGAAGTTGATGCGAGTTGTTTCTTAATTAAGCAATAAGAACATTTTCCCACCAGAGAATGTTAGCTCCAATGTACTCTTTTCGTTACAGATCATACATAGGGTTGAATTCTTCAATGTAGTACTTCTTCTTTCTACCCAACTCTCTTCCCCATACTTTATGAAACTTCCCCATAACAAATTTCTTTAGCTTCTTGCTATTTGTGGGACAAGCATTGAAGTAGATATCCCAGTGTATCTCTCTGTTTTAACTAGCTCAAAGAAGAAAATTAATATAGCCAAGATTAGAATGAACTCTCATGAGCTCCATAATGAAACAAGTTGTTGGACAGTTCCTAAAACACCATGGATGGAAAGGATCTGCCATCTCTGTGAGAATATGAACATCGAGGATGAAAATCACTTCCTCTTTTAGTCTCAATAGACATTAACCATCATCATCATCATAATATATAATTAAAATTGTAAAAATATATTTTTAATATAATAATAAGTTATCTCATATAAAAAATATAAAGTAAAAAAAAAAAAAAAACCCGAAATCATTAAAAATTTCAGAAAATTAAAAAAAAATATATAACTAAAAAAATACTAACTAAATGGAAATTATTAAATAACTCATAATAAAACTTGAAAATTACTAAATAATCCATAATAAAACTTGTACATAATTTTTTAATAAAAAGCAAACTAATAATTAATCAAAACAAAACTAAATAGTAATACCATAAACAAACAATAAATAAATAAAACTATAACTTATAATAAAATCTATTTAAAAAAATAATTTAATTTAAATTTAAAATAATAATTTAATTTTAATTCAAAAATGTAAACTTAAATAATACTTTGCAAATCTACTAAAAATCAATCAGTGTTACATGCTTTCACTTCAAAATATCAAGGCACGGCATCAAAACATTTAGCAATTTAATAATAATTTTTAATTATTATAATTAATAATAGAGAAGAATGATGACTTACGTTTCATTTTAAAATACAAGATTGATATTCTATTTGACCGTGAGTATATGTAAATTTCATGTTATATAGTTTTTATATAAAATGAATAATATTTTAATTATATTTTATTTAAATAATTTAAATTTTTTAATTATATTTGTTTTATGTATATAATAATTTATAAATCTTTAATTTTAAAAAAAAATAATATAATATTTATAAAAAAAAAATTAAGTTTAAAACGATATTAAATATAATAAAATATAAACTTTCATGAGTAGCAATCATGTTCATTGTGTAAAATTTTAAAAATATTCCACCCAATTTACTTTTAAATTACACAATGTTAATATTTAATAATTTATATTTAATATACATTTTTACGCTATTAAATATTCAATATACATTTTTATGTTGGCCAACAGCTGCAATTATATTAATGATCTCGAAATGTTCACACTTGCTATACACTTTCATAGCCCACAAAATATTTAGTTTGATGTTCAAATTCAAGGCATCTAGCAGCACTAATACTAACAGCCCCACACACTACCTTGATAATGGAGAAAAACCTTTTAATAAAATAATTAGCACTACCTTTTCCTTAAATAAATATTCATTTTTGTTTATTTGTTAGGTTGAGTTTTGCATATTAAAAGTAAAGTAAATAAATAATTTGGAAACATATATGATGTGTGAATAGGTTACTTAGTATTACTTTGAATTTCAATATAAGTTTAGATCATATACTTAAGGGGTGGCATAAAAATATTGAAAGGTCAAAACCAAGGTGAAAGGGTTTTCAGTATTATTTTGAATTTTAATATAATGTTTTAGAGATGGTAGTATAAAAATATTAATGGTTGATTAAATTACTTAAAAATAAAAAACGATATAGCTATATAAAATGTGAATAATATTAAATATCTGAAAATCAAATTTAAAGAAAAATGATACTATATATATTATGGAATATTATGGATAAGCAAACGTAGGATCAAGGTTTTGTTTTTAAGGTGTATTTTTTAAAAAAAGTGTAAAATCTAAAAAGTTTGTACTTCATGAGATGATTTTTCTTGATGCCTAATAGATTTGTAGTTATTTTTAGAAAGTCTCACTTGGTGTGTAATTTGTAAAATTGGAGAAGAAATCATCTTGTATTTATTTTTATAATTTTTTTTGTGATTGAGGTGTGGGAGTTTGTCTGATCAGATTTAGGTAGATAATGAGTGGCAGGGAGAAAATATTGGAGAAACTTGACAAAGACGGGTTAGTGACAACGTCTTCAAGCCATTTGTCACTGTTCCACTGCTCATCGATTTGGGTATCTAGATTGCAAGAAACAATGCTATCTTATAGGGCAAAGCCTTAACCCTCGATAGGATTACAATG
Source organism: Pinus albicaulis (assembly GCA_034641835.2). Classification (NCBI taxonomy): domain Eukaryota; kingdom Viridiplantae; phylum Streptophyta; class Pinopsida; order Pinales; family Pinaceae; genus Pinus; species Pinus albicaulis. The sequence continues at coordinate 102,933,289 of CM076582.1, forward strand.
CAATTTTTAGGGGTATTTTCATTTTTCCCACCAAAAAAAAATACACAAGGCATTCATGTCATTACCGAGGAATTCATAAACAATTCGAGGCCTTAAGCTTTATTCGATGGAGCCTCATAGGGTATAAACATAGTTTGTGGGGGAGGTGTGGTCCTTTACCACTACAAGGAAAATAGCTTTTAGCGAAGGTTGTAGCGAGGGTTTTTAGTGTTATAAAATTGAAAAAAAAAACATCAAAATAACATCCGGTAAAACATTAGTTTGCAATAGCAGATGTTTTAGTGGAGATTGTAATGAAACTTCATCACAATTAAAGAAAATTGGGGCAGTCAGAGGTTTTAGCAGATGTTTTTTGTTTTGCAGTGCGCTTCATGGAATAATTAGCACTAGTGCGCTACATTTTTAAAAACAACGAGGCTACATACATAACTAAAAGCACCGAGGTGTTGAATGCAAAGAACATTGGTGCCTGAAATTTTTATCGCCTCGGTGCTTATATATCAAAAAAATCCTTGAGGGCGTACTTTTAAGGAATGACACCAGGGCACACAAAAAAATATTGCAGTCTCGGTGCTTTTATTTATAATCACACATTGAGGTGTATTGTTTGTGTACACACACCGGTGCGCTAAGGATATAGACGGATCAATGTTGTTAATTTTAATAATGCATCAGGGTTGGAAATAATATTTTGTAGGACCGGGGCATTAGTTCTATGAAAGCAGTGGTGCGTTAAGAATTACAATGCACCAAGGTGTTAATTGCAAACAATATTGGTGCTTGAAGAACTAAACACCCCAGTGTTGTCATTTTTCGAAAAGACATTAGTCATGAAAAAAAGTTGTCGTCATGGTTCTTTTATATAACATAATGCACTTGTGTGTTTTTATGTTATGGGCACACCAATTTTTTGTATGGGATTTTCTCTTTTTTGGAAACATTGATTTGTGACAATTATTATTGTAATTTTTAAAATCTTCTATTCATCGAAAGATTGACAAATATCTTATAAAATTATTCATATAAATTAAAATTTGCTTAATGCATTTGTATATAATGTTTGGATTAATTTGTTATGGGCGGATATGTGAAGATGGGTTACACTTTTGTGAGAATCGGGGGCGAAATTTTTTTTCGGGAATAGTTCGGCCGAACTATTTGACAGTTCGGCCAAAATTTTTGAGAAAGTTCGGCCGAACTCATGCTTCCGTTTAGATTGACGGTACACCGACGGCGTGGCCAAACATAATTTTTGTCAGAGATGGGAAAACCAGCAAAAGAAGTTCGGCCGAACTTTTGCTCTTAAAATAGTTCGACTTAACTAGTTCCTATAAATATATCGCCTGCGAAGTTTCTTTATCGCGTTTTTCTGTCTGTGTTGCTGCTAGTATATTCACGTGTTTTTCTGTGTCTACTGCTGCTTCCGTCCACGCTGTTGGTCTGCAGCGACTTCAAGCGACTTCAAGTGACTTCAAGCGAGCAAATTCCCAGGTATTTTTCCTGCTCCTCCTCTGTTTTTCACAAGGGAAAAATTTGGAATGCAATGTTAATGTCTTCTGTAATGCCGAACTGTTCTTAGCTTACCTCCCTGATGTTCATGTCTTTTGTAATGCCGAACTGTTGTTTTTAGCAATGGAAATCATCGATATTCATTTACCTGTGTTTGATGACGTTGATAAGATGATGAAAAGGGAGACTGACAGTAAGAACTATCCCGGTCTCCTAATATTATGAAAACAATTTTTTAAGTTGAGGTCCCAAAACCTCCTTACATGAGGAAAACAGTTCTGAGGCATCAAAAGTTATGAGACAGTTTTGTAGGTTTGTAGCAGAAAATATGTAGATAGTGATATGCTCTGTTGCACGGGAACAGGGTTCAAATTTGAACATGTCAGAGCCCTTCAAGAGGGCTCTAACACGTTCAAGAAGTGCAAACCTAAAATTGAGTGTAAAGAAAAATGTAGAATTTTAGTTATACAAGTTTTAAAAAAAAATTAAATAATATAGAAAAATGTCCTATGAAGGGCTGGCTGTTAGGATAAATTGTCGTATATCATGGTTGCTGAACTCCTGGTTTCCTTGCCGTATATCCTATTTGTTGAGCTCCTTATTACCTTGTTTCTGAGACATACACAGTACGCAACCAACATTTTAACCGTCAGTATTTTAGCAATTACTTTGAGGACATATTACTATGAAGACAAGTTAAAGACAACTTTACTGATGTAGAAAAGGTGAAGAGGGTTGTAACTTGGGGCATCAACACATACTTGTACTAATCTACTGTACCTCCCTAACTAAACATATCGTCCGCCATGGCCATTGATTCCCAAGATCTATATATATATATATATATATATATATATATATATATATATATATATATATAGTTTTGACATTGATACATATAAATAGGCAGAAACAGGAAGAAGTACACTTATACACTAGTCATTCTCATTGTAACAGTTTAAACTTTCCTTCCGTCTCTCAAGTAGACCCATATTCTGAACTTGGAGGATAGAAGACTTCTCCATGGCTTATCAGTGGCGGCATCATTGTTCAAGGAATAGGATTTCATCGCCATAGGGAGCAGCCCATCGGGAAGGCCATTCTTCTTCAGCACATCATATATCGTTTCTTTAGCCTCTGTGAATCCCCTCACCATCACAACCATCAGTATCATAATGACAGATAGCCATGATCGGCTTTCCATTTACTTAAATGCAAGGCAAGGCCTAGAAAGAATGAGATGAGAAGTTTGTTATCATGGCATGAAGTTACCAATAAAAAAGTTACCAGTTTGTTATATTAGCCTTATATCATGGCATGAAGTTACCAATAAAACTTTGAAATTTAAAAATTTGAGTTTTCCTTTTCTTTAATATGAAAAATATAATTGTATTCTTTCGACATTTTCCTTTTAAGGTTTAGCTCCATGTTAATACCCTTTTAAATAGAAAGACATCAATTTCAAAATTATTTTTCTTGAGATCTTATATCAATTTCAAAATAATATTGCTTAAGATATGATATCAATTTGAAGATATCCATTTTCAATATCTAGCGGTTTTAAAGGAAATTTAACATTCATTTTTGAAATATATAGAAGAGGGAATAAATATTAAGAATCAAGTCCTATCTCGATAGTCAAATCCTTTCAAAAAGTAGAAAATTGATTTTAAAAGTACCAAGCACATGGGACAGGCAAAGATTTAATAGATACCATAAGGTGGGTATGTGCAATACAAGCTACAAAATATGAAAAACACTTCCTTTTAATCTCTCCAAGCTATAACCCATTAGAAATAAAATTAGAGACATAAATGGCTATAATTTTCTGTGGATATCTTATTTCCCATTAAATTAAAATGAAGACAAAAGGTTTCATAAGCAATCTCTTGAGATATAGAATCCACATCTTTGAAAAAAATGTCAAAATTTTCAACCAAATCTTTGATTAAATTGGATGTTTAATTGGGGATATGCCAGAAAAGGTAATATAAACTAAGTAGTTCTCAAAAGGAGGGTAAAAACAAATAGTATAAATCAAAAGTTTTTACCTTGATAGTGAAGGTCACCTTCACTGGTTAAGTGGTCTTTTAAGTTTTAGGGACACATTTGTTATGTAATAAAGATATGGTTTAAGGAAAACAGTTGGAGATATGTAGGGAACATGATGGGAAAAAACACTAAATACCCTTTTGTTTTGGGGATGGAATGTACTTTTTCATTTTGAAAAAAATTAATACAATTTATAAAGTTTGTTATTATAAGAATGTGCATTTTCAGATTTGATTATGTTATCATAATGTGATATTTTCTACCTGCCAACTTAGTTTTTATTGAAATGAAATGTCAAGATTATATACCATTTTCAATTAAAAAGTAATTTTTTTTAAGCTTTCCATTATAGAAGGGTTGCATGAATATATACCCTTCTAATTGAAATTAAGGTCAACCCTTCAAATTTGATCACTAAACGGGAACCGCTCCCGAGAAATGGGAAACTCGTTCTAGAGGTTCCTCTATTCCCGGAGCTTTGGAACTGTGTGGGAACTTACCATTTTTGGTAGGAGCTGCGACCAGACCTGGGGCACGTTTTAGAATCTTTGACCACTATGATGATTGACGTTCCGGCGCTTCCAACAAAACTTGCCGCAAAAACAAAACTTCCTTAAACGTTTTTAATAAGTTTTACCAAAAAAGAAACTTCATTTCTGTAAATTTGCCCCAAAATCCGCCAAAAAAAACTTCCCTTCTCAAAGTACACGCAAAAAAAATCTTTTTCTCGCCAAACTCACTAACAATATTGCATAAAGTTTGTCCTCCATTCACTCCATCATGTAATTCTTAAATTGTTTAAGAGCGAACCTTGTATTCATTTGCAAACCGTGCCTGAAGCAGCGGTTCTCTGCGGCTAGTAACCTCAATTATTTTCCAAATACTTTTTTTTTTCTAGACATTTAAACTCCAATAGTGAGGGCTTTAAATTTTCAAGGATTTCTTCTTTTTTGTCCTTTCTGTTTGTGAGCTCTTCTGTGGGGCCATTTCATTTTTTAGTCCTGTTTTATGTGATGTCTAAAATCTGGTTTCTTGCTTCCCTTATGTGAAATTTCTATTGCCATTAGTATGTTAGTTTCGTTTCCTTTCAGTTTTAGAGAGACTCTCTAGACTGGTTCTGGTTCTTGTAAAGATATTATATTTTTTTCATAATAAAAAAATATATTAAGTTAGTGAATGCATCAATGATGTGTCTAACATTTCTAGAATTAGTAACATTGATGCTCCTTTGACAAGGACAAAGTATCAAACCCATATGCCACATTACAACATTCCACATGTTAGCCCCCTATAAATTTTTGACAAGCAAACAGGGGGCTAAAATGTTTTTGAGCCTTCAAGGAATGCATTTCCCCTGAAAACACATCATCCTTGAAGCCTCTGTATGCTCTCTGCCCATTGATCACTCCCCTTTGCTGATTTCCACCATAAAGCCTCTCTGATTGGAAAAATGGTGCTCTAAAGGGCTTTCATTTTCCCTTTGTACCCCTGCAAGATATCCCATTTCACCCTGTTGTCCCTTTTTCTAAGTTTCCTTTCCACCCTCTTTTCCCCCTTCTAAACTTCCTTCATTAATCCCTAATCCTCCCAAAACCTGAACAAAAGTATTTGAAGGGTTTAAACAATCCTTTTCTCCCTATCGTTTCCCTTTTCCACCCTCAAATTACATTAAAATGGCCCAAAAAGCCATATTCTCCATAACATTGGTCCTAGCCCCTTTCGGCCAGGCCCCCTGTATCTTTTTCCTCCACGTGACCCAACGCCATGACCAGGCGCTAGGGCAGGAAGCGCTTATCTCATATGTTCATCGGGCGCGTTTTCAATCGTTGATCTAAACAGAATGGACGACGATCGCCACCCCCGTAGTTACCATCGTTCGACCCGTTCACCTCCCGATCAAAGATCCGCCGTCCATTTGAGCGATGATCCGACGGTCCATATTCTCCCGTCCGCTTGTGGTCCCCGCGCCCGAGCACTGTTCAAAACTGCCGGTCTCCATCGCACCGCGTTTGGATATCGGGTGGTATTCTCATTTCAGAGCGATTCCATACATCATTCGACGCGTGGCCCCGGTACGGCTGGAAAACCACCCTCCCATCGTGCATTAAAGTTTGTCCGTGGACGCGAAGCGATATCGCTGTGCGTCGTCTGATCTGGGGCGAGCAATCCAACGGCGATCGCTCGACGAAGCTGCGCACACAATAAGCTGAGGCATCCGTACCCCTGGCTCATCTTCCATCACACTCTGACATGTCCTCAGCCGTCGATCTCCGCCTAAGATCGGATGGTCCAAATTTGATTTCCCCACTGTGTTGACTGTCCCACTATCTCCCGGTCCTGCCACGTCACCAATCCACGTGTCTCCACCGTACATTCGCCCGCCCTCGTTACATATGTCCATTCCAAGGTCAAAGTTCAATGTTTTTACGTTAAAACGTCTGCCTCGATGTTTCCCATGCATTTTTCGCTGCACCATGTTTTCCTCCACAGTAGCCTCTGCAGTCATCATCCTCGTCCACACCACGCTGCCACTATTACATTCATCCATACCACCCTCCCCATAAATGTTTTTTGTAACCATTTTCGTGTTTTGTAGGTTCATCGGGTGGTAAAAACCGCCATGGTCCATACGCACTATTATTATGGCACTGAATGCAGGAATGGCCGTGTGCAGAGGCCGAAATTATGAAAGAAGCCTGGGAAGGAGCCATGACAAGATGTGCATTCAAAGAACGAAGCTAAAAACTCTGTCAAACCTTCCAGAACCATTTAAAGCACAAATTTCACAGTTAGGGGCAATTGAGGAAGCGACAAAGAGTATCAGTGCATAAGCAAAGTGTTTAAGGCCTGTCATTGCAATTTGTGAGCCTTAATCCAATTATTCAAGGGTAGGGTGCTAGAATTAAAGACCTTGTGGATTGCTCAGAAGGTCCAATGCACAAAAAACTATACTATCAGGGTTTCCATATCAACAGAACGTTCTTCCATAAAAGGACAAGGTACCCATACATTTCTCATCATATATCGTGTTCTAGAGAGATTTTCCAGCCCTGGAAATAGTCCTACACTACCAGTGCATTAGTTATACAGTATGGCAGACCCCACAGTTGTCCATACACCTCGGTTTATTCACCAGAATTCTGCAAAAGGCTACGGCGAGTACATCAAAGACATTACCTTAAGTAAATTGCAACCTGGCGATGATCACTCTTCCATTTGAAAAGCGCAGAAGATAAATGCTCAGAATTAAAACCAAATGGAGTCTCGGCCCTCCTATTGCTTCAGGGTTTTAATGCTGCATTTAAGTTTACAACTACCATTTTTATTCTTTCTCCTATAAGAACCCTGAAGAACATATTGTAAGGGTTGTTGTTCAGCTGCTGCTGTTGTAGTTAGAGGGATTCAGCTTTGACTGTTAGAACAGTTTGGGAGAAAGTAGCAGAGTATTTTGTATTGTAGTAGGCTGGGAGGAGAAGTTTGGATTGTAACAGCCATTGAGCTCAGTGTATGTGACTGGTTTTGCATCAGTTAATCAAAGCACATTTCACAGGATCCTGGTCTATTACTATTGGTGATGTTTTCTTAACTCTGTTTATTACATTTTCATGCTGTTTCATCTTCTGCTAGCTTGCATCAGAAATATGGCATAGGATTTACCCTTGTTAGGTACCCTATGTCTTTGCTTTCCTTTCCTTTAATTTTTTTCTGCTAAATGTGTTATCTAAGGATTGGTTTCAGTTAATTTAACCAGTGTAGTGGATGTCATTGCCTGCTAGCTGATGTATGAATTGAATGAATCTGTTCTTAGATGTTCTTGTTGGGTTTAAGCTGGAAGATTTGGGAACACTGGGGATTAGAGTTAGCCCTGTCCACTAGGATCCTTGTGCAACCAGATGACCTTTCTAATATCTATCTGCTAAACTCATCTCTGTTTTACCTTGGAGCATGCTAAAGCTGACTTGGAGTTAGATGACCTCTGGTCCGATCTATAAGCTACCCCTTTGTCCCTCCTTTGGGAGTTGCCTATGAGTATGTTCAAGCAGGTTTGGAGTTAAAGGACCTCTAGCCTGATTTATAGACAGAAATTGGGTTGCTTTCCTTCTTTCACTTTATTTCCTTAATGTTCCATCCCACCATCTAATCTAAAAGATCCTTTAGTATTATATGACTTGCCCTCTGAAAGCTTTGGCTAGTTGTTGCAAGTAATTCTCCTTTCATGACTCCATAGCCCAATGGATGGCACCTTCTTGGCATGTCCTCTTTGCTGAAACATCCTGCTGTTTTGTTCCTTTTCTCCCATTACTTTCTCAATCTATGATCTCATGACCAACCTAGCAACCAGCCAACCAAATCACTTTAAACCGCCCTTTGTGCTTCATACCTAGCCTAACATCTCATTTGGGCTTTCAAAGATACATCATTCTTTGCTTTATTGGAGAGATCCCTCTTCGGGTCCAGGAGGGTTAGATCCTAGGGCCCCAAAGTGGTTCTGATGTTGTCTCATCTTTTGGTCTTGCCAATCTGGCCAAAACATGGGAACCCCAACACCACAGATAAATTATGTAATTAAAAAAACATTTATTATTATTATTATTATATAATATTACCGCTCCCAATTAGCCATTTCCTATAATTTTTAGGGAAACCTCTAGCTGTTCTGGACACCCGTACCCAAGTTCCCAACATTTCCACGTTCCAGAAACTCATGCAACATAGGTGATATGCATACAATATAGTGTAATTGAGAGAACATGATTATTAGAATGATTATGTGATTACTTATCTTTACACATAGTATTAACTCCTTAACCTGAACAAGCTTTGCATAAGATGATGATTAGGGAAAGATAGTATTATATAAATACGTACAAGGTAAGTGAGTATCCAGCTTTGATGTGTTAGTACCTGCTTATTCATTACGGATATTCCTGGGAGCTTATAGCTAGTATTACAGAACACTCTTATGCATGCTTTATTCCTTAATACATGGGATTTATAGACCCTGTTTACGTAATAAGGTAAGCTTAAGCTCTTATAGAGGTAGTTTACATAATATCAGTGTATTCCGTAGGTATAAGTACATCCATAATCTTTGATTTGTTGAACATGATATCATTACACCGTTACAGATGAGCTAATATGATTAACTTCTTACGGTAATACCATTACAGTTTACTCTATGTAAGTGTACACTAGTTCATTTGATTACTAGTATCATACTGAACCAGGGAAGGGCCAAAAACCATATAGAAAGGGAGTAAAAATTGGTGCCCCAATGTTTCTGTAACCTGAACTAATCAACCTTAATATAACCTGAACTAATCAACATTAATATAACCTTAATATAACCTGAACTAATCAACCTTAATATAACCTGAACTAATCTATGTGTTATTTTGTACCATGTAGCTAGAAATATTAAACTAGATATAAGTTTATGACAATCATGACAAGTGTATTGTTTTTTCATCCTTATGTTCCTTTTCATTATTATGTCTTTAGGTTTGGAGTAGGTGACACGAGTCCCTTTATCCCTCTATTATAAGTGGGTTATGGTTTGCTTGACAATTATGACAAGTTTATTGTTTTTTCATCCTTATGTTCTTTTCCATTATTATGTCTTTAGGTTTGGAGTAGGTGACACGAGTCCCTTTATCCCTCTATTATAAGTGGGTTATGGTTTGTTTTGTCTCATTGTTATGGTACAGTGATTTGTGATCCAGAGAAAACTTTTTAGTAATTTCAACTTCAAAATTTGGTTTTTAACTAAGAATTTAACATCTTTATGCTCACACATATTTTTTATAACATATGTAATAGATATACCTTAATATAACCTGAACTAATCAACCTGAACTTATACCTTCCGAGTTAGCCATGTTAACCTTAATATAACCTGAACTAATCAATGTGTTATTTTGTACCATGTGTTATTGTGTACCATGTAGCTAGAAATATTAAACTAGCTGATATAAGTTTATGACAACTATGACAAGTGTATTGTTTTTTCATCCTTGTGTTCTTTTTCATTATTATGTCTTTAGGTTTGGATTAGGTGACACGAGTCCCTTTATCCCTCTATTATAAGTGGGTTATGGTTTGCTTGACAATTATGACAAGTGTATTGTTTTTTCATCCTTATGTTCTTTTTCATTATTATGTCTTTAGGTTTGGAGTAGGTGACACGAGTCCCTTTATCCCTCTATTATAAGTGGGTTATGGTTTGCTTTGTCTCATTGTTATGGTATAGTGATTTGTGATCTAGAGCAAACTTTTTAGTAATTTCAACTTTAAAATTTTGTTTTTTAACTAAGAAGTTAACATCTTTATGCTCACACATATTACCTTTTCTTTTTATTCTCTCTTACACACACACACATATATATATGAAGAGATGATCGAATTTTCTTAAATTTTATTCATAGATAAAATGTCATTTAAATACAAGATTTATCATAATGTACAATGATTCATTCCATATTATTTATAAAATTTTTCATTAAAAAATGAACCCTTTAAATGATGAACCTAGTTAATGCTTCTTCTTCATGAAGAAGACTACTTAATCTTTCAATTTGAATTTTATGATGGTCCTTTGTTATCTTTCTTGACTACTTCAAATTATTGACACAATCATATGCTTCTTGTTACTCTTTTCACTCCTTCCTTATATTTTATTCTCCCCCTTAGATATTGTGTACTCTCCCACATAGATATTGCACTCAATTTTTATGGTCCTTTGTTATCTTTCTTGACTACTTCAAATTATCAAATTATTGACATAATCATATAGATATTCCACTTCTACTCTAGATAGAGAAAGTAACGACTCTTTCTTGCTTAACCATTAAACCAAAGACTCTTCTAAGTAGAATTATACATTGTCCACTGCCACCTTTCACAAGCCTAGTTGAATCTCTATATGTTGTCAATGTAAATGTCTCACAAGTAAATTTGTCAATGCAAATTTCTCAACTTCTACAAGTTTTATAGGCAGTCTGTAAAGGGCCAAGTAGCCTCTGGATCTCATCTTTTATGGAAGGTGACATATCTAGTAAATGCCCCTACATTCAATCTCTGAAATAGATCTAAATAGAAGTTCTTCATTTTAATATCCATAAAACACAACCACTTTAAGGTAAACTGTTTACATGTATGTCATTTCTCCCACAAACTAAAGGCTTCCTCCCATTAATTTTAGATGTGAATTCTACCATAAAATTTTTAAGTCAAACTTTAAGATAAACCATGCACATGTAATTTGCAATAAATGTCAATTTAATATCTAAATTCACATATGTTTAGTGGTGTCATTGTTTCACTTTCGATATTATGTTGCTTACCGTGATGAACATGTGGAACTCTGCTAGGAGGCCTCTCTGTTTTTTGACTCTTTGCTCATACTGTCAAAGGTCGTTATATATTATATGGGCTATACTATATGGTTATTAGACTACATATCTTCATATATAACTTGCAAATAGTATGATGGAAACCAAACATAATAATGTATTAGGACATCACAACTTGATAATCAGTTATTAGACTACATATCTTCATATAGAACTTGCAAATAGCATGATGGAAATGTGAACTTGCAAATAGTATGATGGAAATGTGGATCTCAAAGGAAAGTCATGATTAATGCTTCTAGAAACCATACATAATAATTTATTAAGACATGCTCCTTTAACTTGAAAATAGTACATGGTCGAAATGTGGATCTCATGACTCTTCATGATTAATGCTTCTAGAAAACAAACATAATTTAATGTATTAGGACATAATTTAATGTATTAGGACATGCTCCTTTAGGCTTGGTGGAATTACCTTTGCTTTCATGATTAATGCTTCTAGAAACCAAACATAATTTAATGTATTAGGACTTGCTCCTTTAGGCTTGGTGGAATTACCTTTGCTTTTTATTTCTCTCTTACACACATAGACATATATATTAAGAGATGATCCCATTTTATTTTTTATTCATAGATCAAATGTCATTTAAATACAAGATTTATCATAATGTACAATGATTCATTCCATATTATTTATAATTTTTTTCATTAAAAAATGAACCCTTTAAATGATGAACCTAGTTAATGCTATTCTTCATGAAGAAGACTACTTGATCTTTCAATTTGAATTTGATGATGGTCCTTTTTTATCTTTCTTGACTACTTAAAATTATTGACACAATCATATGCTTCTTGTTACTATTTTTATTCCTTCCTTATATTGTATTCTCCCCCTTAGTTATTGTGTACTCTCCCACATAGATATCGCACTCAATTTTGATGGTCCTTTGTTATCTTTCTTGACTTCAAATTATTGACACTTGATTGAATATAGATATCATATAGATATTGCACTCAATTTTAATGGTCCTTTGTTATCTGTCTTGACTACTTCAAATTATTGACACAATCATATGCTTTTTGTTACTCTTTCTATTCCTTCCTTATATCTATTCTCCCCCTAGATATTGTGTACTCTCCCACATAGATAAATTGCACTCAATTTTATAGGCTCTTATTTTGAAGTCAAATATATTGTATTCTCCCCCTTAGATATTGTGTACTCTCCCACATAGATATTGCACTCAATTTTGATGGTCCTTTGTTATCTTTCTTTACTTTTAATTATTGACACTTGATTGAATATAGATATCATATAGATATTGCACTCAATTTTGATGGTCCTTTGTTATCTTTCTTGACTACTTCAAATTATTGACACAATCATATGCTTTTTGTTACTCTTTCTATTCCTTCCTTGTATATATTCTCCCCCTAGATATTGTGTACTCTCCCATATAGATAAATTGACCTCAATTTCATAGGCTCTTCTTTTGAAGTCAAATATATTGTTTTCTCCCCCTTAGATATTGTGTACTCTCCCACATAGATCTATTGCACTCAATTTTGATGGTCTTTTGTTATCTTTCTTTACTTTAAATTATTGACACTTGATTGAATATAGATATCATATAGATATTGCAGTCAATTTTGATGGTCCTTTGTTATCTTTCTTTACTTCAAATTATTGACACTTGATCATATAGATATCATATAGATATTTCACTCAATTTTGATGGTCCTTTGTTATATTTTTTGACTACTTCAAATTATTGACACTTGATCGTATAGATATTGCACTCAATTTTGATGGTCCTTTGTTATCTTTCTTGACTACTTCAAATTATTGACACAATCATATTCTTTTTGTTACTCTTTCTATTCCTTCCCACATAGATATTGCACTCAATTTCATAGGCTCTTATTTTGAAGTCAAATATATTGTATTCTCCCCCTTAGATATTGTGTACTCTACCACATAGATATTGCACTCAATTTCATAGGCTCTTTTTTTGAAGTCAAATAAGTGAAAATAATTTACAAGAACTATCCCTAATTTGTTTCTCACATGTTCAAATGGTTCTCTAACAAGATAATTTACAAGAACTATTCCTAATTTTTTTCTCACATATTCAAATGCTTCTCTAACAAGAGGCTTTGAAGGATCTACAACCTCCGGTTGAAGGATGAAGGGCAAGGACCTTCAAAGTGCAACCAAAGGTTGAAGATAATTGAACCAAAGGTTTAATAATACAACCTTGAGTGATTCCACGGGTCCTCTACACCCTTCACATGGTAAAATTGGGATAGGTCTAGTGTTTACTTCTACAAGTTCTATAGGTAGAGTCTATAAAGGGCCAGGTAGCCTTTGGATCTCATCTTTTATGAAAGGTGACATATATAGTAAATGCCCCTACAGTCAATCTCTGGAATGGATCTAAATACAAGTTCTTCATTTAATATCCATAAAACACAACCACTTTAAGGTAAACTGTGTACATGTGTCATTTCTCCCACAAACTAAAGGCTTCCTCTAATATCCATAAAACACAACCACTTTAAGGTAAACTGTGTACATGTGTCATTTCTCCCACAAACTAAAGGCTTCCTCCCATTAATTTTAGATGTGAACTCTACCATAAAATTTTTAAGTCAAACTTTAAGATAAACAATGCACATGGCATTTACCTCATGATCTTGTGTCATTTCTCTCATGCATTTGCAATAATTGTAGATTTAATATATATATTTTTATTGAATTTGTTTTCTTTTTTCAGGGATAAGAAAACCATTAAATATGGTTGAAAAATGGAAACTATGCATAGAAGTTTCTTGCTATCCCAATCCAGGGAAAGTAGTGATTACATATGTGCTTTCCAATATTGCGACTAGCAAAGTCATCCAAAGGAAAATGAATATACCGGGAAGAACAACAAACAACGAGGCATATTATATTGGATTGATAGAAGGCTTGGGAACAACGATGAAGTATGGATCAAATGGAATTGTAGTTTTCACCAATTCTGAACTTGTGTGCAACGAGATGAATGGCGTGTGCCAAGTTAAGAAGGAGAGGCTAAAACAATTGCATGGAATAGCAAAAAATATTGTTAGCCAATTTCAATTTTTTAGTATAAGGCATTATACAAATGTGAATAAGATGTCTGCTGATATATTGCGTGGGGCAATGCCAATTCATGATTCATCTATCAAAGATGAATTAGAATTATACAGAGAAATGCCAATGCAAGATTCATCTCTCAAAGATGAATTAGTGTTGAGACGCTCTCCTTCAAAATTTATTGATGGACATTGTAACATATCTTGGATATGTTTGTGTTGTGTACTTATGAATGCGTCTTTTTTAATGACCATGTGTTTTTTTCAATTATATACCAAGTGTGCTCCCACCACACCATGTAAAACGCAACTTGGTGAACTTCACATTTGCAACAAGTGGTGAACTTCACATTTTTATAAAATTAAATTGCGGAGATTGCAATTTTTTTTGGTTTAAATGGAGTTTCACGCTTCTTTTTTAATGACCATTTGTTTTTTTCAATTTTATACCAAGTGTGCTCCCACCATGTAAAGCGTAATTCGGTGAACTTATCATTTTTATAATTTCTTTTTTGCTTAAATTGAGTTTCACACATCAATTATTGCTTCCAAAGTTGTGTTCTACATAATTTGTGTACACTAAATTACAAATTGGTTTTCTGAAATCTATTTTGTGTAAATGTCCACCAATAGATATATATATCATGGAGGATGAACGACGAAGATCAACCGAATCCCATATGGGGGTTCAGGGATCGGGGGATGTTCACGATATTTAAATATAATCTTAAATCTCCATACATGTGTGTACATATGGAATTGATTTTTTATTAACTTTGTGAGTTAAATTAGTTGTTAATAAGTTTCATTTTTTAATTTTTAGGAGCTAAGAGGAGAAGGGTCTCTACTCCATCCATGGAGCGTGCCCATGGTTCACCCAGTCGTGGTATGGTTAATGCAATTTAATCAATGAATATGTATATGTATTTATATGTACACATGAATGTATTTTTCAATTGATTATAAATTCATATTTGTTTATGAAGCTTCTCTCTCGTATCGAGAGGTTGGTGGTGGTTCAAATCCACTTAAAGGGCCATAAATGAGTGGTAGTAGGTTGCGTGAAGGGGGTGATATTTATTCCCCCAAAGGCCAATCAACGGCTACTGGTGCTGGTTCTCAGCAGGGTCATTTTGGGTCTGGTTCTCAGTAGGGTCGTTCTGGGTCTCAAGTTCAGTTTCATGGTGGAGAAGATGCAAACCAACCACGTCAAGGTTGCCATCAATTTCAATATTTTTTTCATTGAATTTGTACAAATTTTTTTCATTTGTTTTTTCTAATATACGAAATTTTGTATATATTGATGTAGAGGCCGAAAATGTTCCAACTAGTGGTCAAAATAGACGCAGGGCAGACCACTACATTCAAGAAGAAGGTTGTCTACCCAGCACAACTTATCCAGCTGACATTTCTGATATACCATGAGAAACAAACATGGTGAAATGCACCTTACAAAGGTGTAAAAAACTTCATGCAAAATTGCAGAGAGATCTCATGGCTTTGACTCTACCTACCGAGAGTCGACAAAGCCTCAAAATAGTTACACATTAATTGGGCGAAATTGTAAATGTGTATAGAACTCTTGGGCCAACGACTGATACATTTGCAGAAGTGATGAGAAAGAGAAAGGAAACAGTAATGGGTCTAGATAAATGAGAGGATGTAAAACAAAGAGTTACAAAAGATGTGGCAAAGTCAATGTTTAATTTCAAGGAAGGGCTAAAAAGAAAAAAGCTGAAGGTGCAATATTTCAAGCACCCAAATATAGCTCTCTATTTGTATGATAGGCACCTTGCGGCCTATGGAAGGCTCCCATGGAACGACGAGGTTCCTGTTTATTTTGCACAAATTTTTTATGCAATTTTTTTTTTTGGGTATGAAACCCAACTACAATGACCTTCCGTAAGAATTTTTGGGTCCGGGGAAAGGTTGATTGTATGACCGTAAGGGCGCTAAGTGAGATGTGGAGTTTCCTCGCCCTAAGCTGCCATTGGTGAGTCGACCTTTTTGGGTTGAAACTTTGTGGTCAGAGATGAATGCGACTTCTCAAATAAGTCGAGAAACAAGGGATGTCATGATCGAAAATGGTTACAACGGATTGGGTGTAGTCGATGTTTGTCTAAATCGACAAAGAGCACGTGAAAATGCACGTGCCAATTTTATGTATTGTACAGATGAAGAGATTGACAACATGAATGTTGAATATCTCCAAATATATGCAAAAAATTGTCACAATGGTTTTCAAGACCTAATTCTTTATGAGGAAGAGGGCACGGGAACGGTATGTGTTAATGACCTTAGGGTTTGAAATTATTTTAACATACATATAAATGTGTACAATTTGTAATAAACACATGTGTATGTACATGTATACATTTATTTGTATGTACATTAGTCTAACAGAAATGTATCATTATATGTTAAAACACCATTTGCAGTTCTCACACATGATGCATGACGAAAATGTTAATATCACATTCGGGACCTCTGGTTCAACAATGCAGATGGGTCTCACCATCAAGATATGTTAGCAAATGTTAGTGTTTTTTAAGTGATATTTTAAAATAAATAGTTGTGCACACATGTACATGTATGTATATATAATGATAAAATGTTTTAACAGATTCCGATTCCGTCCAATGTTTTTGGGATGGCGGTACCTTCTTCTTCCTTAGGAGATGTACCTTCTACTTCCTTAGGAGATGAGCTACAAGTATGGACAATTTTTCACTTTTAAAATATATGTTTAAAAATTATATATATATATATATATATATATATATATATATTCCACCTCAAAAAGTTCCATTAAAAATTGAGATATATATATATATAACTGTACATGTATATTGTACAGTTTACCATTGTAGATGTTCCTATGAGGGCGGAACTTGTTCATCAAATGGAGAGGGAACCTCATGAGGTATTGCATGATTTTTTTGTCATATTTTGTTTTTTACATGAAGTTCTATATATATTCTCACTCATTTTTAAAACATCAAATTTTAATGTTCAAGTACATGTGCATTGTGTATGTAGGTTTCCCATGCTTCACATGATAGTGCGTGGATTGAGACCCTAATAGGAAAGATGCTAGATCCATCTCTATTTGATGGACATGATTTGTAGATTTGATTTCAAGATTTAGATAGTCTTAAATTTTCTTTTTTATATATTATCTAGATGCACTATCATATATATATATATATATATAACTTGATACAGTTTGATACTTGTGAGATCTACAAATTTTGGACATATTTTATTACAGTGTTAATATAATTTGTTTTGTTTCAAAAAGTTAATTTTTGGATGGTTTTAGTACTTTTGGCATGTGAATGTAGCATGGCTTTGTTTGAATGAAAAAAATTCCAATAGGAAGAACATAGCTTTTCAATGCAACTAACCATGTATCAATTGAGCTCTAATTGAAAAAAGAGTTTAAAGAAGTAGATATATGTTCAAATTATCTCTTTAATTTTGATTGGAAATATAAGAAGTACATATATGTTTGTTGAATTTGGGTCAATGTCATTAATGCACTCAAATAGGTAGCCTTGTTGATTTATAATTTGGTAAATTGATGACATTCAGTAATTGCATTCTAGAACATAGAACATATATCCGACCATTGGACAGACAAATTTTGTACTAGATTTTCAATCAGGAATAGAGATGTGGGTCAAATCCCACCAAAAGTCAGAGAAGTGCTCCGAGTCTCTTGTTTGAAAGGAATCTTCGTACAAAACTATACTGTGGATGATTTATTTACATTGCACGGATACTTTTTACCAGAAAAGCTCACAAGAAAAATTGGGCACATTTAGTTCGTGTATATATCCAATACGATTTTTCATCAATGCACATAGAAAAACTACTTTTAGTTAAAATTGCATTCTAGAACATATATATTGAGTACATTTAAATCATTTTTCATCAATTCACATAGTAAAACTACTTGAACAATTAATTTCATTCTAGAATGTATATATATCCAATATGTAAGTAACATTTTTCATCAATGCACATTGAACATATCCGACCATTGGACAAACAAATTTTGTACTAGATTTTCAATCAGGAATGGAGATGTGGGTCAAATCCCACCAAAAGTCGGAGAAGTGCTCCGAGTCTCTTTTCTGAAAGGAATCTTCACACAAAACTATACTGCAGATGATTTATTTACATTGTGGATACTTTTTACCAGAAAATCCAACTAGTTTTTCATCAATGCACATAAGAAAAACTAGTTCCAGTTAATTGCATTCTAGAACATATATATTGAGTACGTGAATCATTTTTCATCAATGCATATAGTAAAACTACTTGAAAAATTAATTGCATTCTAGAACACACACACACACACACACACACACACACATATATATCCTTGATACATGTAACATTTTTCATCAATGCACATGTATATATCCTTGATACTTTCAGTTGATACTAGAGCACGTGCACATGTACCAAAACAATTTGTACATGTGCAAACACTTGCACAAATAACATAAGCAACTCAATTTTTAGTTGAGTGTACTGGAAGTTCTAAAACATATTTAATCCAAAGAGAATAAATTGTTGGGAAATTCAATCAAAAAAATTCCAATGGAATGCCATCTTCAATAATCTGTTCATGATCAGATTTTGACATTTTCCATTTCTTAATTTTCATTTTTCTCTTTGATTGAACCTCTATCAACTTTATGCATGTTGCACACACCAAGTGACTATATTGACAACTTATGGAATCAGGTTCATAGTCTTCAAAGTAAACAAAGTCCCCACTTTGATTAGTTTGTTTGAAAAAATAACCTTTCAGTATAATAGATCCTTTGTCATATTGAAATCCGTGATCATTATAGTTTTCTAATAATTTCATTTTTCGTTCAGTGCAACGCATCAAATAATACTTAACATTTTCATCGTTCTCAATAGGTGCAATTACAACAAAAACATCTCCTGCACAATAAAACAAACTTAACAAAATTATACATATTTAAATTTATTTCTAGATCTTTAAATCATTAGAAAGCAATTCAAATGTTACCTTCTCTAACAAGATCAGAAACTTGATCACCATCGGATGATATTGTAGTTTCCTCCGATTGCATTTCTTCAAACATTGCAACATACATTTTTCCCTTTGTATTTATCTATGTCTGTTTCCAATCTTTTACATACATGTTGTTTTCACAAACGTCATTGGATTTTGTGTTGTCTATCCAAACATCACAAAAAGAATAATATTTTCTTTTATCCAATGCAAACACATTTCTAGACGACTTTGTTTTAGTTGAATGCAATTTTCAAGTCCCTTTTATTGTTTCAATGTCATTTCCAATTGATCTATCTATGTCCTCGATCCCAATATGCTAGAAAAACTTTTATATGGAAAATTAAAAGAAGAATTTGTAAATATGTTATCAAAATACAATCAAAGATAATCATTACACGATAAATGTACACAATGTTTAAAATTAGATTTCCAATAAAAATTAAATTGAATGTACCTTCGCACTTCCCTTGATGGGTTAGTCTCACGGCTTAGAGCAACAATGCACCATTGAACAACTTCTTTAGCATTCACAAGTCGGCTTGCAGAGGGGTTCATTTGATATCTTCGAAGTGCTCATTTTATGCATGCTCCTGCACCGTCATGTTCTCCTTTTCCATGGCCAGTCTCAAAGAAATTCCAACAATGTTTAATGTAGGTTTTCTTATGAAGACAACACAACCAAAATAATGATCGTGCATATTTGAATTGACCTGTGCATCCGTCTGACCATATCCAAAGTTCATTGAATGTTATTCCACGATTTTTCAAGGAATCATAAATTTTTCCAAAACAATGCTGTACAAAATATGTATCATGTGTATGATTGTCACTGATATAAAAGTGATATTCTTTAATGATATGTCAATTTTCATTCGTGATTTCTATATGATCGACGTTTTGTTCAACATGTCTATATAGAATATGGACGAGCATGGAGACTTGGTCAGAATGATAGTATTCATTCTGAATTTGTTTTTGTGGAACAAATGTGTAGTTTTCTGCAAAATCAATCACTGACAAAATGGTCCCTGGTGGAAAAAATTCACGAGATTTTTTGAATTTCAAGTCTTGCCATCGAGCTCTATGGGAATGCTTGGTGTATTTGTAAATTTCTGCCTCAAACTTTCTCCAAAAGTCTATCACAAAAATTTCGTCTTCTAGTAATTCAATTCTTTTAACAATATTTGCACCTTGAATCGATGTATCGATATATTCATATCTCTTCCATTGCACTTTCATGTTGGAAAATGATTGATCATTTATATCAGTACGATATTTGTTTTGAAATTTAGTCAAATTTCCACAATCATCGCATTTTTTACCATCAACACATTTCTTTTTGTAAAATAGTTCATCGCTTTCTCTTTCACATAGAATTCGAGATATGAAATCACAGATAGTGGAAGGAGGAGGTGAATCCTTCCATAATGTTCTACCAAAATCAAGGAATGTGTCATAATATAACTCAAATTCCACATGATAACAGTGACAACAAGTGTCGCGTACGGTGATAGTTTTTACATACCATGGTTTTTTTTGAACAAAAGCACTGATTGAAACATGAATTTGACGATTCTCTTCTTTGAAATTGTTGAATAACTCTATCTGAGTGGTTTCCAAGAAATATTTTTCATGTTCTTCATACTGGTTTCGTGCTATTCTTCTTCCCATCACAAGCCTTGCAGTTGGCGAAGCACGCGAATTGTTCTTCTAGTATTCATATATTATTTTTTGAAAATTTTCTCCAAGTCTATCTTTGTATGGTTTCCTACAAATAGCTCTCCAACAAGCGAGTTCATCATTTACATCTACTTGCAGCCGAAATTTCCGATGTTTGTGCAAAGTTTTTTGTGAGGTTCCTAATGTTCATGCCATAGATGTTACCAAATGATTCTCTTTAGAACTTGATGAAACCATTTCCATATTTATTCCTCTACATACAATTGAAACATTTTTATCTCTAGATCTCTTAATTGAATTTATAGTACTAATTATATTTTGTATCACATTTTCTTTCATTTTTTTTTTAATCTTTGGTTGATTTTCGAATACCCAGTAGTGTCGTAGCTTCTTTTAATTTCCTTAATGATAGGAGACCTTTCAACATTTGAGCTTGAACTGTCACCAGCTCATTTAAGAAATACTTTTCAAAAATGCAGTTAACACGATATCGTATAACATGGTTAGGTTTTTTATCTCCATATGTGTGAGTGTCAACATTTTCTAACATCTCATCATCGACACTGATTTCATCTGTACATATTCGAAAAAATAGTACATAATAAGCTTACATATGAACAATAAATAACTAAATTAATAAATATATGTATAATTTAAATAATACGTGCATGTGTTCAATCTATATATATATATATATATATATATATATATACACACACACACTTTGTGATTCAATTTCTTCATTTGAATTTATTTACATATTTTCACCATCTTCAATCATTGGTTCAATACCTCTTTCACTTTCTCTTTCAAAATGTTGTATCTCATCATCAATTTTTTGAGGAATATCTCTGTCTGTTTACATTAAACAAAATATTTAAATTCAAATTAGTTCATCAAATAAAAATTAAGCTTCACATTTTACACTAGGAAAATTTTAAATATATCAATAGATCATAATATTCACATTTACATACCTGCTTCAATTTCTGCTTGAGGTTGATTTTCCCCTTCAATATTTGAGAGGGATTCTATATTTCTTTTGCGAGATTATCTCGTCTCTTCTCTACGTTCCTCAGGGTCTCTTTTTCGATCATATTTTCTCGCACAAGTCCTTCGATTTCCCATGATAATAGAGTATGAAGTTAAAAAAATTTCCTTCAAAAAATTAGACAATAACTCAATTAGAAAAAGAATAAAAAAACATTTAATTTAAAAAAGAAAAATCATTTTAATTTTTTTGCAAAAAATACATACTCCAATCCAAAACACTTACTTTAAAAAATTTGAGAAAAAAATTTCTTATAAAAATGAAACGAAGCTCAAAATATTTACTTCAACTCAAAACACGTACTCTAAAAAAATGTCACTGCAAAAAAAACCTCCAACTTAAAAAAAAAGTCACTTTAAAAAATACTTTCAAAAAATGTCTTTTCGAAATTAAGTCCAACTCCATACTTTCAAAAAAAATGAAGCACAAAAAACATCCAAAGAAATGTATTACATACCTCCAAGAAATGTCCTTTGAATGTACGTCCAAGAAAATTCCTTAAACCCAAAACAATTCTTTGCAAAATCAGGTCGCTTCCAAGAAAAGTCTTTAAACCCAAAAACATTATTTGCAAAATCAGACTATCTCCAAGAATTCAAAATTAAGCACAAATCGATACTTAAAAAAAAATGAAAAAAGAACATCCAATAAAATGTATCACATACCTCCAAGAAATGTCCTTTGAATGTACGTCCAAGAAAATTATTTAAACCCAAAACAATTTTTTCAGAAATCAAACCGTCTCAAAGAAATGTCCTTAAACCCAAAACAATTCTTTGCAAAATTGGTCTGCCTCCAAGAAATGCCCTTAAACTCAAACCTCCAAGAAAAGTCTTTAAACCCAAACCAAGACCTTTATAAAATCAGATCAGATGTGCGAAATGTGCGAAAATTATGAATGATTTCGCGGCAATTTATATCGCCGCGAAATGCGTTTTAGGAGGGGTGCCGCGAAATTTTCCGGTCAATGGAAAATTAGATTACAGTTCGGCCGAACTTTGATCAAAATTTCGACCGAACTTTGATTAAAAGTTTGGCCGAACTTCGATTAATAGTTCGGCCGAACTATTAAGTCGTTAGATTTAACGGGCCGTCGGCGCAAAAAATAGTTCAGCCGAACTTTTAATCAAATTTCGGCCGAACTAACGTGTCACCAGTCACGCAGCTTGACGTTTCTGCAAATTTGGACTGATTAAACTCCATGAAACATTCTGAATTAACTGTCAGAACCAAGACAAGCATTTTCAGAATTGAATTTACTTTCAGGAAATATAACTTTTATGGAATTTCATAAACATTTACTAATTTTAATTAATTTTCTAATAAAATTAATGCAAACAATTTCTGAGGGTCATTGTGATTCAGTGAAATCAAAATTTTGTATCTCCCAGAATACATTGTAAAAAAAATTGAAAAAATTATGGGGCATTACATTGGTCCGTCGTCTCTAATGGGTAGCTTTTAGATTTTTAGTTTATAACTTATATGTTAAGAAATTTGTTGCGTCGCGAAACATATCCAAAATATGCAGTTTTTTCATATTGGACCAATTCAAAAAATTCTAGTAATTATGATATGCATCCATTGGCTTTGTAAATACGACGAAACCGAAGTAGAATTTGTCTAGATTGTTGTAACACATTTTGTTTTCTCAAAAACACAAATTTTCAATGAATACAACATTGCGTATTAACATGAATTCTTATGAATCCTTTGATTGTTAAGAAACACACACTCAAAGAAACGCTAAGTTGACATATCAAATCTGCATAATTTTTTTTTTTAAATAAGTAATAGAAAGCTAACAAAATTTTTGACAACTTTTATTTTTATCGCAAAATGAAATTCTAAACAGAAAAATTGTTATAGTTTGCAGAAAGTTGAAGAACCGAAAAAAATGAATTTTTTTTTTTTCAAAAAAGGGCAAAAAGTGTAACCCAACTTCACATTTTCACCTAATTATCAGATTTCACATCTCTTCATTATAATGTTTAATTACCCATATACTTAATATGTGGTGTAACATTTCACAACAACAATGGATAACATAATAGAATAAATTAAAATTTATTTTATTATACATCTATAAGAGGCTCTTTGTCATATGAAATGGGATTGTTATTTTTAACCCCTTGTATTTCAATTGGGACACTATGTCCATTTTTTTGGTAAGCTTTGCATTACCTTTCTATTCATACATTCAAAACAACAGAATAAAATCATAGAATATGTTCAATGGACTCAACCTGTCGAAAGGAAACTAGGTCTGTTGGCCACCAAACATCATCATAAGCCATCCAAAACATTGAGAATTTAAGTCTATCCATCTAGACCTTATAGGCCATAAAGTCTATAAACCATCTAAACTGAAGACTATAAAAGTAAATTCTATCCTACAAGTTTATCATAAGAAAACTAAAAAATATGCAACAAGTCTTTCCAGTAGTTAATCATTAGACAATTCTACTAAAGCATGGTCTTTTGCACTTGACCCTGGCATTTAAAATTATGGCAGACCGTGAGGCTGTTGTTCAATGCGGCCAAGACGGAATTTCTGGTGGTGAAACTGTAGTTGAATATATTGACTTTTCTTTTGGATGTTTGTGAGGCTTGGCTCAAGATTCTAATTACCCATTGCTTCAAGCGTAGACGTTATGGCTTTCGCCACTATACATTTCATAAGCCAGTAGAGATGCAACGATTTTTTTGAATAGAGTAAGCCGATCTTAGGTATTCCCTGGATTAGAAACCATAAACTCGATTGCAGCCTTTAAATTCAATTTTGTCTCCCATGTTGAGATAAGGTTTTTCACCTGTGCCGAGGACCCAATGTAATAAGCATGCAAGGTGTTTTACATGTTCTCCACATCTGTTTTCTGACCTCATTGACAAGAGGGTTTTTTTGATGATGCTTGTTGCTCTTTACCCTTGTCACTTGGTTGCTTTCTACTGTGACCTCCACACCCATGCTTTCCATTACCTGGAGCTTCCTTCACTATTTTTTCTTTCACTGGACCACCCAACAACTGCAAGACCACTCTAACCCGCACTGGAGGCAAGACCCACGGTGTGGAAGCCGGAGGGAATAACAGTTTAGGCGGATATGTAATGGTCATGCATACAAACAGATAATTAACCTTGCTCTATCAGACAGTTATAACATTTAATACACCTAATGACATAAAACCGCACCAGCTTCCCAATGTTATTTCCCTTGTTTTTCCAAGAGCCAAAATTTTTGCATATCACTAAGTGATGCCTGATAATAGGCGATGAACCCTTTGAATTCTAGCAACCAAGGTTTAACAATTTGGGCCTGAAATAAACCCAGAACCACTGTTCTACCCCTGACTTGTCGGAGCAGTGAAAACCAGAGATAAAAAAGCTCACATAATTTATGTGCATTTACCATATCGAAGATAGACAAAAAATCCCAAAACATTCCCATTTTAGCAATAAAATTTTCATAGGAAACAAAAATTGACATGACAAACTCAGACAATTCGATATTTACCAACAACCCAACTTTGCAATGCTTCAATTTTCTCAAAACCTTCCATTCATAATGCATTGTTTTGAGGTGAAGCCTCCATCTCATTGACTAGGAGAGCCTGAGAAACATACCAGGATACACACATAGCCTTCAAGTCGTGACAGACTCATGTGTTGTTTCTCTCTCGCTTAACCAGCTCTTCGAACAATCTTACATTGTTTAACACCCACTAGAGATACTAGGTATAAAGCTAGACAATTGTTTACATGCAAAATGCGTCTCTTGCCACCTAAAGGGGGATATAACCTTCGCTCGAGGCTTGTTCTAACAAAGGTCTATGGATCTGCTAAGCCTTGAATGCAATTATCATGTGAAGAAGTGGGAAGGGCCGCCCACACCTTATTTGGCAAATATTTACATTGTAATTTTACATTTTATATTCTATTTATAATTAAAATTAATTTTTATATTTTATTTATAATTGAGAATATTTATAATTTCTATTTATTTTTATAATTAAAAAAAATAATAATAGACAAAATTTGAATCTTAAGTTTTATAATTTATATCACACTTATAAATTATCTTAAAAAAACTTAATTAAAAATAATTTTAAATTATTTTTTATTTATCCATTTTATTAAAATTTGGAAATTTATTAGAAAAATATATTAAATATAAATTTTAATTTTAAATATAATTTAATAAAATATATTCGATTTTAAAATAAATTTTATTATCATTTTTTTTATATAAATATATAAAGGTAAAAGGCAAAAACTCTTAAAAACTATAAGAGAAGATATGAATATATACAAACTCCATTTCGTGCATCTTACAAAGTGCCCTTCATATTGAAACAATTTCTTGTTTCCGGAATCTAAGTTTCTGTGATCCATCATATAAATTAGCAGAATTCTTTCGGTAATAATCACATGAAATGGAACATGGTCCACGCGTTTCGAACCAACTAGTGTGGTTCATCATCAGGACTATGTGAGAGATCAGACCGAAACATTAAGTATAAATAGATGTAGAAATGACTCAACTAGCCGTTAGGATAACGACTAATTTGACTTTGAAAAACTAATTATTCCATTATTTATTTAATTATTATTATTATTATTATTTATTTATAAAATATTTAATATATTTATACAACTAATTAATCAATTAAATTAATATAATGGTAAGTTATTTAACAAATAGTGGTGTATATATGTATATCTTTCTTATTAATTTAATTGATTTAATTATTTAATTATAATTTATTATTATTAATTAATAAATATAGATAACTTTTATTCGTATATTTAACTATTTATAAGAGTCAAGGTTCAAATAAAAAGGACATTATAACCAACGACCTATCAAAGAATCAAACCTTGAGTTAAAAAAAATAAATAATAATAATAATAATAATATTAATATTAATAATAATAAAAATTAAAATAAAAATAACATAAAAATAACAATAATTAAATAAATAGAAATAAAAAAAAGATGAAAAGAAAAAAAAAGAAAAAAATAAAATAATAATATTAAGCATAATAATCATAATAATAATAATAAAAATAAAAATAAAAATAAAATAAAAATAACAATAATTAAATAAATAGAAATAAAAATGAAAATGAAACTAAATGCAATCCATAAAAATAAATATAACTTATTTATATTTATTATTTATTTTTATTGATTGCATTTAATTTAATTTTCATTTTTATTTCTATTTATTTAATTATTGTTATTTTTATTTCTTCTATTATTAATATTATTATTAATATTATTATTATTATTATGCTTAGTATTATTATTTATTTATTTTCATTTTTTTTTCACTTGGTCTTATTTTTATTTTTATTTCTATTTATTTAATTATTGTTATTTTTATGTTATTTTTATTTTAATTATTATTATTATTATGCTTATTATTATTTATTTATTTATTTATTTATTTTTTTGACTCAGGGGGTTTGATTCTTTGATAGGTCGTTGGCTATAATGTCCTTTTTACTTGAATCTTGACTCTTATAAATAGTTAAATATACGAATAAAAGTTATTTATATTAATTAATTAATAATAATAATTTATTATTAAATAATTAAAGAAATTAAATTAATAAGAAATATATACATATATACACCACTATTGGTTAAATAACTTACCATTATATTAATTTAATTGATTAATTAGTTGTATAACTATATTAAATATTTTATAAATAAATAAAATAATAATAATAATAATAAATAAATAAATAAAAATTAATTAAATAAATAAATAATGGAATAATTACTTTTTCAAAGTCAAACTAGTCGTTATTCTAACGGCTAGTTGAGCCATTTATACATCTATTTATACTTAATGTTTAGATCTGATCTCTCACATAGTCTTGATGATGAATTACCGAAAAAATTCTGATTAAAGCATAGTTTTAAATTATTAATAAAAAATGAATTTAGTGTTTTTAAATACTTTTAAATGTTTTCTAATAAGAACATTTCGTTAATTTATTTAAATATATGAAAGAAAACTCTAAACATGTGTTTATACACATATACATATTTTGTATAACAAGCGAATCTAAATTAGAAAGGAATCCTTTGAGTTATCTCACTTCTGTCCAAGACTCCAACATAGGCTTGCCAAGAAATCATATTGTGAAGAGTCAATGGACTCTAATTGTAATTCAGTTTTTTTCAATCACAATAATAACTCTCTTTTTTTTTTCAGAGAGAAAAAAACGTTGAATATATTAAAGATATAAACAGTACATATTCAGATATTCGAATTATCTCAAGCTGTGAGGATAACAGCGAGATTCCACCATCAGTTGCCCCAAAAATAAACTGTTCAGAATAAACAGAGCAAATAGAGAGGGCATTCAGATTAAAGGGTCATGATCCAACCCATTTACAAATATAAACCACTTATGAAAACCAACAGCGAAAATGGGATTACAAAAGGAAGGATAGTCCAGAGTATCGGCCATAGATTTACGAATTAGAAAAAGATACTCCAGATCAATCAGAAAATGATAGAATTGCAGCCCATAAAGATAATAAGGGAATGCATATAAAAAACAGCCAACAACACTTGAGATGTATATAGCGAAAAGGCATTGTGTTGATATTTAATGCACGCTTGCTTGAAAAAACTTCACGCTCGCTTGAAAAAAACTTCACGCTCGCTTGTTGCATACTCCTGTATTTGGAGTTGTCTGCGTGCTGAGAAAGAAACGATGAAGTAGCCAATGGAATGATGAAAATATGATATAGCATGTGAACCGATCATCCGGATAACATAGTTGTCATATATGTGTGAAAAACCGCAAACAAAAACATATAAACCCGCTCGCTTGAATATATATCACGCTCGCCTGACACGCTCGCTTGCAATGACCAGTAGAAAAGGCACAGATCATCAGAAAAAAATACCTTCCCCAATGATGCGCATATGATCTGTCATATAATACTGAGCACACAAAAAAAAGATCATCCTCCATCAAGAAAATAAAGGACCCGAGACAGAGATATAAAACACAAGGATTAAGGATGCTGAATGTTATACACCCCAGTTTGAGCACCGGATAGAAAATGAGAGACAATAATAAGGCCAAAATCCATCATGAGACCCCTTTTTGACAAACTGTCCTCCCTAGTATTGTTTTCACGAAATATATGATAGATAGGGGGGCAGTCCAATATTTTCCAGAGCCGCCTGGTCCTATCGACCCAACCATGAAGTAGCGGGGTTTCGAAACGAGATTCGTTTGAAATCCAACCAATCACCAGTTTGGAGTCCCCAAAAATGTTAGCCACCTTAATTTGTAGATCATAGGCAACATACAGCGCCCCCCATAATGCCATTATTTCAGCTTTATTATTTGATCCAGGACCACCATTCCATGAAATATGATATCGTTCATGTCCTGAGATCTTAATCCAAGCCCCGCAACCAGTGACGCCCTCAGAAGCAGCTCCATCGAAGTAGACAGCAGGAAGAGATATATCATGAGGTCTTAGACGCTGAGATCCATCAATCAACTCGGGAGAGGTAGTGGGAGTCACGTCCATCCAAGATTTAATGGCAATAAAGATCTTTTGAGGATGGATCGGAATCTGTTCAAAAATTTTCCTGTTTCTAGCCAACCAAATCTCCCAAATGAAGTAAAATGGGAGCGATCGATACTGACCACGCTACTGATCCCACTCCGAAGCCGCCGACAAGAAATCAACCGGTAGCCATCTAGGATCCATAAGAAAAGAGCTGAATAATCTCCATATATTAATAACTGAAGGACATGTAAAGAACAAATGAGATAGAGATTCATCTTCAGCAGAACAAAAAACACAGCACCCCGGACCATGATGTCCCCGCTTCCTCAAATTATCCCATGTGAGAATATGACCCTTCCAGGTAAGCCAGCCGAAAATAATAATTTTAATTGGTATATTCCTTTTCCAAAAGGAAAGGAAAACGCATGGTTCCGGCATCATGTGAGAGAAATTATAAAATCTCTGGTAGATATCTTTGACAATCAGCGATGCATTTCTCAACGGCCCTTCCCATACAAGAAAATCACCCCCTGATTCATAACTAAAACCTGCCTGTCACAGCGAATCCCGAAAGCGGTTCCATTCGTCAATCTCAACACCCTCCAGACCGAGTTGGACTGCCGTTTTGAAAATGGGCGCAGAATGTGACCACTGATGAATAATTTGATTATAGAATATAATCCCTCGATGAGAAAGAGCATGAATTAGATTTTGCGAAGGACCTCCATCAGTAGACAACAGAAGAAGAGTGGTGGCTCCAATAGGAATTAGACTACCATCTCGAAAATTCCATCTGAGGTGTGGGGAAATAAGAGGAATGATTTTCCTGAAGCTGCGCCAGATACAAGATATGAAGCGAGGAAAGGAGAGCGTGTTGCAGCTTATTGAAAGTAGAATGTCCCCTTGAAAATATTTGGATTTAATGATGTCATTCCATAATCCTGGGCATGTAATGGCTCTCCAAAAGGATTTGGACAACAGGGCACAATTAAAAACTTGTGAGTCCAATATACCCCAACCATCCAAACTTTTTGGCTTGCAAATGTCCGTCATGCTACAAAGATGATATTTCCCTTGCATTTTGATTCCACTCCAAAGAAAGTGAGAAATAATGTTGTTTATTTTGGATATAATGCCTGCAGGGATGAAAATAAGATGACCCCAAAAGACAATCATCTGAGATAATACTGACTGGATTAGAATGTACCTACCCCCCATCGATAACCATCGATGTGTCCATCGTTGTATCCTGTCCCGTAACCTGTCAAGAATCCAAAGCCAGTCTCTGTTCTTGTATCCACAAGGTTTTATATGAAAACCCAAATATTTGAACCCATCTGATAAATTGCGTGTGCTAACCCCCATGAAATCAGCAATAAAAGATATCTCCTGAAAGTCTCCAAATTCATAAAGAAGGAAGGACTTACCGCTATTTAGGCCTAAACCAGTAGCTCTTTTAAAGCGCGAAAACATAATGTGAATAAAGAACCAGTGGTTCCTCCGTAAATAACCAAATAGCAATAAATCGTACACAAACAAGGAATGAGAAGTAGAGACGGAGTTTGAGAAAGCGAAACCTTTAATAAATCCACGCTGTTCGGCAAAGTGCATAAGCCTGCTAAACCCGTCCATCACCAAAATGAAAATAAGGGGTGAGAGAGCGCACCCCTGACGCAATCCCCTACCAGCCTTAAAGAACCGAGATGGCAGACCATTAACAATGACTGCAAATCTGACATTGGAGACACAGGCCATAATCCATCGAATATGCCGAATAGGTAAGCCAATCTTAAGCAGCAAAGACCGGATGAACGACCAGTTGACTGAATCATAGGCTTTGAGTAAGTCTACCTTCATAATAAGAGCCGCTTGTTTTGCCGAGTGCATAGAATGGGCCACCTCCTGAGCAATAGCAATCGCATCATGAATTGACCTGCCCTTTAAAAAACCATATTGTTCCTTTGATATGCATGAAGATAGGACAGCTTTGATACGGTTTGCAATAATTTTTGAAGTTAACTTATACAATAGATTACACAATGCAATAGGACGAAAATCGGAAAAAGTCTGTGGCTCAGATATTTTGGGAATAAGAGCGATGAAGGATGAATTCAAATTGGCTGGAATGAATCCTCTGCATCTAAAAAGTTCGAGCACAGTAACGATCTCTTCACCCATCAGATCAAAAAAATGGACAAAGAATTCGGAGGGCCAGCCATCGGGCCCCGGGCACTTGTCACGTGAAAAGGACTTGAGGACCATAAGGGCTTCATTCCGGGAAATGACCTGATCAAGGATAGCAATATCAGCCGCACCGAAGAACCTGGGGAACTGTTCGAGCACCCATCCTTGATTCAACACATCCGAAGGCGTGACACCTGCATAAAACTTTGAGAAATATGTAAAGGCCTTGTTCTGGATATCAGCCGTGGAATAAACATAGTCACCTTGCTCCCTTCTGATGCGCCAAATAGCGTTCTGGTTACGCCGAGCATTTGCAGCTTTGTGGAAATAACGAGTGTTAAGGTCACCTTCTTTTAACCATAACATCCTGCTTTTCAGTCGCCAAGAAACTTCCTCAATATGCAAAATCTCCCACCTTCTCACACCAGGATCCTTTAGAAGTCTAAGAGCATCATCACTTGGAGGCCTAGTCAGAAAAGAAGAAAATAAGTCCTCCATTTTGGCCGCTATTTCGGAGAGCTCTGATTTGAGATCGCGCTTTTTCTTTATCTCCCATTCTTTTATGGCCTTTTTGATGCAGTGGAGCTTATGAAAGAAAAGGTCCCAGCCCGTTAGACCCTCATCATCATCATGTCGAAGCCAAATCCTGTGAACCAAATTTGAAAAACTCACGTCATCCAACCAAATCCTATTGAACTTGAAAGGTCTGCCACGAACCACTGCCTCAGATTTCCACGATAGCCGGATAGCCATATGATCAGAAACATTTGAAATAATATTTTCAGAGCGCAACATACCCCATCTGTCCACAAGGCTAATATGGACCATTGCTCTATCCAACCTTTTGGCGATGAACTGTTCATTTGACCGCTTATTTGTCCAAGTAGGCATTATAGGAAGAGGTCGGATATCAATCATATTGAACCCATATAGCATATCACATAAATAAGAAGAAAAAGGATCAAAACGAGCTCTTGGACCCCATACTTCATCCGGTCTCAATGTTGAATTAAAATCACCCATTAAAATGAGGTTATGCAAAGCAAGAAGACCTGAATCCGCCATCCGATTCCAAAAACACAGCCTATTGCTAAAAGGAGCATATAAGTTAATGACATAGACAGTATCCGCAAAACCCCGAAGGTGACCAGCCAGCAAAATACCCCCAAAAAACCTGAATGCCTTAAAGGTGGCCCAGGCCGGATTCCAAACCGCAATAAGACCACCCGAGTGGCCAGCGGCATCAACTGCAGCAGCTTTCCATCCGGATTTAATACTCAGAAAATACTTTATAGCTCTATCCCTGTCACATAATGTTTCCTGAACGAGAAAAATAATAGGGTCACCCGACATCAAAATCTCTCGTAGGCAATGAGCTTTGGGGGCATCACCCAACCCCAGAATGTTCATAGAAATGACGTGATTCATCTAGAATCAGGCTCCGGGAGGCGTGCTCTAAGTGCCCGGGATTCATCAAGAGGACCTTCACTAATGGAAATAGGAATCTCAGTAAGACTATCATCCATATCAGAGAACAGAGAAATAGCTTTGAATTTTCCCTTTGATAATCTGCTAACACCTTTTGATGTACTTCTGGCGGAAGTAGAGATGTTACCGGACGATAAGGGTGGTCTATCGAAGACTGTGAGGGCCGCAATATCAACATTAGGGTTCACCAGAATAGCCTCTAGATCGGAATCAAACGTATTCCTAGGGGAATCCGTGGATGTCTCGTTTGGTAGAGAAGGTATATCAACAGTAGTATGAGGACTACCGGTCGAGCTGATAGGAGGAGCCGAGGATTCCCCCACATGAAAATTCGAAGAGGGATAGAGAGGGGTAGCCTCCGTCGACCGGGCATTAGGTAAAGAGTTATGAGGAAGGCTTTTGAGAAAATCATCAACGTAAGAAAAAGTGGGAACTACAGGGCCATCTGCCTCCTTATAATTCGGTTGGGGATAAAGGGTAGATTCAGAAGGTAAGTTTACTTCCGGGTAAGATGGATTATCTAATGGCAGAGATTCAGATTGAGAAGTGTAATTAGACTCAGGAGGAAAGACACGACCATCATTGGGGATACCATCAGAATGATCAAAAGCAGTGAAAAAAACATCATCATCAGATACATGGGGGACATAATTACCCTTACCACCTTCAGGGACGGATACAGAGCTCTTGAATTTCTGCTTGTCGTGTCTTCTGTTATGAACATCGTCCGCGTGACACATGCGAAGTCTATAAGGGCAATTCTCCCGGAGATGACCAGTACGATGGCATATAAGACACCGGAAGGGGATACCCCAAAAGTCTATACGCTGGCGATGCTTTCTATTGCCCCAAACCAGATCAATGTCCCCGGGGAGACCACCTGTGTACTCTAATTCAACCAGAATCTAGGCAATTTTTTTATCGCATGCACCAATAATGCCTGGGTCAACGTATTTGGTAGAGCCTATGGAGTTTCCAATTTGCTGAAGTGCCTTCATGGTCCAGAATTCCAGGGGGAGCCCCGGAAGCTTTACCCAGATGATACGGTTGCGGGGAGCCTCCATCACGGGATTAAATCCCACATACCATGGAATAAGCTGTAAAAAACTACGTCCCCGAACCCAAGTGCGACAGGTGATCTTTTGAACATCCTTGGCGTCCACAAAATGAACACTAAACCATCCATTAATAAGAATACTGACAATTGGAGTATATCCTAATATGGACTTCCACTGCTCAATAATAACAATAATAACTTTTACACAATCATAATTCCTTCCTAATTCATAGTTATAGCTTGGCCTAATATATATATAATTAAAATATATATGTATTACATTTTTCATCTAATTAAAAAAAAATATTATATCTTAAAAATTTCTAAAATGAAAATAAATCTATATTAAATTACAAACCTATAAAATACACCACATTGAGAAAGACAAATGATTTTGAATACACATTTATTTAGAAAAAAAAATAAAAAATTATTAAATAAAAAAACACGTTCTAACGGTCCCTCGAGGAAATATTCTCTTAAATATTATCTTCCTCCCCTATATATATTGCACGGATGGTTTTCCCTTCAACAAAGGTTTAGTTTTTAAATGAACGCTGCTCGCATGGTTTTCGCTTCGCTAAACGTTTATTTTTTATGTTTTAAATGAATACGGCGCTCATAGTTTTCGCTCCGCCAAAGGTTTGTGTTTTGAATCAATACTGCGCGAATAGTTTTCGCTTCGCCAATGGTTTGTGGATCATTTTTATGATACATTAAGTTATTCTCTTGTTGTCAGATATCATCTTTTTTCGTTTTCTATTGTTAGTCAGTCCCTGCCAGGCAGCGAATCAGGCGGAGAATCTGTATGAAGTCAAAGTGTTCATTTAAAATAAGTTGTTTAAATTTTATAATGAAATGATATTTTAATGTTTTTGATACTAAAAATAGTCTATGTTACGCATGGAATCAAGCACTGAATTTGTATGAAGTCAAAGTGTTACTTTAAAATAAGATGTTTAATTTTTATAATGAAATGAAATGATATTTTAACATTTTTAGGATTAAAAATAGTCTATGAGATTATGAGTTTCTTTGAACGCATCACATTCCAAATTGAAATGTTTTTCCGATTCCACTGCCCCAGACGTGCAAAATGTACACACCCGTTCTTCCAAGCTTCTTTAGGCCTTTTCCACCGTCCTGTTTCACACCGAAGTTGATGCGAGTTGGTTGTTAATTGAGCAATAAGAGTCTTTTCCCACCACGGAATGTTAGCTCCAGTGTACTCTTTTCGTTGGAGATCATACATAGGGTTGAATTCTTCAATGTAGTACTTCTTCTTTCTACCCAAATCTCTTCCCCATACCTATTTACGAAACTTCCCCATAACAAAATTCTTTAGCTCCTTACTATTTGTGGGACAAGCATTGAGGTAGATATTCCAGTTTTGCATCCATGTGTAGTTTTGTCTCATCCATGTTTTCTTTCTTTCGCTCATGCCTTCCTTGAAGATAACATTAGGCCATATACCTACTACTAGTTTCTCAATTCTTTTTAGATATCTTATGAGTCGCACCATAGCAATTGCTTCAATGGGAATTGCTCATGTTTCACTCAACATTATCTCATAAGGTACCGAACTTTTTATTTTGAACTTGCTCATGATCAAGCATTTTTTGATTTTCTCAATTTGCTTCCATTTTGAGATAGGAGTGCTGCTAGCCCACAATTCACATCCATATAGCATCATTGGACAAACTAGGAGTCCAAAAAGCACTTTAATCGTTTTCCAATTCCATAACTCTACCTTTCTACATCTGTTTTGAAGAGCATCTAATGCTTTCCACCCTCCTAAGATTCTCTTCTTTCTACAGTCCTCCCAATTAAGTTTGTTGTTGAAATCAATCCCGATGTATTTGTACTCATTTACTTCTTCAAGAATGGTGCCTTCAAAGAAGAACGTATGTCGAATCTGCTTCCTTTTAGTATAGAAAATCATTATTTTGGTCTTGCTAATATTGACTTGCATCCACACTGCTCTATATAGGTGCATCTGCATATATTCAACTATATTATCATTTCATTTTTTTAATAAAAATTAATTTTTTTTAAACATGTATATTTTTATTAGGAGTTGTCTTTAATGTGATTTTCTGGAGTTTCTGGTGCCAGAACTCGACGAAAACTTTTGAGGTGAAATATTGATTTGTATTATTTAAAATGGTTTTTTGACTGTATATATGGATTAAGCACCCTGAAAAACCCTAGGGCACTTCGATTGTGCAGGGCATTAGGGGAATTTTGAGGTCTAAAATGGGCCTCCTAAGGAAATAATAAAATAATAGTCCAATCTGTCAAGAATTCATTGAAATTAAAGAGCCAATTTTCTTCTTTAGCTTGGGTATCACCTTATATATGCTATTAATTTCTTTAGGCGCAAAGAGTGTTCATGTTGTCAGTTTGGGTATGTGGAGTCTTCAAGGTTTGGTATGGCTCTAGAATTTTAGGTATATTATGTCTTAAAAGTGTGGTGAATTCCAAACTTTACTCGAATTTGGACCTTTGGTGTGGAAATTGGGGGACGATCTAGTAGTCTTTCAATCTAGCATTGAAGGGGATTTGGTTCATTTGTTTGCATGTTCTTTTTGTCGTGGTTCTCTAAGTGGTGGTCTAGCACCAACATTTACCAACATAGAACTAACCAAATGCCCAAAAACATTGACAAAAACTAGTTTAGCTATTCTATTTACCTACCAACTATCAGTTGTCAAATGCCCAACAACACCAGGAACAACTAGTTGACTACTTTTTTATGCAAAAGACCACAAAAATAAAATATTTTATTGAACTAAGAAATATTGTGTCTTCTCTTTTCTCTTGGGGGTTTAAAAACCTATAACACACTCTAAGGGCATGTTATTGAAATAATATGAAAATAGTAATTCAAATCTAGAAAGATAAATAATTCTTATGAGCAGTTCATAAAAAAAACAAATAATCCTTATGTCATATCCATAGGAAATTGAAGATATGGTTTTTTTTAGAAACACCATCAACTTTGGAAAGAAACTAAAGAAAAAAAAAAGGAAAGAAAACGAAATATCTATTAAATATATGGAATTAAATTAAATTAAAAAGATAGGAAAGAAAAAAAACTATAATTAATATGAAATAAAAACACGTTTAAAATTACATCAATTTTTACATATTATATATATATATATATATATATATATATATATATATATATATATATATAACTTGAAAAACAAAAAAAACTTTAACTTATTTAATAGTGAATTATTTACTTAATATATTGTTATCAATTACAAACTTTTTTGACTTATGATCTTGTTAGGGTCCTATAATTCATAGGATTACAAGGTGATTGAATATTTTCTCTCAGTCATATGAAATTGTAAATAATATTGCATTTTGCAAATGATTTCCAAAATATATATATATATATATATATATATATATATATATATAAAATGAAAAGAGGGTATTTGAAAATAAAATAAAATAAAGAAAAACAGAGAAAGAATAAAAAATGATGATGAAAGAACCCTATGAAAAAAGAAAAACAAATATTGAAGTGATGCAAATTCAAATGCCACTATGAGATAAATAGTTTGTTTTTAAGAATAAATAGAATGTTGTGTGCAACTTGTTTAAAATGCCACAACCTTAAGTCATTGTTTAGATCATATAGTGTAATTATGGTCAAACAAGTTTGAATTTCTGTCAATTAGATTAGAGGAATAATTTAGCCAAAATGTTGAATCTTGGCTAAAAAATAGTTAGGTAGATGAATAAATTTATCCAATTGTTTAAGTTGGATCAGTGAAAAAAATGAATAGATAGGATTAGGTTAGATGATTTTCCCTTTCAAAGAAAAATAAAACAAGGGTCTACATATCTAAATGTATCCTTGACAGTCAAAATTAGTCTTAGGTTAGGAGAAAATTGGAACAAAAAAGGGTTTAAAATATTATAATGTATGTTTTACATTATTTGTGCTCTTATCCTAAGTTTAGGCGCATGGTATGTTTTTATCCAAAGTGTGGAAATTATGTAATAAAGTGTAAAATCGACAAAAAGTGTTTGTCGCATACCAATAATTCATGCTCATGATTTGAAGGACAGATCAACATTAGCCCAATAGTTGGCGATGCCTTTCGCCCCCCCCCATCCTAGCTTTATCGACAGGGGTGGGGGGGGGGGGGGGTCCGAAAAGCAGTTTCGTCCCTGCCGGTCCCACGCAACGTGTCAACCCTGTGCCATTTCGCATCCCCCTATCTTTATTCCGCTTACCACGATGGACCCCCTCCGAAAGCCGCAAACCCAACTTCCTTTTCCCGCCAACACCCTTCACGCCATCCCCTCCACTCCAATTACAACACCTGACATGATCGTTGTGAATTAAAATTTCTTGGTATTACCATTTACGATTCGTGATGGTCCCACGCCTCTAACATAATTTTGTTGTTACCATAAAACCCCCCTGTCCGTCCATTTTACACCATTTTCAATCCTTTTCATTCATTAAACTCACTTCTACTCATTCTAATTTCATTTTCCACAAGAAAAAACATTTGAAAACCATACAAAGAGATCGGAGTGTGCAGAGAAACAACCATCCTATCACCAACAGTCGACTGTTGGAGAATTCTCGATAACCTCCCACTGTTACTTGCCATTCCTACAGTTTCAATTGTCAAAATACCTCCTAAGAAGAAAAACAACGACAATTCAAGCAACCTGATGATCCCTCCTACAATCGACCTTAACCATATTCCCCTTTCTGACAGAGATTACAAGATCACAGAGATGAACTATGATTTCGATTTATTCAAATTGTATTGTTGGCTCGAAGACAATCATTTAGACCAGACTGATGAAATTAAACTCTAGGAGTCCAATTTACCTTTGTCTATATTTCCTTAGACCTACCATTTCCCTGAGTTCATTCGCAGATGCCATGCATGTTACTTACCCAATCAGAGAGTTATTGTAGCCCCAAGTGGATAAATTTTATTCGCAATTACCCTTGAAACAATCAATAAGATGATGCAGGTTCCTCAACTTGAATCCAACACCCTTTTTCTCAGTGGAAGCCCTCAATGTACCAAAAATTAAACTTCTCCAAGAGATCCCGGATTTTTGAAATATTTTTACCTGAAAATGCCTAGTTACCCAAGAAGAATCCACCTTATCCCTCATCTATGTTTCTAGACCAAGCCAAAAAAATCATCTATGTACTTTCATTTATGTTATGTTATTATTCATATGAATGGATGGATGAACCTATCCTAGGTTTTATATCCATTTTTTCCACTGATGAGAAACCCTCTGTTGTTTTTAATTTCATTTAATTTATTTCTAACAACATTCATGAACAATTCCTTAAGTACAAACTGAAGGAATGTTCAAGTATGCCTCAATTCTTGTTTACATGCTCATAAATTATCAAGTAGACAGGTTCCCATTCACACTGCAGAAGCTGGATGAAGAAGGAAATCCACAATTAATTATTTTCTGGACTTCCTTAGTAAGGAAGGATTCAGATGAGTACACTTTCATAGAATACATAGGTCAATTTTTTCATCTAGCCATGTGTTTACTGACCAAAAATGCGGAACCTAGGATCAGTGATGAAATTCAGAAAGTTTTACACCTCACAGAGAAGACCAAGACAAGGGACTGGTATATTTACTAGAATTACACTGAAATATGAGTGAATGGGTGTGAGTTTCCACCCTACAAGCTGCACAAATACCTCCTAATGAGAGTATTTTTCCTTAGAATACATCAGGCTGATGATAAATTCAAATGAGATTCATTTTGTTGTTGCTAACAATAAATATCAATTCGGGATAAAAATCCGGATTGGCCCTTTTATTTGTAACAACATGACAGTAGGTGAGGAGGAAGACAACCTCCTAAAGCAGATGAAGTTCCCCTTGGGATTCACATGGTCATATGACTGATTTGGCCTAATTTCCAAGCTACGGGTGGAGCACAAGACCACTCCTTATGTTCATACTTAGAGGCCTGAGATTGAGAATTACATGAACCATAATGAGTGGGTGGATAACACTCTACAAGAGGCAGAAGAGCAGCTTATGTCCACCTCTACTTCTCAGACTCCCACACCATAGGAAAAGAAAGAAAAAATACCAAGAAAAGAGGGATCCCCTTGAGTTATTAGCTCTCAGCGAAGGAATTCAAAATTTACAGGAAGAAGATGAAGAAAACTCCCAAGACATATTTTCCAAAGGAGGGAGAACATCCACCTACAATAGTTTTGGCGGGTCCACATTCTTCAACACAATCAGACAGTGTATTTACAAGCTCTTCAACATCGTTAGTTTCACAGGGAAATCCAAGCACAACTCAAACCTCCGATTTGATCCAAGGACAGAAGGAAAAGAGCATCTTTGATAAGTACAAATTAATAAAACTTGAGAATGAAATCCTTAAAACCAATATTTATACTCAATTTCTGAAGCAGATAGCCACTTATTAACACAAACTGCTGTCATCTTTTGACATAGAGAAGGGAAGAATGCATATGGCATTATTACAAGCACATGTCTCCCATCCTCAAACAAAAACAGATTATAAGCAGACCTCTTTTGAGTTTGAGGCCAAGGACATCCATCCTATTTATCATATGGAGATGCATAAGCAAATAGGGGAAATGATATTTTCCACTTTGACAAACACTTCGATGAAATGATATTTTCCACTTTGAAAAACACTTCGATGAATGCTTGTAAGTTGCAACTATCACTCACCAATGTCCAAACACAGTTAAATATTGAAAATCTCTCTTCTTTAGCCAAGGACAATAAAATTAAATCCTTAGAAGACCTCGTTATCAAAATATTATATGATGCAACAAATGTCAAAATAGCAAAAGAAATCATAAAAAATAAGAATGTTGACATTGCAGCACTCAAGAAACAATTAAAAGTACTAGCCACTTAGGATCCACATGCCAAATAAATGGGAGAGACAGAGAGTTGGAAGTAAGACCTGCTAAAACTCATCATGGAATAAAATGCACAAATCAGGAACATGGAAGTGGAATTGGATAAATTAGTAAAATAAAAGGAAAAAAATGCACAATTAACCTTAGTCCCATTGGAGGCTATACCTATTACAGCAATACCCCAGACAAGAATGGCTTCCTCAACTATAGTAGGGTCTTCTACATTAGCAACATCCCCAGCTAAGGACTTAGATGCTGCTGGTAAATTGACAAAGTCTATGGAGGACATGTCCATACAAGGAGAAGAAATAAAAACATTACAAAGACAGGTTAAGGCCCTACAAGAGAGAAAAATAGGGATAGAAACTTCATATATTGTAATATTCCTAATTAGCTTTTAGCTAGTTGGAATATTAATATTAATAGGGATAGAAACTTCATATATTGTAATATTCTTAATATATTGTTACCAATTACAAACTTTTTTGACTTATGATCTTGTTAGGGTCCTATAATTCATAGGATTACAAGGTGATTGAATATTTTCTCTCAGTCATATGAAATTGTAAATAATATTGCATTTTGCAAATAATTTCCAAAAAATATATATAAAATAAAATAAAATGAAAAGAGGGTATTTGAAAATAAAATAAAATAAAGAAAAACAAAACAAAAGAAAAACAGAGAAAGAATAAAAAATGATGATGAAAGAACCCTATGAAAAAAGAAAAACAAATATTAAAGTGATGCAAATTCAAATGCCACTATGAGATAAATAGTTTGTTTTTAAGAATAAATAGAATGTTGTGTGCAGCTTGTTTAAAATGCCACAACCTTAAGTCATTGTTTAGATCATACAGTGTAATTATGGTCAAACAAGTTTGAATTTCTGTCAATTAGATTAGAGGAATAATTTAGCCAAAATGTTGAATCTTGGCTAAAAAATAGTTAGGTAGATGAATAAATCTATCTAATTGTTTAAGTTGGATCAGTGAAAAAAATGAATAGATAGGATTAGGTTAGATGATTTTCCCTTTCAAAGAAAAATAAAACAAGAGTCTACATATCTAAATGTATCCTTGACAGTCAAAATTAGTCTTAGGTTAGGAGAAAATTGGAACAAAAAAGGGTTTAAAAGATTATAATGTATGTTTTACATTATTTGTTCTCTTATCCTAAGTTTAGGCGCATGGTATGTTTTTATCCAAAGTGTGGAAATTATGTAATAAAGTGTAAAATTGACAAAAATTGTTTTTCGCATACCAATAAGTCATGCTCATGATTTGAAGGACAGATCAACATTGGCCCAATGGTTGGCGATGCCTTTCGCCCCCCCCTTGCCCATCCTAACTTTATCGATTTGGGGGGGGGGTCCGAAAAGAAGTTTCGTCCCTGCCAGCCCCACGCAACGTGTCAACCCTGTGCCATTTCGCATCCCCCTATCCTTATTTCGCTTACCACGATGGATCCCCTCCGAAAGCCGCAAACCCAACTTTCTTTTCCCGCCAACACCCTTCATGCCATCCCCTCCACTCCAATTTCAACACCTGACATGATCATTGTGAATTAAAATTTCTTGGTATTACCATTTACGATTCGTGATGGTCCCACGCCTCTAACATAATTTTGTTGTTACCATAAAACACCCCTGTCCGTCCATTTTACACGATTTTCAATCCTTTTCATTCATTAAACTCACTTCTGCTCATTCTAATTTCATTTTCCACAGGAAAAACATTTGAAAACCAGACAAAGAGATAGGAGCGTGCAAAGAAACAACCATCCTATCACCAATAGTCGACTGTTAGAGAATTCTTGATAACCTCCCACTGTTACTTTCCATTCCTACAGTTTCAATTGTCAAAATGCCTCCTAAGAAGAAAAACAACGACAATTCAAGCAACCTGATGATCCCTCCTACAATTGACCTTAACCATATTCCCCTTTCTGACAGAGATTACAAGATCACAGAGATGAACTACGATTTCGATTTATTCGAATTTTATTGTTGGCTCGAAGACAATCATTTAGACCAGACCGATGAAATTAAACTCTGGGAGTCCAATTTACCTTTGTCTATCTTTCCTTACAACTACCATTTCCCTGAGTTCATTCGGAGATGCCATGCATGTTACTTACCCAATCAGAGAGTTATTGTAGCCCCAAGTGGATAAATTTTATTCGCAATTACTCTTGAAACAATAAATAAGATGATGCAAGTTCCTCAACTTGAATCCAATGCCCTTTTTCTCAGTGGAAGCTCTCAATGTACTAAAAATTAAACTTCTCCAAGAGATCCCAGATTTTTGAAATATTTTTACCTGAAAATGCCTAGTTACCCAAGAAGAATCCACCTTATCCCTCATCTATGTTTCCAGACCAAGCCAAACAAATCATCTATGTACTTTAATTTATGTTATGTTATTATTCATATGAATGGATGGATGAACCTATCCTAGGTTTTATATCCATTTTTTCCATTGATGAGAAACCCTATGTTGTTTTTAATTTCATTTAATTTATTGCTAACAACATTCATGAAAAATTCCTTAAGTACAAACTGAAGGAATGTTCAAGTATGCCTCAATTCTTGTTTACATGTTCATAAATTATCAAGTAGACAGGTTCCCATTCACACTGCAGAAGCTGGATGAAGAAGGAAATCCACAATTAGTTATTTTATGGACTTCCTTAGTAAGGAAGGATTCAGATGAGTACACTTTCATAGAATACATAGATCAATTTTTTCATCTAGCCATGTGTTTACTGACCAACAATGAGGAACCTAGGATCAATGATGAAATTCAGAAATTTTTACACCTCACATAGAAGACCAAGACAAGGGACTGGTATATTTAATAGAATTACACTGAAATAGGAGTGTATGGGTGTGAATTTCCACCCTACAGGCTGCGAAAATACCTCCCAATGAGAGTATTTTTCCTTAGAATACATCAGGCTGATGATCAATTCCAATGAGATTCATTTTGTTGCTGCTAAAAATAAATATCAATTCAGGATAAAAATCTGGATTGGACCTTTTATTTGTAACAACATGATAGTAGGTGAGGAGGAAGACAACCTCCTAAAGCAGATGAAGTTCCCCTTGGGATTCACATGGTCATATGACCGATTTGGCCTAATTTACAAGCTACGGGTGGAGCACAAGACCACTCCTTATGTTCATACTTAGAGGCCTGAGATTGAGAAGTACATGAACCAGAATGAGTGGGTGGAGAACACTCTACAAGAGGCAGAAGAGCAGCTTATGTCCACCTCTACTTCTCAGACTCCCACACCATAGGAAAATAAAGAAAAATACCAAGAA
Source organism: Pinus albicaulis (assembly GCA_034641835.2). Classification (NCBI taxonomy): domain Eukaryota; kingdom Viridiplantae; phylum Streptophyta; class Pinopsida; order Pinales; family Pinaceae; genus Pinus; species Pinus albicaulis. Next base: position 102,977,673 of record CM076582.1, read on the forward strand.
AAAAGGGATCCCCTTGAGTCATTGAGCTCTCAGAGAAGGAATTCAAAATTTACAGGAAGAAGATGAAGAAAACTCCCAAGACATGTTTTCCAAAGGAGGGAGAACATCCACCTGCAATAGTGTTGGCAGGTCCACATTCTTCAACACAATCAGACAGTGTATTTACAAGCTCTTCAGCATCGTTAGTTTCATAGGGAAATCCAAGCACAACTCAAACCTCCGAGTTGATCCAAGGACAGAAGGAAAAGAGCATCTTTGATAAGTACAAAGAAATAAAACTTAAGAATGAAATCCTTAAAACCAATGCTTATACTCAATTTTGGAAGCAGACAACCACTTCTTAACACAAAATGTTGTCATCTTTTGACATAGAGAAGGGAAGAATGCATATGGAATTATTACAAGCACATGTCTCCCATCCTCAAACAAAAATAGATTATAAGCAGACCTCTTTTGAGTTTGAGGTCAAGGACATCCATCCTATTTATCATATGGAGATGCATAAGCAAATAGGGGAAATGATATTTTCCACTTTGACAAACACTTCGATGAAATGATATTTTCCACTTTGACAAACACTTCGATGAATGCTTGTAAGTTGCAGCTATCACTCACCAGTGTCCAAACACAGTTAAATATTGAAAATCTCTCTTCTTTAGCCAAGGACAATAAAATTAAATCCTTAGAAGACCTCGTTATCAAAATATGATATGATGCAACAAATGTCAAAGCAGTAGAAGAAATCATAAAAAATAAGAATGTTGACATTGCAGCACTCAAGAAACAATTAAAAGTACCAGCCACTTAGGATCCACATGCCAAATAAATGGGAGAGACAGAGAGTTGGAAGGAAGACCTGCTAAAACTCATCATGGAATAAAATGCACAAATGAGGAACATGGAAGTGGAATTGGATAAATTAGTAAAATAAAAGGAAAAAAATGTATAATTAACCTTAGTCCCATTGGAGGCTATACCTATTACAGCAATACCCCAAACAAGAATGGCTTCCTAAACTATAGTAGGGTCTTCTACATTAGCAACATCCCCAGCCAGGGACTTAGATGCTGCTGGTAAATTGACAAAGGCTATGGAGGACATGTACATACAAGGAGAAGAAAAAAAAAAATTACAAATACAGGTTAAGGCCCTACAAGAGCAAAAAACAGGGATAGAAACTTCATATATTGTAATATTCCTAATTAGCTTTTAGCTAGTTGGAATATTAATTTTTTCTTTTGATAATAATATAGTTGAATAAGTGGGTAGAGAGACCCATAAATCTCTTTAGTAGGAATAAAAATACTTCTCATGTGAATGTGGATCATTGTAACAACTGAATAGAGCACATTTAGGTGTGAATAGGGGCTAAAGCATGTGGACAGGGTCAAAGTTGACCAAATCAACAACGTTGTCATGAAGGTAGTGGAGCATTAAAGGAGGACAACACAATTATGATGGAGGAGTGTATGCATGAGAGTGGCATATTTAATGAGTGGGATCTAGGATGAGGAAGCTCACCAAGCATATAAGGAAGAGGATGATAGCCATAGAAGGAATTCTGATTATTGATATTCTATTGGTCTTTTATGACTTCTTGCACGCTTCAACTTTTTAGTGAAGTCTGTTGTGTTGTTTAGCACAAGGGTGTTTTCGAGCAGAAATCCCACACTCATCCTTGAGGGACTTCGAGTGCCTGCTCAGGAGATATTTATTGAGCTGCATTTCCACTATTTGACATCAGGCCAAGCTTCAGCCAATATCCATAGCGCAGTCTCGTTCAAGATTTTGTTGTTTTGCATGGCAGTAGCAGTAGAGGATTAATAGATCTAGTTCTGAGCTTGTTTTCCAGTGGAGGGAGAAACCCTTCATCCGGGAGGCTAGAAAGGAGGGTCCTTGAGCATAATTTTTTCATCTGGAATCAAGCCAATATTCCATCACCTACAGTGCAGTCTCCTTCAGAAACTGCGTTATTTTATTGAGAAGTTGCAGTGGAGGGCCGAGTGCCCCAGTTTGTGAGATAGATTTCCAGTGAGGGGAGCAAACATTCATCCGGGAGATCTATTGGAGGAGTATCATTCATTTCCATATCAGATAAGCCACCTCTTATCAGTTTTCCAGTTGCAGAGCTTATTCATCCCCAGGGCTGCATTTCATCATTTTTGTATTTTTTGTATTTTCGGAAACCCTTTATGGGTTGTCTTGGAAATGTGCTTGGGAGCTTAGATCTCTATTCTTGGAACCTTTTGAGCATTATATCAACAGATATATCTATTTCTATTTTCTATTTGTAGTTACACTCATTGGGACTGCGTTTTCGTGTTATACATAATGAAATAGATATATGATTTGCTCATGTTTTATGTATTGATATTTGTTGCAAATTCCAGTTTTATGTTCAATATTCCTGATTTTCCTAATTTGGAATATTACAGTGGTATTAGAGCATAATCTTGGCTCAGCTTGTGAGACATCACATCTATGTCATCAGAAGAAGAAGAAGCTTCTCACATAAAGGATAAGGTTTGATTAAACAAATAAGACAAAGGCAAGACTCCAATATCAGGAGAAATGGATAGAAAGGATTTTTCAAAGCTTCTTCTCCAAACTATGTAAGATATTAATAGAGAAATCAAGGATATGAGGATGGAGAGACATAAAGAATCCCCTAAAGGGTTTGTACATGAATAAAGCTTTGACATTTCACAACATTGGTATGAACAACCAGTAGGGCAACAAGTTCCACAACGCTCCACCATGACTACATTCCTAGCATTGGAAAATGAGGTAGGAGGAACACAGGATGAGGAGAATTTGGGTGATTATCTCCTAGAATATGAATCCAAATCTCATAGGTTCAAAGAGCATCTAAAATTCCAAGGGTTCTATCAGATCAAGGAAAATAAAAGACCTAGTAATCACAATAGAGGAAGAGGGTACATGCAGAACAATGATTTGCAACATGCTTTGGGTAGATTCTTTCTTCCTGCTTTTAATGGTCACCCAAGTGCACAACCAAGGCTTGGGTAAAGAAATTAGAAAACTATTTCCAGCTGCACCATTTCAGAGGTGGAGGACATTAAGGTAGAAAACATGCACCTTGAAGGTGAGGCTCATGATTGGTGGTTTCATGGTGTTTCTACATTGGGGCATGCAAATATGATTTCATATGCAGGGTTCACTAGGAGGTTAGTGGAAATATTTGATTGAAGATGTTCAGAAACACCCTTGGTTGAGCTAGCCAAGCTCAAGCAGTCAGAGCCTTTGCATGAGTTGGTAGGATCCACTAGACCAACTGCACTCTAGGCTGCTATTGAGAGGTTTAGAGACTTGAAAAATAATTTTCCAAGGGCAAAAGCCCCCCATCAACAAGAGCTCTCTTCTCAAGAGGAAGCTATGAAGATTCCTCTCTCAAGAGAGGACCAAGATAAAGGGTCTCTTAGTGATGATGGGGTATTCTCCAATAAAGATGAGGAATAAAAGGAAGGGTTTGAAGGAGATACCAGCGCTGTAGCACTAGGAGAAGATTCCCCGCCACTGGGATATGGAAATGGAGAAATTTCTCCAACTAGAGGAGCCCTTGCATCCTTGCAGGGAGTTCCAAAGAATCTAACATGGGGAGACCAAGGCACAATATGGGAAAAACATATGTTAGTATTGATAGACAGTGGGACTACCCACAATCCTATTGATGCCCAACTAATGCAAAGGGGAGACATACCCACTAGTGATTCTGAAGGATTTTCATTTGTGGTCTCAGGGACTAAGCAGTGGGGGAAGTGTGTTCCAACATTGACTATAATTTTGGGGACATACACCCTGATAGATTATTTCTTTGTAGTAAAGACTCCTGAAACCAATGTGTTATTAGGTGTGCAATGGTTGATTACATTGGGAAAGGTCACCATAGATTGGGGGACTTTGCAGATGGAGTGTGTAGTAGATCTGACAAGAAAATGTATATAAATGGAAAATATGCCCAAGAAATAACACCATAGAAGATAAAACTTCATATCTTCATTAATATCAAAACCCTTGAGGTAGGGCAATGCCATACATTCACTCCTTAAGGAAGGAGATGACTCTACAAGCCATATGCTTGCTAATACAATAATCCTTGACATCTCTTAATGGAGAGTCTCTAGCCTTTATATAGGTTTCATACATGCAATACCATGGGTCTCTCAATACCATAAATCCAATACAATGGGCTTATCACTTTATTCCCTAGCTACATGTGGTCCCTTACATAATTTGGGTTAAACACTTTATTTATTAACTATGCCCATTTATTTATTATTCTTATATTATTACATAATATTATTCCTTTGGGTACCTCCCTCTGTACCCTATATTATCCCCCCTAGGTATACTACATTACACCCCCCTTAAACATGTTTCGTCCCCGAAACATGAGAAGAACAAAAATAATACGATCTACTCAAAAGAGTATTCCACTGGTACCATTCACGAGCATCTAGCCATCCCAGAGAAAGTTGAACACTCGATCTAGTCGATGTCCCGCTCGCTTGAGATGGAAGTGGGTTCTGGTGGTTGCTATGTGTTGATGTGCTATGGGTGGATTGGAACACATCTCTATGTTTCGTCCATGGGTTTTTGTACTTGTTTCTATTTCGTTTCCACCTTGTTGGTTGATGTCTTGTTGGGTGATGTAGGTGGTGATATGTTGAAGCTTTAACTGATGGAATATTGTTCACTAATTCCTCCACTATTGGTGATGGAGTGGTGTCTGGTGCTTTTGCTGGTACCTGATTTGATGTCTGTGTTTGGTTGTCTACCATCAAAGGCTCATCATTTGATGTGTCTGTGTCATTATATATTTGTGCTTCTTCCTCCCTAGTCTATGCATGGTTCATAATGCAAACATCCTGTAATGTAATTTTCTTATTTTTATACCAGAGCTTCATGAATTTCTTTTTCATATTAAAATTGACACTACCAACGAATTCCATCCAAGGGTGTCCCAAAACAACATCCACAATAACCATATCTGAAGCATAAAAATCATAATGCAACACATACTTATCCAAAGAAATCTTCAAATCTTTATAAATTTGAAAATCTTCATTATCAACCTGTGTGTTTTCAATATGTTTTGATGGCACTTGCAATTTCTTAGCAAAATTAACATTGATACAATTATTCTTGCAACTAGGAATGATAGACACAATGGTCTCTTTTTTAATACTTCCATGAACCTATAGTAGAAAATAAGTCTTTATGTCTCTTAGTTTCCTTCTTTCCGACTTGAGACCACTTGTCCAAAAGGACTTTTTCAAGTTTTTTCTCGAGAAGTTTCATCATTGAGCTGTCAAGTGAGGTCCACCATTTATTTGCCTCATCTTTCATATGAAGCTTTATGGAGCATATCCAAAAATATGGGGATTGAGCCTTGCGATATTGTAAAAACTATTCAGTAGTAGGGCCATTGTCTTTTCCTGTAAACTTCATCTTGCGAGAACCCCTAAAGCAGAGAAAGGGTTTTGAAGAAAATCACCTACTTTGGAAAAAAAAAATTAGAATGGGCATAACTTGGCCAATATAACTCAGAATCTTAATTATAACATGTTTTCGGAAATGGAATAGTCATTCTGCATCTATACATGTGACTAAAATCCTGATCTAGGTACTTTGGAAACTCAGATCTGCGCTGCAACTATCCCGCCATCACAAAATTTCTGAAAAAAATGGTTGATTTTAAATCAGTGATAACTCCCTCGTTCGAACTCTGATTTGACTGATTTTATTTATTTATTTTTTTAATCGGGTGATTTTTTAAGGAGAGCTCAGATCTATAATTATTTTCTTGAAATTATAGACCAAAAACTGCAAAAAAATGTGAGGAGAGCCGTCGTCCATGCACTGCTGTCAGAAAATTTCTGCAACACTAATGATTTTAAATCAACGATATCTCCCTCATATAGACTCCAATTTGGCTGTTTTTTTTTTAAATTGACTATTGTTTTGCAAGGAATCCAAATATGACACTTTTTCTGAAAATTTTGCACTAAAATGATCATATCATCTCTGCAACTCGATGCCCAAAAAAATTCCTGCAAAAATGGAAAAAAAATCCCCTACTCGGCCCAAGAAAGTGCTTTGATTCCACTTGTAGTAGATCTAACAAGAAAATGTATAGAAATGGAAAATATGCCTAAGAAATAACACCATAGATGATAAAACTTCGAATCTTCATTAATATCAAAACCCTTGAGGTGTGGCAACACCATACATTCACTCCTTAAGGAAGGAGATCACTCCACAAGCCATATGATTGCCAATACAATAATCCTTGAAATATCTCAATGGAGGGTCTCTAGCCTATATATAGGTTTCATACATGCAATACCATGAGTATTTACCATGGGTATCTCAATACCATACATCCAATACAATGGGCTTATCCCTTTATTCCCTAGCTACATGTGGTCCCTTACATAATTTGGGTTAAACACTTTATTTATTAACTATGCCCATTTATTTATCATTCTTATATTATTAGATCATATTATTCCCTTGGGTACATCCCTTTGTACCCTATATTATCCCCCCTAGGTATACTAAATTCCTATGCAGATGGAGTGGGAAGATAAGAAGAGTGGCCAAGATAAGGTGATTAGGCATGCACACCTATCCATTCTAGGAGGTTTCTGCACATAAGAAGGAGACTGATTTTCATAGTGGAAGTATTGACAAATCAGTCCACTCATATATACAGTCTACTCTAGACCTTGATGTTTCATTACATGGAGGCATTCCACTAGGAAGGCCCCCTGACTGGAAGACGATCAAAGAGTTCTCACAACAAGGTGCATCACTCATGGATCTGGCTGAGGAGGGAGCCTTGGGAGAGGCTGGCACAACGTAGAGAGCCTTTGATTGGCTTAAGGAAGGAATGCGAAATTTTCCAATATCTGCATTTCCATTTCTCACCAAGCCTATTGCACTGGAAGATGGAGTTTCAGGAGTAGATGATGGCACAATCATGGTGCAAAGGGGCTACTCCATAACCTCTGAGAGTCAGAAGATACTTCCACATAGGAAGGAGTCTTACATATATGGCAGAGGGTTGTTGGAATTTACACAAGATTTGGAAAAATTTGGGAAGTTTTGGATGGGCAGTGGCTTTTTCTTCCAAAAACATCAACCTTTTCCTAAGCATCAACAGCTGCAAGGGAGGCAACAAAAAGAAAATAATAATATTTCAGCATGTGGCTTTGGCATTGAGCATGTCAAAGAGGGGAGCTATGAGATGGTAGGTACCTTATCACGGAAGTTAGTAGCGCTGTCATTGAGGAGTATAGATCCATATTGGGAGTCCCAGCTATTGGTGGAGTATTCCAAGGATCACTTCGCATGTGAGGTGCTTGAGGGGTAAGTAGAGGACGAGAGGTATAGAGTGGTGGATGGAGTGATCTATTACCAGGGTAGGATCTTCTTGACTAGAGATTCCAAGCTCAAGAAGGAGGTTCTACATGCAGCACATGATTCATTCATTTCCGGTCACCAAGGTCTCATGGAGACATATTAGACCATTATGGAGAGATTATCATGGGAGGGCCTGAAGGAGGATGTGCTTCAGCTTATCAGGAGAGGTGTAGATTGTTGGGAGAGTGAGGAAGGGAACAACCATCCTGCAAGGTTGTTACAGGCACTTAATTTTCCAGGAGAGAGATGGGAGAGCTCATCTATGGATCTCATCACCAGCCCACCAATAGTACATGGTTAGAGTTGTGTATTTTTTCTTATTGATCATCTAACAAAGAATTTTCATTCTCTTGCCATTTATATATAGTGCATTGATCCATAAGAGGGCAAGCCTTTCTTTAGGCTTCATGGTATTTTTAAGACCAACATTAGTGATGGAGACAACCACTACCTGTATGGTTTTGGGAAATTATTGTCCTAATTTGGGTATGCTCGGTTGACACCCAATGCTATTTACTACTTCCAACTAGATGAGCAGATAGGAACAACTAACAAGTGGTTGGGAAACAACTTGCCACATCATGTTCAGGGGAAGCAAGGAGCCAAACTGTGGTGGTTCCACTTGGGGAACCACTGTCACCATGCGACATTTCACATGACACTCAATATACTTCTCCTTTGGATTCCATATTGTGATGATGTTATGTTCATGTTACACAACAATTTGTCACCGTCCCTACAATCCCTCGTCCCACACATTGGAGGGCTTATTCTGTGACCTGTGTGCAGTGACATGACCTGAAACCACTTTCATGGCATCCCCCTTGGCAAGGAAAATCATTCACCTGAAGACAATTTCCTTTGAAAATCCCTAAAAATAGACCTTTTAGCCTTGGCGCGACTAGCAAGTTCAGCCCTCGCGCCAATAGGGGAAATCCACCAAGGAGGGCGCGCCAAGTGGCGCTTTGTCCCAGTGTATTACTCGCGCCAGGATTAATAAGGATTGTTTTTTAAAAATAAATGGTGGAAGTTTGATTCCAACCAACTCCTGAACGAGTCTATAAAATGAGTTGGGAGGTTTGGCTCCAGATTTCCATGTAGGGGAAGTGGTTTTCCACCTATCATGGAAGCTTCCTTGAGGATAGGGCCAATCCCACCATTGTAGGGATCCAAACTCCCCTTCCATCATCTATATAAGCTTGTCATTTTCCCTTTGCAAGCTAGCCTGAATAGAGTTGAATCAGTAGTAAGGAAATTATCATCAGACAGCCGAAGAGAGAGAGACTTGTCCCATTCCCAACGAGCTTTATCGAGACATACTCCGCTGTCGACCTGCCGAAGGAAGATCCAGCGTTAGAGCTCAAGTTGTATCTTTCTTTGTTCAGATTAATAATAAACGACTTCAATTATGGTTCCATTTTTATGTTCATGTTTGATGTTATGAATTATATCTTCTCTGACTGATACATAGTTGCATGTATTAGGTTTTACGCTTGTGTGTTGTTGTTTCTTCATGTATGTGTAGGTGTTCGAACGTGCTAGGCGGGAGAATTGTGATCTGCCAAGGCAAGGGACGGAAGCACCATCTTCTCTGCGAGCAACAGCAGCGTAGGACTTAAGGTAGGCCTATTGTCACATCTTGGTATTTTGTAACTAGGAACTTGCGTCTTAGCGTGACTCGGTTGTTGCTAGACCTGATCTGGGCTAGTAGGGATCGCCTCTGTCCGTAGAGGGGATTTACCTCTCCAACAAATTGGCAACTCCACTGGGGAATTGATTGGAGTTTGTCTTGACTTTTCGGTTGATTTTGGTCTTTCCCTGCTTGATCAGCTCTTCTAGTTTGCTTTTTTATAGTGTTAAACCTTTGTTTAGCCTCACCATCCCTGATCTGCTCCATGTTTGCTCTTTTCTATTTTTTGCATTAGTAAACTCGACTGGCGCGTTTTTTGCCCTGACAGTCCCGCCAGCTGGCGCTTGTTGCTGGTTTAGCCCCTGCGCCAATCTTGTTCTGGCGCTAGTTGCAGCCTGACAGTCGCGCCAATTCTGTGTGGTGCTAGAGTTTGCTCCTTTCTGAGCTTGATTTGTGGTTTTTGTGTCTTTTTTTCGACTGCCTAAGTGTTCTAGAGCCTTGGTTGACTGTGTGTGACCGTCATCCTCCGGTTGTTTGCCCTCTACTATCAATTTACATTCTAGCCCTAGGGCATCTAGGTGCTATAGTGTGTTGACCCTCCCATGGGAGTTTTTGGTCCTCGTTTGATCAGTCAATTTCATTATTGCTTCTCTGCATTCGTTTGGTGGTTTTCCATTGTTTTATTGCATTATTTGAGTGACTAGTCTCTTCCTCATTTGAATTTTAATTTGTCTCGTTTTGGGCCTAGATTACACGGTTCATTTGAGTCTTTGGGATTCCTCTTTTATTTGAGGGATTTCTTCATCAATTTGAGGTTTGATTGTGTGTTTTGCATTGAGTGGGCTTGCTTGTCTTTTCTCTTTTGCTATCACTTCTCAAATTTCTCTTTTCATTAGTTTTCGTTTTGTTTAGTGCACTTTGCTCTTAAACATTGAAAATACAAAAAAAATCTCTTTTTCTTTTGATTAGTTAATGTAAATTGAGAACTTTTCTATGTTATTAGTGATTTATAACTCTGAAAGAAAAGCTTTTAGTTTTCGTTAACCTGCATTAGAGACACCAGTGGTTGTTCTGTGATCATTTTGTTATTGTGTGAAAGCTCTCAACTTTCCCGTAGTTAGCTATTCATCGAACAAAATGATACATTGTGGCATGTAGTGTGCATTTAGAGGATTTTGAGACATAGCATTCGGTAGGGCCTGGAAATTGAAACATAATTGAAGACTAACATTAAAATTTATTCAATTTACCTTAAGGCAACATTGAAACATTAACAAAATATTTAGAGTTCTAGGCTAGTGACGTGTTCCGACATCGTTAAACCTAGTAGCTATCATTCGCCTTTTGGCTTTAGACAACGCTAGTACAGACTTGTGCTCCCTGTACCATCGTGTATATAAAGGGAGACCCCACTAGGTTGCTATCCTTTATCCGTAGGAAGCCGAGTCTGTGGCCTTATACCCGTGATACACCGAACACATCATTCGAAGAGATTGCCTGCACGTACGTCAAGTCCTTGGTTGATTTCTCTTTCATTTTGAAACCAAGGTGTATATTGTAGTTCACGGATATCTGGTGCACCCTTTTGCCTAGAGTTACATAGTAGTCATTTCGATCTTTTCTGACTCATTAAATTTGAAAATATCATCAAGCGCTTGTCCTTTCACGCTTGTTTCCAATCTGAAAGCGATAGAGTCACCTTTTGCTTGTTTCTCGACTCTTAAAAGATGAAACAGTAGAGTTTTGTTTCACTATTAAAAAAAAAAATTAACTTCCCACGAAATATTCCTGGTTAAAGTTATTTTCCTTAGGGTGTTGTTCTGAAGATCGTTTCTGATGGCAACTTTTATGGATTTTACCAACCAAGGAATCCTCTCCGATGGGAATCCTAGTCCTTTTCCTCCTCTTGGAAATGTTGGCGCTCCTTATATGGCAATGTTGTCCCTTCCTGGGTTAACTGTTGGGTTGCCTGTTTGGTTGTTTTCAACCTCTGTGGTCCTGAATGTCCTGGCTACTGTTAAATCAGTTCCTTCGCCTAAACAACATCATGTTGATTCCAAGGTAGACCTCACCCCTTCTTCGTCTATTTTTGCGTCCTCGTCTTCTACTTCGCCTGGTGAAAGTCTGGATTTAAGTAACCAGGTGGCTAAGAAGAAGAAGAAGAAGACAAAGAAGAAGAAGTCCGATAAGGGAGAGGCTAAAGTTGTAGCTACTGCTTCTGAATCATCTCCGCTTGATAAACCTCCCAACCCTCCATGGAAAGTCAAGTTCCCTTACATGTTGTGTCAGGGAAACCATCTTCTTCGAGATTGCCCTGGCATTCCCAAGGTGCTCGAAGTATGGTCCAATGGTCGTCCACCATTGCCTTTGGCTTCCGGGAGTCAAGTTGGGGGCACGTCTTCAGCTAGTGCTGGTAAAACTCTTAAGAAGTAGGGTAAGCTCACCAATCCCTGTAAGTTGTGTGAAGGGCACCATGCCATTCACCTTTGTCCGTATATGGATGAAGCCAAATGAGTTTTGGACAACTTAACCGGTTCTACGCCATGCCTCTCGGTTGGTTATAAACGACTTTCTTTGAGTCCTCCACCTGCTGATCCTACAATTGGTCAAGATTCATCCTTGGTCAATCCCGCTCCTCTGGAAATTCAAATTCAGGAATCCATTCCCGACCAACCATTGGTCATGGGATTGGTTGAACTGGCCCCGTCTGCGGTGCACCAGGTATTTTTCGTTGAGATTGAACCTCACACCCCTCATGTTCTTCTGGTTTCTTCATATTCCTCGGACTTAGAGAAATATTCTCCTGTCCCTACACCTCAAGAAGCGGCTCCTCCGTCTCCTGTGATGGAGGTCTCGGAGGATACTCCTCCCGCCTTAGAGATGGAGGTCATGGAGGATTCTCCTTCTTCTTCTGTAACACCAGGGGAATACCATCTTGGTTCGATGGCAGCCCCTCTAAGTAGTTTGGTCGCTTCCTTTGATTGGAGTCGATTTGTAGGATACCGCCTTCCGTCTTATGTGCCTTTTGAGATCACAGTACAGGCCTCGCATCTGGTCATAACCAACACCATTATAGAGGAAGGCACATCTGTTAGTATTTTATGCTCAACTACTTGGCAAGCGTTCGGTTCGCCGCTGCTTGTGCCTGTTACGCAGAATCTTTTGGCATTTAAAAGAAGAACTAGTCACCATTAGGGATCCTTCCACGGTTACCTGTTACTTTGGGAGGTAAAACCATCCATATGGACGTGATGGTTGTTCCAGGTCCCTTGGATTTCAATCTGCTCTTGGGGTGCGATTACACCATGCCATGGGAGCACTCGTCTCCTCTCTTTTTTGTGTGGTTTGTTTTCCACATGAAGGACGAATCGTGACCATTGATCAACTTTCGTTCTTTGGTCCTGATGTGATAGCTGACCCGCCATCATCCCTTCCTGGTTTTTATCCACCCGTTGTATTTGCCCCACTACAGGTCAACTATGTGGCTACCTACCCCGTGCCTATACCTAGTGATGTTGCTGTTGTGCATCAAGTGCTGGGGGCATTGGATCCTGACTTCCAGGATATTTTCCTTCCATCGGGAGTGGAACTCTTGGAAGCGATGACTTCTTGTTCATTATGATGAGGTCAGTCGGAGCAGAGTTCGTTTTCTTGTGTCAAGCTCCTTAAAAAATGAAATAAGCTGGTTGGAGTAGAGTTCGTTTTCTTGTGTCAAGCTCCTTAAACCATGAAACAAGGTCTGTCAGAGCAGAGTTCATTTTCTTGTGTCAAGCTCCTTAAAAAATGAAACAAGCATATGAGGATAGTTCTTTTAATGCGTCAACTGTGTTAAAACAATGAAACACGTTTCCGTTCAATTCGAGTCTTTGATAAGATCTCGTAAAATCCTAGTCGAGTCTTCCTCTTGATCTTGTAACATGAACCTTCACTCCATCTTCCTTTCATATGGACTGAAGCTTGGGGGGCATGTACCTCAAATTGAGTCACCATGTTGGGGGCATGCTTAATTTTTCAAGCATAGTTTGTTTCCTTTTCAAGCTTGTGTAAAAATGAAACCAGTTTCAAGCATAGTTTATCTTTGTTTCAAGCTTGTGTAAAAATGAAACCAAATTCAAGCAGAGTTTTCTGATTTCAAGATTGTGTAAAAATGAAACCATTCCCATTTTACCTCTCGTGATTGCCATTTTATTAGCTTGTTTCTCCATATGAGCCTTGGTTTTATCTCACTCCATCGTCACTATCTTCTTGGCCGATCATATGCCTTCACTTGGTTTTTTTACCCATTCCCGAGGAACCAATGTGATGAGTGGTCTTGTTAGCTAGCCTCTTGACCTTTATCTTGTTCTGAGTAGTTCCACCATCATCGGAACTGGTTGCTCCCCTTTATACCACTCGTTCCTCCAGGAGGAGTCAACTTTCAGCTCTTTTCTGACTCTTGAAAACTGAAAAGATTACCGAGTCGCCTTTCGTTTTGATATCATTAAATTGGCTGTGAAATGACATCTACCCAGTATAAGTATACCCCTTTTTCAGGTTGGGATAGATTATTTACGAAAAAGGAATACCCTAGCCTATCGCGACTAGGAGGCTTTCTCAGACATAGTTTTCTACTTTTTCGGATCTGAGGAACTATTTACGAAAAGGGACTGTTGGATTTTACTTTTCCGCTATCTTTTCAAACTCTCTAAACATGAAAAGACCTCAAGTTCTTCCTTTGTCAGACTCGTTAAGCCCTGATGAAATCGGATTCAGTCGTAATGACGATATTCAAGTTTCTCCTTCCTAGGGCTCGTTAAATGTACTAGGATGGATTCGTCTGAAGGACAAACTTATATTACAAGCATATGTTATCCCCTTCAATCTTGTCTTCAAAAATAATTGGGGTACTCGCCAGAAATGGTGGGGAAAAATGGAACCAGTATTGTTGTCGTGTCGGAAGTATGTCGCTCTTGAACATGGCACTTGTCTGCATTCGTGTCGGGTTGGGGAAATATCATCTCATTCTCTGCTTGCCTCCGTGGGTTTGGGTAATCCCTTTTGACCTCTCATCTGCTATTTTCCTCATCATCATGACCTCTGATCTTTTGATGTCAAATACTTCCAAATCCACTGTCGTACTACCGATATGTTCAAGAGAAGTTGACCTATGCAGTTTCAACCTTCCTTTGATTCTCATCTGATCTTGATTCACAAACATTATGTTCCTCTGTCTTGCATCAATGATGTGGGAAACACTATGGCCCACCTTCGATCAAGGTTACTTCCTGTCGACTTCATCTCATTATCCAGGAAGCTAATCTAGAGACTCCCTTCTGGTACCTTGGAGCCTGCATGCCTCAATGGCAGGTTCTTCGCATTTGACGTAAGGCTTTCATCATTGGCCTTCGATCGGATGATTCTGCGGGTGTTCGACGCCAGCTCACTGTTCACATTCCGTGGATTGTACCTATAGTACCTTGAGGGCCATTGTCATTATTGGTGGTTCCTCTCACGTCTGTTAACAACTTTCATCATTGGCTAGTAATCAGACGATGTTCCTGTATGTTCGACTTCAGCTCAATTATTCACATGCTTGAACTTGTACTCTGTTTGGGTCAAGATGGAGCGCAAGACCCTGGATTTTGTTTGTTGGAATCCAGGCTATGAATTTTTTGGGTTATCATGATTAGTTACATGACTCATTGATTGGATGGCTGCGACCATACCTGATTCTATTTATCGATCCTCATTGGATGGATGCGTCCATGCCTTGGATCTTGATTATTGTATACTCTATTATGGATGGTTGCGCCCATACCACATATATCATGTATTTGAGATATTAGTTGTACTTTTCTATGCAGGTTTTCCGACAACAGTGTTTTCAGTTGGACACGTTCTCGCAAAGCATTTCACCCCTCTCTCTCTCTCGGGCCTCATTCTTTAGGGGGAATTTGTTACACAGCAATTTGTCACCGTCCCTGCAATCCCCTGTCCTGCACATTGGAGGGCTTATTCCGTGACCTGTGAGTAGTGACATGACCTAAAACCACTTTCATGGCATCCCCCTTGGCAAGGACAATCATTCCCCTGAAGACAATTTCCTGTGAAAAGCCCTAAAAATAGACCTTTTAGCCTTGGCGCGACCAGCCAGTTTAGCCCTCGCGCCAATAGGGGAAATCTACCAAAGAGGGCGTGCCAACTGGTGCTCTGTCCCAGTTTATTACTTGCGCTAGGCTTAATGAGGATTGTTTTTTAAAAATAAATGGCGGAAGTTTGATTCCAACCAACTCCTAAACGAGTCTCTAAAATGAGTTGGGAGGTCTGGCTCCAGATTTCCATGTAGGGGAAGTGGTTTTCCACCTATCATGGAAGCTTCCTTGAGGATAGGGCCAATCCCACCATTGTAGGGATCCCAACTCCCCTTCCACCATCTATATAAGCTTGTCATTTTCCCTTTGCAAGCTAGCCTGAATAAAGCTGAATAAGTAGTAAGGAGATTATCATCAGACAGCCGAAGAGAGAGAGACTTGTCCCATTCCTGATGAGATTTATCGAGACGTACTCCGCTGTCGACCCACCGAAGGAAGATCCAGCGTCAAAGTTCAAGTTGTATCTTTCTTTGTTCTAATTAATAATAAACGACTTCGATTATGGTTCCATTCATACGTTCATGTTTGATGTTATGAATTGTATCTTCTCTGACTGATACATAGTTGCATATATTAGGTTTTACACTTGTGTGTTGTTGTTTCTTCGTGTATGCACAGGTGTTCGAACGTGCTAGGCAGGAGAATTGTGATATGCCAAGGTGAGGGATGGAAGCGCCATCTTCTCTGCGAGCAACAGTAGCGTAGGACTTAAGGTAGGCCCATTTTCGCATCTTGGTCTTTTGTAATTAGGAACCTGCGTCTTAGCGTGACTCGATTGTTGCTAGACCCAATCTGGGCTAGTAGGGATCGCCTCTGTCCGCAAAGGGGATTTACCTCTCCAACATTTCACTATATATGGAATGGCTTGGGCAAGCAAGGTTCCTAGAACCAAATTGTGGATCCTTGAGAGTCTGAATGCCTTATGGCCTCTTGAGGACAACATTACTGCAACCCAAGATCAACAAAAATTCTATACAATTGATGGATGGGGGGAGAGAAAACATGGGGTGGGAAATTTTGTCTATCATGTTCAGCCATACATTCCATCTACATTGCAGGAGCAGGAGATGGAGGATTTATCCTATGAACTACCCAGGATGATCCATCTTGTTTGAATGATAGCATGGGGATTGGAGCTTCTCATTAGGGTTAAGGCCCCTGACATTTTTCATCTCTCATGCCTCAAGAAGGCCATTAGACAGTATTTAGTTGCTTCCATGGATATCCCACTTCTTCATGATGAGAGCCATTTGGTTTTATCACCAAAGGATAACTTGCACACTTGGGAGGAGAAACTACCAGATAGATTGATTGGAGATCATCTGGTCCAGTGGAGGAGTTTATCAGATGAGGATGCTATGGGAGAGGGGGAGGATATTTTGCAGTATCCATCCTTGCAGTTTCTTGAGGACAAGCAACATTTGGGAGGGAGGACTGTAATATTCCTAACTAGCTTTTAGCTAGTTGGAATATTAATTTTTTCTTTTGATAATAAGATAGTTGAATAAGTAGGTAGAGAGACCCATAAATCTCTTTAGTAGGAATAAAAACACTTCTCATGTGAATGCGGATCATTTCATTAGCTGAATAAAGCACATTTAGGTGTGAACATTGACTAAAGCATGTGGACAGGGTCAAATTTGACCAAATCAACAATGATGTCATAGAGGTAGTGGAGCATTAAAGGAGGATAGCACAGTGATAATGGAGGAGAGTATGCATGGAAGTAGCATCTTTAGTGAGTGGGACCCAGGGTGAGGAAGCTCATCAAGCATATAAGGAAGAGGATGGTGGCCATAGAAGGTATTCTGATTATTGATATTGTATTGGTCTTTTATGACTTCTTGCACGCTTTAGTTGTTTAGCGGAGTTTTTTGTGCTGTTTAGCACAAGGGTGTTTCCGAGCGGAAATCCCACCCTCATCCTTGGGGGACTACGAGTATATGTTTAGGAGAGGTTTATTGAGCTGAATTTCCACTATCCGACATCAAACCAAGCTTCAACCTTTATCCATAGTGCAATCAACTTCAGGATTGTGTTGTTTTGCAGGGCAGTAGTAGTGGAGGATTGATAGATCTAGTTCTGAGCTTGTTTTCCAGTGGAGGGAGCAGTCCTTCATCCAGAAGGCTATCAAGGAGGGTCCTTAAGCATCATTTTTTCATTTGGAATCAGGCCAAGTTGCTGCCATCACCTACAGTGCAGTATCCTTTAGAAACTGCATTATTTTATCGAGCAGTTGTAGTGGAGGGCTGAGTGCCCCAGTTTGTGAGATATATTTCTAGTGAGGGGAGAATCCATTCATTTGGGAGATCTATTGGAGGATTATCAATCATTTCCATATCAGATTAACCACCTCCTATCAGTTATCTAGTTTCAGAGCTTATTCAGACCTAGGGCTGTATTTCATCATTTTTGTATTTTGTGTATTTCCGGAAACCCTTTCTGGGTTGTCTTGGAAATGTGCTTGGGAGCTTAGATATCTATTCCCTGCACCTTTTGAGCATTGTATTGGTAGATCTATCTATTTCTATTTTCCAATTGCAGTTACACTCACTGGGACTACTCTGTCTTGTTTCTTCAACATTTTGTGTAGTAGCAACTTTTCATATTTGGGTGTATTTGAGCATTGGAGACTTGTCTTGCCTAATTTGAGTGACTTGTTCCTCAATATATTGTATTTATTTTCTGCTGTTATACATAATGAAATAGATCTATGATTTTCTCATGTTTTATGTATTGATATTTGCTGCAAATTCCAATTTTATGTTCAGTATTCCTGTTTTTACTAATTTGGAATATTACATATATGGCCGAAGTACATAAGAATTAGAGACTCACACAAAGACTACAACAATTAGGGAAAGAGGTTGCCATGGTTCAAACCTTAGCTAAAGCTAAGGAAAACATATGGATAGATTTCCATAAATCGATGAACAAAATTTGGCCTTCCATTCAACTTATTTTTGAGTAGAATGAGTTAATTCATAAGTCTAAGGAAGCAATTGAGCATATCAAATATCAACTTGGATACAAGCCAATGGAAGCTACAAACCTCATTAGATTTATAAATTCTAAGAACAAGTATGAGCTGGAAAAAATACAGATTGAAGACAGGAATGATACAATACTGGAAGTCAAGAAAGTGTTAACTAAAAGGAACCTCATGTTACAACTAGAATAAAAATTCCAGGGGCTGGAAATTGGTGTCAACAAATTCTTCAACAAGCTTGAAGTGTTGAACAAGAAAGGAATTCCAAGTCTGTTTGTAATACATGATATGTTAATCAATTTAGGTGATTATACAAAGAAATAGATGGATATTATCTAAACATGGTTCTAAACTTGCAGACATACTTGGCAACATTACAGGGAAGGATTTTCTTAAGGCACTAGAAAATTATTTACATATATAGCATGAGGTAAATCACATTTTTGTCATCAAGCCTACTTTTTCCAAGTATACAAAAGTAGATGAGATCTACAGAAGAGTGACTAAATTATCTACTCCAAGTGAAGACATATGGGAAAAGTTATGTGAGTTACTAGACTAAATGAGTAACTCTATCTTCAGCAACAAGATCAACAATGCAACAAGGGTCAAAGAGACAGATCAACAACAACCTCCTTCAAATCAAGGCCAACATTCAAACAATTCCAACTTGCCTTGTTATTTTGAAATAAAAGATGTAATTTGTTTTAGATATGCCTAAAATATATCCTGATTTGTCATGACATGATTTTATGTAAATAATTCTATAAATACTTCATATTTCAAAGTATTGAGGGTTGATTTGTGCACTCTAGAAGGCTATTGTACTTTTTCAAATTTGATGTGTTGATCAATAATAAAAAGGAATCTTTCACAGGATTCATGTGTTGAACTATTGGTAAAGAAAATCTATACCTAATTGTTATTTTTTTATTTCCCTTGAGTCAGTGCACATTCTCCAGCCTCCATATTTTTTTTGGACTCAACACTGTTGGTACTGCACAAGGACTCAAACTCTCTATGATCAGTTCTTTATCTAACAGTTCCTGTACTTGCTTCCTGATTTCTTCATTTTCTGTAGGAGTCATCCTCTATGCTGCTTTATTTGGAAAATTTTCTCCTGGAATCAAATCTATATGATGGGTAATATTTATAATAGGTGCTAATTCATTCAGCAAATCATCTACAATGATATCACAATAATTTTTTAGCATCTCTTGAATTTCAATTGGTAAATCAGAAATTTTAGTGGAAGCAATTACTACCTTTGGTTTGAAAACTAATACAAATTTTACCTCTTCATCTTCGATTTACTGCAGATATTCTTTTCCACTCAGTAATAAAGCTTTCGGATCAGATATTATTTTTCATGCATCTTCTTCTTCTATAGGCAACTATGTATGATTGACACCATCTTTACAAAACGTGTATGTGTTATTTTTCCCATCATGCATAGCTCCTTTGTCATACTGCCAAGGTCTACCCAGCAATATGTGACATATGTCCATAGGCATTACATCACACATAATATTGTCTTTGTAGCTGCCCAACTAGAATTCCACTTCACTCTATTCATTCACTAACATCTGATGTCCTTTTTGAAGCCATGACACCTTGTAGGGTGTTGGATTTTTCTTTATCTTCAATTTTAATTTCTCCACCACTTCTGTAGAAACCAAATTATTAGTGCTGCCACTATCAATTACCATTTGACAACATTTTCCTTGAACTTTTCACACACTTCTAAATAAAGTTTTCCTCTGCCTAGGTTCAACAACCTCCTTTGTTGCTTTTAACAAGATTTTTTAATTACCAAATATTATCCTTTCTCTGGTATATTTTCTACTTCTGGCACTTTTTCTACTTCTAGCACTTTTGCTACTTCTTCATTCTGAGCAACAATTACATTTCTTTGATTTGTCCCCACATTCTTTGGACATTCTCTGGACATTCATAAGCTTTGTGTCCCAACTTATTACATCTATAAAATCTGATTTCTCTTCCTCTACCTCTGCCTCCTCTTCCTCTGGAAAAAATGCTTCTGCCACTTGCATCACCTTCTGTGGGTGTATGCTAACTTGAGTTGTTGCTAGCTCCTTCTCTAGGTGCTGTAGACCTTCCTCTACCACCTTGACTTCCTTTTCCCCGGAAATTACCTCTACTTCTAGTAGATTGCTTCTTTATGAATTTTTCTTCAGCTTTCAAGGCCATTTGATAAGCCTCTTCCACTGTTTTAGGAGAAAATAGACTTATCTCATCTTGGATCTCCATTCCAAGACCATTTATATATCTTCAAATCTTCTCTGTTGTATCTTGAATTTGTCTTGCTCTTATGCTCACTTTGTAAAATTCCTCCGTATATTATTTTACTGTCATTGACCTCTGTCTAAGGTTATGCATTTGTCTAAATAATGAAAGTTGATAATCACTTGGAAAAAACTTACCTCTCAACTTTTCCACCATCCTGTTCCAATTCTTTATTGGTTGCTTACCAAGTATCCTTCTTTTTTCCTGTACTCCATCCCACCAAAGTGCTGCATGTCCCTTCAATTTTGTGACAACAAATTTCACTTTTTTTCCTTCTTCCATTTCTTCATAATCAAAGAACTTATCCATGTCATTAACCCAATATATCAACTCCTCTGGGTTTAAACCTCCTGTAAAAACCAAAACTTCAAGTCTGGGTTTACATGTGGATCCCAACATTGATTTAAAAAATCTCATTTCAAGAGTAACTTCTGCAGGTTCTCCCTCTTCTACAAATTCAACTTCAGGCTCACTGACATCTCCGGCATCTGCATCTCTTTGATTTCCCATTTCCATTGCTTCTAATCTGGCTTGCATCTTTTTCATAACTTCTATCACTTCAACGTTTGCAACTGGTCTTCCTCTTCTTCGACCAACACCACCTCCTCTTCCAACTCTATAAGCCATGTTGGATTTATTTTCCTGATCTTTGAGATCTCGCTCAGTGTATAAAGGCTACTCTGGTACCACTAATGGTGGGCTAGATGCAGTTGTTAATGATAAGCTTTCAAATTTCAAAACTATTGCTTCTAGTTCGGGTGGAACTTCTTCTCAATTTTCCCATGGAATATCAGTCATCAACCTCCAAATTTTGTAACCCAAAATTCAAATGCATTAAAAACCCACTTTATAACCCTTTCATAAATGGCGAAAGAATAATTGTATAACTTATATAAAATGAAGCAATAATAAAAATCACACCTAACAAATATTCCAAATTCGAATTTAGCTAATTTAGTGATGAACTTAAACCAATATTAAAACCTTTTCCATTAAAATATTGCATCCAAAATTCTTATTAAACTCCATGCAAGTTTGAATGAAAATTCCGTCGGATCCAAAACTGAATAGACGGTATCGATGGCTCAGACTCCAAAAATCCGCTTAATAATTCATCGGGTCTGTTTGAGATATTAAAGCTCTTGCAACTAATTTTTCAATAACTGTCGGATCAAAGATCGAATGGTTATGATTCTTTGACTCCATATGCACTACAATGATCCCAACTTTCTTCATCTCCACTTGAATTGACATTCATGGGAATTTTCCTTTACTATTGCGGAAGGAAAATTGATGAACCAAGCGATTAACAAAGTTTTGAATTTTGCAGATATAAGAGGTTTCTGCAATGACTTATGGAATTTCGATGGCCACACAAATTCGCTCGAATTTCTATAGAAGGAAGTCTTACAAACCCGGTTTATAAAACTCTCAAATATAAATTAACGCATAGATAAATCAATTAAACCAAAGCTCAAACTAGAACCAAGACTCAGTAATATTTCAGAAAGAAAATGAACATCCAGAATTTGACAATTATGCCTACATTCACACAGGTACGGAGGAATTTCAATTTCTTCTATTCAATTTTTCTTCCATCAAATCCTCATTTATTACGTTTCAAACTTACATATAAATAATGTTCACACAATCATTTCGATCCAATTCAAAAGGATCAGATTTGTCCAAATTTGGATAAAAATCCTATTATATGATATTCTTGCTAAAATCCTCAACCAAAAACTAAATACATTGAACTAATTACAAATCAGTTCAAACCCCTATCTATCAAAATAGTAAATCGCCAGCTAAAGAAACCCACTCCTTTACTTGTAAACTCTTTTTGTATTTTTGGAATAAAATTGAAGTCCTTTTTCCTTGAAGCCTCATGCTCCTGCATCAGACTCCTAAGGACAAAATTCTTCATGGGCTCCTGTCCATGAGCTTCTCTACAGAAATGCCTAATTTCTGTAACAGGGTTTCTATCATCCAAGTAGCTTCTGCAACTGGTTTATCTTTCCACTTGATCAAATACTCAAAATACTACCGTCCTCTTGTCTTTTTAGACAATATCTTGTCTAAAATATTCTCTAGCTGCAATGTTTTTGCCGCAGGTAATTGTTTCAACCAATCAATCTCTTCTTTGCTTTCAACTGTATCATTGGTGTCGTTTTCTTCATACCTATACAAATCAGCGACATTGAAAATTGGAGATATTCCAATGTTAGGGGGTAATTCAATTTCATATGCATTTGCAGGAAATTTTCTCAATACTCAGCATGGCCCAATTTTCTTAAATTTCAACTTATTATATGCCCTTTTTGGAAATATTTCTTTCCTCAGGTGTGCTAGAACCAAATCTCCAACCTCAAGGTTAACTTCACGTTTCTTCAAATCTGATATGCTTTTAAACTTGATGTTGTTGTCCTATAACTGTTGTTTTACCTAGTCATGTATTGCTTGAATTTCTGAAGCAAAATCTTCTCCTTTAGCACTTCTAATCTCTGCTCTTCCCAAATTTCTTAGTTCATACAATCCTCTTGGGTGCATTCCATAAACTATATGGAATGGACTCTACCCTGTATTCCTGTTAGGAGAGTCATTATAAGCATATTTAGCCTGTGCCAAAATTTGATCCCACTATTTAGGATGTTCACCTGTAAGGCTTCTCAAAAGATTACCCAAGCTTCTCTTCACCACCTTAGTCTGTCCATTAGTCTGAGGGTGATAAGCTGAGCTGAAACTTAGTTTAGTACCAAGATTTTTCCACAATGTCCTCCAAAAATGACCAACAAATTTGGTGTCCCTATCAGAGACAATTCTTTTAGGTAACCCATGCAACCTTACAATCTCTTTGAAAAACAAATTAGCAACATGAGTAGCATCACTAGTTTTATAACATGGAATAAAATGTGCCATTTTAGAAAATCTGTCAACTACAACATAAATTGCATCATTCCCTCTCTGTGTTTTAGGTAAACCCAAAACAAAATCCATACTTACCATATACCAAGGTCTATCTGGACTAGGTAATGGAACATACAAACCTGTGTTTTGACTCCTTCCTTTTTCATACTGACAAACTTTACAAATTCGCACATACCTCTCCACTTCATATCTCATCTTTGGCCAAAAATAAAAATGACTCAGTTGTTCATAAGTCTTGTCTGCACCAAAATGTCCACCAAGTCCACCACTATGTTTCTCCTTAATTAAATTTTATCTCATAAAACAATTTGGTATGCATAGTTGATTTCTTTTAAATAACAAACCTTCTTGTAAGAAAAAATCTAGCCACTTACTTCTGTCCAACAAAACATGATTACTACATGCTTCAAATGTCTCGTTAAAATCCAAATCTATTTTATACAATTCTTTAAGAAAATCAAGCCCAACACTTGAATTTGACTTTCTTGAACTAAAATTATTTTACTACTGAAGGCATCTGCTACTTTGTTTGCTTGGCCAGTTATATGTTTCAATACAAAATTGAAACTTTGAAGATACTCTACCCATTTTGCATGTTTCTAATTTAGTTTTGGCTACTGCATAATGTATTGCAATGCATGATTATCTGAATAAAGCACAAGCTCTTTAGACATCAAGTAATGTATCCACTTTTTTAATGATTGTACAACTGCATAAAATTCCTTGTCATAAGAAGAATATTTCCTTCTTGTCTCATTCAGTTTTTCACTGAAATAAGCTATAGGTCTATCTTCTTGACTTAACACAACTCCAATAGCTTCCCCAC
Organism: Pinus albicaulis; assembly: GCA_034641835.2. Taxonomy (NCBI): domain Eukaryota; kingdom Viridiplantae; phylum Streptophyta; class Pinopsida; order Pinales; family Pinaceae; genus Pinus; species Pinus albicaulis. Next base: position 103,001,933 of record CM076582.1, read on the forward strand.
TGGCATCACATTTCACTTGAAAAGGTTTGTTGAAATCAGGCAACGCTAAGATAGGCTTCTTTTTTATCTTTTGTTTCAAAAATTTGAAATTTTTCTCTACTTCATCAGTCCATCTAAATGGTTGTTTGTCCTTCTTTATGGTTTCAGTAATAGGAGCATTGATCTTACTAAAATTCCTTATGAATTTTCTATAAAAACTAGCAAGACCATGGAAGCTTATTACCTCAAAAACACTCTTAGGTGAAGGTCATCCTATGATTTCCTTTATCTTCTCTGGATCCACTTTCAATCCATCAACAGAAACAACAAAGCCTAAATATATCAATTCTTCTTTCATGAATGAATACTTTTTTAAATTTACCAACAACTTTTCCTGATGCAACTTCCTTAAGACATAATTCAGATGTCTCATGTGTTCTTATTTAGATTTGTTGTAAGTTAATATATCATCTAGATATACTATTACAAATTTACCAATAAATTCCTTCAATACTTCATTCATAAGCCTCATAAATGTATGAGGAGCATTTGATAATCCAAACGACATTACCATCCATTCATACAATCCTTCATTTTTTTTAAAAGCTGTTTTCCATTCATCTCCTCCCCTTATCCTAATTTGATGATAGCCACTCTTTAAATCCAATTTTGTAAAATATCTTTCTCCACTTAAACAATCCATGAAATCTTCAATTCTGGGTAAAGGAAATCTATACTTGTTTGTTATTTTGTTGATTTCCCTTGAGTCAGTGCACATTCTGCAACCGCCATCTTTTTTTAGACTCAACATTGTTGGTACTACACAAGGACTCAAACTCTCTCTGATCAGTTCTTTATCTAACAATTCCTGTACCTGCTTCCTGATTTCTTCATTTTCTGTAGGAGTCATCCTGTATACTGCTTTATTTGGAAAATTTTCTCCTGGAATCAAATCTATATGATGGGTAATATTTCTAATAGGTGCTAATTTATTCATAAAATCATCTACAATGATATCACAATAATTTTCAAGCATCTCTTGAATTTCAGTTGGTAAATCCGAAATTTTAGTGGAAGTAATTACTACCTTTGGTTTGCAAACTAATGAAAAGTTTACCTCATCATCTTCAATTTGCTGCAGATATTCTTTTTCACTCAGTGATAAAGCTTTCAGATCAGATCTTCTTTTTGATGCATCTTCTTCTTCTATAGGCAACAATGTATGATTGACACCATCTTTGCAAAAATTGTATGTGTTCTTTTTCCCATCATGCATAGCTCCTTTTTCATACTACCAAGGTGTACCCAGCAATATGTGACATACGTCCATAGGCATTACATCACACATAATCTTGTATTTGTAGTTGCCCAACTGGAATTCCACTTCACACTGTTCATTCACTAACAATTGATGTCCTTTCTGAAGCCATGATACCTTGTAGGGTGTTGGATGTTTCTTTGTCTTCAATTTTAATTTCTCCACCACTTCTGTAGAAACCAAATTATTAGTGTTGCCACTATCAATTACCATTTGATAGCATTTTACTTGAACTTTGCACACACTTCTAAACAAAGTCTTCCTCTGCGCAGGTTCACCAACTTTTTTTGTTGGTTTTAACAAAACTTTGTTAACTACCAAAGATTCTCATTTCTTTGGTATATTTTATGCTTCTGGCACTTTTGCTTCTTCTTCTTCATTCTGAGAAACAATTACATTTCTTTGATTTGTCCCCACATTCTCTGGAAATTCATAAGCTTTGTGTCCCAACTTATTACATCTATAACATTTGATTTCTCTTCCTATGCCTTTGCCTCCTCTTCCTCTAGAAAAACTCCTTCTGCCACTTGCATCACCTTCTGTGGGTGTATGCTAACTTGAGTTGATGCTAGCTCCTTCTCTAGGTGCTGTAAACTTTCCTCTACCACCTTGACTTCCTTTTCCCTGGAAGGTACCTCTACTTCTGGCAGATTGCATCCTTATGAGTTTTTCTTCAGCTTTCAAGGCCATTTGATAAGCCTATTCCACTATTTTAGGATACAATAGAATTATCTCATCTTAGATCTCCATTCTCAGATCATTTATATATCTTGCAATCTTCTCTGCTTTATCTTGAATTCGTTATTCTCTTATGCTCACTTTGTAAAATTCCTCCATATATTATTTTACTGTCATTGACCCCTATCTAAGGTTCTGCATTTGTCTAAATAATGAAATTTGATAATCACTTGACAAAAACTTACCTCTCAACTTTGCCACCACCCTGTTCCAATTCGTTATTAGTTTCTTACCAAGTTTCCTTCTTTCTGCCTGCACTCCATCCCACCAAAGTGCTTAATGTCCCTTCAATTTTGTGACATCAAATTTCACTCTTTTTCCTTCTTCCATTTATTCATAATCAAATAAATTATCCATGTCATTAACCCAATCTATAAAATCCTCTGGGTTTCAGCCTCCTGTAAAAACCAAAACTTCAAGTCTAGGTTTAGATGTGGATCCCAACACTGATTTAAAAAATATCGTTTTAGGAGTAGCTTCTGCAGGTTCTCCATCTTCTGAAAATTCAACTTTAGGCTCACTGACATCTCCAACATCTGCATCTCTTTTATTTCCCATTTCCATTGCTTCTAATCAAGCTTGCATCTGTTGCATAACTTCCATCACTTCATCATTTGCAACTGGTCTTCCTCTTCTTTGACCAACACCACCTCCTCTTCCAACTCTGTAAGCCATGTTGGATTTCTTTTCCTGATCTTTGAGATATCACTCAGTGTCTAAAGGCTGCTCTGATACCACTAATGGTGGGTTGGATGCAGTTTTTAATGATAAGGTTTCGAATTTCAAAACTATTGCTTCTAGTTCGGGTGGAACTTATTCTCGATTTTCCTTTGGAGTATCAGTCATCAACCTCCAAATTTTGTAACCCAAAACTCAAATGCATTAAAAACCCACTTTATAAACCTTTCATAAATGGCGGTAGCATAATTGTATAACATATATAAAATGCAGCAATAGCAAAAATCACACCTAAAAAATATTGCTAATTCGAATTTAGTTGATTTAGTGACAGAATTAAACCAATATTAAAACCTTTTCCATTAAACTATCACATCCAAAATTCTTATTAAACTCCACGCAAATTTGAATGCGAATTCTTTGGGATCCAAAACTAAATGGACAGTCTCGATGGCTCGGACTCCAAAACTCCGCTTAATAATTCATCGGGTCTATTTGAGATATTAAAGCTCTTACAACTAATTTTGCGATAACTGTGAGATCAAGGACCAGATGGTTATGATTCTTTGACTCCATACACACTATAGTGATCCCAAATTTCTTCAACTCCGCTTGACTTGACATTCTTGGGAAGTTTCCTTTACTATTGCGAAAGGCAAACTGATGAACCGAGTGATTAACAAAGTTTTGATTTTTGCAGATAACAAAGGTTGCTGCGATGACTTATGAAATTTCGATGGCCACACAGATTCGCTTGAATTTCTATAGAAGGAAGTCTTACAAACCCAGTTTATAACACTCTCAAATCTAAATTAACACATAGAGACATCAAGTAAGCCAAAGCTCAAACTGGAACCAAAACTCAGTAATATTTCGGAAAGAAAATGAACATCTGGAATTCGACAATTATGCCTACATTAACACATGTACAGAGGAATTGCAATTTCTTCTATTCAATTTTCCTCCTCTATTACATTTCAAACTTACATATAAATAATGTTCACACAATAATTTTGATCCGATTCAAAAGGATCGGATTTGTCTAAAGTTGGATAAAAATCCTATTATATGATATTCTCCCTAAAATACTCAACTAAAAACTAAATACATTAAACTAATTACAAATTTTTTCAAATCCCTATCTATCAAAACAATATATCACCAGCTAAAGGAACCCACTCCTTTGCTTGTAATTTTTTTTTGTATTTTTGGAATAAAAATGAAGTCCTTTTTCTTCGAATCCTCATCCTCTTACATCAGACTCCCGAGGACAAAATTCTTCATGGGCTCCTATCCATGAGCTTCTCTACAGAAATACCCAATTTCTGTAACACGGTTTCTGTCATCCAAGTAGCTTCTGCAACTAGTTGATCTTTCCACTTGATCAAATACTCAAAATACTCCCGTCCTCTTGTCTTTTTAGACAATCTTTTTTCTAAAATCTTCTCTGGCTGTAATGTTTTTGTTGTGGGTAATTGTTTCAACCAATCAATCTCTTCTTTTCTTTTGGCTGTATCATCGGTGTCATTGTCTTCATGCCTGTACAAATCAACAACATTGAAAATTGGAGATATTCCAATGTCAGGGGGTAGTTCAATTTCATATGCATTTATAGAAAATTTTCTCAATACTCTGCATGGCCCAATTTTCTTAAATTTCAACTTATTATATGCCCTTTTTGGAAATATTTCTTTCCTAAGGTGTGCGAGAACCAAATCTCCAACCTCAAAGTTAACTTCCCTTTTCTTCAAATATGCTTTGCTTTTATACTTGATGTTGTTGTCGTGTAACTACTGTTTTACCTGTTCATGTATTGCTTGAATTTCTGAAGCAAAATCTTCTCATATAGCACTTCTCATATCTGATCTTCCCAAATTTCTTAGTTCATACACTCCTCTTGGGTGCATTCCATAAAGTATATGGAATGGACTCTGCCCTGTACTCCTGTTAGGAGAGTCATTATAAGAATATTCAGCCTGTGCCAAAATCTGATCCCACTATTTAGGATGTTCACCTGCAAGGCTTCTCAAAAAATTACCCAAGCTTCTCTTCACCACCTCAGTCTGTCCATCAGTCTGAGGGTGATAAGCTGAGCTGAAACTTAGTTTAGTACCAAGATTTTTCTACAATATCCTCAAAAAATGACCAACAAATATGGTGTCCCTATTAGAGACAATGCTTTTAGGTAACCCATGCAACCTTACAATATCTTTGAAAAACAAATTAGCAACATGAGTAGCATCACTAGTTTTATAACATGGAATAAAATGTGCCATTTTAGAAAATTTGTCATCTACAACATAAATTGCATCATTCCCTGTCAATGTTTTAGGTAAACCCAAAACAAAATCCATACTTACCATATCCCAAGGTCTATTTGGAATAGGTAGTGGAACATACAAACCTGTGTTTTGACTCCTTCCTTTTTCATACTGACAAAATTTACAATTTTTCACATATCTCTCCACTTCAGATCTCATCTTTGGCCAAAAATAAAAATGATTCAGTTGTTCATAAGTCTTGTATACACCAAAATGTCCACCAAGTCCACCACTATGTTTCTCCTTAATTAAATTTTCTCTCATAGAACAATTTGGTATGCACAGCTGATTTCTTTTAAATAGAAAACCTTCTTATAAGAAAAAATCCAACGACTTACTTATGTCCAACAAAACAAGATTACTACATTCTTTAAATGCCTCTTTAAAATCCAAATCTGTTTTATACAATTATTTAAGAAAATCAAGCTCAACACTTGAATTTGACTTTCTTGAACTAAAATTCTTTTTCTACTTAAGGCATCTGCTACTTTGTTTGCTTGGCCAGTTATATGTTTCAATACAAAATTGAAACTTTGAAGAGACTCTACCCATTTTGCATGTTTCTGATTCAGTTTTGGCTACTGCATAATGTACTGCAATGGATGATTATCTGAATAAAGCACAAACTCTTTAAAAATCAAGTCATGTCTCCACTTTTTTAATGACTGTACAACTACATAAAATTCCTTGTCATAAGAAGAATATTTCCTTCTTGTCTCATTCAGTTTTTCATTGAAATAAGCTACAGGTCTGTCTTCTTGACTTAACACAGCTCCAATACCTTCCCCACTGGCATCACATTTCACTTGAAAAGGTTTGTTAAAATCAGGCAAAGCTAAGATAGGCTTCTTTGTTATCTTTTGTTTCAACAGCTGGAAATTTTTTTCGCTTCATCAGTCCATCTAAATGGTTGTTTGTCCTTCTTTATGGTTTCAATAATAGGAGCATTAATATTACTAAAATTCCTTCTGAATTTTCTATAAAAACTAGCAAGACCATGGAAGCTTCTTACCTCAAAAACACTCTTAGGTGAAGGTCATTCTATGATTGCCTTTATATTCTCTGGATCCATTTTAAATCCATCAACATAAACAAAAAAGCCTAAATATATCAATTATTATTTCATGAATGAACACTTTTAAAAATTTACCAGCAAATTTTCCTGATGCAACTTCCTTAAGACATAATTCAGATGTCTCATGTGTGCTTCTTTAGATTTGCTGTAAATTAATATATCATCCAGATATACTATTAAAAATTTACCAATAAATTCCTTCAATACTTCATTCATAAGCCTCATAAATGTACTAGGAGCGTTTGATAATCCAAACGGAATTGCCATCCATTTAAAATCTGTTTTCCATTCATCTCCTTCCCTTATCCTAATTTGATGATAGCCACTCTTTAAATCCAATTTTTTAAAATATCTTGCTCCACTTAAATAATCCATCAAATATTCAATTCTGGGTAAAGGAAATCTATACATGGTTGTTATTTTGTTGATTTCCCTTGAGTTAGTGCACATTCTCTAGCCGCCATCTTTTTTTGGACTCAACATTGTTGGTACTGCACAAGGACTCAAACTCTCTCTGGTCAGTTCTTTATCTAACAGTTCCTGTACCTGCTTCCTGATTTCTTCATTTTCTATAGGAGTCATCATGTATGCTGCTTTATTTGGAAAATTTTCTCCTGGAATCAAATCTATATGATGGCTAATCCATCTAATAGGTGGTAATTCATCTGGCAAATAATCTACAACGATATCACAATAATTTTCCAGCATCTCTTGAATTTCAATTGGTAAATCAAAAATTTTAGTGGAAGTAATTACTACCTTTGGTTTGCAAACTAATGCAAAGTTTACCTCATCATCTTCAATTTACTTTAGATATTCTTTTCCACTCAGTAATAGAGCTTTTGGATCAGATCTTCTTTTTGATGCATCTTCTTCTTCTATAGGCAACAATGTATGATTGACACCATCTTTACAAAACTTGTATGTTTTATTTTTCCCATCATGCATAGCTCCTTTTTCATACTGCCAAGGTCTACCCAGCAATATGTGACATACGTCCATAGGCATTACATCACACATAATCTTGTCTTTGTAGCTACCCAATTGGAATTCCACTTCACACTGTTCATTCACTAATAGCTGATGCCCTTTCTGAAGCCATGGCACCTTGTAGGGTGTTGGATGTTTCTTTGTCTTCAATTTTAATTTCTCCACCACTTCTATAGAAACCAAATTATCAGTGCTGCCACTATCAATTATCATTTGAAAACATTTTCCTTGAACTTTGCACACACTTCTAAACAAAGTTTTCCTCTGTACAGGTTCAACAGCTTCCTTTGTTGGTTTTAACAAAAATTTGTTAGCTACCAAAGATTATTCTTTCTTTGGTATATTTTTTGCTTCTGGAACTTTTGCTGGTTCTTCTTCATTTTGAGCAACAATTACATTTCTCTGATTTGTCCCGACATTCTGTGGACATTCATAAGCTCGGTGTCCCAACTTATTACATCTATGACATTTGATTTCTCTTCCTCTGCCTCTGCCTCCTCTTCCTTTCGGAGAACTCCTTCTACCACTTGCATCACCTTCTGTGGGTGTATGCTGATTTGAGCTGCTGCTAGCTCCTTCTCTAGGTGTTGTAGACCTTTCTCTACCACCTTGACTTCCTTTTCCCCAGAAAGTACCTCTACTTATGGAAGATTGCTTCCTTATGAGTTTTTCTTCAGCTTTCAAGGCCATTTGATAAGCCTCGTCCATTGTTTTAGGAGACAACAGACTTATCTCATCTTGGATCGCCATTCCGAGACCATTTATATATCTTGCAATCTTCTCTACTTTATCTTGAATTTTTCCTGCTCTTATGCTCACTTTGTAAAATTCCTTCATATATTATTTTACTGTCATTGACCTCTATCTAAGGTTCTGCATTTGTCTAAATAATGAAAGTTGATAATGACTTGGCAAAAACTTACCTCTCAACTTTTCATCCTGTTCCAATTCTTTATTGGTTGCTTACCAAGTCTCCTTCTTTCTACCTGCACTCCATCCCACCAAAGTGTTGCATGTCCCTTCAATTTTGTGATAGAAAATTTCACTCTTTTTCCTTCTTCCATTTCTTCATAATAAAAGAACTTATCCATGTCATTAACCCAATCTATCAACTCCTCTAGGTTTAAGCCTCCTATAAAAACCAAAACTTCAAGTCTGGGTTTAGATGTGGATCCCAACACTGATTTAAAAAATATCATTTCAAGAGTAACTTCTGCAGGTTCTCCCTCTTCTACAGATTCAAATTCAAGCTCATTGACATCTTTGGCATCTGCATCTCTTTGATTTCCCATTTCCATTGCTTCTAATCTGGTTTGCATCTGTTGCATAACTTCCATCACTTCAACATTTGCAACTGGTCTTCCTCTTCTTCGACTAGCACCACCTCCTCTTCCAACTCTGTAAGCCATGTTGGATTTCTTTTCTTGATCTTTGAGATCTCGCTTAGTGTCTAAAGGCTGCTCTGATACCACTAATGGTGGGCTGGATGCAGTTGCTAATGATAAGCTTTCAAATTTCAAAACTATTTCTTCTGGTTCGGGTGGAACTTCTTCTCGATTTTCCTTTGGAGTATCAGTGATCAACCTCCAAATTTTGTAATCCAATATTAAAATGCATTAAAAAACCACTTTATAACCCTTTCATAAATGGCAGAAGCATAATTGTATAACCTATATAAATTGAAACAATAATAAAAACCGCACCTAACAAATATTGATAATTAGAATTTAGTTGATTTAGTGATGGACTTAAACCATTATTAAAACCTTTTCCATTAAACTATCGCATCCAAAATTCTTATTAAACTCCACGCAAGTTTGAAGGCAAATTCAGTGGGATCCAAAACTGAATGGACGGTCTCGATGGCTCAGACTCCAAAACTCCGCTTAATAATTCATCGGGTCCGTTTGAGATATTAAAGCCCTTGCAAATAATTTTTTGATAACCGTAGGATCAAAGATTAGACGGTTATGATTCTTTGACTCCATACGCACTACAGTGATCCCAACTTTCTTCAACTCTGCTTGATTTGACATTCCTGGGAGGTTTCCTTTACTATTGTGGAAGGCAACTGATGAACCAAGTGATTAACAAAGTTTTGATTTTTGCAGATAAAAAAGGTTGTTGCGATGACTTATGGAATTTTGATGGCCACACAAATTCGCACGAATTGCTATAGAAGGAAGCCTTACAAACCCAGTTTATAACACTCTCAAGTATAAATTAACGCATAGAGAAATCAATTAACCAAAGCTCAAACTGGAACCAAAACTCAGTAATATTTCGGAAAGAAAATGAACATCCGTAATTCGACAATTATGCCTACATTCACACAGGTACAGAGGAATTGCAATTTCTTCTATTCAATTTTTCTTCCATCAAATCCTCCTCTATTACATTTCAAACTTACATATAAATAATGTTCACACAATCATTTTGATCCGATTCAAAAGGATCGGATTTGTCCAAAATGGATAAAAATCCTATTATATGATATTCTCCCTAAAATCCTCATCTAAAAGCTAAATACATTGAACTAATTTCAAAGTGGTTTAAATCCCTATCTATCAAAATAGTAAATCGCCAGCTAAAGGAACCCATTCCTTTGCTTGTAATTTTTTTTTGTATTTTTGGAATAAAAATGAAGTCCTTTTTCCTCGAAGCCTCAAGCTCCTGCATCACTTGTGGTTGGTCAAGTTCAAGTTGATTATTGGTAAGTGGAAATGGATGCAAAGCTCTTGGTAAAATTCATGTTTTTTTGTCAAAATTTATTGTTGTTGTGTAATTACTTTATTTGTTGTTGAAAAGGGAAATTGATCTATTACTTGTTTGTGAGTATTCTTGCTCATTGTCTCATAACATTCCCATTTTTTTCTAATGTTCTACTCTCTTTTCATCAATTTTTGGTCTTTCTTAGCCTATGTTAGTTTTAAAATTGTTGAAATTCTGGGTAAGGGAGACTCTAGGGTGGTCAAATTGGTGGCACTATTGGTGGTTTTTTCTATCTTTCTCTTTATGGTATTAGGCTCATCCTGATGTAGGGGATGAACATATATTGGAAGCATAGGCTCAACCTTGGTCTTGGATTTTCTCATCCTTGTCTCATTCTTGGGTGCTCTCCCATCCTAGACCCTTTCCTTTCTAGGTTTCCTACTTCGTAGATCCCCTCAACTTGTCATATGAGCTAGGTGTAGTCACCTTGTAACCATTAATTCTAATTCCAATGAAAAAATCCTAGTAGAGGCAACCCCTAGGTAGCCAAAATTGTGCAAACATCTCAACATTAGTACCCATGCTCAACTAAATGTCATGAAGACAATAAGTAACCCAAGAGGAATAGGAAGCATAATTCAAGTAATGGGCCGCTAACTTAGGGTTCTCAAGGATTTGGGACGCTGAGATATTTTAGTTGGTATAACCATATTAGTTGAGGAAGTTGTTCAAAGCCCATTTAGTTAAAGATAATGCCAACCACTAAGAAGTAGTACTTACAAACTACACCTTATGGACTAGATGATCATTGTTCGTGTTTAAGTGACTTTCAATAAATAAATCTTGGGTAAAAGCCAAGAGGACTCTCCAAAACACTTCATGGACATCAATGACCACTTCCCTACAAAAGAAGGCACCCTAACAAACCCGAATAGCCTAGATTAGAACTAGGAGCTACAAAACCCCAGGCTCGCATGCCATAACTAGGAAGATGGTCAACTAGCTTAACCTTATTTGTGTTGTGTTATTATGAAGAGTGGTTTTAACCTCCTCAATCATAAGATATGCATTTCTCCTTTTAATGATTAATTATGTCAAGTGTGCATTTTATGTTTAGACAAAATTATGTGAAGGGTCTCGATTGGGGTACAATGTGGATAATTGTGTGACATGTATGATGAATACAACCAAGAGTATAACATGCATATCTCTCTTCATGTGACGATCGAGTAGTTGGTACAACTGGATGTTATCCCTTTCACCCAATTTTAAATCTCATAAGGATACATCTTTTTCCTATTGTAATAATGTTCAAGGGGAACATAGTTACCGATCAAACGAGAAAATTATCGATTACCCGTACTTTTAAGGTAGCAAAAATATTACCCGATTTTGAAAGATGGTTATTCAGAATAGATTTTTTTTTTTAGCATACTTTTGACACTTTAAATTTTCTTATGTATCAAGTATGAGCATTGTTTTTTAATTGTTAGTGATTTTCATGTTGTTTTTGAAAAGTGTTAATGCAACATCAACCCCCTTTTTAGAGGGCTCATTTTTGACACTTTAAATTTTCAAATGTATTAAGTGTGAATAATTTTTTTAAATATTCATTATTTAACCATTTTTGTCTTATTCATCTTCTTGTTTTTAGTCCCAAGATTATAAGGGTTTTCCAAACGTGTTTTTTGTTATTCTTTGCAAAATTTTTTATAATGAAAATTTTAATTGGTTTTGCAAATTTTGATAAAAATAATAAAATTAATATTTTGAGGTTATGATTTTTATATATTTATATATTGATAATTAATACTTCAATACACATAAAATAGTTGTCACTAAAATAAAACAATTTTAAACACTAAACAAAAAATAAACATTTTGCATATAAATATTATTAAAAATATATGTATTTTAGGACATTTTCGCTAAAAAATGACATGTCAAATAAAATATTTTTATAATAAAATTGAATAAAAAAATGCAAATTTAACAAATTTTATGAATTTTATATTAAAATATTATGACATTTTAATTATTTTTTTCCAAAAAAAATAATTCAAATAAGATTTAAAGTTAAAAAAAGAAGAAGTTAAAAAACATATATTTTAAAAAAATCAATTAAAAAAGAAAAGAAAAAAACAACCTTAAAAATAAAAATTAGAAACATAAAAATGTTTAAAAAATAAAAAATTAAAATAAAAATAAAAAACTGGGAAAAAAACATCCAAACAATTTAAAAAAAAAAACTCAGAAAACCCATTAAAAATAAATGAATTGAAAAAGAAAAAGAAAACATATTAAAGCAATTAAAAAAAAAAAATTTATTTTCAAATTTTTATTTTAAATGTTTTTCATATTTTTATTTTTTTTAATGGTTTATTTTTATTTGTTTGTTTTTAAATGTTTTTTTTTAATTATTATTTTTATTTTTTTTAAATATTTTTAACTTTTTTTTTGCTATGTTTTTAGTTTTTATTTTTTGGTTTTCCATTTTTGTTTTAATTTTTTTTGTTATTTATTTATTTTTTAACTTTTAATATTTCTAATTTTTATATTTAAGGCTTTTTTTTCATTGTATATCTTATTTTTGTTTTTTACAATTTTTTTTTGTTATTTTAACTTTTAATCTTATCTTAATCATTTGCTTTGGAAAAAAGATCAATAATGTCATTATCTTTGAATATAAATTCATAAAAAATTCATAAAATTTGTGTTTTTCTAACATTTTAATTCATTTTTTTCATAAAAATATTTTAATTAACATGTTGATTTTAGTTTTCACACCGCACTTGTGTTTCAATTTTTTTTTTCAATAATTTAATTTTTTTAAATGTTTTTTTTTTTTTAAGGTTCTTTAAAATGTTAGGAATTTGGCTTCTGTCATCCATAAAATGTGTATACGAATTTTCGGTGAAAATCACATGTAAGAAATTTTTGTCAACGCGTTTCGAACCAACCAGTGTGGTTCATCATTAGGACAAGATGAGAAATCTGATCAACAAACCTGTTTAAATAGATAAGGACAACTCCAACTAGCCGTTGAAAAAAGCGGCTAGTTTGACTAGAATAAGAAATTTGTCAATTATTTATTTATTTATATTCTAATTTAATTACATTTGAATATCATCTAATATTAATACTTTTTATAATTTAATATTAATACTTTTTAATTATTTTTACTATTTTAATATCTAATAAATAAATAAATAAATAAAATAAAAATAAAAATAAAAATAAATAATTAAAAAATATATAAAAATATAAAAATATAAAATAAAATATAAATAAATAAATAAAATAAAATGAAATGAAATAAAATAAAATAAATAAATAATAAAAATGATAATAATTAATTAATTTAATATTACTAAATAGGTAATTAACAAATTAAATCATAAGGAAAATACTCATAATAAAAAACATACTAATCAAAATTAAAATAATAAAATAAAAGGAAGAGACAGGGAGAGAGGAATCAAGAGCAAGAGAGGAAAGAACAACCAGAGGGAGCAAAAGGGGAAGGGGAAAAATCAACTAAGAGTGAAGAGTAGGAATCCAGCATCTACTAATACTCCACCCATCATCCCTGTTAAGGTTAACTGGCCTCTTTTCGATTTCCAAGGCTTCCCTCAACTTTCGGTGGTGGAAATGGTCAATCCTTGCAATAACCTCAGTATCTTCAATACAAATATGATGATTTGATTTTTCAGCATGCTCTGCTAAGGGAGGGGACCAAGATCTACCATGTCTAAGGTCAGGGACATGTTCATGAATTCTTTGATTAATTGATCAACCAGTTTCCCCTATTGAAGGTGTCTCACAGGAACACGGAACCAAGAAAACACCTTTACCATCCATCGGGAAAATCGAGTCTTTAACCAATCTAAGAGAACTTTGAATTGTGCGAAGAGGCTTGAATGTTGAAGAGACATTATGTTTCTTCAAGATCCTAGTGATTTTATTAGTAGTACCTTGGATAAACGAAAGGTGAACCCTAGATAACCGATCACAATAATCTTTCTTAACCCTAAGACCTTTCTCAGCTTTTTGAAAAGCTCTAAGACATTGAGCCCTGCTATAACTTTTCTGATAGAAAACATTGAAGAGATGTGATTTTTCACCTTCAAAATGGTGTACATCGGAGATTCTAAAGGCTTTGGTGACTAGAGTACTGAGAACCCCAAGCTTTTGAGCCGGGAAATGATGAGAACTAGCATGTAAATAGTGCTCAGTATGCGTCTTCTTTCTAAAGACTTGATGAGAGAAGGAACCATCATCATTTCTCGAAAGAAGGACATCCAGAACGGGCATGCTACCATCCACTTTGAATTCTATGGTGAACTTAATGAAGTCAGATTGATCATTAAGATGTTGGAAGAAAGGTCCAGTTTCTCTTTACCATGGGGCCACACCACACAGGTGTCATCAACAAACCTTTTCCAAAGCTTAGGTTGAAAAGGGAGGAGGAAAGGGCCTTCGATTCAAAGTCTTCCATGAAAATATTAGCAACCATAGGAGATAGGGGGGAACCCATGGCCACACCACAGGTTTATTCAAAGAATTCACCATCGAAAATAAAGAAGGTCGAGGTTAGACATATCCCCATGAGATGAGATGTATCAGGATCCGTGATTCGAGAGATGACATCAATGGCTTCCTTAATGGGAATGCAAGTATATAATCATACAACATCAAAACTTACAAACCTGTCATATGGATCCAACTTAATGTCTTTCAATTCATTAATAAAGGAGGAAGAGTCTTTGACAAAGGAGTCGGTGCGACCCACAAGGAGCTTCAACTTACTGGCTAAAAATTTAGCGAGCAGATGAGTCGGACCACCTATTATTTTTAAATTTTTTTAATAATTTTTAATCTGTTTTTTTATTTCTTTATTTTAATTTTATTGTTTTTTTTTAAATTTATTTGTTTTAATGTTTTTTTTTTTTAATTTTTAATGTTTTTTTTCTTATTTATTTCTTATATAATTTATTTTATTTTATTTGTTTTAATGATTTTTATTGTATTTTTTAATGTCTCTTTATTTTATTTATTATTATTATTTTTAAAATTTATTTCATCAATATTATTTATTTATTTTTTATGTGTTTTTTTCAAATTTTTGAATATATATATATATATATATATATATATATATATATATATATATTATCATAATTTTTTTTTTTAATGCTTTTTTTACATATATTTTTTATATTGTATTTTTTTTTGTCATGTTTTTTTTTTTTAATATATATTTTTATTTATTTGTTATTATTATTTTTTGTGTGTTTTTGTTTCATTTTTTATTTTTTCATTGTTTTCATTTTCTTAATATATTTGATTGGATATATATGTCAAAATAAAAAATATGTAGAAGTAATAAGTCTAGTAGAACATTATTTTTTGTTGTATGGAGTACTTCCTCAGTGATTAATAAGATTCTAGAAACGGCAAAATTTTTTTTTTTTTTTTGCATAGTCTTTAATATGTTTATTAGTTTTGATTTATTAAATTCAAAAGAAATATAATTTTAATATTAAATTATTATTAATAGTATTATATATGAAAATTATATATATATATATATATTTCTCAATAATGAAATATAGTTTTTAAAAAACAAATTGCAAATTTGAAAATCTTAAAATTATTTAAAAATAAAATATTTACACAATTTTCCAAAAAAAACAAATGTTTTAATGCACAAAGTATCAAAAACTCCAAAATCACATATAAATTCATTTGTTTTCTATCTAGTGACTTCAATACATTATATAAAAAACCATTATATTTAATAAATTGTTATTTATATGATAAACTTGAAACAAAAATAAATTAATATAAATTGAATGGTAATATTTTTTTAAAACAATATTAACACCATGGCTGAAAATTGTTGGAATTTTAAGGCTTTTCATAGACGTGATATTTTATCGTTAATGTTATCCTTGGAATGTTAAGGCTCTTGAGAGACATGATATTTTATCTTCTAATACCATGCCTAAAAATCGTTGGAAATTTAAGACTTTTGAGAGACGTTATATTTTATCTTTAATATCATGCCTATAGTAGGAATTTTAAGGTTTTTCAGAGTCATGATATTTGATCTTTAACATCATTATTAAAAAATGTTGCCAATTTACCTTGAAAAATAAAAACGTTATTTTAACATCAAGACTTTTCATTCTCAGGGTGTGTTTTGCACAAAAAAAAAGAAAGACTTTTACTTCCATTTTTAAAAAATATTGAAATTTACCCCCAAAAAAAGGTTATTCCAGCATCAACACTTTTCGTTTTCAGGTTGTTTTTCATGCTTTTTTGACATTTTTTTGTTAGATTTTTGGTTTTGAGGTAATAGTTATCGTTTTATTCTAGCATCAACACTTTTCATTTTCAGCTTGGTTTTCATGCTTTTTTGACATTTTTTTTGTTAGAGTTATAGTTTTGAGGTAATAGTTATCGTTGGAGTTGGCTCCCCAAGCCTCATGAAGTCTCGTCTTTTTCTAAGTCAGAAATTCCTAGTATATATGGATTACGGAATGTTGGATATACTATTGGTGTTATAAAGGTATATTTTAGGTTTGATATTAAGTCTCACCCAAATTACTCTAACAAGTTATGGATTCACCAAAGTTAAAAAAATAAAAAATTACATGTAAATAATTCATTTTGTCGTGTGGTTCAATGAAAGGTTCAACTTCTATAATAATTTAGGATAAGTATTATAGGCAATCATGTATCTGTTAATAAACATAGAAGTCTCCACAACATTGCAACTGGAACCCATACGTAAATATATACTATCACATTCGTTAAAATATATTTAATCTTTTATATATAAAAAAAATTGATAAACATATAAATTTAAAGTATACATTAATTACAATCTCTACCTTCGTTTTTTTTAAACTATAATTATTATAAAATCTCATCTCATCAAATTTATTACCAATTAAAGCATTTGACATTTAAAAAAAAAAGGGTTAACCACACGCTTTTTATCACAACGAAATTAAAAAGCATGTTATTTACTTTTCTAAAAAAATTTCATGCAAACACTTTGTATAAAAAGCGTTTCTAAAATTGTTTTGTGCAAACACTTTGTATAGAAAAATCTACATAGTAGCTAGTACTTTCCGCTTAGCTTAAATAATGTTTAATTAAACTAAAAAACAATAAAAACATAAAAATTTAATCATAAAAATAAAACAACTAATAAACTAATGAAATGTTGAAAGTCATCACCAAAAATAAAAAAATATGATTTACCAATATTGTTTATATTAATATATATACACTTTAATATGTATGTGTTTGTTTTTTTAGTATAGTTATGTGTTTGATTTTTTATTAGTATATATAATTTTTTATAATTAAAATTGTTAAAATATGTTTTTAATATAATAATATGTCATCTTATATAAAAAAATATAGAGAAAAATTAAAATCATAAAAAATAATATAATAGAAAAAAAATCAAAAAGTTAAATAAAAAAGAAATACTTAAAAAAAAAAATAGTAACTAATAGAAATAGAAATTACTAAATAATCCATAATAAACCTCCCATTGAAATTATGGTTGTCGCAGGTACTGACTATTGTCGGCAACAACATCGGATCGTGTAGCTATCTTGATCCAAAGTGCTTGGGCATTTTTGGTAAAAGGGTGGCGTGGCTCTTGGTTGAGTTATCTTTCTCGTGGGGACTTCTGGCATTTGTCGACCTGGAATGGGAGAAACAGGTCCACAGACAGTTGATTGATTATTGGCATTTTCCATTCCGTAGTCACAATTTCCACCAGACTAGACATCTTCGATGTGATTGTACATTGGGGTCGCATACGGGGAACAGGAGGCCGACTCAGAGGGATATGGTGACCAGCATGAGTCCTGATGATTTCCAGCACAAACGCACTCAGTCTCCACTTTCTATTGGTAAGAACCATTCTACACCATTAACACCTTTAATTAATCATGAATTGATTGTGCTTGATGGTATGCATGCGACTTTGGGTATGGAGAATAGGATTTCGCATAGTCCCTGTGAATACTAGGATGCATGGGGTTGATTTTCTTTTGAACCATGTTCCCCCTCCGCTTTTGGGGTCAGAATCTAGCCCTAGTTATCTCTGTTAGGATCCACAAGAATTTCACCCTCATCCTGTTTTATCTCCGTCCATGCCATATCCTTCTGCGCCTTTGAATTCCCCGTCGTTGGAGAATCCCCTTTCTCCTAGGAACTCCGTAGGCAGCGAAATTGAGTTGCTACTTTCTAATCCGAAAGAAGATTTGATCCCACTCCTGATCCACCCTGGCAGATCTCTGACTCCTCCCATTGTTATCAGCTTGCATTCTACCTCAAATGTGACGTTGAATTAGGGTCGTGGTCATCTTCGTCACAAAAATAAATCCATTACTATAGAATTTGTTGTTAATGATCTCCCTTGTGGTAGTTTTCGGGATATCTCGGTAACACTTGCTTTGGATAGGGTGCTTAGAGCCTTGTAGCCCTTGCGGTAGGTGACCAAATGATCCTTTGCTCTTATAACATTTGGGGGCTGGGGGTAGGAGGAAATTTGTGCCTCTGCGGGATTTTTTTAGACAATTGGAGCCTTGTATGATTTTTATTCAGGAAACTATATCCTCTGCTGATCAGGCGATTTCCTTCTTTCACGCCATGTTTCCAGACTGGAATATGACTGCGAAGGATGCGGAGGGTCGATCTAGGGGTTTGGCTGTGCTTTGGAACCCGAGATGGGCATCCTTCACCGCATATAGTTTTTTCTGTGGCATTTTCCTCACAGGTTATCTGAGGGGTTCCAACATCAGAGTGAGGTTGATTAACCTCTATGCTCTGTATCAAAATAGAGATGTATTTTGGGAGAAATTGGATAGATGTGGTTTCTTATCATTGAAACACATGATTCTTGCAGGGGATTGAAATTGTACTTTAAAAACTAGTGAGATTTAGGGATCCGACCACTTGGACCCTCTATCATACTTCCTGAATGACGTGCTTCGTGATAATCACTTGAAGGATATAAAACCTATCAGTTTAGGACCTACGTGGTATAATGGCAGATCGAGAGGGGATTTCATTGCTAAAAGGTTGGATCGGGTGCTTATACAGGAGGAAATAATATCGCATTTAGGAGGTATTTCAGTGCAGGTGGCTGACATCATGATATCTGATCACAGGCCTTTAACGGTGGAATAGAATTTTGAAATTAGGGGTGGGAGATGCCCGTTCAAATTCAACAGGGCATGGTTAGAAGATGCAGATTTCAACATTATGGTTCGAGATTTTTTCAAGGTACATACAAAGGATGTTGGGTCATCGCTGATGGAATTCCTCTCAGATAATCTACGAATTTTAAAATAGGAAGTAAAAATTTGGGAGCAAACAAAAATGCGAAATATGAAACTAAGGTTGGAACTGATAAGGGATCAGGTTGGGGTATTACTTAGACATATTGACTGTGACCTCAGAAAGATGAGGCTTGGGAATGGATTAAGAAACTAGAGTCTAAAAAAATGGAGATCTTTCGATTCCAGGAGAAGTCTTGGAGACTTAAGAGCAGAGCCATCTGACTCAAAGAAGGTGATCAAAACAAGAAATATTTTCACACATATGCAAATGGGAGGAAGGTGCAAAATGCCATCTAGCAAATTTCACATGAAGGTAATGAGCATTTTACGACAGAGAAAATCCAACAAGAGGCAGTAAGATATTTTGAGAATTTCTTCAAGGTGAGGGAAGGATCATTTATTGAAGATCAAATCTGGGTTGTGCAAGACTTCCCGTTAATGTTCTCGGAGGAGGATAATGGTATATTAAATAAGGAAGCTAGTATGGAGAAGGTAGAAGGTATCCTTAAGACTCTCCAACCAAATAAGAGTCTTGGGCCGGACGGCTAGACCCCAGACTTCTTTTTAGATTTCTCTGAATTGTTTCTCTGGGATTTGATTGATATGGTGGAGGAGATTAGAAATAAAGGGTAGATTCTGGGGTCTATCAAATCAACCTTTCTGACACTAATCCCAAAAAATAAATTCGCTTCGACTTTCGAAGATTTCAGACCAATATCACTGTGCAATACTCTTTATAAAATATCAACCATGATGATTTCAGAACGCATTAAAGATGTTTAAGCTATCCACACAAAAAAAGAGCAGTCTAGATTTCTGAATAATAGGTTAATTCATGATGTAGTGGCGACTGTACAGGAGGTGATGCACACGATTCATAGTAAGAAGGCATAGGCAATCATTATGAAAGTGGATTTAAGTAAAGCATATGACTGCATTGATTGGGCTTTTTTAAGGATGATTCTACATAAGATCGGGATGCACAGGGATGTGGTAGAGTGGATCATGGGTTGCATATGCAATTATGAGATGTCCATAATTATTAATGGTTTGACTTCTAGATTCTTTAAGCCTAGGAGGGGTCTGTGACAGGGTTGTGCCTTGTCACCCCTACTTTTTCTACTTGTCATGGACGCGTTTAGTAGAAATATCACCAAGGTGAATTCATTAGGCATATTTAAAGGAATTAAACTCATGAGCAACCGAGAAGTCACACACAACTTATTCGTGAATGACGTGGTGTTATGTGGTATGTTGATAAGAGAATGTCGAGTCACTCTTTTTCATATCTTCCATCGTTTCTGTAATGCATTGGGGATGATTTCCAATGAATTGAAATATTGCATTTATTTCTCTAAGGGTGATCCTAATTGCATTGAACAAATCAGTGATAATTTCAGTTTCCAAATGAAACCTCTCTCTAAGGGGATGACATATTTGGGCTTTCACTTAAAGCCAACGCAATACAGGGTAGAAGATTGGCAATGGATCATAGAAAAATTCCAAAAATGGATTCAAGGGTGGTCACATAAATGTTTATCCAAAGGAGGGAAGTTGATTCACATTAGGGTTGTATTACAATAGATTTCAATACTCTGGGCACATCTATTTTTTATTATGACTTCCATCATCGACAGGATTAAGACATCAGTAACTAATTTCTTATGGGATGGTATGAATGGCAAAAATAAATATCATCTAGCCCGTTGGGACCTTCTATCCATCCTAAAGGACCGCGAGGGTTGGGGCATATTAAATATTGATATTTTTGGGAGATCATTGCTAATGAAGTCTTTATGGAGAAGCTTAAACCAAGATGGGTTGTGGAGAGACATTATGTGTTTTAATTATTTAAAATCCATTGAACTAGATTATGCTTTCTTCATGGGATGGTGGAAAGCTGATATAGGTTCACTAATATGGAGGAGTTTCATCAAAATTTGGCATGCTTTCTGAAATCACCTAAAGTAAAGTTTTGGGAACGGACAGAGAATTATACTTGGCGAAAGGAATATCAGAGGTTTTCTGGTGGACGTCGGCCTCGGGGATAAAGTATTACAATGTCTACATGGGAGAGGGATCTTTTACTTTGCACAGATTATACATTTTTGGTAGGACGACATCCCAAGATGGCATGATGCTGAAACCCTGGGGATACAAAGTCAAATTATTAATGAGTGGAAGAAATATTTGGAAGCGGTAAGAGGTATGGGCCGGAATAGGGAATATGAAGGAAATATGATTATTTAGGGAGGCATCTTACACAAAGGAAATATAGTTATAAAAGAAACATATGTGGCTAACATGGACAATAAACTTGGACAAAATGGAAAGTGCTGGTTTACTGAAATATGGAAGGTTAAGACACAAATTAAAATTATAATTTTCATGTGGTGTGTGTGGAAGGAGAAAAAATTAACATGGATGAATCTTAAGAAAAGAGGAAAAATTGGCCTGGGCATATGTAGTATATGCATGAATGGTGATGAGGATAACATGCATATATTCTAGAACTGTGTATTTGCAACTAAGATCAGATCCTTATTATGCAGAAATTTCAATTTCCAGGACTCAGATTATTAGTCAGTTGAAGAGTGTACCAAATGGTGTTTGGACAAAGATAAATGTTTTCTTATCATTCCCTTGATATATAACTGGAATATATGGAAGAGTAGGAGTAAGAAAATATTTGAAGATAAGAACACTACACCGACCTGGATTGTATCTCATGTTTTTAAAAGTTGGGAAGGAATGAAAATTCAACAAAAAACACCCAGAGATCTATCGATCAGAATGCAACCTCATGATATAAATTTTCCTGCGAGGTCCTTCGATGGTGCAGCACAGAATGGTAGATGTGGCTGCGGAGCTTGGCTGATGATCTCCCCATCATGCCATTACAAACTCCAATGGTATGGTGGATTGGGCTCAAATACCAGGGCTAAGATGTTGGCACTTTGGGGCCTTCTATGGTTTACAAAACACCTATACATTGACACCATCTGGATCTTTGGAGATTCAAAAGTGTTAATCGAATAACTCAATCATAGGAACCAGTTAGCACCTTTACACTAACTTCATGGATTGAACGGATATCAGATTTGGCTAGTACCTTCTCCAGCATTTCATTCACACATATTTATTGTGAGAAGAACTCGACTGCAGATCATTTGTCTAATGCATTATGAAATTTTTGAAGTAGCAGGGGCAGGGGCAAGTGGTACTGTCAGATTTTACTGAGTAAGTGTTGGGAAAATGTTTTTTTGTTTTTAGACTAATGTTTTTTGGGCTATCATTATAGGGAGGATTGGTACAACAACAATAAATATGTGCAATTGATCCTCGACATGAAATTTTTTGTTAGCATTCGACTTTGGAGAGCACGTACAATATCTTGTTGCATGTGTGGAAGGTATATCTTTCATGGAAGGTTTCAGCTTCTTGCATAACGTATAGAGGAGGAATTACCATGGATGTGGTCCCCTTCCAAATGCAAAATGGGGTGAAGACAACAACTAATGGAATGAAACAGGTCATTTAGATTACAACACAAACAATGGTAGAGACAATAGATAAACACATGATGCTTTTATAAAGGAGAACTAATATTTTTTGACACATTGAAAGAATTGCAAATATAATGGAATAATCAAACGATGTTTTTGTTTGATTTTGAAGAATATATCTCTCAAAAATATTATGGAACTTTTTTGAACATTGTACTGGTACATTAATATATACCAAACATTTTTCATGCTAAAAAATATAAAATAAAATAAAAAATAAATAAATTAACTTATATACCAAAATTAAAAATATAAACTTGAATAATACAAAACATATAAGTTACTTTGCAAATCTACTAAAAATCAACTAGTGTGAGGCATGCTTTCACTTCAAAATATCAAGGCACGACATAAAAAGATTTATCAATTTAATAATAATTAAAAATTATTATAATTAACAATGGAGAAGAATGATGACTTAGGTTTAATTTTAAAATACAAGATTGATATTTTATTTGACACAGACTATATGTAAATTACTTGTTACATATTTTTTTTTATATAGAATAAATAGCATTATAATTCTATTTTATTTAAGTAATTTAAAATATTTAGTTATATTTGTTTTATATATATAATAATTTATAAAACTTTAATTTAAAAAAAATTAATATAATATTTATAATCAAAATATAAACTTTCATGAGTAGCAATCATGTCCATCGGGTAAAAATTTAAAAATATTCTACCCAATTTACTTCTAAATTACACAATGTTAAAAATAAATCATTTATATTTAATATACATTATTACGCTATTAAATATTCAATATACATTTTTATGTTGGGCAACAGCTGCAATTATATTAATGATCTCGAAATGTTCACACTTGCTATACATTTTTCATAGCCCACAAAATATTTAGGTTGATGTTAAAATATTTAATTATATTTGTTTTATGTATATAATAATTTATAAATCTTTATTTTTATTTTTAAAATAATATAATATTTATAATTAAAATATAAACTTTCATGAGTAGCAATCATGTCCTTGGTATAAAGGTTAAAAATATTCCACCCAATTTGCTTCTAAATTACCCAATGTTAAAAATAAATAATTTAGCGTTAATATACAATTTTTATGTTATTAACTATTTAATATACAATTTTATGTTGGGCAATAATTGCAATTATATTAATGATCTCAAAATGTTCACACTGGCTATACACTTATTTATAGCCCACAAAATATTTAGGTTGATTGTGGTAATGTATTTGGCACATGAGTGCACGAAATACACTTTGCTTATTAGGGAGGCTGCTTATCGACATAAGAGTCACAGGTCAAAATGGTTTGTCAAACATTAGTGGAACAAGTTCAACATGTAATAAGGTAAGTTAGAAAGGAAACATAGCATGCTACATAAACAATGAAACAAAAACAAAACAATATGCACAAGATACACGCTCAATAGAGAAAACACACTAATAACTCAACAATGGAGAACTTCTCCCTTTATTAGGTGCTGGTAGTAGTAGATGATAGAATGATAAATCTCTTGTAGTGGATCCTTCGACCTATGTAGCTCCAACATCCAAGACAAGGCGATCTCTTCCGCTCAAGTTTTCAACAAGCCTCTCTTCCCTCTCAAAGGATGGTAGATCGATGAACATGTGGTGAAATCCTCTCTCTTGGATTGAGATGTTGGGTGGCCAACAAATGAATCCTTCCAGTCCTCCTACTACTGGAAAAAACAAGTTGGTTTGCTATGGAGCAATTTGGCCAGCATAACAATGTGTCTCCTATTTCTCTTCCCAAGGCTAGCTTTTATAGACCATTTTCAAAATTTCCCTCCTCTTGGTCCAAGATGGATGGTGACACAAGAGTGGGGGTATGATGTCGATCAGTGGTTGTCATTGATGTCAACCCAAGCAGCACCAGGGGCTACCTCAATCTTGCATGGGAATTTTGACTTGAAAACTTACTCTATTCCGAGTCAAGGATATTTCAGAAGGTTTCTATTTGTAGATATGTTTCTGTTGATATATGGCATGCCACGTAATTATTCACGGTTTGAGAGATATTCGTGTTTGAAGTTAGTAACCCTAGTTAGTGGGCTAAAACCCCATGGGGTTGTGGCATGACACTAATCATTGGTTGTGGTCATTGAATAGTCAATAATTAATCTTTTTTTAAGCTCCTAAAATCCCTCCAATGGTTCACTTGTTGAAGACCCTCTCAACCTAAGCATTTATATAAATTGTGACCCTCACATCCTCCTCATGTAAGGATTTCACTACTTAAAACATGTCATCGTGGAATTTTCGCTATACTTTTCTTTCTGTGAAGCTTCAGATTCTGAAAAACAAACCCATTTGAGTTGAAATCCTCATGAAGTGTGTGTCCAAATTTCAGGTATTGGTTCGCTATATTTTTGGAGATATGATCAGAGGAAGTTAGGGTTTTTGCAGGCTCCCAATTTTCATGTTAAACAGGTGAACTTGGGAAAATCATCATAGCTTTCTCTCTGAGCATTGGATTCAAATTTTGTAAAAAGTGACAGAAATAGGACTGGTTCTATATTGTTCGGTTCTGTTTTCAGGACCAATGGTTGAAACAATGACACGTGGAACTTCGTACAAGTTTGATCTACTGAACCAGTCTAAAATCAGGGCATCCTAGGACATTGGACATAACTATTTCTTAAAGAATCCAATATTTATCAGACCTACTAGGTTGGAAATAGGACTCAGAGGGATATCAAAGGATGCAATTTGTAATATCCCAAAATGGATAATGCATTGATACACAAACACAATATTTGTAACACAGAAAATGCACATGTAAAGATTGAACAATCATAGAATATACAGAATAGGTGAGCCTTTTATTATCATTGGAGATGGAAAAATAGTACAAAAGTGCTCAAATAGATGCACTCAAGCCAAATACATAGGCTAGAATGACCCTGAAAGCATGCTACAACAAGAACTGCGTAATTGGAGAGTTACTGGAAGCAATACTACATTGTCCCATCAGTAGATGATGTACATATGACTACTGGCTGAAAAGGGAAATGCAGATCTATGGAAATATGGAGCTCTGATGATGCCAAGATTCAAGATCTGGGCTCTATGATGGCAACCCAAGAACCTAGAAAGGAAATGCCAGATCTATGAGATTGGAAATTTACCCTCTTGGGGTTTGATCCCTGGTCTACTGGGTTATGCAGATCTAAAGCTAGATCTGAATGTAAGTTGGCTGAACTAAAGTAAAAATCAGATCTATCCTTTGAGGGATGATCCCTCCTTCAGATCTCCAAGCTAGAAGCTTGAGATCTTTCTTCTTCTTCCTCCTCCTTCAAGATGTAGTCGCTACAAACAAAATAGGTGGATAAAATGCACTGTATAGGAAGGAGAGGTTGCTTCCTGCTACAAAATATGGCTATGAAGCTCAATAATGATGGAAAAATGCATACAATGTGAAGGAATGGTCCTCCATTGGATTACTAGCTGAAATGCTAGCAACTTCCCTTCTCCCTTGGATCTACAGGAATTGATTGCACAATTCCTGATGGAAATGATGCTGCTGGGAGATGAATGATGAATGGCCTGATGCCTAATATAGATCTAAAGCACTGGAATGTTAATCTTGAAGCACAAAGTGAAAGGATGAACCCTTCACTGGTTCCTCAACTGAAATACTAAAGGACAACCTCCTCCTCTCAAACCCTGATGCAGAAAGCGTTATTTCTGAAGATGTATGGACTGCAAAGATTAGGAACAATGTGGCACCAATGCCTGATGATGAATGTAGCTCAATAGGAAACCTTCCCAGAGTAGGCACTCAAAGTCCCTCGTGGGGTGGGATTTCCGCTCGGAAACACCCTATGCTAAACAACACTAGATACTTAGCTAAACAACATAAGAGTGCATGGAATGTCAAATGACAAATCTAGATCTAAACAAATCACAAATCAATAATCCAAAATCCTCCTCTAATTTTGCCTTCATCTTCATTATATAGTTTTTGAACCTCCCCATGCCTTGGCCCACCTCATAATTGCGTTGTACATGTGGACATAGGTCTCCATGTTGACTGTGTTGTCTCTCCATGATCTCCATCATGTCATGCATGTAATTATCACCCTCTCCATCATGTGTGCATTAATGCACCACTTCCTCCATCATATTATCATGATTGCTCTATAATATTATATTTGATTCCTTCCATGGTCTTAGTTGACTGCTTCAACCTCCATGATTTTTCTCATTAATGAGACATGATCTCCACTCATTTCACATTAAGTAGTTTCTCTACTACTCCATAATGTAGATCTAGTCTAAAATATCCACATTCACACATCAAAAGTGGATTTTATTCATCTATGGGGTTTTTGGGTCCCTCCACCCTTTTATTTACTTAATTAATTATGAGAATTAGGAACTCTAATATTCTAATTATCTTGTGGAAAATTGGGAATATTACAGTCCTCACCAGAAAAATGTTTCTTGTCCTCAAGCAACTGCAAAAGTGGATGCTACAACAAACATCCTCCCTCCAAATTGCATCATCACATGGAATGCCTCCCCATCTGTCACAATGTGTCATGCATGTCCAGCTCCAAAGCTACCTCTCTAGAATGTCTAGAATGGACTCCAACTGAAAAGTTAGATACTCATCCTCATCAATGAATCTCCAAGTGGCAACCATATAATGACCAACGATATCCTCTACACATGAGATACATAAAATGAAGTGGTTAATTTCCAAAGTGGAAAGTCCCAACTCATGAAATATCTCTCCAACCCATGATACATAGAGTAGATTGCATCTATCAATGCTCTTATCATTAGCCTTATTGGCCATGTAGGAATCAAACAAAACATCAACATGGTGAAAAATAAGAAGTAGAGACATATGGATGAACATGAACAATGTCAAACCATATTATCCTAATAACAACCATCGCAACAAATCCTTCTGTTACCATGCTAGATCATCATGAAAGCAAACAAAAGAACCATACTCTCTCAAAAGAAGCCACCACAACAATGCTTCTTTTTGCCATGCCAAATCTACATCAATATGAATGTGAGAGCCATACTCTCTCAATAGAAGCCACCGCAACAATGCCTCTTGTTTCCATACCACATCATCATTTTAGCAAATGTAGTGGCCATATTCTCTCAAGAGAAGCCACCTTAATAAGGCATATTGTTGCCCCATGACATCATCATCATACCATGTACAATGACCATAATTCCCCAACAGAAGCCAACGTTGTAAGGCCTCCTGTTGCCATCTTATATCATCATCATGCAAAGTATGGGAAGAAATCAACCCATCTCTCCCAATGGTAACCAAAGCAGCAAGGATTCTTTTTTCCTCCTTACATCATCTTGATGTAAGTCATGGAGCAACAACATAGTAATGGACATGTGAAATGTCTCATCAAAATAATACAAACAAGCTCCCTTGTGCCACATCATGTGAGAGTTATGCTTTCTCTCAAACCCAAGTACATACATGAACATGAGATACATCCCGAATAGAAATACATGTAAATACATGAGACATATCCCAAAAAAATAAATACAAGGACATAATTAATATCATGTGATGTCCAAACTCTCTCATCAATAACCATCGTAGCCATGCCTCCTGTTGCTGCTTGTCATCAGTGATATACATGGAATCGATCCTGGAAATGTGAGATGTTTGGTAGTATCCATACTCACCCAAAAGCAACCAGCGCAACCATGGTTCTTGTTGCCCTGTATCATAGATCTGCAGGAAGGTAGGAGACCTCCTGCTCCTCATTTGGATCCATTCATCCCAATGTGGTTGATGAATCATGCCAAGCTCAATCTTGGTATCCTCCCATTTTATAATACCAAGATCCTCCAACTGAATAGCTTTGAACTCCATCAAATTTTGAAGTGCACCTCCATTGAGGTCTCTCCATGGGATCCTCTTCTCATCAATGGCCCTCCAAAACCAATAAGGTTTTGGATTTGCTGCAAGTAGAAGTTTCTCTTTGAGCTATGAGATGCTCATTGAGAAGGAGTCATCTTGAAAGGGGAAAATATTTCTCATCTCAAGATGTCTACCATCTATCATCTTCTTCTCCATTGCTTCATGAATGAAGCTACCATTTGATTTCTCCCATAAGGAATGGGTCCTCTTATTCTCACTACTTCTCATTGATAGTGATGTAGATATGCAAGGTGATACATGTGTTGTCTCAAATAAAGGCACAATGTTGAACTCATAGCCAACCATTGTACATAGGATCATGTTCATCCCATTTTCTGAAACTCTTCACTTCAAATCAAAGGGTTGAATGTAGTTCATCAATGAAAAACTAGGATGGTTCTTCATCTCTTCCTTGATTAGATCAAGGGTCCTCTGCGCAGTGATATGATGTTGCTCCAAATCAACACGTTGTTCTAACCTGTGGTCATGTAATAGCCCTGATGACATGTCCCCATAATTTTCAATAAGAGGTACTGAAACAATATGAGATGAAAGTGGTTGCATACCTTGGATCAACTGATGTGTGGTAGCCTCTTGCAAGACCGCAAGAGTTCCTTCAACCGGGACAATGGTGTCTCCAACTACTGGTAGAGATGATGGTTGCATCTCTACAAGTGTACCTTCGATGGTATTTGTCTCCTCCTCATCATGCATCTCATCAATCATGCATGGGGCTCCAAAAGTCAAGAACTCAAGACCATCTTGCAAATATGCAAGTGATCCTCCTCTTGATATAAGCACATTTTCAGCTGGTGGTGGTAGAGGCTCCTCCTCCGACGTGAGGACATCTTCTTTTATATTTTCATGTACTATCTCCTTGATGATGGGAGATGTCACTATGTGAGATGTCTATGGCTTATTCCTATCATACCTCTTCTTCGGTATTTGAATAAAATCCGCATAAGCAGACACTTTCATGTGTGAAAAGTGATTGAACCACCAATCTCTTGCTTCACCTTCTAGCTGCAGTGCTGCAAACTCCACAACCTCTCTTTCTGATACAGGATATTTCAGAAAGGATGTAAATAATTATTCACTCCAAGCCCTTAATTTGCTTGTGGAATATCCATCAAATGTAGGCAAGAAGAATCTATGCCTCTTTCTTCTATTGCTGCTTCTGGATCTCCTCTCTTCTTTGAGTTGCAAAAACTGTTGAAGAGAGATATTCTCCTTCAATTATCTAGGTTTTGACTTGTACTCAGACAGATATTTACTTAGGGTCTTATGCCCCAAGCCTTCATCATATTCAGACCAGTCCTCTTTCTTGTCAAAGAAAGTGGATCTAGTGGAATAATGTGAAGCCCTTTGCTTCTCTGGTCTTCTTTGCTGCTGATAAGAAGTATTGGGACCTTCTTCATCCTGAAACCTTCTTGAGGTTTCTCTTTTCCATTCTCTTCTTGTTTCATTGATCTCTTTGGAGAGATCCTTCATAGCTCTAAAGAAAGATGAGGCAAAACTTAATCCATCCATAGCATATCTCTACTATCTAAATTTCATATGTTGTTAATAATGTCAACATGCAGAGCCCAAAGATCATGCTCTGATACCATTGTAATATCCCAGAAATGGAATAATGTATTGATACACAAACATAATAGTTGTAACACAGAAAATTTACATGTAAAGATTGAACAATCATAGAATATACATAATAGGTGAGCCTTTTATTGTCATTGGAGATGGAAAAACATTACAACAATGCTCAAATATATGCACTCAATCCAAATACATAGGCTAGAATGACCCTGAAAGCATGCTACAACAAGCACTGTGTAACTGGAGAGCTACTGGAAGTAATACAACATTGTCCCTTCAGCAGATGATGTACATATGACTATTGGCTGAAAAGCGAAATGAAAATCTATGTAAATCTGCAGCTCTGATGATGCCAAGATTCAAGATCTAGGCTCTATGATGGCAACCCAAGATAACCCAAAAAGGAAATTCCAGATCTATGAGATTGGAAATTTACCCTCTTGGGGTTTGATCCCTGGTATGTTGGGTTATGTAGATATGATGCTAGATTTGAATGTAAGATATCTGAACTAAAGTACAAATCATATCTATGTTTTGAGGGCTGATCCCTCCTTCATATATCCAAGCTAGAAGCTTGAGATATTATTTCTTCTTCCTCCTCCTTTAAGATGCAGCTACTACAAACACAAAAGCTAGATAAAATGCACTGTATAGGAAGGAAATGCTGCTTCCTGCTGCAAATTATGGCTATGAAGCTCAGTATTGATGGAAATAATGCATACAATGCGAAGGAATGGTCCTCCACTGGATTACTAGCTGAAATGCTAGCAACTTCCCTTCTCCCTTGGATCTACAGGAATTGACTGTGAAATTCCCGATGGAAATGATACTGCTGGGAGATGAATGATGGATGGCTTGATGCCTGATATAGATTTGAAGCACTGGAAGGATGATCTTGAAGCACAAAGTGAAAGGATGAACCCTTCACTGGTTCCTCAGCTGAAATATTGAAGGACAACCTCCTCCTCTCAAACCCTGATACAAAAAGCGTTATTTCTAAAGATCTATGGGTTGCAGAAAGTAGGAACACTGTGGCACCAATGCCTGATGATGAATGTAGCTCAATAGGAAACCTTCCTAGAGTAGGCACTCAAATTCCCTCGTGGTTAAGGGTGGGATTTCCGCTCGGAAACACCCTATGCTAAACAACACTGCAGACTTAGCTAAACATCATAAGAGTGCATGGAATGTTAAATGACAAATCCAGATCTGAACAGATCACAAATGAATAATACAAAACCCTCCTCTAATGTTGTGTTCATCTTCATTATATAGTTTGTGAACCTTTCCATGCCTTGGCCCACCTCATAACTACGTTGTACATGTGGACATAGGTCTCCATGTTGACTGTGTTGTCTCTCCATGATCTCCACTCCTTTCACATTAAGTAGTTGCTCCACTACTCCATAATCTAGATCTAGATCTAAACTATACACATTCACACATCAAAAGTGGATTTTATTCATCTATGGGGTTTATAGGTCCCTCCACCCTTTTATTTACTTAATTAATTATGAGAATTAAGAACTCTAATATTCTAATTATCTTGTGGAAAACTGGGAATATTACACAATTTCAGACCTTGGAGATCTGAAATTACATAGATACAACAGATTCAATATCGAGCTTCTAGAATGCAAGAAAAAATGTGCATTCAAGGATCACTGCAGTAAGGAAAACACATCAACGGTCAAGGGTAAGTCTACTACAACAAGGTATGTATGATTTTTGTTTGAATTTTAATTTGAATATCATCTCTGGCATGTGTTTTTGCAGGAAAATGTAAGTATTTTGTATGCATGTTTGTTTGGGTTTTGTTCATAAATGTTGAACCTATCTACATTTTAATTTTGAATATTTCTATGACATATGGTTTGCAGGACATTGTAAGTATTTTTTTTGTTTATTTGTTTGGGTATTGTTCATTAATGCATGTGCAGGAAGGAGGACGTAACACGACAACTCAGACACATACTAGAAGGTCAATGCAACGCCAAAGTACCAATACTTGAAGCAAGCACGACAATACCTCAGCAACTGCTAGTGTTCAAAGAAGCAGTTTCAAGTCAAGTATTAGGTAGTGTTAAAAGTCAGTATTGTAAACATCATCATTGTAAAATTGTAAAAGAGTCATTATTGTAAAAGACTCAATCTACCAAGAGTTGGAGAGGCAATGTTGGAAGGTATAAGTGTCATTGTTGGATAATGTTATAGTTGGGTTGTAGGTCATAGTGTGATTGGGTGATTGGTCTAGTTCAAGAAAATCATTGTGAATCATATTGTATCGTGGATCATTGTCCTCGGTATGGGAGTTCACACTCTTGTCTTATTTATGATCATTATAGGGTGGTAGGAAGGTGCTAGTTTTGTGCATGAAGTCACCTACAGGTTGGAGCCTGTGAACACTTCAGGGTGGTAGGTCAGTCTAGGATGTCGAGGCATCCATTCAGTTGAATACTGAAGAAACCAGGGCGTTTGGGCATGCTTCCAGTGGGAGATGGATAATAATGTTTTTCTATAATTCTAGGAAGTTGTACCTTTCATTTCAGTTGGGGCTAAAGATTAAAGAATTTATTAGAAAAGCGTTCGGTGGTTTTTGACCCGGAGGGGGTTCTCCACCTAAAATTCATGTGCCTATTGTGTTCTATTGTTTACTTTTGTTACTAGATAAATATCAAGAATAATTGAATATTAACTAATGCTATGAAAATATTTAAAAGTGCTAATTGATAAGAAATACTGATTCACCCCCCCCCCCTCAGTGCTTCCAAAAATAGGTATCAGAGCTTGGTTCCTTCAATAGTAGTCTAACAACTGGAAGGAGATCATGGAGTATACCAAGAATAGAGTCCCTCTGTTCAATTTAAATAACTACACACTTTGGAGTGGAAGAATGTAGGTTTATTTGTTGGCACAAGGATACGAAGTATGGGAAATCATTGAAAAAGGATTTATAGTGACCCAGGATGAACAAGGTAAGAAAAATATGGTCTATGATGCAAAGGCTAAAGATCTCATTATCAGTGGGCTTATCGAATATGTCTATCATAAGGTACTGAGTTGAAAAACTGCTAAATAAGTATGGGGCAAGCTTGAGAATATATATGCACGTGACTCAAACATGAAAGAAGCAAAGCTTCAAATTTACAGGGAAAATTTTGAGCAACTCAAAATGAAGGAAGATGGAAATATTGATGCATACTTACAATGTGTTGATGAAATAAAAAATGCATTGGAAGGTTTTGGAGAACTGGTCAACATGAAAATTTTTGTCCAAAAGATCATTAGAACCTTGTCGGCAAGAATCAACCCAAAGCTATCTGTCTTGGAATATAGTTCAAATCTAGCCAATCTTAGCAAATATGAATTTCATGGAGTGCTTACTTCATATGAAATGAGGATTGAAGAAGAGGATGACACATCTCACCTAGAAACATCATTTTTTTCACCCAAGAAAACTAGTAAGTACAAGCATACTCCCGAAAGCGAAAACTTGTAATTGTAAGGAAGAATATGAAGAAGATTTTTCTAGATAAAGAATTTTCCTACTTCATGCGAAAAATGAGAACATGTATGTGGAAATTCAAAGGTAAAATTCCATTGATATGTTTCGATTGTGGTGAGGTTGGGAATTTTGTAGCCAAGTTTCCTCACAAAAATGAGGTTATTACGAAAGGAAAGAAAGGTTTGAGGAAGTTCAACAAGAAAGGCAAGAAGAAATGGTTTAAGAAGAGTTTATTCTCCAAAGAAGATAGCTCCTGATATGATGAAGACAATGATAATGAAGAATAAATTAACGGAAGAGTATCGTTTATGGCCAAGCATAATAAGCAAGAAACATCTGACGAAGAAGAAGAGATGACTGAGGTTGAATTTCAAAACAAATTGATCAGGGTTATCAAAGAGCCAAAGGTCGAGAAGAAGCATGTCAACACTCTTGAAGATGAATTAAATATAGAAATGGAACAGGTCCTAAATCTTAAAATCAAGGTTGAAGAATACAAACGAATTGAAGAATCGCTCAAGAAAGAATTAAAGGAAATCAACAAGGAAAGAGAAGCATTGAAAGCTGAAATAGTTTCTCGACGAAAGCAAGTAAAAAATGGAAAAAATATTCAAAACTACACCAACAGCTCAAAGGCATTGGAAGAAATCATCAACAATCACCGATCAAACAGTGACAAGACTGGTCTTGGTTACAAAGAAAAATATGAAAAGGAGCCAAGTCCTTTTATGAAAAAAAGGAATATGGATGTGCAAAATATGACAAGAAGGTAGACCTCCCAACCATCTCAAGAGATCAGGACTCGCAAGAAGAGCCATGGAAGGCAATTCCTTGAAGAAGATTTCCTCCCAGGTATCAACCTATCTTCTATGGTCATTGTTATTCATGTCGAAGTTTTGGACATAGAGCTATATAATTTCACACATATGTTTGGAATAAATAGAGTTTAGGGATATATTTCAGAAAGGGATATTATGGAACTTAGTAGAATATTAACATATTTTATCATTTGAGAGATGATGTCGAACGTTACAAATGTACCAATTTTGGACATCTGGCTAAATATTGCAGACTTGGAAGTTCTTCAAAGGAATTCTCGCAAAATTAGAATGAACAAATATGGAAAAAGAAGACTAAAAAATGTGCTATCTCTCTCAAGGCTCAAAGCAACATAACCGTTTTTTATGTTGATAGTGGTTTCTTAACTCCTATGACTAGAGATAGGAATAAGTTCATATCCTTGAAGGAAAAGAAGGATGGAACAATGTCTTTTGGAAATGATGGGTCTTCAAATGTCATAGGAGTAGGTATAGTCACACTTGGAAGCAAGAATGCATTAGCGAAAGATGTGTTGTTGGTTGAAAATATGAATCAAAATTTGTTGAGTGTTGGAAAAAAGTGCGATCATGGATACATGATGTTATTTAACTCTAAGAAATGTGAAATCAGGAAAGGAAAGTTCGGTAAAATTGTGGCTACAACAAGCAAAGCTCCAAATGAAATAGATATTTTGGATGAGACACTTAAAGGGTGATTTTTGGCGAAAGAAGACAAAATTTGATTATGGCACAAACGAATGGGACATATAAATTTCGACAATTTGGTCGAGATCAGCAAGAAGGAATCAGTAAGATAAATGCCTAAAATTTAAAAACCTACCAATACGATATGCGAATCTTGTCGGCATGACAAGTAGACAAAATTTGAGTTCAAGACAAAAGAACACTTTGCATCATGTTCATTAGAATTAGTGCATACTGATCTATGTGGTCCTATGAGAACAAAAGGTTTAAATGGAGAATTATATTCTATGCTAATGATAGATGATTACAACAGAATGATAGCCGTCAGCTTCTTAAAGAAAAAGACTCAGGCATTCGAGTATTTTAGAATCTACAAGGAATTGGCTGAAAATGACACTGATTTGAATATCAAATGTCTAATATCAGATAATGGTGGATAGTTCACTTCCAAGGTATTTCAACAGTACTGTGATGAAAATGAATAAAAAGGAAATTCTCAACAGCCAAAACATTGCAAAAAAATGTAGTTGTTGAAAGAAAAAACAGAACCGTATAGGAAATGGCTAGAACAATGTTAAATGACTCAAAATTAGATGATAAATTTTGGGTTCAAGAAATCAATACAGCTGTATCATTATAAACATATGCTTTCTAAGGAACAATTGTAACATGACTCCATACGAATTATGGAAAGGAAGATCGGCTAACGTCAAATACTTCAAAAAAATTGGAAGAAAATGCTACATCAAAAGAGAAGAAAAAAAATTGGGCAAGTTTGATTCCCGTGTCAATGATGGTATTTTTTTGGTTATTCACACAAAAGGAAGGCTTATAAATGCTACAATATGAGGCAAAAACAAATAGTGGAAAGTTTAAATGTTATTTTTAATGAAGATTGTGTTACAAAGGATGACGATGAGATTTTCCCTTTAAGAAAATCTAAGGGATCTAAGGGAGAATATATGAAGGATGAAGAAGAAGCTCCAGAACAAGACCAATAAAATAAGGAAACAACAATCAACTAAGAGGAAATAAGAAATCATCAACAAGATGTACAAGAAAATTCTCCAAAAGATTTAAAATAATGGTGTCAAAAGAATCATCCATCAAATCAAATCATTGGCAACATAAATGAAGGAATTGGAACCAGAAGAAGTCAATAGCTTCATTCATCACAACAAGCCCACCTTGATTTTTTAGCAAATTTTGAGCCTAGCAATTTTGAGGAAGCTAGTCAAGATGAACACTGGGTAGCAGCTACGAATGAAGAACTATATAAAATTGAGAAAAAAAAATACTTGGGAATTGGTTCCACGACCAAAGGATAAAATTTTTATTGGAACTAAATGGGTCTTCAGAAACAAATTGAAAGAGGATGGACAAGTTATCAAGAATAGGGAAATATTAATCTGCAAAGGATATGCACAAGTTGAAAGAATTGATTTTGAAGAAACATTTTCTCCATTTCTAGAATGGAAGCTATCATAATTTTTCTCACTTATGCATGCTCGAGAAAAATCAAGGTCTACCAAATGGATGTTAAGTCAACATTTCTAAATGGTGAACTGGGAGAAGAAGTTTACATTAAACAACCCAAAGGTTTTCTGCTCTCTCAAAAGAAGACTATGTCTGCAAATTAAAGAAGGCACTATATGGTCTCAAGCAAGCTCCTAGAGCTTGGTATGATCATCTTGATGGATATCTGCATCAACTAGGATTCAAGAAAGGAAGCATCGACAACAATCTCTATGTCAAAGTGGATCAAGATAACCTAACAATTATCGAGGTGTATGTAGGCGATATAATTTTTGGAAGAAATGATGACAGATTAAGTAAAAACTTTGCCACAAATATGGAAAGTGAGTTTGAAATGTCTCTACTTGGCGATCTGACATACTTTTTAGGGTTTCAGATATCTCGACAGGATAAAGGAATATTTATATATCAAACCAAGTAGATCAAGGAAATGCTCAAGAAATTCAAGATGGAAGATTGCAAGCCTGTCCTTACCCCAATGGAAACAGGTTGAAATTTAATTTTAGATGATTCGTAAAATCATGTGGACCAGAGGTTGTATATATCTATGATTGGCAGTATTCTATATGTGACAGCTTCTTGGCCAGACGTAATGTAGGCAGTTGGACAAGTAGCAAGATTCCAGGAAGCACCAAAATAATCTCATATTATTGCCGTCAAAATAATTCTCCGATATCTTAAGGGCACAACGAAATATGGTTTATGGTATCCCAAAGGAAATAATCTAGTTATCCAAGCTTATACAAGTGCAGATTGGGTAGGAAGTGTTGATGATTGAAAGAGTACCAGTGGAGCAACATTCTATATATGTGGTTTCCTTGTTTCATGTTTAAATAAAACGCAGTCTTCAATCTCGTTATCCACAACAGAAGTAGAATTTATCGTGGAAGTAGCTTGGTGTTCTCAAGTTATATGGATGAAGCAAACTTTGGTAGACCTCCAAGTCAAGTTTGATGAGTATATTCCTATCTTTTGTGATAACACCAGTGCCATCAACATCTCCAAGAATCCTGTGATGCATTCCAAAACAAAGCACATTTTGATCAAATATCATTTCTTTAGAGAGCAGGTCACTGAAAATAATATCAAGATTGAATATGTTGGAACAAAGGAACAAATTGCTGACATATTTCAAATGCCATTACCTCGTGAAGAATTTGAGTATCTTCATCTAAAGCTTTAGATTCTCCCAAGTTCTCATTAGACTCTTTCTCTTATCTAACTAAGTAAAAAAAAGGGGGGGAGTTGATGTGTGTACATGTCTGCAGGATGACGTTTGTCAGGGTGAGTTACCATTTGCCATTGATGACAAAGGGGGAGAGAATGATGTTGTAGGAAGAGGTGTCATGATCGCAGGGGGAGTACTTGTGTTGTCATCAATGAAAAAGCGGGCTTGATCAGTGGTTGTCATTGATGTAAACCCAAGCAGCACCAGAAGCTACCCCGATCCTGCATGGGAATTTTGACCTGAAAAATTACTCTATTCCGAGTCAAGGATATCTTGGATGGTTTCTACTTGTCAAGATGTTTCTGTTGATATATGGTATGCCACGTAATTATTCACATTTTTTGAGATATTCGTGTTTAAAGTTAGTAACCCCAATTAGTGAGCTAAAACCCCATGGGGTTGTGGCATGACACTAATCATTGGTTTTGGTCATTGAATAGTAAATAATTAATAATTTTTTAAGCTCCTAAAATCTCTCCAATTCTCACTTGTTGAAAACCCTCTCAACTTAAGCATTTATATAAATTGTGACCCTCATATCCTCCTCATGTAAGGATTTCGCTACTTAAAATAGGTCATCGTGGAATTTTCACTATAATTTTTTTTTGAAAAGCTTCAGATGTTGAAAACAAAACCAATTTGAGCCGAAATATTGATGAAGCACGTGTCCAAATTTCAGATATGGGTTCGCTATATTTTCAGAGATATGATATGAAGAAGATAGGGTTTTTGCAGGCTCCTGAATTTCATGTTAAATAGGCGACCTTGGGAAAATCGTCATAAATTTCTCTCTGAGCATTGGATTCAAATTTCGTAAAAAGTGACAGAAATAGGATGGGTTTTAGCTTGTTGTATATCATTTTCAGGACCAAAGGTTTAAACAGTGACACATGGCACTTCGTACAAGTTCACCTTATTGAACTAGTATAAAATCATGTCATCGTAGGAGATTGGGCATAACTATTTCTTTAATAATCCAATATTGATCAGACCTACAGGTTTGGAAAGAGGGCTTAGAGGGCTACCATAGGACAAAATTTCGTACCTTGGAGATTTGAAATTACATAAATACAACAGATTCAATATAGAACTTATAGAAGGAAAGAAAAAATATGCATTCAAGGATCACTGCAATAAGGACAACACATCAAAAATCAAGGGTAAGTATTCTACAACAAGGTATGTATGATTTGTGTTTGAATTTTAATTTGAATATCTTCTCTGAAATGTGATTTTGCAGGACATTGTAAGTATTTTTTTATGTATATTTGATTGGGTTTTGTTCATAAATGTTGAACGTATATACATTTGAATTTTGAATATTTCTTTGACATAAGGTTTGCAGGACAGTGTAATATTTTGTTTGTATATTGGTTTGGGCCTTGTTGATTAATAAATGTGCAGGACGAAGGACGTAATAGGAAAACTCAGACACATACTAGAAGGACAATGCAATGCCAAAGTACCATTACTTGAAGCAAGCACAATAATACCTTAGCAACTGCTAGTGTTCAAAGAGGTAGTGTCAAGTCAAGTATAAGGTCCTATCAAAAGTCAGTATTGTAAAAATCATCATTTTAAAATTGTAAAAGAGTCATTATTGTAAAAGAGTCAATATGCCTAGAGTTTGAGAGGCATTTTTGGGAGGTATAAGTGTCATTGTTGGATAATGTTATAGTTGGGTTGCAGGTCATAGTGTGATTGGGTGATTGGTCTAGTTCAAGAAAATAATTGTGAATCATATTGTATCGTGGATCATTGTCCCTGGTACAGGAGTCCACACTCTTGTCTTATTTATGATCATTATAGGGTGGCAGAGAGGTGCTAGTTTGGTGCATGAAGTTACCTAAAATTTGGAGCCTGTGTACACTTTAGGGTGGTAGGTCAGTCTAGGATGTCGAGCATCCATTCAGTTGACTACTGAAGAAACTAGGGTGTTGGGGCGTTCTTCCAGTGGGTGCTAGAGAAGAATGATTTTCTATAATTCTAGGAATTTGTACCTTTCATTTCAATTGGGGTTGAATATTTAATAATTTATTAGAAAATTTTTCGGTGGTTTTTGACTCGGAGGGTGTTTTCTACCTAAAATTCATGTGCCTATTGTGTTTTATTGTTTACTGTTGTTACTGGACAAACATCAATAACAATTGAAGATTAAATAATGCTTTGAAAATATTTAAAAGTGCTAATTGATAAGAAATACTGATTCACCCACCCCC
Source organism: Pinus albicaulis (assembly GCA_034641835.2). NCBI lineage: Eukaryota > Viridiplantae > Streptophyta > Pinopsida > Pinales > Pinaceae > Pinus > Pinus albicaulis. The sequence goes on from CM076582.1 coordinate 103,042,213, forward strand.
CTCTTAGTATTTCCAACATATGATTCCTTTGTGTGTTGCACTAAAGCCTCGAGGTGGATCAAAGGAGACTGTACTTGTTTAGGTTGAGTGAGAATATTTTTCATCAAGTGTGCCAAGAAGTCCCAGATAGTGAGATTCTGTCATCCCCAGGACCGTGCAACTATTTAAGGGATAGTCGCACAGTGCATGGCTATTGAAGAAAAATTCGCACTGTGCGCTGAGAGCCAGTGTTTCTTGTACGCAGTCTAAATTTTTTTTCCTCTGACCTTTTGAAATGCTATTTTTTTAGCTTCTCCTAATTTATTTCTTCCCTGTAAACCTTTATCTATACCTTCTGCTTGAAATTTTTTAATGTTTTTTTCCTGTACGATTTTCCAGTGTTAATAGTTTCCCCCTAATGTATGAGGTCTAGGAAGAACTGTATAGCCGAAATACATTATAGTTTCTTTTATTTGTGGTATTTTTGGGAGAGAGAGAGTAACTTGCTTTGGAACTGAGTTGAGAGAACCCTTGCCTTGAGTAAAAAAGACATTTTTCTCTGTTGGAAACCTGTAAGAGATAGAATAAATACAATATTTCTACGAGTCGAGCATGTCCCATGCTCGTGATGTTTGAATAGTTAAGCTTATCTAATAGATAGTGGTTTTGTTTATGCCACTTTTGGTAGTGACTTGCTACTAGTTGACAACAACAGTTGCTAACGCCCTCAGGGGTGTTCTTCTTTGAAAGAAGGTTGAATCTGGTGCCCACATGCATAATATTAGTATGGCACATTTTTTTAGAATGAATGCTCATTGCATGCACGGGTCTTTGATTGTTGGGGACCTTCTCGTGTAAGCATTGCTGAAAATATGCTTATCAAGTCACGGGTCTTCGAAGAATTTTGACAGAGTGCAACGCTTATGAAGTACGATATTGTTGGGTCAAGAAGTTGTCTATTTTAAAGGTAACCTTAATGCTTTACATTAATTATCAACCCAAGGCAAGTCTTGTTATTTCAAGAGTGTAAGAAAATATATGCAAGTGACATCAGAGGTTAACTACTCTAGATCTTTGTAAGAAAGATTGTCTAATTCTCGAAGTTAAATCAAACCAACTTGAAAGTGAACTATGAAATACTTCAAACCAATCAAAGGAGCTGATTCTATTCTAAGATTATGCAGAAATAACCACTCAAGGCTGAAAAGAATAGATTGCAATTGAACAACATGCTTTGATGAATTGAACAACTACCTTAATGAATTGAACATCAATCCTAATGAATTGAACATCAATCAATTATTCTAGATTTTTCAATGGAATTCTATATTAATTCACTAATAACATCATTCGTAATTAAACACCAAACCAAATGTTCACAATTATGAAGAAAAGATTCAAGAATTAACTATATGCAGAATTGAACAGCAACCGCGCTAAAACTAGTCTAACGCATGTAAAAGCATCAACTCCTGATAAAAGAAAATGAATGGTAAATCTACTCTGGTGAAAAGGAAGTTATAACATATCACACCTACGATTAACCAATTAAATTATAATTCTATGAAATGCAAAGGATAACTGAAAATGCAAGTTGTGTAAATAAACGTATAGCACAGAATAGCAGGAGAACCTCCAGGGTTGGACCCGAAGCCTCTAGAAGCCTTCTGATAAGGAATACTCAAAATTTGTTTATACTGAAAATTTCAATTTCATCATTAATCAATAGAGAAATACATTAGCACGAACTTGAAGATTTTTTACAAATACGTTTATTACATGAAAATTACAATACGTGAACTATTCTTCATCTCGTTCAACTTCGGCCTTTTATAGCTTAAAGGAAAATTCAAATAGAGTAACGTATTCTTCCCATTATGATATCTTGCCACTTCATGGCTATCGACTGATCACTCCAAGAGTAGGTGTGCCTCTACATCTTTCGTTGATTCATAGGAGCTGATCTGATTTCGTTCGCTTTCCTTGTCTGCTGTCATTTCGTCATCTTGGTCAGCAGTTTGGTTGTTTCACTTCCCTATCAATAAAGACAACAAAAAATCCATTTTTATGCTATTAAACACATCTTTTATCAATAATTCATTCTACCTTACTTTTTTAGTATTTCCCTTTACTTTATTTCTAAGATGAAGGAAAAATATATAAAATTAAATGACAAATTGTGGTAAAGATAGGGGTAAATTGTACATTCTCCTCGGCCCAACATACTCCCTTGCTTACTTTTTTGCAGGTCCTCATGCAAACAAATGGTTGAGATGTAGCTAGGTTAAAGAGTATGCAGAATATACTTCTTCCTTCTGAAGTCTAAAACCATGTTTCTATTTCATCTTTGCAAATGTTGAGTTTGTGTGCCTGTCTGGTAACTCATAATCATGATGATAGTCTTCAGGAGGCTACCATATGATGGGGCATCTGTATCTACACCCTATCCATGTAGGACCCATGTTCAAAATTAGGTTGCTATATAGAAGGAAACAGGAAGCGGCAGCTTTAAATTTCCTATAACCAAATGGTTCTCTGTTCTTAACATTATTTGTAGAGGCTAGCCATTTGTGTTTGGTTGCTGATAATGCTTCTTCCTGAATGTCTTGGAAGTATGCCTGCCCATTTTGCACAATATCCTTGTGAATAGGTCCCAATTTTGATATCACTCCTTTCCGCTACATGAATTTCTTATGTTAAGTAAACAAGTATAGGGGTTTAGTAGGTTCCCCTTTGACCCATAGATCTAGGCCATGTTCTCTTTTCTGAAAGGTATTGTAGGCCTTATCCCATCTAGTCTGAATTTTGGAAAAGGACAGAAAAGCTTGGAATTTAATGTCCCCTATGAAGGGACTGGGGTTACTGTCTCTATGCTCTTCTAGAAAGAAATTGTGTAAATACAACTCACACAAAAGATGTTGGACCTACTCATCCTGCTCATTGCAACATTGGAAAAATTCTTCAATGGTTTTAAAAGTGGTGGGCTTCCCTACTCTGACAACTTTGACTTTCAACAATAAATATCTTTCTACTAAGAATAAAGCATAATTAGTGGCTGGTGCCCTGCAAGTCAATACATCTGAGTAAAGAGAACAAACCATATTGGTTTGCTTCTTAGCTTGTTCCAGTTGATCCTGTGCCTTCTTCACTTTTTCCCTTTCTTCCCTAAGTTGGGAAAAGGTTTTGCCTTCAGTTATAGAAATGTATTTGAACCGCTTTAGGAGTGCTTGATGTTCCTGTAAGGGTACTACTTCCTTATTATATTGGGCCAATTCATGTTGGACTTGAATTAATTTGTTGCAAAGCTTCTGATAGGCAACGTTTTCTATTAGGGGAGTGTAAGCAGGTGTTACCTCTGTTTGAGTTCCCTTGTCTCCTGTAAGTATCAAATCAGTCTGCACAGAGACTTCAGCAGTGTGTATCAAATCCGTTTGTACAAAGGCTTAAGAATTATCTATTAAATCAGTTTGTACATGAACTTCAACAGTATTTATTACATCAGTCTATATAAAAATTTCAGCAGTATCAATTACATCAGTCTACATAAATTTAAGCAGTATCTACCATTTGGGTAAAAAAATATGTTTGGGTTCCCATGGTAGCTAATTCCTTCTTAGGCTTCCAAGCCTTGTTTGCTTCTTCCAACTGTTTCCTTAGCTGTTTTACCATTTTTTCTCAATTTCCTGCATTTCCTGTTCATTTTCCTTAACTTAATCTCAGCTGATTTTTCTTTTAGCAGGGTTTTGGTAGGAGAAGGAGTAGCAGTGGCTTCAGTTTCTGGAATGATTTTACCATTTCTAAGGTTATCAGAATTGATTTTTTCTTCAAGCGTCTAGGAGGTTCTTTCAGCATTAATGTCCTAACTTGGTGGAATAATATTTTATTCAGGCGTCAAGGGAACTGTCTCAATACTTGTGTCTTGTTCTAATAGAACAATATCCCCTCACTGGTTTTCAGATTCAGATATTCTCTCTATCTGGTCTTCCCTACTCGCCCATTCATTATCAGAGGGAAATAGAACCCTCAAGGCCTGCAATTCATCATGGGGAGGTAGGATTTCAGTATGGCCAGAGCTGCTAGCAAAGGAAGACTGGTTCAAAAGGTCCCTCTGTTCCTCAGATTGTTCATATGGGTTTCTAATTTCGCAAGGTGTTCTCATTTGCTCTAGTACTTGAGCCATCTCTTCCTCGTAGTCATGTAAGGACATATTTTGAGGGCTCAATGGTGGTGTATGGGATGGTCCTGCCTCATTTGGAAATATAGATGTGTTTTTCCGTAGTTGTAACCTTTCATAACGTCTCTGTTTTCTTGGTTATGTGGTCGAAACATGGGTTCTTTTCCCTCTTGCTCTACTATGTATGGAAATTCTAGGGAGTTCAATATATGCTTTGTCACGATTTTCTTCAGGGGCAGGCAGGGTAGGATTGAAAAAGCTATCCCACGTTATCTGATGTTTGTTTAACTCATGAATGATGATCAGTTTAATCAAACCATGGTGACTAACAACTGCTTGAGGGTTTTTAGCTCTTCTAATTCGAAGAACAATATTATGCAATACAGAATTTAAGAAAAAGGGAAAATTACTGAAATTCTTTTCTTGAGAACAGCTAATAGTTTAAGTTGACAGGACTTTACCACATCCTGGCATCCATCGCATGTGATATATCATTGAATGAAGACTACCAATTCTTTCCAAGGCTGCTGCAAGGACGCAGGATTAATACCTTTCCCTTTTCGTTCCAGTGGCTCACCTGGGTCCTGGTACACTGAGATTGCTTCTTGTAGGACATGTTTTTGAGTCCACCTTTCTCCTTCTATTGGAAGTTCAAAGACTTCAGTGATGATTTCTTCGGAGACAGGTATGATTCTTCCTTTGACTATGGTATACCCTTTCTGCAGATTTTGCAATAATTCAACTGTTGTCTCTAAATTAAACCCTTATAGTCTGTGTAGATATGGAATCCATCCAGCTTGCTGGAGAACGGTGCGAGTTGATTCTGAAGCATGAAAAATTGTGGGTTCATTTTGGAGAGAATTTCCACCCATGGTTATTGTGTTATCAAAACTAGTTTCTTTTTCTATATGCATTTCTTCGGGCTCTATTGGTTAAAACAGCATAAACACTGCATGCAATTTTTTTTTTTTAAATGTACTATTAAAAATGCAACTTCATGACGTAAATGCAATTATTATTTAGTCCAATAAGCATATACGAAGGGAGTCGTGTGGTTAATTCGCATGCTTATTCATTATGAATATGTGTACCCTCTCCAATGAGGGAAGGGCATCCACAACCTTGAAGCTCAAGAAAAGAGAAAAGGTGGTAATCATGACAACTGTACAACAGGTGGAAATGACCAAAGAAGGGGAGAAAAGTGGAGTAGTAATTATTATTAAAGGATGTCTTATCTTAATGGCATAGTCTGACAGAAGCATGATAGGTGACCAATTATGATCGATGTTGTCATCCCTTAATTCAGAATGAAAATATAATTCACTCATAGTTAATTATGCGGGTAGGTAGTGATAACACTCATTCAAGGAGTGTGTTTATTTCAGGAATGGATCAATAAAAAATAGGGTATATAAAAGTAATTGGCTATTGTTAGAAATAATACTTCGATACCACAAGTAGAGCCACTACTCCCAGCAAGCATTCATAGCCTCAACAGGGTTGCTATTTAAACCTGGAAATGAGCCAGAATCCTTTATTTAAAAGTAGACATTTTTCTTGTTTTATGTAGAGACCACTGTGCTGGTGTGGTTGCCAGATAGTCATAGTTCCATTCATGGGGATTGTAACAGAGTGATCAGGCCAGCTCATGATGAGACCTCCTGTGCTTCAAGCAGTTTTGGTTTTCGAGAAGGTCACTACCCTGGTGTGGTGGCCATTGTGGAAATGTCACCTATTAAACCCTTATGATCATGGTAGGTTGGCTTGAGATGAGACCCCCTATTCTCTCTTAAAATTTTGCACATAGACATAATATTTTTTTTTAAGTAGACATTTTTCTTGTTTTATAGAGAGACCATTGTGCTGGTCTGGTGGCGAGATAGTCATAATGCCATTAACGGGGATTGTAATAGAGTGATCAGGTCGGATCATGATGAGAACTCCTATCCTTCAAGCCATTTTAGTTGTCAAGAAGGTCACTACCCTAGTGTGTTGGCCATTGTGGGAATGTCACCTATTCAACCCTTATGATCATGGTAGGTTGGCTCGTGATGAGACCCCCTATTCTCCCTTAAAAATTTTCACATAGACATAACATTTTTATTTTTATTTATAAATGGAGGGAGGCTCATTAACTCCTTAAGAGTTAGGGATGGTGTAAGAAGTAAAAAGAATGCCAATACAATTAATACTCTTATTCCTATATCCTCATGTCAAGGAGAATTACTACTTGAGAGTGTAGAAAGATATACCAGCATAAGACTATGGAAATGAATTGTGTAATAATATGTCTGAACATGAGATATCAAACCCTTCATTATACATATAAACCATGTCAGCTTCTGGATTAGAGATTTCAATCAAAATTTTAAAATATCATAATATTAGTAATATCACTACTTTTCTCCTCCTCGGGTGCTAATTCCTTTTCCTAAAATGGCTTTTATGGTGATGATGTCTAAAGGAAGAGTGGATTTTCGAAAAGAAATTATCAAAATACAAAAAGAACATGCTAGAAAAGAAATCAGTCATTCAATCTGATTGAACAATAGTTGTTCCATTTGATTGAAAAACAACTGTTCAACGGCTTGAAAAGAAAAACTAAAATCATGCAAAAATCAGCCGTTCATTTGAATTGAACGACAACTATTCAATTCGATTGAACAACAACTGTTCAAAGGTTTAAACAATAGAAATAAACACACTAAAAAAACACAACCGTTCATTTGAATTGAACAACAGTTGTTCAATTCGAATGAAAAACAGTTGTTCAATTGTTTGAACAACAAAAAATCACGCAACATAAACAATCGTTCATTTGAATGACACCTCTTCAATTCGATTGAACAACAACTATTCAATTCGATTGAACAACAACTGTTCAAAGGTTTGAAAAATAGAAATAAATACACTAAAAAACATAGCCGTTCATTCGAATTGAACAACAACTGTTCAATTCGATTGAACAACAACTATTCAACTCGATTGAATAACAATTGTTAAAAGATTTGAATAACAATTGTTCAATGGGTTGAACAACAAAACACACAAAAGAAATAAAAGGAAAAATAATGCGGCTGTGAGCAGAAAAATAATGAAAAAGAGATGGATTGTACAACAATGTGAAGAACTTTAAATGCAGGAAACATATATACAATATTTACAAGAGGAAACAACAAATTTTTATGAACTTAAAGTTTTCGGACCATCATCCCTTGCAGCTAAAAATTGGATGGCAGTGTCGTCACACACCTGCTGGCAGAAAGACTGTTTCATAAGTGGTTTATGATAGAGGTGCACCCGGTGTCCACTAAATAAAAAGACAGAGCCAGATCCATCTATGTTGGTCAAGGTAATGGTACCGTTGTTGTGCACTTCCTGAATTTCATATGGACCAAGCCACCTTGTTTGTAACTTACCTGAGAGGTCCTTGAATCTAGAGTCGTAGAGGAGTGCCCAATATCCTTTCTAGAATGTCTTCCTTTTGATGAGATTGTCATGCCACTTAGCTTGTTGTTTTTGAATAATTGCGGTGCGTTGTAGAGCAAGTAGTCATGTTTCATCCAATTCATTTATTTGTTGGAGTCTTCTAACTTGCGCCTCCGTCAAATGCAGCACCACTTCTTGGGTTTTTCTCAGAGTCTTTATTTCAAATTTAATAGGAAAAATTGGTTCCCTTCCAAATACCAAATGGTACGGAGAATATCTAGTGGTTTTTTGCCACATTGTGTAATAATCCCACAAGGCCTCTGGAAGTCTAGTAGCCCAATCCTGGTGATGCCTTGAAACTGTTTTAGTGAGAATTTCCTCAAGGACTTTATTGGTGCTTTCGACTTGCCTGTTCACCTATGGGTGGTAGGGAGAGGTGACTCTATGGGTGACATGGTGATTCTTTATAGTGGTTGTGATTTTATTTCCCACAAACTATGCCCCTCCATCAGTTATCACTTCCCTAGGTAATCCATACCGCACAAATAGCTCAAAAATAAAATTGATCACGGATTCTTCTGTAGCTCTTGATAAAGCCACTGTTTCTACCCATTTCGTGACGTAATCTGTGGCAACTAGTATGTATGTCTTTTGATTCGATGGAAGTTTGAATGGTTGAACAAAGTCCAGTGCCCACCGTTCGAAAGGTTCCACTACCAACTGTGGCTGCAATGGTATTTCGTTAGATTGGTCAGGGTGGCCCATTCTTTGGAAACTACCGTAGGCCTGGACAGATTTCTTGGCATATTTAAAAATTGTAGGCCAATAATAGCCCATGTGTAATACTTTGTGCCTTGTCCTGCGATCTGCAAAATTTCTACCACATGGTTCATCATGACAGGCCCTTAGGATATCATAAATCTCGTCTTCTCGGATGCATCTACGTATATGCATATAAGCTCTTGTATGAAAAATATATCCACCGATCTAGGAGAATATAGTACTGCGCTAAACAATCAGCTTCCGTTGCTTTGATTTCAATTATCTTGGCAGCTTTCCTATTACCAGATAATTTGCTACATCTGCGTACCATGGCTTTTTTACTGCTACAGCGAAAAAATTCTCATCGGAGAACTGATAATCCACCGCTAGTGGGTCATCTGACTTTGGAACTCTAGATAGGAAATTTGCAACTACGTTCTCTTTTCCTGGTTGGTCCTTGATAGTTATATCAAACTCCCGTAAAAGAAACAACCAACGATTTAGCCTTCCATTTGTAATAGGTTTATTAGCTAAGTATCTAATGGTGGAGTGATCGGTATGCAGGAATACTTGATAGCCAGTTATATAATGTCTAAATTTATTAATAGCATAAATGAATGCCAAGAACTTATTTTCAGTCATTGTATAGTTTAATTCAGCAGGAGTGAGATTCTTGCTGGTATAGTAAATAGTGTAGGGCTTCTTGTCCTCTTCTTGAACGAGAGCCACCCCTATTGTTGTGTCAGATGCATCTAAAGAAATGTGAAAAGGCATCTCCTAATTGGGGCTACGTAAGACTGGTGTAGTCGAGACTAGTTTCTTCAAATCTGAAAAAGTAGTGTCACATTTTTCAAACCAATGGAATTCAACATTTCTAGTTAGTGCATTAATCCAAGTGGATATCGGTGGCCACCCACCTATTCCATTTGGATCCGCACCATCAATTCTTGCAGCTTTTCACTTTCAGAACAACTTAATATTTTTAGCAGGTTGTCAGTTCCTGAACTTTCTGAGCCATTTGGAGGCCCTGATGAGCCACATGGACACTAGAGGCCACCCATCTATTCCATTTGAACCCCCAGCATCGGGTCTTTCATTTTTTCAGTTTCGGCACAACTTACTATTTTTAGTAGGTTGTCGATTCCTGAACTTTCAGAGCCGTTTGGAGGCCCTGATGAGCCACGTGGATACTAGTGGCCACCCACCTATTCCATTTGAACCCCACCACTGGTTCTTTCAGTTTTTTAGTTTCGGCACAACTTACTATTTTTAGTAGTTTTTCGGGTCTTGAACTTCTAGAGCCGTTTTGAGGCCCTCAATGACGTTTTTTGGGAAAATCGGGAGCAACATGGGTCCATGGACAAATGTTCCTCACACCAAAAGTTGTACTCTTTGGATAGATATTTCTAACGAGGTATGATGCATGTCAAACAAAGATCATATGCTAAAGTTACATCCCTGGGAAGTTGACACACCAATTTACCCAAATGGGGCCAACAATTTTGGCGCTTCATCTCCTATGGTTAGGTTTTTGGATGTTTATGGTTTTTCATTGTTTCTCAACAATAAATAGGCCTTTGAGCCTCATTGTAACACATCTCAGAGGCATTTAGCCACCACATCTCTTCTCAAAGATAAGCTACCAGCGCCCTAGCTATTTTATTTTCATTATGTCTGTAAGCATATTTATGTTATTTGATATTAATGAAATGAAGCATTATTACCACTGCATCTCTGTGTTTATGTCTATTTTTGTATTTTATTGCGTTCATGCATAAATTCGGATCAATGGTATCGTAGCGGTCTACTCTTTCTCTGTTTTTCTTTGCATGTCCCCAACGCGGTCAGGGTATAAGGAGTTAGGGCTCGATTTGGTTGAACCCTTGCAAGATCAGCCTCGCAAACCCCGACGAACTCCCATGGTGGAAGAAAAGAAAGATGAGGGAGCAGGAGATCCTACAAAAATATTTCTCGAGGAGCCCCTCGAGAAACAAAGGAACGCGATGATGGATAACTTTGCTCAAATCCTTCAATGAATACCCACTTATGGCGCAACTACTTCCAACAACCACTCTGGAGGCGCCACTCCCTTCAAGGTACAAGTAAAATTTGACATTCTTGTATTTGAAGGCCAGATAGATGCAGACGTCATTGATAGATAGTTGAATTTTCTAGAAGGGTATTTCTCAGTCCATGATTTCTCTGAGCGAGAAAATATTATTTTTGCACTCCTCAAAGCCGGCCCCCATGGCAAGGACTGGTGGGAAATGTACTGTGAGAAAAAGGATGAGGGGGAACCCTCTCTGTTCTTGGCCGCACCCACTTGGAATTCATTCCAAGACGAAATCAAGGAACAATATTACCCCGTGGGAAGCTACGAGGACAAGTAAATCCAATGGACCACGATGTGGCAGCAAAGGGATAAAGATGTGCATGAACTGACGAATTTGTTCCATACCTAGCACACAAAGTTGGGTATTAAATATTCAGAGAGACACTTGGTGCTCAAGTACCGTAGCTATTTGCACAGACACATTCATGAGGAAATGGAGTTCCTCGACATTACATTGCTTGGCATGGCATATCACTACATCGCCAATGTCGAACGAAAATTTAAGCAGAAGAAGCAAGACTTTGGATCCACGAATCCGAAGCCAGGGAAAGGCGCACCTAAACCACAAAACAAGGGGCAAGGCCAAAGCAGGGTGACTAAAAAAAACACCACAAATCCAAAGAAGGACACGTGGAAGTGGTGTGAATTTCATAACAACCCCACTCATAGCACAAACGAGTGTCGGGCCAAATAGTCGTTGGTGGCCGAACTAAAGGCACCCGAATCAGATGCATGTTTTGATCCTGCATCAAAACTAGACAAAGAAAATAACAAATGGAAGCAGATCATTGATGCGGATTAAAGTGCCATTGTTTCCACCACCAAGATCCAGAGGGAGGATCCTGAGGATCTAGAGGAGGGGGAGTGCCTCTTCCATTCACAGATGTGGGTGAAGGGTTCTCCATTGGAATTCCTTGTCGATAGTGGAAGCCAAAATAACCTCATTTCAACAGAGGTCATGAAGCAGTTCAGCCTACTGACCATAACACACCCACAAATGTATACAATCGAGTGGCTTCACCCAGGGAGAGATCTTCGCATCCGCCAGTAGTGCCGCCTTCCGTACAGTATGAATCCATTCACAAATGAGGTATTGTGTGATGTTGCTCCTCTTAATGTAGCTGATGTATTATTGGGACAACCATACTTTTGGAGGTGACATGTTGTGTATGAGTCTAGGCCTTGTGTTGTTATTATTACTTTGGGAAATAAATTTTATAGGATACCAGAGGTACTACTGACTTATGTCATCTCTTTGACTACTGCAAAAAAATGCAGTAATATTGTTTCCCAAACCAGGAAATTTATTTTCCTTACAACTCACTCACAAGGAAAGAATAATATTGTGGCCACAACCTCGAAACAGGGCTCCCCTGCATGGCTGCAGCAAATGGAAAAATTCATGGAGGAATACGAGGACATTTTCTCCTCACTCACAGAGGTTCCTCTACACTGTCAGGATAAGCACTCCATTAATCTGACCTTTGAAGCACTGTCGCCTGATGTTGCCATACCTCATGTGAATACACAGACAAAATCCACACATGTACTATCTGAGGCTGATAAAAAAACCAAATTTACTATACGCATCCAACATGTCTGCTCGTAGGTTCATGACATCTTCGACAAATATAATACCCAGTTCAACAGAATTTGCATCCTCTCATGGAGGATCTCAATGCAATGGATACCATTGCTTCCTAAGGAGGGACGAATGATCCAAGTGGATATCGGTGGCCACCCAACTATTCCATTTGGACCCACACCATCAATTCGTGCAGTTTTTCACTTTCAGATCAACTTACTATTTTTAGCAAGTTTTCAGTTCCTGAAATTTTAGAGCCGTTTGGAGGCTATGATTAGCCACGTGGATCCTGGTGGCCACCCACCAATTCCATTTGAATCCCCACCATCGGTTCTTTCAGTTTTTCAGTTTCGGCACAACTTACTATTTTTAGGAGGTTGTCAGTTACTGAAATTTTGGAGCCGTTTGGAGGCCCTGATGAGCCACATGGATACTGGTGGCCATCCACCTATTCCATTTGAACTCGCACCATCGGTTCTTTCAGTTTTTTCAGTTTCGGCACAACTTACTATTTTTAGCATTTTTTCGGGTTCTGAACTTTTGGAGCCATTTTGAGGCCCTAAATGACGTCTTTTGGGAAAACTGGGAGCAACATGGGTCAATGGAAAAATGTTTCTCACATTAAAATTTTTACTCCTTGGATAGATCTTTCTAACAAGGTATGATGCATGTCAAACAAAGATCGTATGCCAAAGTTACGTCCCCAAGAAGTTGAAACACCAATTCACCCGAACGGGGCCAATAGTTTTGGCGCTTCATCTCCTACGGTTAGGTTTTTGGATGTTCAGGGTTTTGCATTGTTTCTCAAAAATAAATAGGCCTTCAAGCCTCATTGTAACACAATTCAGAGGCATGTAGCCACCACATCTCTTCTTAGAGATAAGAGACCAGCACCCTAGCTATTTAATTTCCATTATGTCTGTAAGCATATTTCTGTTATTTGATATTAATGAAGTGAAGCATTATTTCCATTGCATCTCTGTGTTTATGTCTATTTCTGTATTTTATTGCGTTCCTGCATAAATCCAGATCATGCATATAGGGGTGCAACAATTTGTGAGAATTTTTTTATAAATCTACGATAGTACCCTGCATATCTAGGGAAACTACGTACCTTTGTCTGAGTACAAGGTTTGGCTGCAAATCTACCTATATTCTAGCTACAGAGATGTAGTTTCCTAGGATTACTCCTTCGGTCATCATCATGTGACATCTTTTGTTGCTCAAACATAATTTGGTATCAATACATCGCTCCAATACATTTTCTAGTGTTTGCAATGCTTGATCAAAGTCATCTCCATATGGAGTAAAGTCATCCATGTAAACCTCGAGCCCTTTATTTATTAAATTAGAAAAAATGTTGAGTATTGCCCTTTGAAATGTTTTTGGGGCATTGCATTGTCCGAACAGAAATACCCTATAGGCGAATGTACCCCAGGGGCAGGTAAAGTTCGTTTTATCTTGGTCTTCAGGGGCTATCTGGATTTGATTGTAACCAATGAAACCATTAAGAAAAGATAAGAACTACTTTCCTACCAATGTATCAAGGACTTGATCAATAAAAGGGAGGGGGAAGTGGTCTTTATGTGTTGCTTTATTCATTTCTCTGTAATCCACACAGTTTCGCCACTTACCATTCTTCTTAGGAATGACTACTAGAGGAGAGACCCATGTGCTATCTGAAATAGGATAAATGAAGTTTACATATAGAAAATTTTGTAATTCATCTTTTACAATGTCTTTTAGATGCAGGTTTAACCTCCGCTGAGGTTGCCGAATAGGCCGAGCATCCTTTTCAGTATAAATGTGATGTGTGCATCATTGAGGATCGATACCCTTCATGTCTAGGTAGTCCCAAGTAAAGGATCCCTTATATTTTTGTAAAAATTTAACGAGCTTTTGTTTCTAGTTACTATCTAGGCTACCATTGTTATTTAAAAATTTTCCTGGCTCAATTTCAATTGGCATGTTGTTGCGAACAGCAGTCATGGGTATGTGTTGGTCATAAATTTCTGCTAAGGGGTCCTCTTGTGATTCATTATCAAGAACTTCTTTTAACATTTGGCACTTTAAATTTTCTGAAGTATATGGCTGGTTCATGAATTTATTGATTACATCATCTTCAGTTTGATCTTTGAATTTGAGTGCTTCAACTATTATTAGCGGAGAACACATGTTTTGTTCCCAGTATGTATGCGGTTGTTTGTGAATATTTACAGTGGGAAGACTTTGTTTGGCAGGGGGTATATGAAAATATTATTTATGGCATCTCCTCTAGCAATGGTCATGCTTCCTGTTCGATAGCCTATGTAAGCATTGGTCGTTGCTAACCAAGTTCGTCCCAATATCAGAGGATGTCCATCTAACCTACTTTTTGGGTTAATAACTAAAAAGTCTTCCGGGTACTCCCATGAGTTCACAAAATCCAGGATGTCCTGTAATATACCTTTTGGTTTGATAACATATATGTTAGCAAGTTATAGCAAGGTAGATGTGGGTTCCAAAGTTGTTATACCTAAATTTTCGTAGGTTTCTATAGTTAAGATTTTGATGGCCGCCCCCAAATCAACTAATGTGTTTGAAAATGAGTGGTTAGAGATCTGTACTATGACTATGGGGTTTCGTGGATCCTCGTATTTTACTGGCATTTCTTTACCCAAGAGTAAGTCTGATAATGCCCCCACTACATGAAAAGTTGGTAGAGTCTTTTCTTTCCTCACCTGTTTTTTTCCGCACAGTTCTTATATTGTTTTGGCATAGATAGGAATGTCTTGTATAGCTTGTAGGAGAGGAATTTTAATGAAAAGATTTTTTAATTCCCCTAAGATATCAAAATCTGAAGATACTATTGGTTTAGGTAATGTTAATCTCTCAGGGAATGGAGGGGATGAAATAATAAGGTTTTTAGGATATTTTTGGTCAACTGTGTCCCTCCCCTGCTCTATCTCTATTTTTGTCATAGTTGATTGTTTAGGTACTATTGGAATTTCAGACTCAAATTGTGGTAGGGTCGTATCTTCTTTAGTTGAAATAACACACCCTGATCTCATCCTAAGTTCATTGCATTGCTTCTATTCAGTTTCAGGGTTTGGGTTCTCAACAATCTGGATTAGCTGAACTCGTCTGTTATTCAGATTAGGATTAGGTTGAGATGGCATTTGAGGACGAATAATAGGCTGAGGATTGTGTTGGAATGGGTATGGAGCTGGTAATGTGGGTTTATTCTGCTCCCATGTTCCCATAGGTAAATTGGCCATTCCCAGGGGTCGCTGCCAGTTTTGAGACCAATTTGTATTTTGTGAAGTGGTGGCAGGCCACTAGGACTGATATGGATTATTTTTCCAATAAGGGGGAGAAAAAGAGAAACTTGACCAACTATTTCCTGAAGGGTATTGTGTTGGCCAAGGAGGCATGGAAAATGATTGGGATGGCTTGAAAAAAAAAGATGATTGGCCATGCCATGCTATTCCAGGGTTCTGTTGATTAAATTGTGGAGGAGAAAAGAACTAAGACAAGTCTTGTCACATACCTGGTCGTGCTTGACACTGATGGTGTTAACTCATTAGATACACTGGTTCCGTTTCTTCTTTTCCCTCTTTAAAAACCACTTTCAACCCTGGTAGTGAAGGGAAATGGTCAGTGGCGCGGTCCCTGGTTCAAATAGCACATGTCTAGACCATGTCTAATGGACACTCCCGCTGGCTATGCTTCTTCTGATAACGTGGACAAAAAACAACCAAGTTTTGTTCTGCTAAAGGTTTCTTCTGCTTGGCTTGTAAGACATATAGCTACATTATGAGGGTGCCTAAGAAATCTGTCTTAAAATATTCTAAAATATTACCAAATTCTGCTCTGGTTGCATTGCCACCTGACTGTTTATAATTCCTTGTAGCTGAATCCCGTCTGGTTGGCCTGCTTCGCGTACTACCTCGAGAACACCTGATGCACAATGCAATAATTTCATCATATTATTCTTGATAGATGTCCCCTTTTCCCATTATATTAAGTGTTTTGACCCATTCTTCTTTTATTCCTTTAATCATTGTTGCTTTTAAAATATCTTTAGATAGTGTAGTATATGGAGATATTTTCAAATTATATTGAAATCTTTCAACATATTCTTCTAATGTCTCATTGTATTTTGTAGACATATAGAAGATTTCATCTTTTAGTTCTCGATTCCATAAGTAGTATTTATATTTGTTAAGAAAAGATTATTTCATCTGATCCCAACTATTAATAATTCCTCCACCGAGCCCCATAAACCAATGTAATGTTGTCCCCTTCAAAGTAGATGGAAATAGTTTCAGTTTTTGAGGTCAGTGGTGTAGTCATATCCCCTGCCTAAGACATCAAATTCAAATAAAAATGCATCTGGATCTTTTGAGGTCAGCCCATGGAAGGTGGGGATGTTTTGTAATAGAATGGATTTCATAGGCGCATTTGTGGTCATATCAACAATGGGGTACTCCTATGTTGATGCCCGTCGCTGCTTTTGGTTGTTCACCATCTGATTAAAGATGTGCCAATAATCTTTAGGGATTCCTGATCTGGGGGGGATAATTTGAGTGGAATTAGGGAGTGGATTTGGAGAAGGTCTTGCAGCACTTCCTCGATCTGGGATACTGGGTGTATCTGTCTCAACCACTATCTCAAGGGATCCATGCTCTGGAGTTTTTATCTATACTACACTACTAGTTTCTCCCTCTCCTTCCTGCAAATTGCAAGAATTTCCCTCTCTCAAAGGGTCGGGACTTAAGTGCTCTATAGTTTGAAGGCTTTGTTCAAAACCTTCTGTTTAGCTGTGAATCTCGGCGTAGGCCGCAGATGGTGAGGTTTTTGCCTGAGGACTATAGTAGGACTCTGTGCAGGAATGGTTCTAGGTCCTACGAATGCTTGGGATTCAACCTTCTTAATGATTTCGTCTATATATGTTGTTCTGCCAAGGACCACTGATCCTTTGGGTTTTGTGGATTTAAGTAGGGGATTTTTATCTAATTCTATCTTTTTCTTCCTAGTCATAAAAAAACAAGAACACATATCCTATTAACCTATGCATAATTGCTGAGAAGTAGGCTAGAGAGCAAGCATTTTTCTTGCTAGTATGCAGGTTCTTACCTCTCGTTTTCAATACCCAATTCTTTCACAGCAAAAGGAAAAACATAAATAAAAGACATCACTCTTAAACACTCTCCCCAACAATGACGCCAAAATGTTGGGTCAAGAAGGTGACTATTTTAAAGGTAACATTAATGATTTACATTAATTATCAACCCAGGGAAAGTCTTGTTATTTCAAGAGTGTAAGCAAAATATATGCAAGTGACATCAGAGGTTAACTATTCTAGATTGTTGTAAGAAAAATTGTCTAATTCTCGAAGTTCAATCAAACCAACTTGAAAGTAAACTATGAAATACTTCAGACCAATCAAAGGAGCTAATTCTGTTCTAAGCTTATGCAGAAATAACCACTCAATACTGAAAAGAATAGATTGCAATCGAACAACATGCTTTGATGAATTGAACAACAACCTTAAAGAATTGAACAACAATCCTAATGAATTGAACAACAACCAATTATTTAAGATTTTGCAATGGAATTCTCTATTAATCCACTAATAATATCATTCGGAATTAAACACCAAACCTAATGTTCACAATTATGACAAAAATATTCAAGAATTAACTATATGCAGAATTGAACAACAACCACGATGAAACTAGTCTAATGTATGTAAAAGCATCAACTCCTGATAAAAGAACATGAATGGTAAATCTACTATGGTGAAAAGGAAGTTATAACATATCACGTCTGCGATTAACCAATTAAATGATAATGCTATGAAACGTAAAGGATAATTGAAAATGCAAGTTTCGTAAATAAACGTATATCACTAAATAGCAGGAGAAACCCTAGGGCTGGCCCCGAAGCCTCTAGAAGCCTTCTGCGAAGGAATACTCATAAGTTGTTTATACTGAAAATGCCAATTTCTTCAATAATCAATAAAGCAATACATTAGCACGAACTTGATGATTCTGTCTGAATATGTTTATTAGAAGAAAATTACAATACGTGAACTATCCTTCGTCTCGTTAATCTTTAGCCTTTTATAGCTTAAAGGAGAATCAAATAGAGTAACAGATCCTTCCCATTATGAGATCCTGTCACTTCGTGGCTATTGACTGATCACTCCAAGAGTAGGCATGCCTCTACATCTTCCACTGATTCATAGGAGCCGATATGATTCCGTTCGCTTTCCTTGTCTGCTGTCATTTGGTCATCCTAGTCAACAGTTTGGCTGTTTCACTTCCCTATCAATAAAGACAACAAAAAATCATTTTTTATGCTATTAAAAATATATTTTATCAATAATTCATTCTACCTTACTTTTTCATTATTTCCCTTTACTTTATTGCTAAGATGAAGTAAAAATATATAAAAGTAAATGAAAAATTGTGGTAAAGATAGGGGTAAAGTGTAGCTTCTCCTCGGCCCAACAAATACCATCTTGACATGAAATATTATAATCAAGTCGAATTTCAAGAGGATCGATGACATCAATGGGAAATGATGATTCTCATAGTGCCATTCGAGGATGCCCCTATTGAGGTGGGGATTCATCCAAGGTACTTCCTCCTTCTTGGAAAATGTTTGTTATAGTTGAAAAGAAGGAACCATCAATAGACCGAGATGAGTATTGATGCAAGGGACCAAGGTTTCTAATGTAGAAGGGCGTGGTTTGATGGGTTAACTAAGAATGATGATGAGAAATGGTTATAACTGATGATGGTAGTTAAGTGGCCTGAGGTCCGATCTGTAAATGCGAGTGGTGATAGTCATAACAAAATATGGTGAGGAAATCCCTAGAGTCGGTAGGACATCTAGGGCGGATGTATGGTTGTTATGAGTGTCATGGATGGGTGTGGTAACTAATATGTAGCTCCGACCAAGGGTGATTAGGGACTGCTGCTAGGTGATAAATGTGAATGGATGGGTGGGAGTGCTCTCCTAAAAAATATTTGTATACTTACCAAAAGAATATAGAATGGGTTTGGATGTACAAGCACAGAGACAAGTGCCCCTATAAACATGAAATGATCCATCATTATGGTGTGAGGAGTGTGTTTTGCTGAGGGTGAGGGGCCCATTTGTTGGTATCAATGCGGGGGTGATGAAGCAGACGAAAAAATGTCGCAGATGGTCTATGTTGATGGGGGTGTGATAAGCCAAGTGTGAGAAGTAGTGGTTCGTTTTTTTATCTTCTTGTGAGAATGTTAGCCCGAGAAAGGGGTTTTAACATGATATAGGTAAAAATTGACTTGATGTATGATGGATGAATAAACATGAAGTACTTCCTAGGCTTGGATTTTTATGGCCATGGCTCGAGACTTTTGGTGTATGGTCTACATGAATGATGGATGTCATCGAGGGTAAGGTTCTAATGACCTGTAATGGTGCTTATCATGTGCAAGGTGGGGTGATGATAAACGTGGTCAGGTGAATGAAACCTATGGTTGATTTCTTTGTAGAAATGACGTCAGGATATGCAAAGCTTCTTTAGGGAGCCTATCATGCTAGGGGTAGAATGATACCTACTCTTGTACCTTTGTTGGCTAGGACATATGGTGATTCAGCATGCTTGTAAAACCCGCAATCAATACCCCAAGTAAAATATTATTTTTCATACAAACATATTTGAAATAATTTGAATGTAAATAAATGAGAGAGGGCATACCTATTGTGACTAAAATTGACTTTTTCTAATATTTGAATTTATGGGGCCTAGCTTGAACATGATGAAGCATTGATCATTGTATTTCTCATAGTTTTGAAAACAGGCATTCTGAGCTCCAGTTATGGTCTGTCAAATAATGAGAAAAGGGCTATATATATGGGCCAATATGGCTCATTTCAACTCATTTGTGTCTTTTGAGAGTTTGAGGTCAGAGCTGAGCCCCTATTCCCAATATTTTCTTACCGTTGCAGTCATCTTGAGTACCCAAGATTCTTGCCGTCAGTGTCAGGTAGGGCCCTAAATGTCCAACTTTTCAATTTTGTCATTTTCTTGCATGGGGGGTCCACACAAATATGGATTTGTATGGACTTTATACTCCTTTTTTTACTCGATCGCACAAGCGATCAAGGTAGACTTGTGCAGTCCTTGCGCAGAAGGAAACTTTAGCACTAGGTCATCACGACTGGGAAAAATATTATGCGATGGACTGCGAGTTTGTATCAGATACAGATATGCAGTCATCACACTTGAGCTCTGCACAGGAGCGATAGGGTCCAATTTTTTATTTTTTTTAAATTTTTTGGGTTTGAAAGATTGATTTTTTATTTTTTCTCTGGTGACAGGATGTTTTGTGGGAGTGAGATGGACCAAATCTCCATTCCGCTGTGGCTCAAGACCCCGGTTCTCGGGGGGTTTTGGTGCAATATATGTTGCTCAAATTTCTATAGAACAACCTGTTGAGGTCGCAGGGTGGATTTCTATGCTACTTGGTCCATTGTTGGAACAGGAGATGGAATGTTATGGTGTTGTGCTGCAGAGATGTTGTCATCCATCCGAAGACCGACGTTTCCTTTGTGACTGGTCTACTACCTCAAGGAGAGGATCTTTAGTACCTACTCCTTACTAGGGGAGTGAACATCCATCGTTGGGCTCAGGATCATTGTGGTATTGATACGATTACTCAGGGATGTGTTTGTGTGAGCTTTATGATGGAATTGACTAAGAGGGTTTCCCTGGCGATGATAGTTCACCTATCAGGGTCATCAATGCCTCATCAAGTGTCGGGCCCACATATTGCAGTTTTGCACTGGATTTGGGCCGGTCACTTCTATGACTAGGCTCGTTATGTCTACCAAGGCATGGTGACACAACTGGGCAAGGCCCAAAGGGGGACCACTAAGGTCTTTTCCTATGTGATTATCCTTGGAAACATCATGTATGAGAGGGTAGTGATGCTTAGGCCTTTTGTGGCAGTGCCCCTGGATCCTCTGAGGGATCCTAGGATGTGGCGGTGGGCACCTGTGATGCCTTGAGTTGGACGAGGAGAGGTGGGTAGCTATTGTGATGTATGGATTGAGGCGTGGTTTGAGTCGAACCCGCAAATGTTTTTGGACTACCCATACTTGACGATGGATTTCTAGGGGCACCCGGATATGGGTCTTCCTGCAGGTTATGCATGGGGCCCAACAGGTATGAATTTTGATGCTTTTCTGCGTTTTTGAGGATTTTTATTATATATAGATCTAGATGTCTTGGATGGTGACTCTGATCCTATTTTTGGTTTCTCTTTCAGATGTGGGATTTGCATGGCGTTCTACTGCCCACTTGGTGGGTAATTAACCCTTGAGGAGGGTCCCAGTTGGGGCTTGTCAGGCCCAGGTTGGGAGGCAGGGGGTGTAGGAGGCCCTTCAGGGGAGGGCATCAGCACTGCAACTTCCAGTGGGGATGCTGCTCTCCTTGCCTATGTTGAGGCGTTGGAGGCATGGTAGCGACGGTCGAGGAGAAGTTGGTTGCTTCCAACGTTAGAGTGTTGGTGGCAAAGGTTGTTGACGCTCGTGCAACAGGTTTAGCTGACTCATGGAGTTGGTTAGAGAGGTTGACCTAGGGTATTCTGACCTGGGGGTTCTTTTATGATTTGGACGATGTCTGGCTCGAGATAGTGATGGCTCGAGAGAGGGCGCATCACCCGCATTTGTGTTGTGCGGAACTTGCGATTTTGTTTGTTGCACCTCTATTATCACCAGGTGAAACTATGGGTCCAGAGGACCCACTAGGATCGACTCAGCCCTAGATGTTTTTTGTATGGTTAGGGAAATTGCCCATTATGAGGATGCTTCCCTATTTTGATGACATGTATATTTTTGGTTGACATGATGGTCAGGGACATGTTTTGTATACTGGGACTCATATATTTTTTTATGTATATATGTGAGATGTATATTTTTGCAGCTCTGATGATGTGTCTATGGTTATTATTTGTGTTTATGATGGATGTTATGTACCTATGATAGATATTTATGTTTTATGCCTGGCTTTTTAAAAATGATGGTTTATATGAGATGCATTCCAGTCTAGGATATGGTTAGCTATGGTGTTGGGCCGCTAATATGTTATTATTATTATCACTTTTTAACACCTATTTCATCCATTTCTACTCTTCTTTATCACATCATTTATCATGATTTATCATATAATTCCATATTATAACTATTTATGCTCTTATGGATAAATATTATTTCCTCTCCTTTATTTTTAATAAATTGATGATTATTATGCATGATTTTATCAATAATGGTTTATTAATATATTTTGTAACATCACTCACCATTTTAGCCTCCAAGATATTTTCCAGATTGCAGATTTGATCTCAGCACATCATCAAATATTTCAATTCATAAATTCGCTGGAATAAGAAGTGCTAGTTTTGCGTTGGACATTCTGGGCAAATGGAAAAGAATCTGGAAAATATGAAACATGGGTTTTGTCCAGAACGGACCGAATTAATTTTATTAGAAAATGGTTTTCCCAAATTCGGTCTGTATTAAGAGAAACATAAGGTTCTCTAAGGACAATTTTCCTCGATTCATTGTTGCGACTGTTTTCCAAATTATCTCAGTTGCAAATCCAAATTTGACTTGTTCTTGTTGAATGATTGATGGAAATATATTTTCTTGATGATCAAGTTGTTGAGAACGATCCAATTTTTTTATGAGGGATCACATTTACTATTTACTTTCTCCTTTTTCTGATTATAAAAGGAGAGCATGTATTGCCATTAGGGGGAGATTTCCTTTTGTAATTTTCAGAATTTTTCATCGACTCTTGTTAATTAAAACAGAGTATGATTGCTTGTAAACTATGCTACATATGAATAATACATAAATTCGGTTGTTGTTCCACTATTTGATACTGGAGTAGTTCGGAAGTGCTCCACTAGGGGCAAAGGGCCCAACCTTGGTGGATCCACTTGCCATCTGTATTATTATCTTTCAATTATAGTTGTGTCACGGTTTGCATTTATTTTCATTATAGTTTCAAGTTTAATAGTTTACTGTTTTATTGCTTTATAATCTTGGTGTGTTGCATTGTTGAATTGCATTACCGTTCCTTTCCAATTTAACAAGAATCTTGATCCCTATATAACTTATCTTGGTATGCTTTAACAGAGCTTCGTTGTTCAGCATTTGCTGTTCCATTCCATTTGTTGTTTTGTTCTGATTGCTATTCATTTCGGATTGTTGTTCAATAGAATTTGTTGTTCAAATCCATTAGATAGAGTTTGTTGTTCAATAGAATTTGTTGTTCAATTCCATTAGATAGAGTTTGTTGTTCATTTCATTTGCTGTTCAATTCCAGTAAAATAGATCTGCAGTTAATTTCAATTAATTAGTTTACAGTTTATTTCATACCTGCAAATAGTTTGGTTTTTCTTTTGAGAGCTTTCCTAGTTTACTTTCATTAGCAGCATTAGTGATTTAGTTCAGTTACCATTTGATTTATTTAGTGTGGAGTGTAAGATCATCAATTGTAAAGGACATTGGTTATTACTACCTACATTCTCAGATTGATTGTCTTGTTCTTATTTGATTTCAATTACATCAGTTGCCAAAGGAAAGAGTTATTACTACTGCATCCTTGACTGATGATTGTTGAGTGAAGTGATTGAATTTCAGAACATTGAGCTTCATATTGTTGTAATTAGATTTCATTTTCAAGCATCCATTTATTCTTGTATTTGAAAGATCTATACTACATTTTAAGAAACATTACTCTCTGGGATTATATCATGTAAATATTGTGTACACTCTTGAAATAAGAGGACTTGCCCGGGTTGATAATTAATGTGGGATAAATAGGAGTTTTAAAAGGCACCTTTTAGCATCCAAAATTTTAGCGTCGTTGCTCGGGAGAGTGTTGCCATTTCACACAGAGTGATGTATGTTTGTTGTTTGTCTGCTGTGAAAGAATTGAGTATTAAAAACGGAAGGTAAGAACCTGCGTAACGAGCAAGTAAAGTGCTTGCTCCTCCACCCACTTTTCAACAGAATTGCTAGGAATTTAAGGTAGAAATGAACGTTTGTATTTTAAAGGTAAAATTTTTGTTAAAAATATTGTAATTCCACTCGAGTGGTGATGTAAGCACCACCCATTTCACTAACCAATTGATAGGAACATTGGAAGGAGGATCCTTAAAGAAACACATGAAAAACATCTTCTATTATGGTAAGAAATGACTCACATTGCAACTTTTGAATTCCCTATCAAAGATCTAGGAGGAGTGACACAAATGCACATAATTCCCCCATTGTCTCTATCAAATTTTCATGGTTTGACAAATGAATATCCAGATACATTCTTATTTGAGTTTGAAATACTTTGTAGAGGATATGATTATTGTACTAATGATAAAAGATTGAAAGTGTTTCCTCTTACTCTAAAAGGAGCAGCTCTCTGATGGTTCATGAGCCTAGGTGGGAACTGCATCCAAACATGGGAGGACATGAAGAACATATTCTTGAATAAGTACCAAGACTACTGCAATCCAATGAAGATATTTTCGGTATGATACAAGAGGAAGATGAAATCTTGGAGAACTATGTAGAGCGATTTCAATATAACCTTAAAAAATAAAAGCATAAGCATTTGGAAAAGGAAATCTTGAAAACACTCATTCTTAAAGGAATCAAAGATGAATTTTCAGAACCCTTAAATCTGATAGGAAAAGGTGATGTTTTTCAGTTATCATATGATGATGTTTTTGAATTGTGCATAAGGTATTCAAGAGGAATTTCCAAGGCTGGTAAAAATTCTAGAGAAGTTTATTCTTTCTTTTCCAAATTTACTACAAGAACAAGAGACATAAGAGATGAAATCAATATTTAATTTGAAAATTTTAAATATGATTTCATTAACTCTCTAAATTCACAATTGAATGTTTTGCAGGTTCAAAAAAATCAAGAATTTGATGAAGTGTTTTTCTTTCATTGACAAAAATAACATCCCATAGATACTCACTCTTTCTTATCTAGGATGGAAGTAGCATATCAAAGAGACGGGGAAGCTGCAACAAGGTCAAAACTATGGAAATCGTGGCCTACAGGTATGGTTCAAAACACTTCCTCTCCATTCTCTTACTTGCATAATCCATTATGGAATACTCATATGTTAGGGCAACCATGTCAATCTCAATATAAATACCACCAATATTGTCTACAAGTTTGGCCTTCATCTTGTAGCACAAACACATCTTCCAGCTCTTCCACAAAATCTTGCTTGCTTATCAAAATCATCCATTCAATCCAATCAACTACATCATCAAAATGCTCCATTCCCGACATAATTTCCTGCTCAACTTATTCCACACCCTCGCCATAATAAACTAGTGCAACATGCTTACAGTGTTGAACTGCAAAATTTATCCACCCTTCCCACCCATTCTATCTCATATGCACCATTGGAGAAAACTTATACCGAGATTCATAATGTATCAAATCCAAAAATTGTAGAGGTTATGAAAGAAAATGAGGTTTCTTCTAGCCTGCATCAACAAGTTGTTTTAAACACTCAAGAACTTCATGATATGATGGCTATGGGAAATCAATAAAGTAAGGTATACCTTGAAGATTGGTTCCACTCCATTTTTTTGCAGCATTACTCCATACTTCAACAATTTTTGGCACCATCTTTTCAAGGGAAGTTGGCTTCTCATACCCTAATTTTTATTAACATGCATTTTTCAAATTTGGGTATATACATACTTGAAACCTTATTTAGAAAATGGTTACACTGGAAATACACTTATACGTAATCATATTCATTTTCCAAATCAGAGAAAGCTAGTAAAAAAATAAAATAAATAAGGAAATAAAATAAACACATTTTTTTATTTTGTTTTTGTAAAAATAGTTGTTTTTGTTGCAACACGCTGTGGAAATCAACATTGATGATAAATATTTTAATTTATTTGTGTATGTATATGAATTATATTGAAAATAACAATTCTACAAACACTTATATTCATTTTTATCACCAATATGGAAAGATTACTTGAATATCATATTTTTTTGGCCTGCGGGCTTGATGAAATTTCTAAAAACAGAGTTGGGACAGTCATGTTTTGAGGGACAAAAAGTGAATATTTTTAAAACCTATTTCTATCCTAAGTAGCCCTTGATGTATAATTTTCAACCCAATTTGAATCACTCAATTTGGATTTGAAACGAAAAAATTATAACCAAACATTGACAGGGCGTCTAGTAGGCAGCTCAAAAACAGATTTGGGACAATCAGTTTTTGGAGGCCTAAATGACTATATTTTTAAAACCTGTTTCTATCGTATATTCTTCTATGAATCTAGTTTACAATGCAAATTGAATCACTCGATTTCGATATCATATGAGTAATTTATGACCAAAATACTGACTGCTTATCATAAATCAGCATTCTTAAAACTCTGTTTTTCCAGCTGTTCATTAAAGTATTTGACCCATCAATACTTATTTTCTTCAAAACCTATTTTTATTGGAGATAAATAAATGAATCTACTTTAATCTCAAATTTTAATCGGTTCAATCCACCATCAAATGAAAAATCTATGCTTGAAATATCAACTGTTGGTCTGAGCTGGAAAATCGAAAATGACTCTATTATGCAGGTTGTTTTAAGAAAATTTAACATACCATTACATGGAATTTTTAAAACCTGTTTCTACTGGAGACATGTATCTGAATTCACTTTCATTTGGCTTTGGAATCACTCAAATCGGACGAAAAACAAAGAATTTATAATTGATAACACTGCTGGTTAATATGATTGGCCATTACTCTCCTGCAGGTAATAAATTAATTTTGTCCATGGATTTGTTTTACAGAGTAACTAATTATTAGTTTTTTTTCATAATTCTTGGACTAGGGGAGCCCTATCACCTCTCTTTCTCCATGATTTAATGTTTTATTACAGGTAGACACTCGTTTTTTGTAGGTCTTAGCAGAACAAAGAATATCAATTTATGGACGAGCGATTCTTGAAAGAAATTTTAGTGAAGCAAGGGCATTTCATCCAGTTCATTACCTAACATATTCATAATAGAAGAAATGAAGAATTGGTTTCTATTTGAATATTCATGTCACTGCCGCCAAAACATTTTTAAAAAAAGATCATTTTTTTCCATTAACAGATTGATATTCCCTTAGTAAATAACATTATAGTTGTTGTAACTTAATAAAGTGTTGTTTATTTTCTGATTTATTTTATGTTTTTGTGTTTCAGGTGTTGATCCTTTCAAATTGTAGTTTCCACTCCATTGACAATTGAACAATAAGGACCCCAACATGCAAGTTTCAATTGCAGAAGGCAATTATTCGGCAGCACCAATTCTGTAAAAAAAGTACTTTTTCTTGAAACCTGTACATAAATCTGCCTTTCTATTTGATTGGATTTGCTTGAAAATAGATTGTACATTAGTTTTGTTCTTTCCTCTATTTTTTTCCTTTTCTGTTCCCTACAGTAATTTCTGCATGCATTTTCTTTGCTATTGGGAACAACACTTTTTTGTGTGTCTTTATTTTTCATGTTGTTCCTCTTAAGGAACAGAATTCGTCCCTCTCAAGGAACAACAATCTTCCGTGCTTATATTTGTTTGTTGTTCCTCTTAGAAACAGTAGTTGTTCCTCTTAAGAAACAACGCGTTTGTGTGTTTTTTTTTGCTGTTCCTTTTAAAAGGAACAACATTTATGTTGATTGTTTTTGTTGTTCCTTTCAAAAGGAACAACACTTTTGCAGCGTGATTTTGCTGTTCCTTTCTGAAGGAACAACAGTTTTTGCCGCTTGTTTTTGTTGTTCCTTTTCAAAGGAACAACAATTTTTGTCGCTTGTTTTTGTTGTTCCTTTCCAAAGGAATACAATTTTTCCCGCTTGTTTTTTATGTTCCTTTCAAAAGGAACAACATGTTTTTTACCAACTATTTTTGCTGTCCCTTATCAAAGGAACAACATTCCCGCGGATTATTTTTGTTGTTCCTTTCAAAAGGAACAACATTTTTTTTTTCTGATTGTTTCTGCAGTTCCTTTCAAAAGGAACATCATTTTCGCAGATTGTTTTTGTTGTTCCTCTTAAGGAACAACAATTGTTCCATCTAAGGAACATCACTTTTTGAGTGCATTTTTCTTGTTTTAGAACAGCATTTTGAGAATTTTTGTGAATTCTTCATGACTCTTTTAAAGGCAAACATACAATTTATGCAAGGACACAAAAATCAGAGGTTACTAGAATCAGCAAATCAAGAAAAACTGTAATTTTTAAGAAATTTTTTTGTAGTGATAAGAAAAGGAAAAGACACAACTATCTATATCACTTTGTTGTCTTTATTTTCACTAAAATTAATATGATCGGTTATCTTCATCATGTTGGTTATTCCCTAAATCTTCATAACTCTCTTTGATTTTTATTTATTGAATAAGAATAAGGGCATACTTTCTCTATTGAGATGTTCAGACTTCTTCCACCATCCCTACTCTTAAGGAGTGTTGAGCCATTCTCTATACATAAATAGAGAAGTGCTACATTTAAAAAAAAAGAAAAAAAAAATCTATATATGATTACTAACAATTCTATGATATGGCAGATGGAGGATAGGGGGTCTCATCAAGAGCCAACCTACCATGATCATAAGGGAGCAGTGAAGTGGCATTACCATTATGGCCACCACACCAGGGATATGATCCAATGGATAACTCAGAAAAATAAAAAGTCCTTGGAACATGAGGTCTCATCACGAGCCGGCTTGCCCACCTTTCACTCATTCTTGGTGAATGGTAATGTGATTCATCTGGTTCCCAAGCCAACATAGTGGCCTCCATCATGACATCACACGGCGCTTTCCTAGGCATAAATAAATAATAATGGTTCCAAGGGTGAGAAAGCAACTTTGTCAAGGTTATAGACACCTACGGGCAACAGAGCTCTGCTGATGGTATTGGAGTTATATTTTTCACAAATCAATAGTAATGATAAACTCTTTTCTTATATCTTTATCTAATATCAAATGAGAGTATGCTCCTAAAACCTTTGCTCAGAACCTTTTATGCATGAAATTTATTTATAAATCGATCATAATGGCTTATGTGGATAATTACCATATAAGTACTTTTTTCACATCAGCTGTCCTTTTCCCTTATTTTCGAATCATTACATAAACATTTCCATATCTACTCATTATTTCAAAATATGTATTTATTTCAGTAATGCGATAATTTGTTGATCATATCATACGTATATATACCTTTCAATGTTGTACAATTATTATGCAATACATTGCTCTTTTATTTTTCGGTCGAGGGTGACCTATTATCTTTCAGGGGGGGCACGGATGCCTTTTAAATATGCTTGCATGTGGGTTGAACCCTAATATTCATACTGCATTTCTACAGAAGTTTTTCTGATTGAACTTTTGGCATACATCTTATCTGTTTCTCTTCAAAATTAACACTGTGGATTCAAGAAAATTGCATGCAGCATCGCCATTTGGTTATAGGAGAACAAGAAGTATGGGGGGGAATTCTATTCACAGCACGACCACACTATTGCAACTAACAGCAAAGGCTCGCGCAACTCGTGAACGCGCACAATTATTCATACATTATGTGCTTGCATGGCTTCCACTTTTTGCATCACTTTCAGTATCCACTCAGCCTACATCAGCTTCAACAAATGTCAGTTCCTACATGTCATTCCACATTTTTTTCGGAGGTAACACTTGAGGTAAAATATCATAATTTTCTGATTTATTACGAATTTAGGAGAATTTCATGAAAATCCATTGAGCATTATTTATCATCATTCATTCCACATATTTACCACTTACCATTTTTCAGAGACATCTTATCTTTTAGTTTAGGGGAGTGTTGTTTTCCTTCATTTCTTTCTTATGACCATGTCAGTAATATTCTTTATCATCCATTAATATTCTTATTCATTCTCAACACCTCTCTTATTCCATGTTGTTTTACACCAAGCATAGATTTGAACAAATTGTAACAACCACCTCTCTTTGTTTTCAAGCATTGCATGAGGAAATGCTAATTCTTCAGTTTGGGGGAGGAATTGCTACACATGATAGATGTTTTCTACTTTCTTTCTTGTTTAAGGCATACAATTTCATTTTTATACAGTGCGGAAATTGATTTGCATATATCTTTAAAACTATGAACTAAATTTTTGTGATTTCTGGATAACAAAGAAGTATCATTAAAATACACAAACCCAGATAATTTTATACTAAATAAATTCATAAAATTTCAAAAATTATGCACTATCACCTATAGCCATTTTGTTTATATCTCATGATCTGTGCATCAAAACAATCTGATTGTTGAGAAAATGGTTAATGAAATTTGTTGTTACTTATATCACATTTTTCTGCAACTTCATATACATATAGTTGAATGTCAACTGTAAAAATTGTTACGCCTTCATCAAGATTGCTAAAATTTAATATTCATTATTTGAGGAAAAATTCATTTGTTCCATCCATTTCATGAGTTGGGATGAACAATTTTTTTTGCTTGGTTAACACATGGGTTTTGTCTTTGGGTTGCATGAGGACATGCAATATATTCAGTTTTGGGTTGCATGAGGGCATGCAATATATTCAGTTTGAGGGTATGTTGGGCCGTTAATATGTTATTATTATTATCACTTTTTAACACCTATTTCATCCATTTCTACTCTTCTTTATCACGTCATTTATCATGATTTATCATATAATTCCATCTTATAAGTATTTATGCTCTTATGGATAAATATTATTTCCTCTCCTTTATTTTTAATAAATTGATGATTATTATATATGATTTTATCAATGATAGTTTATTAATATATTTTGTAACATCACTCACCATTTTATCCTTCAAGATATTTTCCAGATTGCAGATTTGATCTCCAACACATCATCAAATATTCCAACTCAGAAATTCACTGGAATAAGAAGTGTCAGTTTTTCATTGGACATTCTGGGCAAATGGAGAAGAATCTGGAAAATCAAAAACATGGGTTTTGTCCAGAACAGACCGAATTAACTTTCGTAAAGAATGGTTTGCCCAAATTCGGTCCGTATTAAGAAAAACGGAAGGTTCTCTAAGGACGATTTTTAGAGATTCACTGTTATGCTCGTTTTCCAAATTATCTCAGCTGCAAATCCAAATTCGACTTGTTCCTGTTGAATGATTGATGGAAATATATTTATTTGTTGATCAAGTTGTTGGGAATAATCTAATTTTTTTATGAGGGATCACATTTACTATTTACTTTCTCCTCTTTTTGATTATAAAAGGAGAGCATGTATTGCTACTAGGGGGAGATTTCCTTTTGTAATTTTCAGAATTGTTCATTGACTCTTGTTAATTAAAATAGAGTACGATTGCTTGTAAACTCTGCTACATATGATTAAAACATAAATTCGGTTGTTGTTCCACTATTTGATACTGGACTAGTTTGGCAGTGCTCCATTAGCGGCAAAGGGCCCGACCCTGGTAGATCCACTTGCCATCTATATTATTATCTTTCGATTATAGTTGTGTGACGATTTGAATTTGTTTTCATTACAGTTTCAAGTTTAATAGTTTATTGTTTTATTGCTTTATAATCTTGGTGTGTTGCATTGTTGAATTGCATTGTCGTTCCTTTCCAATTTAACAAGAATCTTGATCCCTGTATAACTTATTTTTTTATGCTTTAAACGAGCTTCATTGTTCAGCATCTATTGTTCCATTCCATTTGTTTTTCCATTTTGATTGATGTTCATTTCGGATTTCTGTTCAATAGAATTTTCTCTTCAAATCCATTAGATAGAGTTTGTTGTTCAATAGAATTTTTTGTTCAATTCCATTAGATAGAGTTTGCTGTTCATTTCATTTGTTGTTCAATTCCAGAAAAATAGATCTGTTATTTATTTCAATTAATCAGTTTACAGTTTATTTCATACCTGCAAAGAGTTTGGTTTTACTTTTGAGAGCTTGCCTAGTTTACTTTCATTAGCAGCATTAGTGATTTAGTTCAGTTTCCATTTGATTGCTTTAGTGTGGACTGTAAGATCATCAACTGTAAAGGACATTGGTTATTACTACCTATGTTCTCAGATTGATTGTCTTGTTCTTATTTGATTTTAGTTACATCAGTTGCCAAAGGAAAGAGTTATTACTACTACATCCTTGAGTTGCCAAAGGAAAGAGTTTCAGGTGTTTATCCCTTCAAATTATAGTTTCTGCTCCATTGGCAATTGAACAATAAGGACCCCACCATGAAAGTTTCAATTGCAGAAGACAATTCTTCAGCAGCATCAATTCTGTAAAATTTTATTTTTTCTTGAAACTTGTACATAAATTTGCCTTTCTATTTGATTGGATTTGCTTGACAATAGATTGTACATTAGTTTTGTTCTTTCCTCTATTTTTTCCTTTGTTGTTCCCTATAGAAATTTCTGCGTGCATTTTTTTCGCTGTTGGGAACAACACTTTTTTGTGTGCCTTTATTTTTCATGTTGTTCCTCTTAAGGAACAACAATATTGAGTGCTTATATTTGTTTGTTGTTCGTCTTAAGAAACAATAGTCATTCCTCTTAAGAAACAACGCGTTTGTGTGTTTATTTTTGTTGTTCCTTTCAAAAGGAACAACATTTCTGTTGATTGTTTTTGTTATTCCTTTCAAAAGGAACAACAGTTTTGTTGTTCCTTTCAAAAGGAAAAACACTTTTTCTGCGTGATTTTGCTGTTCCTTTCAAAAAGAACAACAGTTTTGTTCTTCCTTTTTGAACGAACAACAATTTTTGCCTCTTATTTTGTTGTTCCTTTGGAAAGGAACAACAGTTTTTGCCGCCTGTTTTTGTTGTTCCTTTCCAAAGGAACAAAATTTTTCCCGCTTGTTTTTGTTGTTCCTTTCAAAAGAAACAATATGTTTTTTTGCCAACTGTTTTTGCTGTCCCTTTTCAAAGGAACAATATTTCCGCGGATTGTTTTTGCAGTTCCTTTCAAAAGGAACAATATTTTTTTTATTTTTTGTTATTTATTTATTTTTTATTTTTCCGCCGATTGTTTTTCCTGTTCCTTTCAAAATGAACAACATTTCCGCATATTTTTTTTTGTTGTTCCTCTTAAGGAACAACAATTGTTCCATCTAAGGAACAACACTTTTTTAGTGTATTTTTCTTGTTTTAGAACAACATTTTGAGGGTTTTTGTGAATTCTTCATGACTCTTTTAAAGGCAAACATACAATTTATGCAAGGACACAAAAATTAGAGGTTACTAGAATCAGAAAATCAAGAAAAATTGTAATTTTTAAGAAATTGTTTTGTAGTGATAAGAAAAGGAAATGACACAACCATCTATATCACTTCACTATCTTTATTTTCAGTAAAATTAATATGATCGGTTATCTTTATCATGTTGGTTCTTCCCTAAATCTTCATAACTTTATTTGATTTTTATTTATTGAATAAGAATAAGGGCATACTTTTTCTATTGAGATGTTCAGACTTCTTCCACCATCCCTACCCTTAAGGAGTGTTAAGCCATCTTCTGTACATAAATAGGAAAGTGCTACATAAAAAAAAAAACTCTATATGATTATTAACAATTCTATGATATGGCAGATGGAGGATAGGGGGTCTCATCAAGAGCTAACCTACCATGATCATAAGGGAGCAGTGAAGTGGAATTCCCATTATGGCCACCACACCAGGGATATGATCCAATGGAAAACTCAGAAAAATAAAAATTCTTTGGAACACGAGGTCTCATCACGAGTCGGACTGCCCACCTTTCACTCCTTCCTAGTGAATGGAATTGTGATTCATCTGGTTCCCAAGCCAGCACAGTGGCCTCCATCATGACATCACACAACACTTCTCTAGGCATAAATAAAGGATAATGGTTCTAAGGGTGAGAAAGCAACTTTGTCAAGGTTATAGACACCCGTGGGAAATACAGCTCTACTGATGGTATTGGAGTTATATTTTTCACAAATCAATAGTAATGATAAACCCTTTTTTGCATATCTTTATCTAATATCAAATGAGAGTATGCTCCTAAACCCTTTGTTCGGAACCTCTTATGCATGAAATTTATTTATAAATCGATCATAATGGTTTATGTGGATAATGACCGCATAAGTACTTTGTTCACATCAGCTTTCATTTTCCCTTATTTTCGAATCATTAAATAAACATTTTCATATCTACTCACGATTTCAAAATATGCATTGATTTCAATAATGTGATAATTTTTTGATCATATCATACATATGTATGTCTTTCCATGCTGTACAATTGATGTGCAGTACGCTTCTCTTCTAATTGCTGGTTGAGGGTGACCTATCATCTTTCAGGGGGGGTCACAAATGCCTTTTAAATATGCCTGCATGTGGGTCGAATCCCATTATTCATACTGCATTTCTACATAAGCTTTTCTGATTGAAATTTTGGCATACATCTTATCTGTTGCTCTTCAAAATTAACATTATGGATTAAAGAAAATTGTAAGTAGAATCGTGATTTGGTTATAGGAGAACAAGAAGTATGGGGGGGGGAATTCTATTCGCAGCATGACCACACTATTGCAACTAACAAAAAAGGCTCGTGCAACTCGTGAATGCGCACAATTATTCAAACATGATGTGCTTGCATGGCTTCCACGTTTTGCATCACTTTCAGTATCTGCTCAGTCTACATCAGCTTCAAAAAATGCCAGTTCCTACATGTCATTCCACATTTATTTTCGAAGGTAGTACTTGAGGTAAAATAGCATAATTTTCTGATTTGTTACGAATTTAGGAGAATTTCATGAAAATCCATTGAGCATTATTTATCATCATTCATTCCACATCTTTACCACTTCCCATTTTTTAGAGACATCTCATCTTTCAGTTTAGGAGAGTGTTGCTTTCCTTCATTTCTTTCTTATGACCATGTCAGTAATATTCTTTATCATCCATTGATATTCTTATTCATTCTCAACACCTCCCTTATTCTATGTTGTTTTACACTAAGCATAGATTTCAACATATTGTAACAACCACTTCTCTTTGTTTTCTAGCATTGCATGAGGACATGATAATTCTTCAATTTGGGGGAGGAATTACTACACATGATGGATGTTTTCTACTTTCTTTCTTGTTTAAGGCATACAATTTCATTTTTATACAGTGCAGAAATTGATTTGCATATATATTTAAAACTATGAACTGAATTCTTGTGATTTCTGGATAACAAAGAAGTATCATTAAAATACATGAACTCAGATAATTTCACGCTAAATTAGTTCATAAAATTTCAAAAATTATGCACTATCACCTACAACCATTTTGTTTATATCTCATGATCTGTGCATCAAAACGACCTGATTTTTGAGAAAATGGTTAATGAAATTTGTTGTTACTTATATCACATTTTTCTGCAACTTCATATACATATAGTTGAACGTCAACTATAAAACTTGTTACGCCTTCAACAAGATTGCTAAAATTGAATATTCATTATTTGAGGAAAAATTTATTTGTTCCATCCATTTCATGAGTTGGGATGAACAATTTTTTTTGCTTGGTTAACACATGGGTTTTGTCTTTCGGTTGCATGAGGATATGCAATATATTCAGTTCTGGGTTGCATGAAGACATGCAATCTATTCAGTTTGGGGGTATGTTGGGCCGCTAATATGTTATTATTATTATCAATTTTTAAATCCTATTTCATCCATTTCTACTCTTCTTTATCACATCATTTATCATGATTTATCATATAATTCCATCTTATAACTATTTATGCTCTTAAGGATAAATATTATTTCCTCTCCTTTATTTTTAATAAATTGATGATTATTATGCATGATTTGATTAATGATGGTTTATTAATATATTTTGTAACATCACTTACCATTTTAGCCTCCAAGATATTTTCCAGATTGTAGATTTGATCTCCAGCACATCATCAAATATTCCAACTCAGAAATTCGCTGGAATAAGAAGTGTCAGTTTTTCGTTGGACATTTTGAGCAAATGGAGAAGAATCTGGAAAATCCGAAACATGGGTTTTGTCCAGAACGGACCGAATTAACTTTATCCATAGAATAGTTTTCCCAAATTTGGTCTATATTAAGATAAATGGAAGGTTCTCTGAGGACGATTTTCCTAGATTCACTGTTGCGATCGTTTTCCAAATTATCTCAGCTGCAAATCCAAATTCGACTTGTTCCTGTTGAATGATTGATAGAAATATATTTTCTTATTGATAAAGTGTTGGGAACAATCCAATTTTTTAATGAGGGATCACATTTACTATTTACTTTCTCCTCTTTCTAATTATAAAAGGAGAGCATGTATTGCCATTAGGGGAAGATTTCCTCTTGTAATTTTTAGAATTGTTCATCGAATCTTGTTAATTAAAATAGAGTACGATTGCTTGTAAACTTTGCTACATATGATTAATACATAAATTTGGTTGTTGTTCCACTATTTGATACTGGAGTAGTTCGGCAATGCTCCACTAGCGGCAAAGGGCACGGCCCTGGTGGATCCACTTGCCATCTATATTATTATCTTTCGATTATAGTTGTCTGACGGTTTGCATTTATTTTCATTACAGTTTCAAGTTTAATAGTTTACTGTTTTATTGCTTTATAATCTTGGTGTGTTGCATTGTTGAATTGCATTATCGTTCCTTTCCAATTTAACAAGAATCTTGATCCCCGTATAACTTATCTTGTTATGATTTAACAAAGCTTTGTTGTTCATCATCTGCTGTTCCATTCCCATTTTTGTTCCATTCTGATTGCTGTTCATTTCGGATTGTTGTTCAATATAAGTTGTTGTTTCAAATCCATTAGATAGAGTTTGTTGTTTAATAGAATTTGTTCAATTCCATTAGATAGAGTTTGTTGTTCATTTCATTTGCTTTTCAATTCCAGCAAAATAGATCTGCTGTTCATTTCAATTAATTAGTTTACAGTTTATTTCATACTTGCAAAGAGTTTGGTTTTTCTTTTGAGAGCTTTCCTAGTTTACTTTCATTAACAGCATTAATGATTTAATTCAGTTTCCATTTGATTGCTTTAGTGTGGAGTGTAAGATCATCAACTGTAAAGGACATTGGTTATTACTACCTACGTTCTCAGATTGATTGTCTTGTTCTTATTTGATTTCAATTACATTAGTTTCCAAAGGAAAGAGTTATTACTATTTCATCCTTGACTGATGATTGTTGAGTGAAGTGATTGAATTTCAGAACATTGAGTTTCATATTGTTGTAATTAGATTTCATTTTCAAGCATCCATTTATTCTTGTATTTGAAATATCTATACTAAATTTTAAGAAACATTACTCTCTGGGATTATAGCATGCAGATATTGTGTACACTCTTGAAATAAGAGGACTTGCCCGGGTTGATAATTAATGTGGGATAAATAGGAGTTTTAAAAGGCACCTTTTAGCATCGAACATATGGGATCGGTTATCTAGTTTTGATTTCTTGGTATATGTGTAAATGTAATGTGATCAAAATTATGACTCAACTGTCGTGCATGCAAGTACTTCCTAAATAGGAGTGAATATCGTACTTCAAAAACTTGGTTTAACTATGATACCACTAGCTGGGAATCAAGATAGACATGTAGATGGTTAATGCCCTAGTTGGAGGCATTTCTCAATAGACCGATGACTGCATCATATTCTTCTTGATTATTGGTTGCTGATATGATACATACTCTGTTGGTGAGGAACAGTGACTGGTCAAGAGAGTATAATGGGTACGCGAACATGCCCTAATACTGAAAGGCATAACTGGGTACGCGAACGTGCCCTAATGGGTAGTGAATGTCGTCTTGTATCGATCCACCTGTTGGATTTGAATTTTATTGTACCCTGATAATCCTTCCATGAAGGATAAGGCCTCATGACTAGCACAAAAATTAATGACTTGGTTGATAAACGGGGTAGGGTATTTTTCCTTTGGACAAGCTTTATTTAAATCTCCAAAATTGGTGCAGACTCTGCTAGTGCCCTATTTTTTCATGATGGCTACAGGGTCGGAAACCCATGACTTGTAACCAATTGGGTAGATGAACCCGTGTTTGTGATGCTTGTCAATCTCTTGCTTGATTTCTTCTGCCTTGGATGGGTGTAATTGATGCTTCTTTTGGCAGACCGGTGATACGTCGGGCTAGGTGTCAATGTGGTGTTCAACGATGGTGGGGCTAAGCATTATCATTTCCAAATAATCCCATTCAAATATATCCCTGTACTCTTGTAACAAGTTTTTCTAAGCGACTACCTCATCTGGGGAGCATGCTGCCCCTAGCGAGATTTCTTCAGTTTTTCCTAGATTTCTTGAGACATTCACCTTAATGGTTGGAAAAATATTCAACATATTCCATTCCTCAAATGCATCGGGCGCTGGTATAGAGTTTTTGAACCAGTCTACCTCCCCATATGGGAGGAAGTATTTGGATTCCATGGCATATATATCATCAGTTTCTTGGTTGTTAGACCCAAATGTTTTTTCTCGAAGAAAAACCAAGATGTGATGCATTGAGTCTCATGGAAAATCTGGTTCTTTCATGGCCTCTAGAATATCTTCGTCAAAGTGAAACAAGACGTCTAAGGGGGAATTGGTTTGTGCGAGGCTGCAAGGAATTGGTTCGGGCCTAACAGTGCTAGTCAATAAACATGAATATGCTTTTGTTGTTGATGATGTGGAAGCAGACGAGGTTGACAAGGTGCAAATGGGTTGGTTTTGCATCGTTGATGGTACTTCTACTGTTGTGTTAGTTGCAATAGTCTCGACACCAATGAAATATGAGAAAAAAACACGAGTCACGGTTTCCATGCATTATGAGATGAATCATATATGGTGTTGTGTGTCATTAGCGTGTCCATGTTAAATGGTGGAAGAATTTCCATTATGGTTGTTTGTTTGAGATAAAACTCATGCTCTTCAGGCAGTGTAATAAGGGTACGTGCACATTCCTAGACTTGGAAGTTGCATTGAATGCAGAGGTGCCAAAAATTTTTCATCATGGGGAACATATTTGTTTCATGGTTATGGCTCGCGAAAATGGTGCATGGATTAAATGTTCATATTGAGTAAATGTTGTGAGAACCAATAGTACTCCCCATGCCCAAAGTGGATGCTTTCATATGATTGGAAATTGGGGAATTTTTGTGCCTCTACGATCTCCGAGTCTTTGGTTTTGGTTGGTGTGGCTCCTTCAGGGAGTTCAAACTCAATGTTTCCCTTGCCGCTCGTAACCTTGAGAGGTATTCAAAATTCATAGTGTGGTGGAATTTCGAGAAACTCTTGAAATAGCATCGTGTGATATTATCCTGATTAGAGAAATGGATTAAGGGTATGGTGGTGACCATGCAAAAATTGTCAATGAGTTTCTTGAGTTCTTGACATTGATTGACCATGTGGTCCTTTCTATCACATAGAATACATGTTGTTCTTGGTGGTTTCATGCCCTTCTAGGGTAATTGGTCTCCTTAGACTTCCTAGGGTTTTAACGATGTGGGGAAGGTTGCATTGCGCCAGGCTGCATTGGTTCAAACCAGTTACATATGGGTATTTGGTGACCAATGAGGGTATGGTGTGTCACATAGGTCAAAATTGGGGGATGTAAGTACAATGTTGAGTGTGATAGTTGTCATGAAAAATAAAACAAGGTTGTTTCCCTTTGGTTCTCCACTCCTTTTGGACTACTGGAGTAATTGGGTACCATTTTTGAAATGATTGTAAATATAGGCATTGAGCGATCAAATGATTGTGGATGTCGCACAATGCGCATGCTGGGTTTATTCGTGGAGGGTGGTTGGGGGCGATAATCTGCCCCCTTGTTGGCAATTTTTCCAGGTGATATGAAGAGGATGGACCTGGTTGCCTCATTCTCTTGAGTTTTCAAACTTTCCATTGAGTCGGAATTTGATCTGTCTGTTGGAGCGAGACGAGTTATGGCCTGGCATAAATAATCTAACACCGAACGGAAGCAGGGGATGTAGGGAAAACGATGAACCAGGTGGTTCTATGAACACACTCGACACGAATATTGGACTACTCGTAGGTCATCATAGTATAATAGGTTGATCGGGTACCATCTTTGAAATAACTCTAGAGGTGCACAGTCAATGATGAAGTGTTCTTGTTCATCACATAGTGAACAGAGCTAGACTGGAGCTTGAGGATGATAACTGGGAGGAGGTGGTCATTCAGGTGACCGTGGTCCGTCTTTCCTCTGACACATACAATATTTTCCATGTTGCTTCCATCCTTTGAGTTATAGTGATGTTTTTGTATTCCGTGTTTGATTCGGCTAAGTCGGGGTTTTCAGCGATGAAGTGTCGCATGAAATCCAACATAGATTGGAATCGATGGATATGGGGACAATGATGCATGTGGTGGTTTATCTGACAAATCTGACACATATTTTATCGATGACAAACTAATTTTCTTTAGGAACCTAGCGGTACTTGATACCAATGGTTAAATGCCCTTAACTCGGGGCATTGTGTGACTAAGTGATCAGGCTCATCACACAGTGCGCAAAGTGGGACCTGCAGTGTGGCCTCCGTTTTTCATCTCTGGTCCACTGGGTGACTATATATGAGCAAGATGTGGGCTCCTATAATATTTAAAATATTTTTTTAGGTCCTCCCTTTTCCATTTGCATGGGTGTATTAGAATTTACCAGAGAAATAATAAATTTACCGAGAGGAACAAAAAACCATAAAATAGCTAGCAACAAATTATAAACATAAACAAAGATGTTTATCCGGGAAAACCCCCAAATTTGGGGCAAAACCCAACCAATGAAATTTCATTAAGCATTGGCCAAAACCCTGGCCAATCTGGCCAAGTGAGTCTTCACCACTCACCTCCAGGCCTAGATTACAATGAATTATTCCCAGCCTTTTATAGGCTCCATTACATGCAATACCATGGGTTGAAAACCATGGGTGCATAATACCATGTGCCCCAAAACCACTACTATTTACCCTAGTCAACATTGACTCTATCCCAAGTCAAGTTTACCTAACAGGGTGGATTTGAGGGGTCCGCTTGGTAAGATTGTTCTAGGGCTTGCAAGGCATCCCTATATCATGGCATCTCTAGGAAGTTATGGGTATAATGCCCATAATGGTCGCATATGGCGCACATGTGATTGGTGTGTAATTATTTCCCTTGGTTGTGTGTGGCCTATTCATTTTTATGGGAATTCAAGGTCGTGACATTTATTTCGGCGTGTAGAAGGGGTTTCAATTCATTTAACTATGGGAAAAAATTAGTAGGATGACCTACAATATCGCACAATGTGCAAGGTTCTAAGGCGCTAGGTAACTTGGGGGTTTCAAATTTCTTCCCTTTTTTGCTATTTTTCTTGGTCGCATTAGTTAGCACTACTACAGGTGTTTTGTTAACCGTTGTGACCTCCTGAGGGGCGATAGGGGTTATTCCTATAGAGGTGATGCCTGGACTTCCTAGCATGGCTGGTGGGACCAAATACCACATGGGTATTGCAAAAGCCATATTCAACAATGTCATAGTTTCCAAGACTTGTTTTAACACAAAACCAGTTTGGGGGTATAAAAATGGGGTTTGTGAAATGGCGTAGGGTAGGAATTCCATGCCAGTGGCTTCGGCCTATGTATTGCTAGTTTCTATGTCTAGGCTAGTTTCGGTGTTTAATGAGAGAATCATGCAAACCAATGCCCCTGGGCTTTTGGGACTCCCTCTGTTATAATAGGGGGATCTCCTCAGAATGACCCTAAGATGGAAGATGGTTTGAAATGGCCGAGGCCAAATTATGTATACCATGTAAGTGGTTCGGTAGTTGTGCCTACGTACAATAACATGGCATCGAGGGATTTCATGGTTTGTTGTTAGAGTATGTGAATTGGTTGATGGTGATGATCTGATCGTCATGAGGAAACATCATTACCCTAATGAAAGAGGATGTGATTGTAGTCATGGCATACATATAACTCCGTATGATGAGTATATTGTAGTCTAGTTGTGCATCTAAGACCTCAATGTCTATACGTACTGTCTTTTCAGTTAGGTTTACAGGGATATTTTAATATAGACCGACAGGGGCTGAAGGGCGACCGTCGTATGCTCTAAGCATGATGTTAGATGGTTTTAATTCATGCGATCCTAAATTTTTCCACATTGAATTGGACATGATACATGTGGATGGTCCTTCATTGATGATGCATCGGTGTATGGTGATGTTATGAACTGAAACTGTTATTTGGAAATCGACCAGGGAAGGAAGCCTCAGGCTTTCTTTGTCTAGGTAAAAAACCATTAGGCATGAATCAGAAGGATCGATTGCACCTAACGTGGAAAGTAAGGCTTTCTGTTGTCTTGGGCACGATTGCAAAACTTCCAAGGCTAACATAGTAGCTGATGATTGTGCTAAATCATCTACTATGCTATAGATATAAGCAGCTTTAGAGTGATGTCCTTTTCTCTTGGTTGGTCCCTTAACTATTTTTGGGAGTGGCTCTATAGGTACTTTGGATATGGTTAACGGTGCAGTAGGTGCACTCGTACTCATACCTAATGGGCTGGTGTTTGGAGGTGTATCGTAGCTCCTATTCCTTGTTTGGAAGAACAATTCTTCGCCAGCCATATAGATCTCATGACTGCCTCCTTTGGTATAATTTTTGGGTGGTTGTTGTTGCTAGGTGTTAACCACTCCTTGGTGGGGGAAAGGCTCCTGCATTACAGCAGCCTGTTTAGTAAGCCCCCTTGTCCATTATTACCATGAAGTTTTTTCAAATATAGGAGTTAAAGACAGTGGTGAGTGTAATGGTTGTATTCACCACATATGGCACCATAATCATTTTTCCTTAGAGTGGGTCTCTTTTTTTTCCCTTGTGAGTTACTATTTGGCTCTTGGTTTTGGTTTCAGTTGGGGTTGCCCCCATATTGACATCGCAGGGGGCGTTGTTTATTACTGCCCCCTATCTATAGTCTCCCTTTTGCGGTTCACCAGTGCATTGTTTTGCGGTGGTGGATTTTATGCGGGGAAAGGGGGATATAGATTCCCCTGTCCCTGTTGGGTGTAATATTGCTTTGGGGGTCTCTTGTATCATCATTCATAGCTAATTATTGGTTCCATTGTGAGGAAGGGTACGATCTCTATATTGTTGATGGTATGGTATCACCCTATTCATCATATTCTACAAAGGTGCAAATTGACTTTGATGGTAGCCAGGTTGCGACATGTTCTGGATAGAATCGTATGAGTATCATGGGTATTGGATACTACTGCCTAGGTAACCTTGAGTTAAGGACTTGATAAAAGTGTACGTAGTATTAGACGTGCCTCGTAACTCTCTATAAGTTTGTAGGCGCGGGGCATTGGGAAGGACATTGTAAATATATCCTGACTGGGTGTAAATTAGTTCAAGTTGTTGGGCCTTGCTAATGGCATCTTCCTCGAAGGTAGGTTTCTATGTCACCACATATTTTGAGATATCGACTGTGATATTTTTCAAAAATAAGTCCAACAACACTCTATTGTCGAGTTTATCTTTACACAAACTATGATGTCACCACCATTCATGGAGATGGTATGATATATGGACGACTGGTGTTTGCCTAAAATGGGTCATCAGTTCCATTCCTGAATCATGATGAATGGGTAGCTAAAACTAGGTGAGGAATGTGGTAGCGAGGGTGCTAAAGGTTCCATGAGAAGTAGAAGGTTGCTCGACATACCATTTCACCACAATCCCTAT
The DNA here is from genome assembly GCA_034641835.2 of Pinus albicaulis. Taxonomy (NCBI): domain Eukaryota; kingdom Viridiplantae; phylum Streptophyta; class Pinopsida; order Pinales; family Pinaceae; genus Pinus; species Pinus albicaulis. The sequence goes on from CM076582.1 coordinate 103,086,053, forward strand.
TAGGGTGCGTTGAAAAATTCTTAGTCTAATGGTATCATCAATGATACTAATGGACGAACACCACAGGTGGAAAGTCATAATATGATTTCCTAGGCCTTTTACTTGCTTACCTTCGAATTTTGGTATATATGAAGGGAGCTTTGTGGGCATGGGAGCCCAATTTAGGCCATGACCAATGGGTTCATTAGTTAAATTCTTTAGATCTAGAAGATTAAGTGATACTAAGAAGGGTAAATGAGTATTTACTATCATTGCAAACTATGGAAAAATAGGTTTCTGAATGTGATATTTTATGAGGGGTTCCTTGGGAATATTACCCTATGGTGTGCCCTGTTGAATATTCTGCTGTCTCCCCGAAGGGGTAGTGCTCCTCTGCCCTCTAGGGGTCATGGGAGGAGTCGAGTGTGGTGACCTTGTTGGGGTTTCCACTAGTGTCATGTTGGGTGACACTTGGGGATTTCCAATCACATACGCCCCGATAAAGGATGAACCGATAATGGTGGTAGTGTGTCATCTTCGACACCTAAATGGCGAGAGACCAAACACTCCTCCCATTAATGGGGGGAGGTCCAAGAAATTCCTGGATCGATGGGGTCCTGTTGGGTCTGTTATGGTTTCAACTAGCTTAATATTGGAGATATTTTTGGTTCGCTAGAGGAAGGAAGGTTTTTATCAAAGAAAATGTGATCATATGCATAAATAAAAGTGAAAAAATAATAGGTAATTTTCATTTAAATTAACCCTATGTGATCAAGAAAGCAAAAAATGTGGTTTTGTTTGTTTTGTGGATGATACTTAAAAGCCTATATAGACCAATTCATCCTTACTCTCTCAACGTAATTGGGTCTTGCGAAGATGTCTTCTGATGGGGTACTGGGGATAATGTCCCGAAAGAACTGGTGACACTTTGCAGCAGTTGAAGAATCGACCAAGGCAATGGAAAGAGGATCAAGTGTTTCCTACTGTTGTCACCTATAGGGAAGGATGCCCTAGTTTTGGCCACTAAAGTATCGTCGCCCCACGTGAGCATTCGAGTCTTGAGCTTCTTGGTAATCAGCTACAAGTACCAAGCACTAGATGGGTTAGGTAGCTCCAAAAAGTATTGCACGCACTAGGCCTAAGCTTAACCCCCTCTGAAATGGGTCTCGGTAACACTCGGGTATTCGTTACATGGGCGGATAGACAGATTTGAAGCTCCCTAAAAATTCAACATCTATGTTTCAAAATGTATTATGACCACATTGGCTTATTGGATGCCTACCTCTGATGGTCCTAACCTGAATGGTAATTTATTTTGTGGCCCTTGTGGAGAGAATTTAGTGAGTTTGGTTAGTGATTATTTTTAGAGAGTCTCAATTTTCTTAGGGTGCATCTTGGTGAAGTAACTGTAAGAAGAGGATAAAGGTCCCAACACATTGGGTGCATTTTGGTCCAATGCTTACTGATGCTTCGTGTGTGCTTTGGAGTGTACAATGAAAAGTGTTATGAGATGTGGATATGATTTGATCCTTTAAAATCCTTTTCTAATTACCCTATGTGTGATTATTAGTTGTAAAAATAAACGATGTGCAGATTATGGGCCACTTACACCTTGCCTAGTTAGACTATGTTTGCACTATATGGAGATAGAAAATTTTCTTATGAAAATGTTCATATTCATACCTAGGCTCATCGTGAGGTGCAAGGGTGGCATATATTACCTGCTTTCTTTTCGATAGTTTGGTCCTGGTCCCAATTCCTAATGCAAAATTTGAAAAAACTTGAATTATATAAAGATATGTGGATATATGGGCCACTTACTTTTATGCTAATTATGCTATGTGTTCTGTATCTTTTATCAGCAAATTGTTTGTTTGGACAACATATGTGGATTGAAGGCCACTTACTTTTTCCTACTTAAATTATGTATGATTTGCAAAAAAAAAAAAAAACTAAAATTAAAACTACTTAGTTGCTAAGCTAAATTCTAGAAAATAAGAGTCCTAACCAGTCATGAAATACCAGAACACAATGATGAAATTTTTTTTATGGGTTTCCAAAAACTTTACAACTAAAAAAAATTGGGAAAAATCAAGCAAAAATGAGCTTGCTACCTACTGGGCGGCTTATCCTTCCACAGGCGTGAAACACGTGTCTGTCAGAGCAGAATGTGCGCGGTCATGTAGAATGGAAAAAATCTTGTCTTCTGGCAAGAACTTCTCATTGAGTGTGTCTGAAGGTGTTGAGAGAATGCAATGGTGATTTTTAGCAAGCTGATCATGAATATGGACCTCCATCAACAACCGTTAACTCAAAATAAAGAATCTAGTGGAGTCGCCCATCCTATGGTAGTGTATTCGGTGCATGAACGGACGAAATGCACTTTTCTTAGTAGGGAGGATTCTTACGTACATAAGAGTCACAAATTAAAGTGGTTTCTCAAACGTTAGTGGAACAATTTCAACATGTAATAAGCTAAGTTAGAAAGAAAACATAGCATGCTACATAAACAATGAAACAAAAACATAACAACATGCACAAGATACACGCTCAATAGAGAAAAAACACTAATAACTCAACAATGGAGAGCATCTCCCTTTATTAGGTGATTTTAGTAGTAGAAGATAGAATTCTAAATCTCTTATAGTGGATCCTTCGAGCTACAAAGCTCCAATATCCAAGACAAGGGGGTCTCTTCCCCTCAAGTTTTCAGCAAGCCTCTCTTCCCTCTCAAAAGATGGTAGATCGACGAACATGTGGTGAAATCCTCTCACTTGGATTGAGATGTTGGGTGGCCAACAACTGAATTCTTCCAATCCTCCTACTTTTGGAAAACACAAGCTGGTTTTCTATGGATAAATTTGGCCAACATAACAATGTGTCTCCTATTTCTCTTCCCAAGGCTGGATTTTATAGACCATTTTCAAAATTTCACTCCTTATCTTGGTCCAGAGTGGATGGTGACACAAGAGTAGGGGTATGATTCCTTTGTGTGCTACACTAAAGCCTCAAGGTGGCTCAAAGGTGACTTTACTTGGGTAGGATGAGTGAGAATATTTTTCACCAAGTGTGTCAAGTGGTCCTAGATGGTGACATTCTGTCATCCCCAGGACAATGGAGTTATCAAAGGGATAGTCGCGCAGTGCACAGTTATCAAAGAAAAAGCTGCACTCCGCGTTGAGAGCCATTGTTGCTTGTGTGTGGTCCAAAAATTTTGTCCTCTGACCTTAGGAAAAATTAAATTTTTATCTCCTCCTAATGTATTTATTCTGTGTAAACCTTTATCTGTGTGTTCTGATTGACATTTTTCAATGTCTTTTGCCCATACGATTTTCCAGCGTTAACACTTATGTTCAATTCAAGGCATCTAAAATCACTAATACTAAGAACCCCTCACATTCACCTTGATATTGGAGAAAAATATTTTAATAAAATAATTAGCATTACCTTTTCATTAAATAAATGGCTATACATGTACGACTTTTGTGTAAAATGTATTATAATTTTTATTAATTAAATTTATAAATTTATTTATTTTAAGGATTAACATCTAATCATTTTTGTTTATTTTTTAAGTTGGGTTTTTCATATTAAAGGCAAAGTATATAAATAATTCAATTTATAAACATATATGAAGTGTGAATAGGTTAATTAGTATTACTTTGAATTTCAATATAAATTATATCATACTTAAGGGGTGGCATAAAAATATTTATCAGTGAAAGGGTTTTTAGTATTATTTTGAATTTTAATATAATGTTTTAGAGATGGTCGTATAAAAATATTAATTGTTGATTAAATTGTTTTAAAAAAAAAATGATATAGTAAACAATAAAATGTGAATAATATTAAAAATATGAAAAATGATGATGACGATGATGATGGCAACAACGACGACGACGACGACGATGATGGCAGCCAATTGAGACCAATGTGGTCTATCGGACCTAACCAAAAAAATAAAAATAAAAATAAAATAAAAAATAAAAAGGATTAATTAGTTATGGATAAGAAAACGTAGGATCAACGTTCTTAAGGTGTAAAATTTTTTAAAATTTCAAAACCCAAAAAGTTTTCACTTTGATAGATATGTTTTTTCTTATGTCTAATAGATTTGTAGTTACTCTTAGAAGGTCCCATTTGGTGAACACTCTGTAAAATTGGAGAAGAAATTATCTTGCATTTATTCGTAAAATTCTCCTTTGTGATTGAGGTGTGGGATTCTGTGTAGTGAGATCTAGGCTTAGGCGGTGAGTGGTGGGGAGAGATATTTGGAGAAACATGACAGATATGGGTTAGTGATAGGGTATTCAAGCCATTGCAACTATTCCACTGCTCATCGATTTGGGTATTTGGATTGCAAGAAATAATGCTATCTTCTAGGGAAAAACCTTAACCCTCGAAAGGATTACAACAGAAGTTGTAGGTGTATTCTCATTCTACCACAAAAAACAAAATCCACAAGGAATTCATGTCATTATCAAGGAATTCATAAACATTTCCAGGCCTTAATATTTCTCTGATGGAGCCTCATAGGGTATAAACAGAGTTTGTGGGGGCGGTGTGGTCCTTTACCACTACAAGGAAAATACCTTCTAGTGGAGGTTGTAACGGAGGTTTTGAGAGTTACAAAATTGACCAAAATTGTCAAAAACATCTGCTAAAACATTAATTTGTGGTAGCGTAATTTTTAGTGGAGATTATAATGAAACTTCATCACACCTGAAAAAATTTGGGTGGTCGGAGGTTTTAGAGGATGTTTTTTTTGTAGTGCACTTCATGGAATAAGTAGCATTGGTGCGCTACATATATAAAAGCATCGGGGATACATACATAACTAAAAGCACCGAGGTGTTGAATTCAAATAACACTGCTGCCTGAAATGTATACCACCTTGGTGCTTATATATAAAAAAATTACTTGGAGCGTTCTTTTAGGGAATGACACTAGGGCACACAAAAAATATTGCAGTACTGATGCTTTTATTTAAACTCACAGCATGAATACGTATTGTTTGTCTACACACACTATTGTGCTAAGGATATAAAATGACCATTGTTGTTAATTTTAATAATACATCGGGGTTGGAAATAATATTTTGTAGGATTGGAGCATTAGTTCTATGAAAGCACTGGTGCTTTAAGAATTACAATGCACCGAAGCATTAATTGCAAACAATATTGGTGCTTGAAGAACTAAATGCACCGGTGTTGTCTTTTTTCAAAAAGGAACTGGTCATGAAAAAAAGATGTCGTCACGGTGCTTTTATATAACATAACGCACTGGTACGTTTTTATGTTATGGACACCAATATTTTGTATGGGATTTTATATTTTTTGGAAACATCGACATGTGACAATTATTATTGTAATTTTTAAAATATGTTATTCATCGAAAATTAAAATTTGATTAGTGAATTTATATGTGATGTTTGGATTAATTTTTTATATTATCAAATTTCAAATCTCTTCACTATAATATTTAATGATCAATATACTTAATGAGTGGTGTAACATTTCACACCGACATTGGATAAGACAATAGAATTAATTAAAATTTATTTTATTATATATCAATAAGAGGCTCTTTATAATACAAAATGGGGTTGTTATTGGTAATCCCTTGTTTTTGAATTGGGACACTATGTCCATTACAATAAAATAATATGTCTGATTTTCACAGACAATTATTTCAAAAAATACAGTAGGTTGCATTAATATCCAAATATATCACCATTCTTTGTTCGAATTTTTGTCAGTGCTCAAGATACTTCCATGACTTTGGTTATTTTAACGAATGTTTTATTGATTACATTGATTGTTTTCGTCTTCTTGATCTTCTTCCATCCACAAACATAAAAAAAGGTTTAATGAGTATATCTACAATGGTGAGAATAATGAAAATTGAAATAAATAATATACATCAATGTAAATTGAATACAATGTACCTTCTGTAGAGGCTACAACCATTGTCCAAATTTTTTCCATTACCTAGATTTTGGAGCCTAACCTTATTTACACGAGAGCTTACCTTGCATTGCTATTAGGTATCCATGCTTTGACTCATGTTTATCTTTTATTTATGCTTGTGCTAATTTTCTCTTCACTTAGAAAAGTTTTTTCTAAGTCACAAGATAACCTTATGTCTAAGCCTTGCGCAATAGTTTTGGGCTTGCCTCCAGAAACTACACAATTCATCGAGTCAGACTTGACCTTGATATTCAGAATTGTGCAATCAACCTTAAGCTCATAAACAATACCATCATGTCAGGCAAGCCAACACTAAACTTAGAAACTACACAATCCCTCACTGAGCTAAGAAACTACGTAGTGCACTAAGCCAACAGAAATCCTTCCCAGTGGTGTGCATGGTAGGTTTTCCTAGAAAAAGAAGAAAAGCTAAAAAAAGCATCCCTAAAATTTAGGGATATATTTGTAGAAATTTATTAATACTGATGTATTATGAGATTCTCCCGATCTAACAAATTAATCTTATGTTAAATATAGAATCCTTCCACTATTAATTTTTCGGAAATTAAATTGCTAATTGAAAACACATGTGAAGAAAATCAATCGCACATAAACACAATTGTTTAACGGGAAAGCTTAAAGATAAAAACCCCAACTATCAAATATTATGTATATTAATGGATCATGTAATAATCTCATACAAAGCTTAGTACATCAAGTTCTCAGTACAATCAACAATCATTTCACACTGTCATGTAGAAACTTGCATATCTATGCACCAATTTCTTGCCTCCTGATAGCCTACCTCCATTGTGCAATCCTTGATGAAGAAGATCTCTGAATGAATTAGAATTGGCCTTGCCTTGACTGTGCAATCTTGATTTGCATCTCCAATGTGTGTTAGATGCATTGAATGCATCACTATAGTCACAATAGATAGTCCATCTCACCCTTTCACCTATCTCTCCACTGGGTCTCCACTGGAACTGACATGCAAGTAGTTAACTGTTCTATTTTTTTAGTTGTTAGTGAGTTATTAGTTGTGAATTAATTAACTAATTAATTCACTAAACTCTCACTAGTGTATATTTCAGTTAGACTAGATACAACTAGCTCAACTGAGTTTAACTCACTTAATTGATTTAAACTAAATAACAACTCCATTAACTACTCTTCCAACTCTGTCACAACTTTTCCACTTAAGTTATAATTGATTCCTCCATGCATGAGTCACCAACCACCCTAGGAATTGCTTAATTCCTTCAGCCCACTGATTTGCCAAATTTGTTCACTGAAATAAAGTGCTCCAAGAGAATAAGTTGATATTTATTGTCGGATTATTATTAAGAGCTAATAATAATCAACATGCATCTATTTTTAGATTGATGATCTATAAATAGACTTCACCCAATATTATAAAAATATAATTTCATCTATTTTTCACATTTTATCAACCATCTACAAAGAGCATCCTGCAACTTATAGAATATGCTCACCATGTCTAAAATAGACATACACCTAAAAATAGCCTACGGGCCCCACGTAGTGAAGGTGCTTACTTTTCACTAAGCTCATCATCTTGTTGAATCTCAACACTATTTTTAGTAACCAAAAGGAAGCACACTTTCTATTTTTGAAAGTTGTCGCCATATGTCGCTTTTCCCTTAATTTTTTGTATGTGCATCATAAACCCTAAATTCTAAAATCTATTTAATTGATGCCCCTAGAGTGCATTCTCGCACTCGATCTTGGAGCTCTAGCATTCTTGAGGAGATCAAGGAACCTTCGGTACATTGTTTTCGATTTTCTAAGTGAGTTTTTCATTTATTTCCTTTAGTCATTTTTTTCTGTCACTTTTTTTCGTTTGCCTTGCATGAGTGTTGCTTTCTTGTTTCTTTGCATGTATACTGGAATTTTAACTTGCTTTAGCCCATAGAAGAATTTTTTCAATTTATCATTTTAATTTTACAAGTGTCACATCGGTTTCCTCATTTTTTCCCCGATGGTCATCGTTGTAGTGACTTTCCTCATTGATCTTGTTCACTTCTCATTTGTCTATTTTATGCACTCAATTTGTCTTTTTTAAATCACACTTAGTCAGATCTGCACTCAGTCCTTCACCATATCTCATATATGCTAATTTTTCACACTTCCCTTGGATAGATCTGCCTTTCCCTTGGACAAAATTCACTTTTTCGAGCTGCACATTGCACAATATTGAGGCCCAAGCTCAGAGCTTGGCCTCTAGAAATACATAATATGCAGAACAGGATAGCCCCACTATGCATTTTGTAGTCCCAGGTCTCAACCTGCATCCTTGGCCATAGAGACTGCATAATGCACAGTATCTTCCAGCTCATTTCCCAGGCTAAATTGTGCATTGTGCAGTCGCAAGCCTCAAACTTCGACAGTGGTTGCTAAGACTACATAGTGTGTAGTTCCCTCAGCCATTGAAACCCTCTTCCCAGTAAGAATTGAACAATCCTTCTGGTCAGTTTCTCGGTGTGCTACATGAAGATGTCTTGAAAGTAGTTTTTCTTGTAACTAATATTTTCTTCTCATCAATGTATTTTCTATCCCACGAGTATAACCGTTGTTGAACATCTTTCCAGTACTATTGGGGAAGTAGTTGGACAAGTTCTAGTTAACTTTCTAGTTTATGCAGACACTCAGTTGTTTATAGAGAAGGGATCAAAACTGACATGGCAGCAGATCAAAGATGAGTTCACAAAGGGCTTTCAGGTATAATTAGAGGACCAACAAGTGTATCTCAGTATCAGGAAGTCTGGGCTTTACACGGTTGCATGTAAGTATTTTGCCTTCCCATGTGATAGTGTGATTAGCTAGGTTGTCTTAAACACTGATGAGAATAGTATGACATTGAGCAACTCGAGCGGGAAAAAACTTGCTACATTCCTGGTAGAAAATTTTCATCAATTGTATCATCCTCCTGAGCCAATGAAGAACATGGAATCACTATTCTATGCCACTCACAACTACATGAACACGAGATATCATCAAGAGATGTGTGTAGGAGCCAAAGAAGTTTAGATAGACACCCACCCACATGTACAAGACATAAGAACTCAGGAAATTCTATAATCTTTTGGTCATACTATCTTGCAAAAATATGGACAACCAAACACACAGACCTTTCCTGAGGGTGTTGATCAAGGTTGTCATTGATGTCAATATGGCATTGTTGGAGATGGCAAATATTCTTGTGATACTTGGTTTAAAACCTTTCACGATGTTACCCTAACCTCATACAAACCCTAGGAGAAAACCCTAAGAGAATGATGCATGTCTGTGAAAACCCAAACCCTAATCCTAAACGTGAAAACCCTAGGTGAGAAAACCCTAAACCAAATTCATGCCCTAATCCTAACTCTATATTAATTTCCTAAACCACTCAATAAAAAATTATAAACAAACTATTAAATTAGCATTATATATATATATATATATATATATATCCTTCACATTACATATTTTATAAATTCCTTCTTCACACTTTTCCTATGCATGAAAAACATTATTATACAACTTCCCTATGCTTATGTTAGCTCCTATTAAAAACACTACATAACAAAAATTCACGTTGAGCATTACATGACTAACACTGGACGTTAACCACCTTAGTGGTCCCCACCACCTACAGAAATATTACTATGGTATGGGCCTCAGTGACACTCATCGGCTTTAACTTTTTTGATGTCAGTTTAAACCACGACATGTATTAACTATATATTCACGCTAAGAATTACTCCAAAACGATATCAGATTCTATGGTGATTCGGTAAGAAAAAAAGGAACAATTAACATCTCACAATATATTACGCACAGCTTCACGATAACGCAGAGATATCTCATCGAATTGCTCGGTCATATAACCAAAGAAAAACTCATTAGGAACTCGATTTTTGACTTGTAGTAGACTTTTGGAGCTCATATGTGAAGCTTGGAAGCTTAGATTTGTCGCAGAGAAGTTCGACGTGTTACAAAAAAGTTTGTACCTAAAACCAATGACTATACCTCAGACCTTTTGTTGCTATTCGGATTTCAGATTGTTGAAGAGAAGGGCTCGAAACTGTGATAACGTTAAAGCTCATCCAATCACCCGATTAAGGCTCGGTGCAGTTTCTACAAGACTAAATTCAGACCTGTTTTTAGCTCGGACAAGTGTGAGTTGTGATCTTACCTGGGGTCAACTTTCTGGACAGAGAAACATTCATCTGGTTAGCAGCTCGAATTGCAGAGATTATACTTCAGATCTGGGATTGAGGCTCATATTAATAACAAGAAGTGGATAGTCTCATATTGGAAACCTCAGACGTGTTACTTGAACTTGGATAGGGCTCGGTGGTGTAACACCTCAGATCTGAGATCATTATAGACTTGGTGGAGCAGTGGATATTATAGCCTCAATGGAGCCCAGAATAGTGGGTATTGTAACCTCGGCGGAGCCCAGACTTGTGGATGGTGTAATCTCGGTGAAAAATAAGGAAGATTGGACTTACTGCAACAAGTAAACCTGTGACAGTCTGCACTAATATACTTCAGACCTGGTGCATCTTTTATGTGGCTTGAATCCACTGTAATGTACTTGGATCTGTGTGATTAAGTGAAGTTCTTGGATAAGAGAAGTATTGAACAGTGAAGACTTAGGTTGTTCCTTGAAGACATATGGTGATTTGACTTGAAGTCTAGTAATAATTTATGACTGCTAACCTTGGAAGGTTTGAAGAAATTTCTATAAGGCCACACATGAAGTTTTGAAGATTTGTTGAAAGTAACCTGTGAGTATCTTGAAGCAGCATACTAGACTTGAAGAGAACATGATTGGAGAAGCCTATTGAAGACATTTCTTGGGACAACTTATTGAAAACACCTTGAGGCATTATTGAGGGCATCTGGAATTTGATCTTGGAAGAATCATTGGAAACTGTGATGCATCCATCATGAGGTAACTTGGAGAAATTGTTTGGGTACAATGAAGAGCTGCAGTGACACCTTCTACAAAGAAAATTTTGTCATTGATGATGTGATGTGTAGATTACAGTGAAGAGTAAGTTGAATATTGTCAAGGCTCTTTGAAGAAGACATTGGGAGCCGTAAGTATAACCAAATATATCTTGATGAAATGAAGCAGCAGGTTGGAGCCTCATAGAGACAAGGTTGGTGCCTTGGAAGATAGGGTTGGGGCCCTTGAGGTTGGTGCCTCAGAATTGATGAGGTTGGTGCCTCAGAATTGACAAGGTTGCTGCCTTGGAAGATAGGGTTGGAGCCCTAGAGGATAGGTGTCCTCAAGAGACCAGGTTGGAGCCTGTACCAGATATATGGTTGGAGCCCTTGAGGTTGGTGCCTCAGAATAGACAAGGTTGTATCCTTGGAAGTCCAAGTTGGTGCTTGGAAAATATAGGTTGGAGCCTGGGAGATTCAAGATTGGTGTCTTCATCTAGGGTTGGAGCCCTACATATTGTACTTGATTTATTGTAAAGAAGAAATTAATAAAAGCATTTATTCTTATTGTTCATTTTGTTTTCTAAATATAGGTGATCTAACTAGTAAAATTAACAATTGAAAAGAAATATTGATTCACCCCCCTCTCAATATTTCCAATAGAGGGGTGGGCTATCTTATTGAACTAGGTAGTGAATGAGGGGAAGTCATTCAACTGGTCATATATGTTGGCTCATCAATTGAGATTCCATGTGACGCAAGCTCAGAAGCCCTTCAAGGATGAGAACACATGCTTCTACATGTTTTCATACTTACTGGATGCAATTTATGCACATAATCAATTTCCCGGAATGAACTCGACATGGACACCAAGAGTAATTTGTTGAAATTTGCAACAAGAAACAGTGAAATTGGCATCTAGAAACAACATCCAGAAAATGGAATCTAGAAATGGATACCATGGAGGATTTTGATTTAATTATTTCTTAATTAAATTAGAAGAGATATGTGTCAAATTTATTTATCCCTTAAATAAATTGGACAATAAATTGTTATCTTATCTCATAATCACTTGTAATAGTTAACTGAGTGTGATAGAATCAGTTAGCTCATGAAATTAGAGTTGAGGGTGGTTGGTGAGGCATGTAGAGTGATTCTATTTGATTTAGAGTCCAAGTTGCAATTAGTGTATTAGTTTACTACATGAGAAATCAGTTAACTCAATTAACTGAGTTAAAATCAATTTAACTAGTTGTAATTGATTATTGCACTAGTGAGAGGTCAAGTGAATTAATTCATATTTAATTCACATGCAGTGATTTGTCAAGTGACTAATGATTTGCTATTAATAGCTGCATGCATGTCAGTTCTGGTGAAGACCTAGTTGAGATAGAGGTTAAAGGGAAGTTATCTATCAGTTGTATTTATAGAAAATTGCTCGGGCAAAATTATATACACCATAGGATGCCCATGATGTATTGCATAGTAAAGGAAGGCTAATTTTCCTAATTAATAGGGATTAATTTCCTAGGGATTGTGTGAGCAAGGCAAGCAGAGTAGAGGTAGTAAATTGGCTAAGTGTTGGTCGATTTTATCCGGATCAGTGTGAGACACTTGGTAGAGTGCAACAGACTCTTGTGAGAAGAGTGCATTGTATTTTTTCATGATTCCTTGGTTGATTATACAATAAAGATAGAGGTTTTTTGAGTAGAAATATTTCCCCAAGAAAAATATTTGTGTTGTGCGATTGATTTGCTTCTTTCTCTTACTTGGTGTGATTATGCGATCGTGTTTATTTTCCGCAAATATTGTAGAAAGATTCAGTATCTTGTTTTAGTATATTACATGATCGGATTGAATCCATTGGTATACATATTGTTTTTATAATTTATACATGGTATCAGAGCGCCAGGAATCACAATAGTGGAGAATAAATTGAGTTTGTGTTGAACAATATTTAAACTTGCAAATACTTTATTTGGAGCGAAAATCGGATCACGGTGTCTTTCAATGGATTAAAATTGGAATATGCACTTGAGGGTAGTTCTAATTATATCACATGGAAATACAAAATGGAGGTAGTGCTGGAGGAAAATGGGTTGAAATAATTCATTGATAATTATATTCCCAAGCCCGTAGCAGCAGACGCTATTCTTCTTGATGCTTGGCAAAAGAATGTAGCAAGGGCGAGGAGGATCTTATTAGAGGGAGTTCAAGATCATATTGTCTCGAGTCTCCATGGAAAGGAAACTCCATATGCAATATGGAAGGCCTTGATAGATCTGTTTCAGAACAACAATGACCAAAGGAAGTTGGCGCTGAAGGAAAAGCTTAGGAAAATCAAGAAGGAGGAGGGTGAGACGGTACCAAAATACTTGGTGAAGTTCACTCAATGTTGATATGATCTTGGAAGTGTTGGTGTGACCATAACAGATGATGACTTGGTGAGCCTAGCACTTATAGGCCTTCCCAAGAGCTATCATAGTTACCAAGACTCGATGAATGGGAGGGAGAAATTACCATATTGGGAGCGACTTTGGTTGGATTTGGTACAAGAAGAATTCAGGCAGAATACCAGCGATGGATCCTCATCCAAGACTAATGACGAGAAATATTGTGCCTTGGTCAGTAAGGCAAAGAAGTGATGTTTAGAAAAGGAAAAAATTTCCTTAAACACAGCCACAGGATAGGTGAAGCAGATCGGTTCAAGAGTCAAGAACCTGTATTCTCTCGAGGTTGAGGATGCATGCAAGGTTTTGAGGAGAAAAGTAGTGGTTAGTGACTTAGTGGTTGAGAGGAGAAATTATCTCTCAACATGCAGCCTCAGAAGAAGTCTCAGAAGGTTGTGGAGCAGCGAAAAATGGACAAGCAGAGAGGAGATCGAGTGGAAGTGTCCACTCAAGCAGAGACCTCCAGGAGGGGGTAATTTCGAGCTAGAAGGGCAAAGGGATTACATGCAGTTATACCTCCAGGTGTGAGGTGGGGCTATGTGTAGAATTAATCCCAATAAGAAATTTGGGCCGGTTTCATTGAAATGGTGTGTCTCATGGATCTACCCTAGCTATGAGGAGCCCATAATACAATAGTAGCAAGAAGGATCAGTTATATTGATGCAGTTAGATTTCAAGAGGACAGAAACCAGAGTGACAGGTGTTGGATACTAGAGCGTAGATCAGAGTTTCCAGCACTGCAAGGTGCATGGATGCAGATGTCAGTAGCACAGAGAGTCCAGTAGAAATTTGCAGTAGGATCCAGCAGTCAGCAGAATCTGATGACATATGAATTATATTGATTCAGTTGTTTGGAGGCTATTCAGTTTCAGAAGTGTTGCATGCAAGAACATTCCAAAGGTCTCGGATCGGGACAGATTGATTCCTTTCTTGTTGAGAGGCAGTGTTGAAATTTGCAACAAGAAACAATGAAATTGGCATCCAGAAACAACATCCAGAAAATGGCATCCAGAAATGGCTACTTTGGAGGCTTTTGATTTAATTATTTCTTAATTAAATTAGAAGAAATATGTGTCAAATTTATTTATCCCTTAAATAAATTGGACAATAAATTGTAATCCTATCTCATAATCACTTGTAATAGTTAACTGAGTGTGATAGAATCAGTTAGCTCATGAAATTTGAGTTGAGGGTGATTGGTGAGGCATGTAGAGTGATTCAATTTGTTTTAGTGTCCAAGTTGCAGTTAGTGTATTAGTTTAATGCATGAGAAATAATTTAACTCAATTAATTGAGTTAAAATCAGTTTAACTAGTTGTAACTTTTTGTTGCACTAGTGAGAGGTCAAGTGAATTAAATCAAATTTAATTCACATGCAGTGATCTGTCAAGTGACCAATGATTTACTATTAATGGATGCATGCATGTCAGTTATGATGAAGACCTAGTTGAGATATAGGTTAAAGGGAAGTTATCTATCAGTTGTATTTATAGCAAATTACCCGGGCGCAATTATATACACCGTAGGATGCCCATGATGTATTGAACAGTCAGGGAAGTCTAATTATCCTAATTAATAGGGATTAATTGTGTAGGGATTGTGTGAGAAAGGCAGGCTGAGAAGAGGCAAGAAATTGGCTAAGTGTTGGTTGATTTTTTCTGGATCAATGTGAGACAGTTGGTAGAGAGTAGCAAAATCTTGTGAGAAGAGTGCATTGTATTGTTTCATGATTCCTTGGTTGATTATACAATAAAGATAGAGGGATTTTGAGCAGCAAGATTTCCCCGGGAAAAATATCTGTGTTATGTGATTTATTTGCTTCTTTCTTTTACTTGGTGTGATTCAGTATCTTGTTTTGGTATATTACATGATTGGATTGAATCCATTGGTATACATATTGTTTGTATAATTTCTACATAATTGTCGTATATATCCATTGCAAGATACTTTCATATTTCATTCATCATGAAGTCATGGAGTAGCTTAATTATCACTTCATCATCTCGCTTTACAATCTCATATTTTAGGAGGACCCACCTTTCATGTCATGAGAAACTATAGAGGAAATATCAAAGATTGCAGATTAGTATTCCCTATCAGATGACACATTCATCAAAGTATTTGGTGGGAAGAATCTGACGCATGTTTTTCCAAGATATGCCACTGAAAAAAAATTTCATGCAAGAGGTATCTTATCATATCTCCAGAGGGTTTTCAAGAGCACTACATAGGGCGAAGAAGGCACCATGGCCAGCTCTTCCTTTGCAGGTCGTATTATACAAGATTAATAATCTCAAAGGCGTAGATGCTGAAGGGAAATCCATAGTTAGATTCAAGTTCAACATAAAGAGTTACAATCCGTATGATCCAAGGGGAAATTGGAAAGACCAATATTCTAGATTATAATACAACTAGGTCAACGGGATATTTTGATGGCCAGAGGAGGAACCATGGAAGAATTTTTATAACTCCTCCCGAACTCATGAGCTGATCAGCATGGTTGGGACTTCTCAAGTTTTTCTATAGATGGTAGCAGTTCTAGAAGAAGTAGAAACAACATGAAGTGGTCTGGTGCAGGACAAAGGAAAGAGGAAGGTAGTTAACATTGTAGAAGAGGAACAAATATGGAAGATGAAAGAGAATCCTCTCACTGAGAAAACAACTTTTGAAATAAAATCAAAGAGTTGCAAAGAGCGAAAGAAGTAGAACAAGATTTGAATGAAGAATGATAGCTTAGGAGAAGAAAATAGGAGGAGAAACATAATAAGGAAGAATAACGCCACAACAGAAGAGACAACACCTATATAGGTTGAAGAGAAAATATAGGATCAACCAGTAGCAAAAGGAGTGAGAGAACAGATGCAGGAACAAGAGATTTCTTAGGATATTGAGTATTTGATTGAAGTTGTGGACATGGAGTTGGGACTGGAGTCGCAAGAGGAAGATGTGGACTTGATTCCCAGCACACCTCAAGCCACCTTTTAGAATCCACCACGTTTAGCTGTAGAGAGAGCTCCGAGCGAGGAAGGGGAGGTATTTCCTCTTGATGATGATCCTATGATGGATGTGTGCAATCTATCATTTGAAGAACTACAAAATAATATTGTACAAGCACATAGAAAACACTTCCTAGATGATCATGCATCTCTTTCATTCATGAGAGAAAGGGTGATAGTGGAAGACACCAGCAAGAATACAAACGCCATTTCTGATGCCAACTTGACCTTAGCAGGTGTAGTGAGATATAACACTTAGTGTTTGGTGGCCAAGAACGGGAAGTTGGCATAGGATCTAGAGCACTCTAGCAAGAGAATGAACAGCTTCATGCAGCAACACAGAGTTCAAATTTTGCACAGTTCCACCTGGAATAAAAGAAAAAAATTATACTTGCTGAAGTATCCATAGTTGGAGACACTATGCGGGACTTATATGAGTAGCTCATGACCGTCCATAAGGAATTTCTTTGATTCACAACTTGCAGCTTCAATGTAGAGAGTTTTTCAATATCCTTAAAAATGTGCAATCTTCCATCACTTATGTTCATGATTGGACAATTCAGTACAAGGAAATGCCACTCACGTTCGTAAATATGATAGAGATGCAGCAAGAGTTATAGAAAGAAAAGGTTTAGATATTTATCTAGAAAAACAAGCAACTCGCCATGTTCATCACAAACATTGAGGTCGCATATGCATAGTTTTACAAAAGTTCGGACTTCATGGTGAGAACCCAAAAGATCCCATAAGTCGGTTCACTCACCCACGCTAAGTGCAAGAAGCGAGTGCGATAGGAGATTGAAGAGTACTTGGGGCAGTTGAAGCTGATCACCACCAAGGAGTACTTCGAGCTAAACAGACAGAACGTGCAGAACTACATTGGTGGCCCTATTCAGATTCGAACATTGTTGTTCCTAATTCAGCAAGAGGTTCAGACTAGCTCCAACACATTGTATTGAATTCTATGGAGGGAAGAGTCCACTTTCAGATGGACACCACCTCATGAAAAGATTGGCATGAGTATGTGACCAAGAGACATCAAACTAAGGTTTCCTAACTTGAGTTCACCCAAACTCCAGAATCATAATGTTTTGTCTTGTTAGGCTGTCAAATTGTCTTGTTAGTGGAAAATCTAAATTATTTATAATTATTATATAAGTGAAGTTCCATTTGTATGTTATGGAATGTGAAGATTCATATGTAATAAGCTGAAGAGTCATGAGGGAATTTCAATTCCAAGAGTCACAAATAGGGCATGCTAACAGTCACCTCCCTTTGTTATAAATACATCCTCATAACTCTTGTAACAGGATTTTGGGAGGGCCCAAGCTTTTGGTTAGGCTTAATCTTTTGTGTCAGCCTTGGCTTCTCTGTAGTGTAAAGGAGTATACTTATTTGGGAGGAGTAGGTTTTGTTGACTTCATTTTCCACTATTGGGGAAAGTGGTTTGTCATGTTGTATGTATAAATGGAGCTTTCACTTATAATAAAATCTGAGCCGATACATTTTCATGCATACATTATAAATCTAGTAGGAATATTCTTGTTATGTTTGCGATGTATGTTGTTTAACTTACACATATTCTTATGAACTATTTCATTTTCATTTGTATGAATCTTGTTGAATGTGTGCTCATGTTTTAACCCATCACCTTTAAATTGTGGATTATTCTTCTTGTTATTTTGTGTGATGTCTTCTTAGCTCATGTGTTCTTTTCAATTTGTGTACTATTATAGGCTTCCAAGGAGCTCACTTCCTTTTCTATTCGCTTTTATAACTACTCATGCATAATATTGACTTTCCCCAGGGTCACATTGTTGAATTTTGCAACAAAAAATGTTTAAAATGACGAGTTAACTAAGTCACGAAGACATCACATGACATATTGTACGAGTAACTATCTCAATAAGACTTAGTTAGTTAATTTAATTTGATTTGAGGTTCAAAATAGATGCATGTAGAGTGTCTCCTACTTTTTAGGAGCTCTGGTTGAGTTTATTTTGAGTTGTAATTAATTAACTTAATTTATTTGAGTTAAAATCAGTTTAACTAGCTCTAACTGATGGAGGAACTAGTGAGAGGTCAAGTGAAATAAATTAGATTTAATTCACATGAAATGATCAATCAGATAATTGATAATTCACTCATAAATAACTCATACATGTTAGTTCTGAGGAAGAACAAGTTGAGATTGGAGTTAAATGGAAGTTTACTATCAATTGTAAAATCGGAAAATTGTATAGGTGTGCATGTAATCAGAGGAAGAGAATTGATCTATTTCACAATCGTTATTGGAGAATTTCCTTTTTAATAGGGGCCTAATTCCCTAGGAAATTTCATAATGAAATAGGGATTCCTGAGCCCAAGAAATTGGTTAAGTATTGAACCAAGCTTTCCTAGGAATCGGTGAGATAGACATAGATAATGTAGAGAGCTCTTAAGCCTAAGAGAAGCATTGCATCGTTCTCATATTATTTGACTTATGAAATATACTGATAGCATGGTTTTTAGTTGAGGCTTTTCCAAGATAAATATTTTTGGTGTGCGATTGAAATTATTTATCTTTCTTGTTCATGTGATTTTGTGATCGTAATTGGTTTCTGCAATTTATAGAGTATATTCAAGTATTTTTTTTTAGCATATTACAAATATCAGTTTGAATCTACATGGATTTTCTGCATGGTATCATAGTAGGAATCACTATAGAAGAGAATAATATGAGTTATTTATGTGCAATTTTCATATCTACACTTCAGGACCATCAGTAGGATCAAGATGTCTTTCCTTGGATTTAGACTCGAATATGCCCTTGGGGATAGATAAAATTACGTAGATTGGAGAGATAGGATGGAGGCATTGTTGGAAGACAAAGGTGTTGAAGGAATTCATAACCAATGATATTCCTAAGCCTGCAACAACAGATGCTCAATATCTAGCGGCATGGAAGAAGAACGTAGCAAAGGCAAGAAGGGTTATGTTGGAAGGTGTTCAACATCATATTGTCTCGAACCTCCATGCAAAGGAATCTCCATATGCTATGTGGAAGGCCTTAATAGATTTGTTTCAGAACAATGGCAACCACAGTAAGTTGGCATTGAAATACAAGCTTATAAAAATCAAGATGGAGGAGGGCGGCACAATACGAAAGTACTTGACCAAGTTCACCCAATGTTAGGATGAACTTGGAAGTGTTTATGTTACTATTGCAATGGTTGATTTGGTGAGCCTAGAAATTTTAGGCCTTCCCAAGAGTTGGAATAGCTGCCAAGAATTGGTAAAGGGGAGGGAGAAACTACCAAAGTGGGAGTGAGTGTGGTATGACTTGGTGCAAGAAGAGATTAGGAGAAACACTAGAGATGAGACCTCTTCTAAAGAATAGGAATTTGCGTTAGTGCATAAAGGAAAGAAATCCAAGGAAAATAAGTCCAAAGGAAAAAAAGGGAAAGGAGAAAGAGGTGTCCAACATCAAGTGTTTTCACTGTCACGAGTTCAAGCACTATCCCACGAAATGTCCACATAATAAGGAAAGAAAGAAGGAGCCTGCAGTAGCAGTAGCAGCGGCAACAGAAGCTCTAGCTTCACAATTCAAAATTGATTTCACTCTCATTGCATGCATGGAAAGAACTGTAATGGGACGCATGTGGTATCTCGATAGTGGTGCCTCATTCCATATGAAGGGGAATAGATATATTTTCAGTGAATTGGAGGAGAAAGACCTCAAGAAGAACATAGAGTTTGGAGACGATGGAAGGTATAGCACGACCGACATTGGTATTGTTACCTTTCAAAGGGATTCTATCTCCCCTCTCAAACTCACAAATGTGTTGTTTGTTCTAGGACTAAAGAAGAATCTTGTTTCCATAGTGGTATTGGAAGACCATGGCTATGATGTGATATTTAGGAAAAAGGAAGGTTTTCCTTAGAGACATCGCCATGGGATGGGTGAAGCAGATTGGTGTGCGAGTCAAGAACTTGTATGCTCTCGAGGTTTAAGATGCATGAAAATCTTTTAGGAGAAGGGAAAAGTTTATATACTTGGTGGTTCAAAGGGAGCATGAATTACCTCTCAACATGCAGCCTAAAAAGAAGCCTCAGAAATTTATGGAGCAACCGTAATTAGAGAAGCAAATATGAGACTAAGTGGAGGAATCCACTGAAGCAGAGACCTCCAGTGTTGGAGCAGGGCCCCCTAGGGTACAATTTTTGATATATTTTTGTACAATTTTGTATATGCGCATTACGTGAATGAGTCAAGGGGCTTTGGGGTGGGTCAAAGTCCCTATTTTGATGTAAAAAGTTTTAAGGGTAAACTGTGAGCCTCAAACCATGGTTTGAGACCATATCATCTGCGCGTTATAATAATATAAATAGATAGATCGAGTCTAAGTGAAATTAGTTAGATGAAACTTTATGTGATGTTATGATATGAATGTCTAGGCCTTTGTAATAATTTTGTAATGGTTTCATTCTGGGTTGGGTAGAAAGGCTCCTGCTAGCTATATGCGCAGAGACCTAGTCCTGACTGTGTTCGGACTCTGCTGGCTGTGTGGTCGGAAGGGTAAATTCTGATGTATTGAATTGACCTGAAGCTAATAGAAGGATAGATTTTTGTGAAAACATTGTGTTATTGGTTTGAGTTATCTATTTATTGTTTTAGTGTTTAGATCACATTTATTCTGTGTTGATTATTTGTATCTACGCAAGTACCTCTGTTATTTATGCATGCAGTTACATTGATGATAGAATACATGGGTGAATTTGCTTAAGTGAATACACATTGTTTAGATATGGATCTAGTTCCGTCATGTTATATCTGTGCTAAAGCGATCTGCGATTTTGTCTGCAATCTGATAAGTGTTATTATATATTGCAACATCTGTTTATGATCGATATAAGTCTGCAATCAATCTGCTTAGGGAAACTTCATTATTTTTTTCCTCAAGATGCAGAAACCTGGTTTCAGCATCCCCCCATACTGCTTCAGGTGAGACTTTGATCTGTGCAAGCAGGTCATTTTCAAAAGGGCCAATATTTGGAGGGTTTTTTGGTTGCGCGATAAACTTTGAACCTGGGTCAGGACCCCTGAAGCCAATAAATGGTTCTGTTTTTGGGACCGGGATAATTTTGAGGGAGATTTGATGTTGTGGCGCCCTTTGTAGAACGAATTACAAGATTGGTTGGATAGAAATATCATTTAATTCACACTCCAAGAGAATCAAAGTACTAAGATATCTGAAGAAAATTGGATATAGAAGTACATCTATACAAAATTTCACAAGATGTTCTTTTGCTCCTTTGTGACTTGGATGCAAGAGTGGTTGTCGCGATTAACTTAATTCAATACCTGCGAGAAGGATGACACAGTCACTGAGTGGACTCCTGAATTGATCCAAAAATTAGAAAAGATAGACAATAAGATCACCTATGCAGTAGATCACTATATCGATCACCTCTTAGGAGGGTTCGTGACAGAATTTGCCATTGACCAATTTGTGTTATTCTCTGAAGTAGAAAGAAGGTTTTTCAAAGGTCCTAGAGGTAAGTTCCTATGCTATTTGAAGTTATTTCTAAAAATTCTATTATGTGAACAGAGCTCTTTGTGTGAACATATTTCTTGAATGCCTCGAAGAGGCCCAACTACGCGGAATGGAAAATTTTACTACAAAGATCTAGAAAAATTATTTATAGCCCTATGAAGTCTAGATCTGATAGTGAAGGTGAACCATAAATTAGTAGCTCTAGTGACTCTGAAGAAGAAGGTTCATCACACTAGAAACCTTTGATCCTGTCTCCAACTCAATCCACTCCACTCCTACATTCATATCACAAAGCACCCACTCCGCCGCACAGACGATCTCCACCACCACCTCCACCTCCCTCAGGCGTAGATATGGCTGTGTCAATGAAGTTACCTAATTTCATAGGCATTGGAAACAAAGATGCTGAGCAATTTTGGTTCGTGACTGAGGTTGTATGGTAGGCTTAGCAAGTTAATAATAATGATATTAGGAAAGTGCGGCTAGCCACTGTTTTCCAAGATCGCGCATTAGATTGCTATATTAGATATGTTCAAGCAAACCATAATGCCACCTTGGACCAAATAAAAGATGCCCTAAAAGAGTATTTCAAGAAACATAATTCATATGTTCAGTTGATTACAGAAATGAAAGAGATTCATCAGGAGGTTAATGAATCAGTTTGGGAGGAAAATCAGAGGTGAAGCGCACTATCAGAGATGGTGGATTTGTCATCGATGATACTCAACATAAGGAATGGTTTATTTCTATGTTTCTCCCGCACTTTAACCAACCCTTAGGTAAACAAAATATTTCCACATAGGCTAAGGTTGTGGAGGTTGCAATGAAACTAGAAGCTACCCCAACACCTGTTGCACTGGCAACTCAACAGATTTAGAATTAGTTGGAAGCCATGAATTTAGAGATTCAAAGTCTGTGCAAAGACAAGGGCAAGGAAGTTTGCACAGAGTTTTGGTGCATAAAATGTAAAGTTGTTGGGCACCATAAAGATCAATGTCCTATCTTCAATAATTATCTGAACACCGAAGGTCCTAGTCCATTGAAGAGTCTAGTATTGTGCACAATATGTCAAATCGTTGGATTACATGACATAGATTCCTGCACAAGGATCGAAAATTATCACCCTGAGTTGAAGCAGTTGTTTTTCAGATTCTGTTCATCACTAGGACACGATGAGAAGCATTTTTGCACTTATGATATGATGTTGGATAAATATGAAATATAGAGAATGTAGGTTGAGCCTACCTCACCAGCATCCCCTTCTAGGCGTGGTGAATTTCAGGGTAGAGGAAGAGGACGAGGAGTTACATCATCTAGTTGAGGGAGAGGACTAGTAATTTGCTATAAATGCGGAGATGTTGCTCACTATGCATGTGACTTTCCTAATCTAGCATGAAATTCATGCAAGTATTGTCACAAATTTGATCACGTGATAGAATATTGTCCTGTTTTGATTGCTAAAATGAAAGAGAAAAAGACGCAGACTACAACACAAAATCTTCAGATGGTGAGAGAAGAAACCTGTAAAGAAGATTGCAGTGTGAATGTGGTCACTAGGAGTGGCATAGCCACTAATGAAGATAAGGGAAAGCAATTGGCTACTGACGTATGGATCCGTAAGGCACTTGATAAAAAATAAGGATTTGATCTACATCACACAAAAGAGACTTTTGTCGAAGCACAAAAATAATTTGCAGAAGGCATTGCATCAACATCAGGTAGACCAATGAAGGAAGCGGGAGGAGATGAAGAGAACAAACCATTTCTACAAGCGTGCATAAATTTACTGCGCAACAAAAAGGTAGAATAGAATATTCAAGCTCTGATAGATAATTTCGTAGAGAAGGAACAACTAATGGTAGAGTAGAGAGATATCAACAAAATATATAAGAATAAGAAAAGAACGGGTAGAGAGATGCATCTAACCACGCAGATTTTTTCTTATGAGATGGACTGGGTTATTCTTGATTGGGGATCGGATGAAAATGTTCTACTTAAGAAAACATGGCAGCGCATTGGATAATCCAAGCTGGAGTGGTCTACCATTCAACTGTGCATGGAAAATTAGTAAAAGATCATTCCATTAGGGAGGTTGTCGCAAGTTTTAGTAAGTATCAAGGGTGTTAAGGTGATGGCAGGCTTTGAAGTCATACAAATTGTAGATGATACTAATCCTTATCCTTCACTTCTAGGGTTGGACTGGGGTATTGACATGGAAGGTTTCATAAACATGAAGAAAAAACCAATGGAATTTGAAAGCAACTGAGTTAGGGTCACCATTCCTCTAGACCCTACAGAGGGACAAAGATACACAGAGAATGTACATGCTGATGATGAGATTGATCAAATCTATAAGCTAACTTTGCGCGAGGAAAATTGGATTAACCCAACATCAGAAGGAAATCTTAATTGGGAGAAGGACCTTTCATGTTTCTTAGATTTCGATGAAGAATTAGAAAATTGGCAGAACCAGTTTCATGAAGTATCTACATTGTGATGTAATCATGTGACCTGATCTCTTTTATGTATACCATCTAAGGTACGTGAATTACCTCATTATGATGGTTTAACTGACATAAACATGTTTATAGGGGAGCTCAAAAGTATTGGGCCAGAAGGCCAGAGATTCCATGCTTTGGATCTCGGCTTGCCACACTACTCCAGCAAGATGGTGGGAAACTCATAAATATAACATGGGCAACTGGGAGGAATGTGCGTGCATGATGAGGTTACGATTTGAATGTCCAGTTATCATAAGGGAAGAATTCTAGTCTAGGAAGGATGATCCGCTAAGATATTTGGCTATATGGAATTAGGTATGGGATGTAGAACCAAGACCTGAATGGGTCCACATGTTTATTCACACATTGGGAAAGGTTCCTACTGAATGGTATCTAGAAACAGAGTTGCGTTGAGGTACTAGTGAATGGTTTATGTTGAAGGAGAGTTTTATCCTTACATTCAGCTTTGAGAGTGGATTTGATAATATTTTCCAAGCCTTGAAAAATATTCAAGAAGTAATATTTGATACAACAAAGCCTGCAATCGAGTGCGCTCCATCAACAAGGGATGAATAGATGAAGGATATTGTGAACTACAAAAATATGACAGTTGTGCATCCTAGGGGATAGTGTGCAGTCGTTGGAACCTCATCTCTCCTGAGAATTTAGACATATACGCTCAATGATTGGGCTGGCTGGGTATTATAGGCAGAAAATTTAGAGCTATGAGTTGATAACTACACCCATGAATAAATTACTCAGAAAGAATGCGACATTCCATTTGGATGAGGACTGTCTGAATATTTTGCAGTTATTGAGGGAAGAAACAGACACTACCCACTCTGATTTAAACTACATGATCAATAAGACTATGTTCGGTGAGGTGTTGTGCAGGTGGTTATTGTTAGTTCAGGAGTATCTGCGCAGAAAGTTGCAATGTGCACGCGATAGCCGCATGAGGAGGGTGACTCGGTCGTAGAGGTGTCAAAAACTAGTCGTTGGAACAGTAAATCTGGAAAAGACAACTTTATTACCATTTATGGGAGTGCCTGGGTTGCATTTAATGAAGGGATTTTTCCATATTTGGGACCGTTTTGTCATTTATGGAGACACATTAATGCAGAAGGAACTGTTTAAGATGCACCACAAGTATAAATATGACCTATGGGGTCACAATAATTCCCTTTTATTTCTGAGTGAATTATTTTCTTTGATTTCTCTAATTTCCGTTGCATACTTTATGTCTGGTTTGGATCCAGGTTTTGAGGAAGAGTTGTGCCATGCAAGGTTGGGATACGTAATTCCCCCCTGCATGACATCTACACGACCTGGAGATGACCCTAGTGGGCAATGGGTTCCTATTGCATCGGTAGCTACAACCCCTATGCCCACGAATTCTCAGAATGGGAAAACATCCAGCACAAGAAAATCACCAAGAGAAAAGACCCCAAAGTCGTGCTCTACTGCGGCTGAGCGACAGAAAAGGCCTGTGGCAGAGGTCCTTGAAACAATTGAGGAGGAAGAGGAGGACGTGGTCGAAGTGGCCCCATTCTCACAATTTCTGACCTATGTCACACTGCGTAAACCCTCAGTCTGGATTCCCAATGATATGGACAAAGTGCGTGCAAGCATCCAAATGCCTTTGATCCCTGAAAATGTCCTGATGGAAGGAGACATGTTTGCGAAAGTATCACAACTCTGAATGGATGATTGGGACATTGCAGACATAGACAAATTTTCTAAACTTGTGCCAAAACTTTACCTTGACCAAGTCCAATATCAAAGGGGAATAGTGCTCCAAGAGCCGAAGAGATGGGTGTTGGGTCTACACAAGGCAATCTTGTTGAATCTATTACAGATCCCTCACTTTGGGCACAACCCAATAAACAACATCTATGTCAGGAAATTGCTTGCACTAGTGCATGATGATGAAATGTGATTGGGAGATAACATTCCCATTGATGCTGCGTTGATCCATAGGATCATTGACCTACCTGCTAATGGTGTTGATTGAATTGTGGATTTTGGAGGAAAAGCGCAAGAAAAATATGTCGTAGAGAAAATAAAAAATAAGTACCAAGTCTCATGCAAGAGCCAAGGCTTCATTGTGAGTGAGATAAACAACCCCATTGTTCAATTTGACACACTCATCTTGGCCTGCAAGATTATGCACAAATGTAGAATAAAGTAGGTACCTGCGCATGTGATTTCTCTTGCCATGATAGTGTGAGAAAGGTGTAATTTATAACTAGTCTCATTATTTGTGTAAGGATTTTTCTAGAGAACGTGCGTGAAACATAGGAGGAAGGCAATAAATTCAATTACACTTGGTTGTTGTTACTAATTGTATTAATCGGGTGGAAGACCATTGAGGAAACCTAGTTTCCCGAGATAGAGCCCCATATGTGTGAGGCCGCACAATATGTGACAATTTGGAACTCATCAAACCCTACGCGTGCTAAGGAGAGTAAAAATTTCTGGGTACTTTTTGATGCCTCGCTCTATCAGGACATGTAGTATAATCTAAGGTTGTCTCTGACACATTACGAATAATACAAGATGATAGTTGATTTCTAGGCCATGTTCCAAAATATGCACATATTTGCGAAAAGCGTCATGGAGGGAGTTTCGTATGAGTTACCATACTTAGTTACGGAAGATGATCTGATCTGAATCACTGAAAAATGGCCACCAGCATGGTTGGAGCTTGGTGTGTCCACATTTATCACTAAAACACCAATAAAGCCATACAATGGTACTCATCCAAAGAAAAAAACAGAGAAGGTGACTAAGAAACCTCAAGAGAAAGAAGCCACGCCAACCACCACCGCAATATGATTGACTTAGAGAAAGATGTTGAGCCAAAGAAAAACCTTACTGTGCCAAAAGATACAGTGGAGGAGGTAGAAGCGCAAACCTCTAAATGCACAAAGTGCGGTTCTCAGGCCGCGGGTGGATCAAGAAAGAAGAGAAAGGGATCTAAAGACACTGGAGAAGAGGTCTTGACACTGACTGAGGATGATTTAAATGAAGGTGCCAACACAGTAACGTCTGCGACCAAGGATCACTGGTCAGATATGGAAGTGTAGTATAAGTCTACGGTTGAAGTGGTATAGGTTGGGATCTAGGAACTTAAAATGCAAGCGAGCATTGCTCAGGCGAGCCAAACCAATGCACAAGTAACCAGCATGTAGCCATTGGATATAGCATTACCAACAACTGGGGATGCTTGTCTTGTGAAAATTCCCACCCTAGCCATCCAAGTGGACGCCAGCCAACGTGCTCAATTATACGGCGTAGGTGATATTAATATTAACTTGTCTATTTCACCTGCAGGAAAGTTGCACCTAATGCACACGATGATTTCTGATGAACTTCAATTTCGTGATGTTGTTGCTCACAGATTTGCGGTCTAGTCAAAGAAGCAGACTATAGACGCACAACATAAACAATAAGTCGTCAAGGAAGCATGTCGCACAACTGAATACTAGCACACTCTGCTCGAAGAAAAAATTCATCAAGTCTGCAGTGAAGTTCGAAAAATCCTGGCCATAGGTGTGCCGAACGAAAAATTGGATGTACTAGTTGCCACCTTAAAGGCCTTGTGCGCTGAAGTACAGACCATCCATGCAGAGTTTGAGCTTCAAATCATTGATCTGCGAATGAAGTTGCAGCCATAAAATCCCCTTGAAGTCCGCGTAAAAAGGGCAGTCGATGTTAAACAAGCCACAGACAGTATTGTTGCCGCAACCACATAGTGTGACAACCTGTTGGATGAGGCTATGGGCGTATGGATTCCAATTCAGAATGATCCTGTAGCATAGTAGCTGTGCAACGTGCTGCACTAAAAAGAGAAACAATTTTCTAAGATCTGGACAATGGCACTGACCCTTGTTCTTCCACAGCGCCTTGCCCATATGTAGGAGGGTCGGATAATCTAGACAGAGATTGAAGACCTGCGCTGCAAAGAACAGTTGTTGGAGGCACACATGAAACCATGGGCCGAGGAGGCTCTTCAGCTTTGAAAAATCTTGGACACCACATTAAAATGTATTCAGCAGACACATTGTGGTATTGAGTTGGCTACTAAAGGTCCTAGCACTGAGAAGTTAGTACTGCAAGTGCAGGGAGCTAATGCATAGAGTTTGGAAATGGTGCTCCCTCTTAAATATTTTGTCAGCATT
The DNA here is from genome assembly GCA_034641835.2 of Pinus albicaulis. Taxonomy (NCBI): domain Eukaryota; kingdom Viridiplantae; phylum Streptophyta; class Pinopsida; order Pinales; family Pinaceae; genus Pinus; species Pinus albicaulis. The sequence goes on from CM076582.1 coordinate 103,114,631, forward strand.
CTCCAAGCCAAGCTAAAGGAGCAAACACCTCAGTGACTTGCGACGAGTCACATGTTTGTGTTGGTGGCGTGTTGGAGTGGGGTCCCCTAGGGTACACTTTTTGATATATTTTTGTACAAGTTTGTATATGCACATTGCGTGAATGATTCAAGGAGATTTGGGGAGGGTCAAAGTCCCTATTTTTATATAAAAGGGTTTAAGGTTAAACTGTGTGCCTCAAACCATGGTTTGATACCATAGTATCTACGCGCTAGAATAATATAAATAGATAGATTGATTCTAAGAGAAAGGATTCAGACAGAACTTGATGTGATGTTATGGTCTGAATGGTTAGGCATATGTAATACTTTTGTAAGGGATTCAGTCTTGTTTGGGTAGAAAGGCTCCTGCTGGCTGTGTGCACAGAGACCTAGTCTTGGTTGTGTGCAGACTTCGTTGGCTGTGTGCACGGAAGGGTAAATTGTAAGGGTAAATTCTGATGTATTAAATTGAACTGAAGCTAGTATAATGACATATTTTGGCAAAAGCATTGTGTTATTGGTCTGAGTTATATATTTATTGGTCTGAGTTATCTATTTATTGTTTCTGTCTTTAGATCGGATTGCTTCTGTGTTGATTATTTGTATTTGTGCAAGTACCTCTGTTATTTATGCATGAAGTTACATTGATGATAGAATACATGGGTGAATCTTCTTAAGTGATGATGCATTGTTTAAATCTGGATACGGTTCCATCATGTTATATCTTCACTAAAGAATATGTGATTCTATCTGCAATCTCATCATTGTTATTCTATATTGTGCACATTTGTTTATGATCAATATAATTTTGCAATCAATCTTCTTAGGGTCACTTCATTATTTTTTTCCTTAGGGTGCGGAAACCTGGTTCCAGCACCCCCCCATACTGCTTCAGGTGAGACTTTGATCTGTGAATGTAGGTCATTGCCGAAAGGGCAGTAGTTGGAGGGTTTTTTGGTTGCGCGATAAAATTTGAACCTGGGTCAGGACCCCTCAACCCAACATCGAGTATGGGGGAGTTTCGAGCCAAGTGGGCAGAGGGAGCACATGCAGCCATAATCCAAGTGAAAGGTGGGGCGATGTGAAGTAATAGTCCCAAGAGTGAAGAAATTTGGGTAGGGTCCATTGAGATGTCTTATCTCATGGATCATTACCTTGTTACAAGGGCCCAAAGTACACAGTAGTAGGATGGGTCAGTGGCAGTTGATACAGTCATATGTCATAGTGATAGATGCAGAGACTAGCAGTAGTCAGATACTGGGGAATGCAAAGTAGATTTGACAGCAGTGCAGATGGCACAATGCAGAGTCAGTAATTGCGTGGATTTTTCACTAGATAATGCAGTAGCTAGTAGCAGTCAAAGACTCTGGTGACAGATGCATCATACTGATTACGGTTGATTCAGTTTTGATTCTTTTCAGTTTCAAAATTTGCAGTAGAAACAACACTAGAGATAATTTTTACATGCAGAACATTCGAAAGGTACTAGACTGAGATAGAGTTGAATTCCTTTCTTGTTGAGAGGGAGTGTTGAAATTTTCAATAAGATATATTGAAAATGGAAAAAATAAGAGGCTTCTAATTTATTTTCTCCTTGATTAAATTAGAAGCAAATTGTAATTCCACATCACATGACAACTTGTATGAGTTAATTAAGTCATGAAGACTTAGTTAGTTCAATTAATTCGAGTTGAGGGTCAAAATAGAGGCATGTAAAGTGTCTCCTACTTTCTAGGAGACCTAATTGAGTTTATTTTGAGTTGTAATTAATTATCTTAATTTATTTGAGTTAAAATTAATTTAACTAGTTCTAAATGATGGAGGAACTAATGAGAGGTCAAGTGAATTAAATTATATTTAATTCACATGCAGTGATCAATCATATAAATTTTAGTTCACTCATAAATAACTCATGCATGTCAATTTTGAGGAAGACCCCATTGAGATTGGAGTTAAAGGGAAGTGTACCATCAATTGTGTAACCAAAAAATTGTACAAGTGGTGCATGCAGTCATAGGAAGAGCCTTTATGTATTGCAAAATCATTATTGGGGAATTTCCTTTTTAATAGGGTCCTAATTCCATAGGAAGCTACACAAGGAAATAGGGATTCCTGAGGCTAAGAAATTGGTTAAGAATTGAACCAAGCTTGCCTAGGAATAATTGGGACAGATAGAGATAGTGCATAGAGCTCTCAAAATTGAGAGAAACATTGTATTGTTATCATATTCTATGACTTATGCAATATACATATAGCGGGGTTTTTAGATGAGGCTTTCCCCAGATAAATATTTATGTTGTGCGATTGAAATTCTTTCTCTTTATTGTTCATGTGATTTTGTGATCTTAATTGGTTTCCGCAATTTGTAGAGTAGATTCAAGTATTTTGTTTTAGCATATTATAAATATCAGTTTGAATCTACATGGATATTTTACACAAACACGTTCTTTAACCAAAGACATTGTACACCACTCTATGTGTTTTTCAATCCAAGGCATATTATTAAACACCCAACTGCTAGGACTCCTACTCCAAATGGTGTGAGGTCTAGTTGGGACTTCATATTGGGGAGATCCCATGAATGTTGGTAGGTCCAACACTGTCAACATTTTTAGCGCTAGAAGGAGGGCTAGATGACAAGATAAGCCCTTGAATTCTGTTTAGAATTTCTGCATTAATTTCATGAAGTCTCCCACAATATTACTCCTAGCATGTTTTTTAAGAAACCTAAGATTATAAGTGTCGACGAATATTGTTGATGACTTGTCACACCTTAAATTTGATGGTGAGGGTGAAACAAAATTGATTGAACATACTGATCACTTTTTGAAATTTTGCACAAAGCACAACATCCCTCTTGAGGATGTTGGTTGTACATTTTTCATTCTCACATTCGAAGGGCGCATAAGGAAATTGTTTCACACATTGACCGATGCCTCCATTCATTATTTTGAACAATTTGTCACAGAACTATTCCATGATTTTGACAGATATGATCACGAACATATGTGCCAAAAAATTTTAGACTTGTGAAAATCACCCGATGACTTGTTGCATCATTTTCACAATTGCTTTATACATATTTGTTGTGAATTTATAGAAAATGAAGTTTATTGGGATATCTTGAATGAAACATTTATACATATTGTTCACATTTCACTAACTCCTCAAGACTTATAATTTTTCAAGTCACTCCTAGCTTATTGTGAGGTAGCGTTTCCAAATATACGATGGATAAGGTTGTTGTTCCAGGTGACCCCCCATCTGCTTCTCATCAAATAGCTCTATTCCCATAGGTTGAGGTGGAAAATATTCAGAAATTTTCTCATGAATTGTCACCACCTCTTCCTACCTTACATACTCAGAACCCCTACGTAGTTTTTGACTGCAAACCTGATGAGTGTGATGCATACTCCATCTTTCGGTCCCTTTGATCCTCTGAATTGTGAGTTTGTGTGTTCATCTGTTTCAAATATATCCTTTGATGTTCACGAGGATCAAGTGTCAGATGGATTTTTTCTTGAGAAACCAACTTGTGATGTCATTTACCATGAGTATGTATGGGAGTCAATATTCAAACAAGAATCTGCGATGAAGCATGAACCTCTTCTTTCCGCGGCTCTTCTGCATTATCTTGAAATTTTACATGATCATGTCATTCCATTTGAGTCATGTGATAATTTAGTTTCTGATGCTACTCATACGTCCATCATTCGTAGAATTCATGGAATTCCATTTTTTCATCTAAATGCATAGAGGATGAATTTTCTATCACGAGTCTTCCCAACTCATCATACATTTCTAGAAATATAGAGGGTTAAATTTATTGCTTTTTGTCTCCCTCCCTATATGATTCATCATATCATGAGGATGCATCGGTTGGTGATCTTGAATTTCCTGATCATGGGCCATTGTGACCTAAATTCATTCAGCTGGTCACGAGTTGGAACTTCCTCAAGCTCTCAAGACACTTCAACCTGAGCTAATGGTTATGTCAGGTTCTCATAGCATTGAGGTCAGTTCCATCTCTGATCAGAAGAATGTTGAATTTGTCGAGGATCCTCATCACTCTATTGCAAATATTGAAAATTCTTTTGTTTTACAATTTTCGCATCCTCCATCTATTATTCATGATCCTCTCGCTCAATGTTTGGAGGAGTCATACTTGGTGAGTGTTGTAACTCCTAGAGACAGCCTTGAGTTGTATAAATACCAATGCCTAGGACATCTTAACTGCAAGGAGCATATGACTCAACTGATAGGAGTTGACAAGGTTAGGCTCTCATGCTATAATCTCTTGGATGAATGGTTTTAATAAGGGTGGAACCAAGACCCCAAAGTTAAACACAACAACTATGAAACTGCAGAAACTGAGTATAAACTTAAATACATAAATGTATCCGACAGCATTAAGATAGAATGTTGTAGAGGGGGCTGACTTCTAAAATGACTCACGGATATCAATTAATATGTAGGAGATGACTGCGGAAGAAAATGTAGCCGAATATTAACCATAACAGGGCTTATCCAAAGACAGAAATCCACATATACTGTGCCTGTGCAAAGATAAGAATCCATATATATGGAAAATTCTAAAGACAAGGATCCATTGTAGTTAATATCAAAGTAACGATGGAAGAGACGAAAAATGAAACAAAATATCCTGCCTAAGCTATATTTAAAGCGTTATAGCTGAGTAAACATGAGTATCTATAATGATAAATTCACATTTAAACATAGGAGCACTCGCATTCCAGAACACAGATATAAGAAATGTAGAGATATGTAAAAAGAACATTTGTATTAAACATCATAGAGAGGAGCTACAAACTCTGAATCACCCAGATCAGAATCCCCAATTCCAACAAAGCTTCTTATCACTGAGTCCCTAAGGGATATTCACCATCAATTATCAAAATTCAGAGAACATACATACAGATTCTTTGAACTAGTGAGTCTTTGGAAAATCTGGAACCATGTAGATGTCTTTGCTTCCTACTTTTATAACATTTTCAATGGTCATACACGGAAAGATATTTTTCGAAAAATATCTTTTCCGCGTGCCTGTATGCAGTTTTGGGTCTTAATCAAAACATAAAAATTGATGACGGGGTAGAAACGATTCCCTTCATTTTACAAATCAGGCTCGTAGCCATTTCTAATGAGAATAACACGACTATTTAACTGAAAGTAAAATTGCAAGAGTGAAATATAAATTTCACTCGAATATTGAAAGTAAAAAGAAAACAAGAGGCCACGTGGGCCCAATCATGAGTTAACAATTTGGCGGTGGGATAGAGTCGAGGTTGTAGCTTGAGAAGGCAGTACTGTGGTTTTAGACGAGCTGGCTTTCTTAGAGGATGACGGAGAAGATGCAGTGGCTGATGCAGTCGCATGACTATTACACCTCTGCCAAGTGTCGGCTACAGGATCAGGTATTGTAGTGAAAGCATCGACCTGAATATATACTTCATTCAGTTCGGCATAGCTCGCCTGAGTGGGTAGTCGTTGTTTCACTTGATGGAGGAGGGAGAATTCTTTGCTAAGTACTGCGACTATAGTTTTGGCTTTAAGTCAAGCGGTCTTCTGTCAGCCGGCACTCATATACTGGTAACACTTTAAGAACCGCATTTGAAGGCTCCCAACATGATGGGAGGCCGGTGAGAGTTATTTCGGTCCACTCTATTTCGAACTATTCCAATCTTGTCACCATATTTTCCAAACTGCTCAGCGCAATGTTGCGTGCAACTTCCTTCTCCATCACCTTCTGACATTCTGATGCCTCCTTGAACCTACTCTTGATTCCTCGTTTAGACAATTCTTTTGAACTCAAATCATTTAGGAGAGTAACATACTTTTTAGCGTTTTCAACCTTGATTGAAGCATCAGTATACCCTTTGTGGAGGGTTGTTGTGAATAGGCGTGCTGTGGCCTTCTTTTCTTCGATGAGGGTCAGGAAAGCACAACGCTTCTTAACTTCCATAATAATGTCTTTCCAAATTAAATGTCGCGCATACAGAAGGGTGATATTCCCTTTCATCCAGTTCGTAAGGTCTCGGATAGTCTTCTCCTGTTGTAGCTTCTCCTTTTTCCCATCTTCTGTTTTCTTCTGCAAAGCTGCTACCTACTTGGAATTCTCCTTGAGGCGAGCCTCGAGCTCATTGATCTTTTTTTGTGCCATTTGAACCTGCTTCTCTGTGGCTTGAAGTTCGGCCAGCGCCTTGGTCAGTTGCTCCAAGAGTGAGCTAGACCCTTCAGGAGGTGGCATGGAGCATACATGTGCATCCCAGTTTTTCTGCAACTCGTCCATCCTTAGCTGGAGGGAAGTCATCTTGCCAGAAATTCTAACCCTCTCTTCCTTTTCCTTGGCAAGGGAGTCTTCTAGATTGGCCCTATCTTTTTCCGCCTGGGCTAATTCAGCAGTTTGTACATGCTGAGAGCCAGGCATATTCATCTTATGTTTCAGAGCTACAACCTATTTTTGCAATTCTGAGATGACATGGCCTTGAGGGTCTGCTTTGCCGCTCTCTTTTCCCTTCACAACAGTTTGCAGACTACGCAGGTCATTTAAGAGTGAATGGGAATTAATCTTCTCCATTCTAAGGTTCTCAAGCACTTGATTGTGCTTGGTTTGTAGCTTCCTTAGAGTGAGGGAGAGCTTCACAACCTTGTCCTTTAACATATCACCAGAACATTGGAACAGATTGCACTTGTCAATTGGTGGGACTTGTGACATGTTTATTGCCACTTCCAGAGCTCTATAGCTGGTGGTCCCAGCCTTTCGGTCTAATACCGCTTCAGTCATGGCCATTACCTATTGTTCTTTGTCCATCTCAATCTCAACTAAAAACCTATTATGATACTTATCAACATATCCCTCTAATTCAGACCAGTGCTTTTCCCTGATAGCTCTGTTTTTCACCTTCCTTTCACTGTCTGCCTTCAACCTGCTTGCAGAGATAGCTTGTGAAACTTCTGAGAAGTCATAAGATGATGTGCCATCACGTCTTACCACAAAACCTGCTTTTCCCTTGTCTGATTGACCATACAATTTTTCTTTTTGTAGTGACTGCTCTTCTCTGACACTTTCTTCATCATTGGTTCTCTGCCTTTTGGAAGGCAGAGATCCTCCTCCTGAAGCACCAGCTTCTTCCACCTATTTCTTGCCTGCTTCTTGTGTCGAAGCAATATCTCCTTTTTCCCCTATCACAGATGAATCGGTCTCCATCTGTGAAAGCAAAGGCCAGGTATCAATATTAGCTCTCCACTCGATCAAGGGTCTAGTTTCGTGAGCATAAGAAGTTGATTTAATCTTCTTCCTTTTATTTTAGATGATGCCTTTCGGATCGTAGGGCCAAGCTTTCCCTTGCCTGAAATCCATGCCCTTGAGCAGGTTTTCTGCTATGGGGAGGGCATGCCTTGAATTAACAATGAAGGGGCTGATGGTTGTAGGAAGTTTGAGGATGAACCCCTTTTTCGCAGGGAGGAAGTGGAGCTGATCAGCCTTCAAGGTCTGCGGGAGGTACTTCAGGGCATAAATCCACAGGGCGGGAAAAACTGGAAATTTGTAAGGGGACACTTATGCACCGTAAACCCTGGTTTCAGTGTAGTCATCAAATAGGTACCAGCCTCCTATGCTTTTAGCCTCGCTGTACTGTAGCCATTTCTTCTGCTCAGGAAAAATCCTAGGCGTAGGATTGTCATGAATAATAGTATAAGCTATTGTCATGAATTCATTCAAGAAACTTGAATAACCCACCTCGTTTTCCAACTGATGCGTTGCGAGACTCCAATCAAAGACAGGTCTTGGCTGAGATTTTATCCTCTAAACCTTTTCTAGACCCAAACCCTCAAACTTATCGGCCTGTTGGAAGAGGAAAAGGTAGAATACCAGGGAACAGAAACGAAAATGACTAGTAGCCAAGAGGTCTTGAAATTGAGTTTGGATGGAGGTGGCCAAGAAACCAGGGATATCCAATACAATGCTAGGTTGTGACATTAACCATAAAAGGTCTACACACTCTTTCGAGACCTGTTTGACCCCTCCTATACCTATTAATACCGCAATGAGAGCAAGGGTTGGCTGAAGGTATTCCTTGAATGTGTTCAGGGGCACCGGATCCGCAGACGGGAAAGCTGTGAGGTAGGAGTCAGAAATAGCAGTAATGAAATTGCTCTGCTACCTCCATGGTAACTTGGAAAACTGATGGGATAGCATCATTTGAGTGAAACTGACATAATTTGAACTTGTAGGGTAACAAAGGGATTTTTCTGATGATTTCAAAAGATATATTGAATATCTTTTTCCCCTGAGATGATAGGAACATATCCCGGTGTTCATCGTAAGCTTCTCTAAGCCAAAAAATGAATTCAACAACTAGGTAGACAGGGGGAGTAATTTGGTGATATAGTATAGACAAAACGACTCTGAACCTATCCCTATTTTCCACATGCTTCCTGAAAAGCTCCAGCTTGACACTACTAATGAAAAACGGGTATTGTGGGTCTCGGATGTGGACTTGCAAGTCTGTGAAAGGCTCGGGTCTAGGAGCAGCCCTAGACTCACGAGATTGAGGGGTTTCGGGCTTTGACTTCTTAACCGTCACTTTACCCATGAACATTATGAAAAATGAAAAGCGGAAGGAAACCAGATAGTGAAAAAGGGATGGAATACCTGTGTAGTGAGGAAAATGCTGAGGGAAAATGACACAGGGAGGTTGGAAACGACTTGACAGGACTGGTACCAGGCACTCGTGCTTTAGCTATACAGTATCCCGTAAAAATTGTTTTACCACAACGAATTATAGGACAGGGTTATACAACTTCATATTTCTCGGAAAACGAGATTAGGACGACACTAGTAGGGCTAACGTCATAAGGACGTCGACAATGAGATGTGTGCAATCTCGTTATTCGCTATCAGATTTCGATTAGGTGTATACCACGCATTGGGTTAAATGCCGGTACTGGTCGTGTACTAGGTGTCCTAGGACTTACCTTACCGTTTTATCCGTAATGACAGGTATCCTTCGTGATCGAGCCCACTATGAAATCTAGCGGGGTTTTAGAACAGCTTTAATCCCGCGGCCATTTCCCCACAAAATATTTGCCTCGGGTCCCATCGTATGCCATGTCACTAGCATTCCATAGGGGGGAGCTTCTACCTTCCCCTTGCCATCCTTGACCCCCCCGAAATTTTTCACGTGCCTTTATCCTTTGAATATGCAAATTTTGGGCGGGCCTCGCCTTATACAGCTGTCTTGCACCTTTGTCCCTTTTGTTTCATTTAAAGCTTTGCCGCAAGTTTGCCATATAATATAGCGCCTTATTCCCCTTTTTATATGAATGTCCTTTCATATTTTCCCATTCACACTATTTAAATATTTCACCACTTTATGCTCATGGGTGATCCGCCTTTACAAGCTTCTTAGGGCTAGGGTGGTGGATGATATAACAACATTGGCTTCACTTGGGGATGACACGATTTTCCTCGAACATGTCAAGAACTCCACAGACCATCTGTTAAGCCTCTCTTTGCGAACACGACTCCTCAACATCTTCTCTTTATTTTTCATGCAAACTCAAGAAAAAAAACATCATAATAAAAGCAACTAAATAATGTGCAATATCATATAGCAGACCTTTCGGCCTGAATCAATGCTGAAAAAAGGGTTTTAAGAATTTCCCATTCACAGGGGCATCGAGTAGATCACCCTGCAAATCCTCCAGCTTGAAGGTGTTTTTTCCTCCTTCCTCAGCAATTTTGAAAGGCCCGAACCATAGAGGATCGAATTTTTTGTGCTTTCCTTTTTCAACCCTTCTTATGTCCCATCTTAGTACCAAATCTTCGATCTACATCTTTTTTATTTTTAGCATGTTGATTGAACAGGTCCTTCATTTTCTCTTGGTACTCAATCAATCTCTGATGTACTTGACTTCAGGTCTCCTCCAGCTCTACTAACTATTTCATCCTTCTGGTGAGATCGTTCGGTTCCTCTTGACAATCTTACATGAACCTAGCCACCGGTAGGGCCAATTGTATGGGGAAAAATGCTGCTCTTCCATAAACCAATTCATATGGGGATTTTCCCGTTGACCTCTTACTATTGATTCTATTCACCCATAACGCGAATTTCAATTGGGAATACCAGTTCTTCTAATTCTCATTAATGGCCTTTTTCAACGCCCTCACCAAGGTTTTTTTTGAAGATTCTGCTAATCCATTCCCCTGTGGGTAATATGCGGTAGAGTGCCCTAATGAAATATTATACTGTTGGAAGAAACTGGTGAATTTAGCAGACTTAAAAGCTTAAGCATTGTCGGTGACGATCTTAGTAGGGCAGCCAAACCTTGAGATGATGTTATCTTCGAGAAATTTGATCACCACTGTGTCTGTCGTATTCCTTGCTGGCACGGCCTCTACAAATTTCATGAAGTAATCGGTGGCTGTTAATATCAACTTGTGTTTCCCACTTGAGGTAGGATGAATTTCACTGATAAAATTGATCCCCCATTGTTGGAAAGGTTCCTCTATATGCACTGGGATCATAGGCAAAGGTGAAAACTTCTGCCTTTCAGCAAACTCTAACATTTTTCGCAGGCTCTTACCCGAGCATAGACATATCCGAAGAGCTTGGGCCAGAAGAAGCCAGTTTTCAAAATCTTATGCGCAATGGCTCTCCAGCTATAGCGGCCACCATAGATGCCCTCATGGAATTCTGCCATTACTTCTTCTACTTCATTTTCAGTGAGACATAGAAGCAGTATGCCTGATGGGTCTCTCCAGTACAAACGACCATTTGCTACAATGAACTTCTGAGATTTTATTCTCAACGTTCTATATTTTGTTTTGTCATAGCTTGGAGGACATCTAAGATTCAAGAGGTATTCTACAATTTCTTTGTACCATGGACTGAGAAGGTACTTCATATGGGTCTTTTGTGTAGCTGTCTCTATCCCACACTGCTCGTCTGTTTTTCCAGACTCTTTGTTTGCCACCATAGATAAATTTATCCCCAAAGCCTGACAGTTTGATTCAGAAATGATCTTGGCTAATCCTTGTCCCTTTATTAGCTTAGTGGGGTGTATCTCCAACTCATATTCCTTTATCTTTGCAATCCATTAGCCTCTTTTCCCTTCGCTATCTCCCTGAATAAAGATGTCTTTTAAAGCCACTGTGGCTACAAAGGCAGTTATGGTCAACTACAAGACATACTTCTGAAAAGGCTTAAGGGATTTAACCAAGGCATAAGCATGTTTCTCCAAGATGTTATATTTTAGCTCAGCACCACAGATCACTTGACTTGTTGTGCACATCTCCTTTCCCTATTTAAAATTCGGCCACCACCTTCTTCAAAATCCATTTCTAGTGTTTTAATGAATAAAACCCCTGGGCCCCGTTTCATTCTATCACTTCCGCCCGAAAATTTGCGTTGTAACGTTTAAAATGTACATTTTATATATCGGGCCGAAGCCCCTTAGAGCTTAGCCCCTCCCGCCTTAGTTTTCATATGACCCGAGCCACAGGACCACGGGCTGGGGATAACAGGGGCTTATCACTTATATCCCGGGCGCCGTCACAGCCGTCCAATCCATGTTCAATCAACGGCGCAGATCGTCAGGAGTGTGGGCCCTGCCTTTGGTCCCGGTGCACAGTAAAACCAGTGGTTTTCCCCCGCACCGCTCTTGTCGGCTGGCAGTATTTACCGCGGGGCCAGCGATCCCACACAAGAAATGCCACGCGTCCTTTGTACGAGCGGGAAACCGCTCTCTCCCCGCGCGTTAATCTTCGGCCGATGTCCGGTCAGCGGGATCCACCCGCTCCGTCCGATCTGCCTACCTCCATCCGACGGTTGGTGTGTCCTGGAGTTGATCGTTCATCGCTGCGTCCCGCCGCGTCCCACAGTCTGCCACCGTGTCATTGTTTCACGCCCCCTGCCCATCAATTCACTCGCCACGTCGTCTCTTGTGTGTCCTCCGCCCGCCTATATGCCTCTCCCCCCGTGCACTCATATTATATCCTCGCGCCGATATGTATATATATGCGTGTGTTTTATATGTTTGATTCATAATCCACCGATATTCTTCCTTCACGACCATACTGTGTCTTATTGCGCCCGTTCACAAAAACCTCCATTGTTTGCTCCCGCCTCCCTGTATGTTCCCGTTTTTTACCTGTGTTTGCATCGTCTCATCCATTCCCACTTCCATCACCCCCCGCCTTCACCCTAGTTGGGTTTTTCTAACATTTTCAGGGTTTTTACAGGTTTTCAAATCAAGCATAAGGGGGCATATCAATCTGTCGCCTCCATTTCAGAGGATCAAGAACATACCAGAAGATGATCTCCTGTGGGCGAAATTAAATAAAAAGAGCTGAAGCCGGTACATGAAATGACTGTTATTAAAGAAAACACAGACACAGAGTCACAGAACCCTCCAGAGAATTTCGCCCCGCATTTAAAATTCAGGATTCAAATTCTGAGCTCAAAGGCCAAGAGTACAGTACCAGAGTTGCAGGCCAGCTCAGGCCCCTCACGGCATCAGATTTTTCTTCAGCTAAAAGCATCCCGATGTATATATTTTATTATTTTCGTTTTGTACATAAAGAGATTTTTATCTCCCAGCATTAATTTATGTATACAGTTTGTTAGGTATATTCATTTATAGCTAGTCATTCATGAAGAAGGCGTGATGGTTCCCCGCCTTTCTTTTTCAATTTAGATTAATAAGTGTGGATACCTACCTCTCCCTCCAGAAGTTTCTCTTCTCTCTATAAATATCAAAAAAGAAGACATTTTTAAGGTTTCAGATTTCTGTAAGCAAGTTGTGCAGCGAGAAGACTATTGTAGGCATCTTGTGGCGTTTCTGTATGAGGTTTCAGAGCCCGTTGGGTCTCAGTGAGGAGGGGTTATGATTGTATTGAGGATTCTGGTCTTTGGTATATTGCAGTATGTAATTTCTCTCATGTGTTAATATATCATCCTTTTCATGCAAACTTTCGTCTTGTATCATGTTCTAGAATGCGAGTGGCTCACTAATTTGCAGTAAGGATTCATCTTAAATGGTGCCCTTTCTGGAATTGGTCAAGCGCTTTAAATAGGCCTAGAAATGATATGCTGTTCCATGTTCATGCATTTCATAATTTCTGCTATATTAGTGGCTTAAGGATTCGTAAAATAATGCGCCCTTTTGTCAGTAATATCTTCTCATGTTTCCTTCTTGCCCGCACTCCTTGATATCTGATTTCTGTAATATATTATTTGAATCGGCCCTCTTTACAGTAAAGCGGTCTCTTAACTGTCTGATACTCCCATGTCGAAGTTTCACCTGATGTTTCTACTCTATTCCAATCTGTGTATCAGCCACTGAAGGAGAATTGGGACCAGTTCAATCTATATCAATTCCCTTGTTTAGAACAAGAGATAGTAAGCGAGTCCCTTGGACTGACAACCCAAACTATAAAGGACTCCTTGCTATATTAAGATGTCCTAGGCACTGGTCTATGGCAACTCTAGGCTGTCTCTAGGAGGGTGACAAAATCATCCACAACATGACTAAAGAAGGCGATAGGTTTCTCATACCCCTCCTCGTTCTTTTGCAATAATACTGCTATGACAGTGTGGGGAGATGCAAATGAAAATATCATGAAGGGCTTCGCATAATCCGGTCCGGAAAACACTGGGGCTTCTGCGAAGGCTTTTTAATCCTATTAAAAGCCTCCCATGACTCAGGAGTCCATTTTACTTCTTGATCCTTCTTCAGCATCTCAGTTATGTACTAGACAATCTCTACGTAGTTTGGTATGAATCTTCTCAGGAAGTTGATACGTCCAAGAAAAACTTGGACCTATTTCTTGTTTCTGGGAAAGGAGATACCATTTATGACTTCTACCCTCTTCGGGTAAATTTTCACCCCTGCCTTTGTCGCGACATGCCCCAACAGTTTACCCTCTTCTAAAGAAAAAAAATATTTTTGAGGGTTTAAAGACAGTCCATACCTTTGGCACTTCTCAAAGGTTCTGCGCAGGTGCTCAATATATTCATGGTCATCCTTTGAGAAGACTGTGATGTCATCCAGGTAGACCACCACAAATTTGTCTTGTTCCCCCACAAAATCAATATCCATAGCCCTCTGAAATGTAGCCCCCACATTGATTAGTCCAAACGACATTCGAGCATACATAAACGTTCCCCAAGGAGTGGTGAATGCAATCTTATTTTGATCCTCTGGAAGCACTGTTATCTAATTGTATCCAGAAAAGCCATCCATCATAGACATCCATGAAGCTCCTACCACCTTCTACAATATATGGTCCATCTTTGGTAGCGGATAATTATCCTTTAGAGATGCTCTGTTCAAGTTCTGAAAGTTGACACACAGTCTTATCTCTCTGTTCTTCTTTCAGACTGGGACTGAGTTGGCCACCAATTCATAATATCTTAATGATACAATGATCTTAGCCTTTAATAGTTTCTTGATTTCCTTTTCTATAAAAGGAAGGAGTAAAGGGTTAATCTGTCTTGAATTTTGTTTGTGTGGCTTTGCATCTCCTTTTAACGAAATCTTGTGTTGGATAACGCTGATATCAAAGGTCTTCAAATCTTGATAGGACCAAGAAAAAAAATATTTATATGTCTGAAATAACTTATGATATTACTCCTTGTATTCTTCAGGTACCTTATTTGACAATTTCACAATCTTTAGGTTGGCCTCAGTGCCGAGGTTCAGGTCATCTACCTGATTTTCTTCAACAACCTTACTTGGTTGTAATGGGACATCATTCTTATCAAACGATATTTCCAGAGGGACCAGTCATCTTGGTATCACATTCCCTTTGAGCTGCAGCACCTTGTGCCCAACCATGGTATCTTGCCATTTATTCTAAGGAAGGTCCTCAGTCTCCTCTTCACCAACATCTATTTCCATATTGGAGAATTCCCCAGCAGTCTCCATGAATCTTCTCACTTTCTCCTCATATTCAAACACCTGCCAATGTTTGATATTGTCAGGGATGGAAGGATGGTAACAGATCTCTATCTCGTACCTTAGGAGGGGATTCTGAGGTGGCCGAAAAGTGCTTGCAGCTACTGCAAGAGAATCAACCATCCTGTTCTAGTCTCTTGGCATGAACTGAATATTAATGCTAAAAAGAAGTTATCTACCTAGTCCCATACCTCGTTTTTATAAGCCTTCAGTCATGGGTGCTTAGCTTGACACTGATTTCTTACTTGTCTCACCACCAGTTTTGAATCTCCCAGAACCTTCAAGCTCTGAATATTCATATTCTTCACAGTTTGTAAACCCGGGAGTAATGCTTCGTATTCAGCCACATTTTTCGTGGCTTCATACTCCAATTTAAAAGATAATGGGACTAGCTGCCCAGTGGGGGAGATCAGGAGAACCCCAGCTCCATTTCCTTCTTTTGAGTTGGCTCCATCAAAGTGCAATGTCCAAACCCCACCTTCTCCTTTATTTTAGGATTGCTCAGTATTTATCTGACAGAAAGATGGCTCCTGCAAGTAATCTTGGTCTTCTTCCAGCATTAGACAAGAAAACTCACCCTCTTTGCTATACACCGGTGAATTCACTGAATTATCAGCTTTAGTGACCATCTTCACAAACCTTGTTTCCTAGTATAATCTCCTTTCTTGGCCCCCAAACACAGGGATGGTCGCATAGGTTAGTTCTAGCTTTATAGATCCTCCAATTTTTGTACCCCATGATCTTGATAATAGCATCCCAAACCAGGCTAGGATATCGGCCACTACTATGTCCATCACCACAATTTTAGCTGGGATTTGGGCTAGATTCACCACCAAATCCTTCATCATCCCCAAACATTTGACTCTTTTGGAATCAAAAGATTAAAGATCTTTATATGGGTGAGTGATCTGTAGCCCCAATTTTTCCATCACTGATAGGGGCAGGAGATTGTCTGACGCTCCATAATCCAGCATACAATTATGCAATAACAGATCATGTATTACTAAGGAGACATAGAAAAGAGGAGTTGAAGCATCCAATTCTTCAACATGAGGACCAAACACAACCATGGGCCTTTCTTCCTGAAGGTTCAAACTGTCTGGGATTAGGGCTGCTTCTTGGGGAAGCATGAAAGAAGACACCTGAGACTGGTAGACTGGTTGTTTCAGTAGTTCAGTTAGGGGGACTAGGATTTTAACTTTCTCTAGCTCTTTTTGAAGATTAAAAATAGAGGGGGACTTCTCTATGGCATTTTCTTTTAGCTCTTTACTCTCAGCTGGAGGTTTTTCTTCCTTCAGAATAGGTTTAGCATTTACATTTGGAGTAGGGACCAACTTGGAAGAGGAAGGAATGGAGCTATTAGAATGTAAAGGTTCAGTTATAGGTCTCTTACCTTTATCTCTGACCTTCTGTATAGTTGTCTCCTTCTGATGCATCTCCTCTTCTTGTTCTTGTGTACGAGTTCTCTTTCTAGAGGACCTGAGTTCATATTTTCTTTGAAACTGTGCTTGCATGAAATCTACGAATTGTTTACAGTAATCATCGATCTCTGGGTCTTCAGCAACAGTTGTTTTTTCTTCTTCTTCTTGTAAGGAAAGCTCCACTCCATCACCTTATTTTAAAGAAGACTCAACTTCATCACTATATGAGTAAGCAAGATATTGATCGTCTTGCCCATCGGGGATGTCTTCAGAAGGACCATCCATCTGCCCTTCCAGATACAGTGGAGGCTGTATGTGGTCTTGTTGCTCCTTCCGATCTCTTTGTAATATTTGTAGAGGAGGCTTTCTGTATTAGGGGTTATAACCCCTGTTTGGAGTAGTTTGGAATGGCTTGGAGGATGAGTTCTTAGCCTCGAGCTCAAGCTTCACCAGCTTGCTCGAAAGGTTCTTTATCATTTTATTCATCTCCTCGATTTTTTTATCAGCTACCTCTCTATCTTGACCGGAGGTGGATGCTTCTTCTTTCCCTCTCCATCTAGCATCATGGTCTGACCTCCCTTTTGATTTACCTGTAGAGGAAAAGTTAGCTTCCACCTCCAATGCATTGGTCTGGGCCTCATTCAGGGTAGTAGACTTCCTTTCTCTTAAAGAGAATATGAATTCTGAATCAAAGGCCGCTACAAACACCACTTTAGCAGCAGTCTTGTGAGGCTTCATTTCAGCTAGGAGACTTATATATAATTTGTTGAACCTTTTGATGAATTCTACCACTCCTTGATTATGTCTCTTTCTAAGTGCATTAAACTCTATAAGACATTATCCACAGTCTTTATTTTCTCCCCACTTCTTGATGAAGGCATTTTCCATCTCCTCCCAGTTAGTGATGGAGCGGTCTTCCAAAGTCTTGAACCATTTTCTGGCCTCTCCATCTAGAGATTGGACAAACAATCTCAACACCACATCCAGATGTTCCACATTAAAATTTTCTGCAAATGCGTAGAAAACTTCTAGGTGTTTCTGAGCTTCAGTATCATTTTCTCCATTGAAACGAGGTAGGATATTTAAATAATCTTGAGGCATGCCATTCAGGATCTAAGGCAATGCCAGGGGGGCATATTTGTTCAATAGGAAGCCAGGAACAGCCATTGGAGGTGGTCGAGGTGGCAGGAGAGTCTGATGTGTAAGGGGAGGTGGTGGAAGAGAAGTATGTATGACAATGGGGATATATTGAATGGAGGCTTGAGGGGCTAATGAAAATGTTGGAATATTAGCAGCAGAAACCTATGTGACTTCTTTAACTTCTTCAACTTCAGGAGTGGGATGCAGAAAGAAGCTTGTGGTATCTACAGATTCAGATTCATCATTAACTTGAATATTTTCCAGAGAGGGGCTATCTGAAGTATAATCAAGGGTTATCACAGCAGAGTCGAGACCTTGATATTGAGCTAATTGAGGGAAGGATGGAGAGTCTTCCAGGGAGAATCTGGGAATATCTGTGTGAGATGATTGTCTTTCTCTCCAGCCTCTCTTGTGCAAAATCTTTTCTGGATTAGACACCGAATATGTTCTTAACTAGGATGTATCTGACCTCAGGTGTGGCTTTCAGGAATCCAGGACTGCAAATAGATTTATCTTTTGGAAGACAGTGGAGTCACCAAGGTGTTGAGATTTCTTTTAAATTATTTTTAGATAAAATCTCATGAATGTGACAACAATAGGATTTGTTGCTAAATTGACTCCATGTAATCCTGATGTGTAGTTATTGCATCCTATATTTGTTATGAGTGAATTTATGATTCAGTTTCTACTCCCAGCTATAAAATGTAATCCCGTAGAGGCAAATGAGCATGAGGAATGTGAGGTGAGTGGAAGAGCAGATGGGAAACTCTGCTGTTGTAATTCTCCAGTTGATGAATGAGATTTCCGATGCCCCTGTTTGGTGGACATAGCCTAGATTGGTTGGGTGAACCACGTTAAATCTCTGTGTTTTCATTTTTGTTTACGCTGTG
Source organism: Pinus albicaulis (assembly GCA_034641835.2). Taxonomy (NCBI): domain Eukaryota; kingdom Viridiplantae; phylum Streptophyta; class Pinopsida; order Pinales; family Pinaceae; genus Pinus; species Pinus albicaulis. The sequence continues at coordinate 103,133,084 of CM076582.1, forward strand.
TGTGATTATTTGTTTCCGCTGTGTTTTGCTCCAACAATTGGTATCAGAGCAAGTTGTTCAAGCTGCCTGTTTACTGAGTAAACGTTGTACATAATTTGGTGCAAATCAGTTTGTAAAGGAGTGTTGTGAATAAGCTACCGAGGTATGAGGGTATAAGCTACCTTTTTGTTGCGTAAACGCTGCCACGATTACAACCTCTGTAAATTTTCAACAAACCACAGTCATCGTGAGGCCGAGTCACAACAGAGTGTTTTTGGTTCACCATGCGTGGATGCTATGTGGAGGAGCCAAGCAAAGCCGTAAGCTGGATCAAAGAGCCGTGAACAATCTTGAAAAAGGAGGTAGAGATTGAGTTATTATAGAGATTGGATATTTCGTTCTTCGTAAAGAAAATATTCTTGGTTAGCCCGCTTGCACATGATCTAATCAGATCAAGAGCCGTGAGCTGTGACTACAGCCGTGAGCGTAGTTTGAAGGAGATGATGTGGGTAAGTTTCCGTGAGTAACATATCTATTGTTGTGTGCGTCCATGAGGTCCAAGTCTAATGCCATGACAACATAGTGCCTTTATCACTTACGATCCTATTCAGATGTCTAGTGCGTAGAGAAAGGCCGAGTTATTCAGTGAGGGCTAGCATTCAGGGGCATTGACCATTTGACTGAGAGCTGAGATATGGTAAATCGATATTTCATTTAAACGATTTGAAATCGGTCGATATTTCATTTGAATGATTGAAATGGTTCTTATATGGTAAATCGATATTTCATTTAAACGATTTAAACGATTTGAAACTTTTTTTAAAAATCGATTTATATATATTCTTTATGAAGTCACAAGGTGGCACTTCATGTTTTAAAATTATTTTTTAAATCGTTTTTTGTAACATGCCATGATATTAAGGGAAAGGAACTTTTTAATCAAAAATATATTTTGATTAAAAAAAAAAAATCTTCATTTATTAAGATTTGGAATTGGAGATTTTTTGATACAAGCTAATAAACATGGGAAAAACACAAAGTGCTCGATTTGAGATCGAGAAGTTCAATGGGAACAAAAATGTCGAGATCTGGAAAGTTAAGATGCATGATCTACTCGTGCAACAAGGTGTGGCAAAGGTGCTGTTGGGAAAATCCAAACAGCCTTACACCTTGACAGATAACGAATGGAGAGACATGGATGAAAGAGCACTGAGCGACATTCGATTGTGTTTCGCAGATGATGTTTTGTTTAACATCGTGTCAGAGAAAATTGCTGTTGGTTTGTGGACAAAGCTTGAAAATCTGTACATGACAAAATCCTTAACCAATAGGAGTATTCTGAAGCGACGATTGTACAGCTTGCGCATGAAGAAGGTACGATGATAACTGATCATCTGAATACCTTTAATACTCTCTTGGTGTAGTTAGAAAGTATAGAAGTAAAATTTGAATCAGAAGATAAAGTTGTAACTTTATTATGCTCATTGCCCGAGTCATGGGATAATTTTGTTACTTCTATAAGTCTTAGTTCATCAGAAACCCTTGAATTTGATGATGTTGTTGGAGCTTTGCTATCTGAAGAAACAAGGAAAAGGTCAAATTTGGAAACCTCTACATCAGAAGCAATGATGGTTAGAGGTTGTTCTAAAGAAAGACACTTCAGTAAGCACAACTCACGTTCAAAATCGAAAGGGAAGAAGAGTAAGGTAAAGTGTTGGTTTTGTGGAAAATCGGGACATTTGAAGAAGGACTGTTGGAAGAGACAACAAACATCCAAAGGAGACTCTTCGACAGAAAATAAAGAAGCAAACACGATAGATACAGGTTCGGCATCCGTTTCAGGTATGAGTGATTAAGTGTTATCAGTTATTTTGTTTAATCATGATCAACATTGGTTGTTAGATTCTGGTGTGTCAAATCACATGTGCATTCATAGAGAGTGGTTTAAAACTTATAAATCAATCAATGATGGAGTTGTTTACATGGGAAATGATGTGTCATGTAATATTGTGGGAATTGGAAGCATCTAGATTAAAATGTTTGATGGGACAAATAAAATTTTAACTAATGTAAGAAACGTGCCTGAACTAAGAAAAAACCTCATTTCACTAGGAGTGCTAGACACAAATGGATATAAAACCTTTATTCAAGGTGGGGTAATGAAAGTTTATAAAGGAATTTTACTAGTAATGAAAGCAAAGAAGGGTGGAAATATTTTTCAGTTAGAAGGAAGAACAGAGTCAGATCATGCTTCTACAGTATCTGAAGACAACAGTGATTCTATTTGTCTATGGCATCAACGGTTGGGCCATATGATCGAAAGAGGATTAAAAATTTTATCTGATCGTAAGTTACCTCCTAGTTTAAAATCTTCTAAATTAGATTTATGCAAATATTGTCTATATGGGAAACAAAGCAAGCGGAAGTTTAAAACTGGAAAACATACTAGTAAGGGAATCCTTGATTATATCCATTCTGATGTTTGGGGTCCATCTCCTACGACCTCATATGGAGGATCATCATATTTTGTATCTTTTATTAATGATTTCTCTAGAAAAGTGTGGGTCTATATGTTAAATAAAAAGTCTGATGTATTCACAGTTTTCAAATAGTTTAGAGCATTAGTTGAAAACATCATTGGAAGAACCATTAAATGTTAAAGAACTGACAATGGTGGTGAGTTTAATTCAAAGGAATTTGATAATTATTGCAAGGAAGCTGGGATCGAAAGACATAAAACCACAGTATATACTCCTCAGCAAAATGGAGTCGTTGAACGCATGAACAAGACTCTCTTAGAGAGAGCAATAAGTATGCTTAGTAACGCCAATTTTCAGAAGGAATTATGGATAGAAGCGGTTTCTACGGCTACTTGATAAATCGAACACCATAAACTACAATAGGATGCAAAATTCCTCAAGAGGTATGGAAAGGTTATCCATGTGATTATTCTAAATTGAAAGTTTTTGGTTGTGATGCATATGCTCTAGTTCCGAAACATCAGCATTCTAAATTAGATCCTAAATCAAAAATATATATCTTTTTTGGATATGGTGATGGGACTAGGGGATACAGGTTGTGGGATCCTACTACTGACAAGATCATCATTAACAGAGATGTTAAATTTAATGAATCTTCACTTGAAAATCTAGATGTAGATGATAAATTGAAACAGGATAATGTACCTAAGCTTCAACACATTCAGTTTGAAACCAATTCAAATAATGATGATAGTCCAGATGAAAAATTTTCAGATTCAGATCATGAACAAGTTTCAGATGCAGATCATGAACGTGTTTCAGATGTAGATCATGAAGAAGTTCCTACAGATAATAATCAGCAAATTGTGGAAGTACTAGAAACATCTTTAAGGAGGTCTACGAGAATCAGACGTCCTCCTAAAAGGTATGATGATTATTTTACTTCAATTTCTTTAACTGCTAATGATGATGAACCTTTGTGCTATCAGGAAGTTGTATAAGGTTCTAACAGTGATAAGTGGAAAAAATCTATGAAGGACGAGATGATGGCATTAGACAAGAATGTCACATGGGATCTGGTGGAACTTCCTAAAGACAGAAAAACTGTGGGATGTAAATGGGTTTACAAATTGAAAAGGGGTGTTGATGATACAGAAGACATGTACAAAGTGAGGTTGGTCGCAAAAGTTTTTTCTCATAAATCAGGCATTGAATTTCATGAGATATTTTCACCAATTGTAAAAATTGTTTCAATTCGGATTGTATTAGCATTAGTTACTTTACTTGATTTAGAATTACAAAAACTAGATTTTAAAACTGCATTTTTACATGGAGATTTAGATGAGGAGATTTACATGGAACAACCATAAGGGTTTGTTCAAAATCATAACAAAAAAATTGTCTGCGGGCTCAAGAAATCATTGTATGGTCTGAAGCAGTCGCCTTGACAATGGTACAAGAAATTTGATTCTTTCATGATGAGCCAAAATTATATAAGAATTGAATATGATCATTGTGTTTACTTTAAGAAATTAAGTAATGGCATGTTCATTATCTTAGTGTTGTATGTTGAAGATATGCTTTTAGCAAGCAAAAGAATAACCCAGATCAACAAGTTAAAGGCTCAGATGGCTAGGATGTTTGATATGAAAGATCTAGGAGTAGCAAGACGGATTTTGGGCATGGATATTTTTAGAGACAGGAGCAATGGTAAGCTGTGGCTATCACAACAAAAGTATATTGAAAAAATACTCTTGAGGTTTGGTATGAACAATGTGAAGCCTGTTTCAGTCCCTTTAGCTTCCCATTTTAAGCTTTCTTCAATTTTATGTCCTAACACTAATGAAGAAAAGGAATATATGTCTCGAATTCCATATGCCAATGTAGTAGATTGTTTGATGTATGCGATGGTTTGTACATGAACATATATTTCACATGCAGTTGGGGTTGTCAGCAGGTATATGGAAAATCCAGGAAAATAACATTGGTCAGCAGTGAAATGGGTGCTTCGGTATCTGAGAGGCACAAGTGATTACTGTATCACTTATAACAGAAGTAGTGAATTTGTTTGCAGTTATGTTGATTCCGATTTTGCAGGTGATTTGGATAAGAGAAGGTCAACTTCAGGATATGTCTTTACTCTTGCAGGTGGAGCTATTAGCTAGATGTCAAAGCTACAAAACATTGTTGCTTTCTCCACTACAGAAGAAGAATACATAGCTGCTTCACATGCTTGCAAAGAAGCAGTTTGGTTGAAAGGTTTGTTTGGTTAGTTTGGTAGGTTGCAAGACAACATCAAGTTATTTTGTGATAGTCAAAGTGCAATTCACTTGGCTAAAAATCTGGCCTATTATAGTAAATCAAAGCATATACCTATTAAATACCATTTTGTAAGACAGGTTATCACTGAACGAGGTGTCTCTCTTGAAAAAGTGCATACAAAGGAAAATTGTGCAGACATGTTCATGAAACCAGTTTTCTTAGAGAAGCTACGATGGTGTCTGGCTTCTCTTGGCTTGCAGAAAAGATAAAAATAATAATGGAACAGGGTATCGGGCTAATTGTTGTCAAGGTGGATATTGTTGATATTTCTTTTAAATTATTTTTGGAGAAAATTTCATGAATGTGACAACAATAGGATTTGTTGCTAAATTTACTCCATGTAATCCTGATGTGGAGTTATTTCATCCTATATTTGTTGTGAGTGAATTTATGATTCAATTTCTACTCCGAGCTATAAAATGTAAGCCCGTAGAGGCAAATGAGCATGAGGAATGTGAGGTGAGTGGAAGAGCAGATGGGAAACTTTGTTGTTGTAATTCTCTAGTTGATGAATGAGATTGCCGATGCCCCTGTTTGGTGGACGTAGCCCAGATTGGTTGGGTGAACCACATTAAATTTCTGTGTTTTCATGTTTGTTTATGTTGTGTGTGATTATTTGTTTCCATTGTGTTTTGCTCCAACACAAGATGAGGGATCTACAACTCCCAACCCTTCCTTCTCACCTATTCTGAAGGGTGGATGAATTATTTGTCGAGGCCCAGGGATTTAGTTCTTCAAATTCGATTCCCCAGCAATGGCGCCAGAAATATGTTGTAACTCCTAGAGACAACCTTGAGTTGTATAAATACCAATGCCTAGGACATCTTAACTGCAAGGAGCATATGACTCAACTGATAGGAGTTGACAAGGTTAGGTTCTCATGCTATAATATCTTGGATGAATGGTTTTAATAAGGGTGGAACCAAGACCACAAAGTTAAACACAACAACTATGAAATTGCAAAAACTAAGTATAAACTTCAATACATAAATGTACCTGACAGCTTTAAGACAGAATGTTGTAGAGGGGGCCGACTTCTAAAATGACTCATAGATATCAATAAATATGTAGGAGATGACTGCGGAAGAAAACGTAGCCGAATATTAACCATAACAGGGCTTATCCAAAGATAGAAATCCATATATACTAGGCCTATGCAAAGATAAGAATCCATATATGTGGACAATTCTAAAGACAAGGATCCATTGTGGTTAATATCAGAGGAACGATGGAAGAGATGAAAAATGAAACAAAATATCCTACCTGAGCTATATTTAAAGTGCTATAGCTGAGTAAACATGAGTATCTGTAATGATAAATTCACATTTAAACATAGGAGCACTCGCATTCCAGAACACAGATATAAGAAATGTAGAGATATGTAAAAAGAATATTTGTATTAAACATCATAGAGAGGAGCTACAAACTATGAATCACCCAGATCAGAATCCCCAATTCCAAAAAATCTTCTTATCATTGAGTCCCTACGGGATCTTCAACATCAATTATCAAAATTCAAACAATATACATATAGTGTCTTTGAACTAGTGAGTCTTTGGAAAATTTGGAACCATGTAGATTTCTTTGCTTTCTGCTTTTATAACATTTCCAATGGTCATACGCGGAAAGATATTTTTGGAAAAATATCTTTTCCACGTGCCTGTACGCAGTTTTGGGTCTTAATCAAAACATCAAAATTGATGATGGGGTAGAAACAATTCCCATCATTTTACAAATTGGGCTCGTAGCCATTTCTAATGAGAATAACACAACTATCTAACTAAAAATAAAAATTGCAAGAGTGAAATATAAATTTCACTCGAATATTGAAAGTAAAATGAAAACAAGAGGCCACATGGGCCCAATCATGAGTTAACACTTTTGGCAGTGGGATGGAGTCGAGGTTGTAGCTTGAGAAGACAGTACTGTGGTTGCATAGGAGCTGGCTTTCTTAGAGGTGGACGGAGTAGATGCGGTGGCTAATGCAGTCACATGACTATTTCACCTCTGCCAAGTGTCAGCTGCAGGATCAGGTATTGTAGTGAAAGCATCAGCCCGAATATATAATTCAGTCAGTTCGACATAGCTCGCCTGAGTGGGTAGCCGTTGTTTCACCTGATGGAGGAGGGAGAATTATTTACTTAGTATTGTGACTATAGTTTTGGCTTTAAGTCGAGAGGCCTTCTCGGATGGTATGTTAGTCTGATTCATCACTTCTATCAGCTGGCACTCATATACTAGTAACGGTTGAAGAACCGCATTTGAAGGCTCCCAGCATGATGGGAGGCTGGCGAGTGTTAGTTCAGTCCACTCTGTTTCGAACTGTTCCAAGCTTGTCACCATCTTTTAAAAACTGCTCAGTGCAAGGTTGCGTGCAGCTTCCTTTTCCATCACCTTCTGACATTCTGATGCCTCCTTGAACCTGCTCTTGATTCCTCATTTAGCAAATTCTTCTGAACTCAAATCATATAGGAGAGTAACATAGCTTTTATCATTTTCAACATTGATTGAAGCGCCAGTATACCCTTCGTGGAGAGTTCTTCTGAATAGGCGCACTGCGGCCTTCTTTTCTTCAGTGAGGGTCAGGAAATCCCAACGCTTCTTTACTTCCATAATGATGTCTTTCCAAATTAAACTTCAGGCATCCAGAAGGGTGATATTCCCTTTAATCTAGTTCTTAAGGTCTCTAGTAGTCTTCTCCTGCTATAACTTCTCCTGTTTCCCCTCTTCTATTTCCATCTGCAAAGCCGCTACCTGCTTGGAATTATCCTTGAGGCGAGCCTCGAGCTCATTGATCTTCTGTCATGCCGTTTGAACCTGCTTCTCCGCCGCTTGAAGTTTTGCCAGCGCCTTGGTCAGTTGCTCCGAGAGTGAGCTGGAACCTTCAAGAGGTGGTGTGGAGCATACATGTGCATCCCAGTTTTTCTACAGCTCGTCCATCCTTAGCTGGAGGGCAGTCATCTCGCCAGAAATTATAACCCTCTCTTCCTTTTCCTTGGCAAGGGAGTCTGCCAGATTGGCCCTATATTTTTCTACCTGGGCTAATTAATATTCTCCATTCTAAGGTTCTCAAGCACTTGATTGTGCTTGGTTTGTAGCTTCCTTAGAGTGAGAGCTTCACAACCTCGTCCTTTAACATATCACCAAAACATTGGAACAAATTTCACTTGTCAATTGGTGGAACTTGTGACATGTTTATTGCCACTTCCAGAGCTCTGTAGCTGGTGGTCCTAGCCTCTGAGTCTTATACTGCTTCAGTCATGGCCATTACCAATTTTTCTTTTTCCATCTCAATCTCGACTGAAAACCTAGTATGATACTTGTCAACATATCCATCTAATTCAGACTAATTCTTTTCCCTGATAGCTCTGTTTTTCACCTTCCTTTCACTGTCCACCTTCGACCTGCTTGCAGAGATGGCTTGTGAAACTTTTGAGAAGTCAGAAGATGATTTGTCATCACATCTTGCCACAAAACCTGCTTTTCCCTTGTCCAATTGACCATACAATGTTTCTTTTTGCAGCGACTGCTCTTCTCTGACACTTTCTTCATCATTGGTTCTCTGCCTTTTGGAAGACAGAGAGCCTCCTCCTGAAGCACCAGCTTCTTCCACCTGTTTCTTGCCTGCTTCTTGTGTCGAAGCAGTATCTCCTTTTTCCCCTATCGCAGATGAATTAATCTCCATCTGTGAAAGAAAAGGCCAGGTATCAATATTAGCTCTCCACTCGATGAAGGGTCTAGTTTCGTGAGCATAAGAAGTTGATTTAATCTTCTTCATTTTATTTGAGATGATGCCTTTCGGATCATAGGGCCAAGCTTTCGCTTGCCTGAAATCCATGCCCTTAAGCAGGTTTTCCACTATGGGGAGGGCATGCCTTGAGTTAACAATGAAGGGGTTGATGGTTGTAGGAATTTTGAGGATGAACCCCTTTTTCGCAGGGAGGAAGTGGAGCTGGTCAGCCTTCAAGGACTGCCGGAGGTACTCCAGGGAATAAATCCGTGGGGCGGGAAAAAATGGCAATCTATAAGGGGAAACTTCTGCACCGTAAACCCTGATTTCAGTGTAGTCATCAAATAGGTATCAGTCTTCTGTGCTTTCAGCCTTGCTGTACTGTAGCAATTTCTTCTGCTTAGGAAAAATCCTGGGCGGAGGATTGTCATGAATAATAGTATAAGCTATTTTCATGAATCTGTTCAAGAAACTTGAATAACCCACCCCATTTTCCAACTGATGCGTTGCAGGACTCCAGTCAAAGACAGGTCTTGGCTGAGAGTTTATCCTATAAACCTTTTCTAGACCCAAACTCTCAAACTTATCGGCCTGTTGGAAGAGGAAAAGGTAGAATACCAGGGAATAGAAACGAAAATGACCAGTAGCCAAGAGGTCTTGAAATTGAGTTTGGATGGAGGTTGCCAAGAAACCAGGGATATCCAATACAATGCCCAGTTGTGACATTAACCATAAAAGGGCTACACTCTCTTTTGAGACCTGTTCGACCCCTCCTATACCTATTAATACCACAATGAGAGCAAGGGTTGGCTGAAGTTCTTCCTTGAATGTGTTCAGGGGCACCGATTCTGCAGACGAGAAATCTGTAAGGCGGGAGTCAGAACTAGCAGCGATGAAATTGCTCTGCTACCTCCATGGTAACTTGGAAAACTGATGGGATAGCATCATTTCAATGAAACTGACATAATTTAAACTGGTAGGGTAACAAAGTGCTTTTCTGATGATTTTTAGAAATATACTGAATATCTTGTTCCCCTGAGATGATAGGAATATATCCCAATGTTCATCGTAAGCTTCTCTGAGCCAACAAATGAATTCAACAACTGGGTAGACAGGGGGAGTAATTTGGTGATATAGTCCAAACAAAATGACTCTGAACCTGTCCCTATTTTCCGCATGCTTCCTAAAAAGCTTCGGCTTGACACTACTAATGAAAAATAGGTATTGTGGGTCTCAGATGTGGACTTGAAAGTCTGTGAAAGGCTCAGGTTCAGGAGCAACCCTGAACTCACGAGATTGAGGAGTTTCAGGCTCTGACTTCTTAACGGTGACTTTATGCATGACCATTATGAAAAATTAAAAGCGGAAGGAAACCAGATAGTGAAAATGGATGGAATACCTGCGCAGTAAGGAAAATGCTCGGGGAAAACGATGCAAGGAGGTTGAAAACGACTTGGCAGGCCTCATATCAAGCGCTCACGCTTTAGCTATACAGTATCCCGTAAAAATTATTTTACCACAGTGAATTAAAGGACAGGGTTATACAACTTCATATTTCCCGGAAAATGAGACTAGGACGACACTAATAGGGCTGACGTCATAAGGACGTCGACATTGAGGCGCGTGGCATCTCGTTATTCACTATTAGATTTCGGTTAGGTGTATACCACACGTCAGGTTAAATGCCAGTATTGGTCGTGTACCGGGTGTCATAGGACTTACCTTACTGTTTTATCCGTAGTGACAGGTATCCTTCGTGATTGGGCCCACTAGGAAATCCAGCAGGGTTTTGGAATAGCTTTAATCCCGAGACCATTTCCCCACAAAATATTTACCTCAGGTCCCATCGTATGCCACATCACCAGCATTCCGGAGGGGGGAGCTTCTACCTTCCCGTTGCCATCCTTGACCCCCCCGGAATTGTTCATGCGCCTTTATCCTTTGAATATGTGAAGTGTGGACAGGCCCTGCTTTATACAGCTGTCTTTCACCTTTGTCCCTTTTTTCTCATTTAAAGCTTTGCCGCAAGTCTACCATATAATATAGCGCCTTATTCCCCTTTTTATATGAATCTCCTTTCATATTTTGCCATTCACACTATTTAAATATTTCACCACTTTATTCTCACGGGTGATCCGCCTTTATAAGCTTCTTAGGGCTAGGGTGGTGGATGATATAACAACAATGAGCACCGTGGAAAAATGAAAATTTCATTTTTAATTTATGTTTTCTCGACCTCGCAGTTTGAAATTTTTCATGTGTAAGTATTTTTATCACGGTGTTTCAGGACATCATGACACAATGGTAGAATGTCGTCCTTGCATTTTATGTTCATACTTTTATGCGCTTTCTTTCAAACTTAAAACATTTTGGTTTACATTGTCTTATCTTTCTTGTTGCATGTTTTCCTTGATTATATTTAATGACATGTATTCCCTCACTCACATAGGCCAACCAATGCATTGGTGCTTGCATTGGAAGTATCACTTCACGTGAGTCTAGCCTATGTTCTACTTAGCTTAGGAGTAGGAGTAGTGTTCTCTTTTCATTGTTCACTGCTTTGATTCTCTTTCATTTTTTTTTCATTTTTCTTCTTTCCTTTGTTTGTTTTCAGTCTTAGGTTATTTTCCGCATGAGACCGTGTCTGGCTTCTAAAGCAAGCATGGTGAAATCCAAGAGGAAGTTATTCTTCTATCAACTTGGTTTTCTGTCTATTCCCTCTCCAACGTGAATCTTGATTTTTTTTTTAATGATACCTAGATGGAAAATATGTTCCTTACTCGAGATATTCATGGTGAAATCATGATGTTGGGTTTTAATTGGTTTCTCCTACTCTAATCGGTTTTATCTTTTTGGTTAATCCTTGTCACTCTAGTCTAGTAGAGTAAGGAAGGTAGGAAAACCTTAACAAGTATATCAGGAGTGTACATAAATATCCTTCTCTAAAGGTACAACCTCTTTTGCTCTTAATAAGTCGGGATCCCTCTTTTGCCTCATGAAATGAATAAGTTCCTATGCGCAAAGTTCTTTGAAAAATGAAAATATGAAAAAATTAAAATAAAGGGAGAAAGAAAAAAAAGGCTTCCTGCACAAAGAGTTGAAGAAAGAAACTCCATCGGGATATTATCCAAGCTCACTGGAAGTGGAGAAATGTTTGTGTTCTTGAGTTACTTCATCGGGGTACTGTCTAGGCCTATTGGCAGCAGAGCAACACTAGAGATGAAAATAAAGACTATAACATTTTTCTTTTACTTGTGCACTTAAATACTCCTCATATCCAATCAAAACAAATCTATGTGACTTTTATTGATTAGTGTTCCACCGATGAAGAGGTTGGAAGGGGGATATGTCTTTAACTTAGACTAAGTGAGGAAGTTGTGATAATCAATGAATTGAATAATACTTCTGGAAGGGTGAGACTGGTTTCACATGAGACAAAATTCATTCATAGAAATAGAGTTATATAAATATTTCGCCATTATTGTAGCAGCTACAACCACCCTCCAAAATGTTTCCATTTCCTAGATTTTGGAGCCTAACCTTCTTTTCACAGGAGCTTATCGTGCACTGCTATCAGGTGTCCATGCTTTGACTCATGCTTATATTTTAGTTATACTTATGTTCAGTTTCTCTTCACTTACAATATGTTTTCAAATTCACAAGCTAACCTCATATCTAATACACAAATTTTTTTCTAAGTCACAAGCTAACCTCCTGTCTAAGCCTTGTGCAACAGTTCTGGGCTTGCCTCTAGAGACTACGCAATTCATGGAGCCAAAATTGACCTTGATATTCAGAATTGTGCAGTCATGACTAGAAGTCAGCGTTGAGCTTAGAAACTACGCAATCATAATAGGAAACCCAACACTGGGCATAGAAAATGTGCAATCCCTCACTGGGCTCAGAAAATTCACAGTGCACTGAGCCGGGAACTGCTAGTTCTTTGGAACTATGAAATCCTTCCCAATGATGTGCATGGAAATTTTTAGTGAAAAAAGCAGAAAATATAAAAAATCATCCATAAAATTTGGGGATCTATTTTTAGTAACCCAAAGGAAGAACACTTTCTATTTTTGGAAATTGTCGCCATGTGATGCTTTTCCCTTGATTTTGGACATGCGCGTCATAAACCCTAAATTCTCAAATATATTTAATCAACGTCCCTATAGCTCATTATCACACTTGATCTTGGAGATCTAGTATTGTTGCAGGAGAAAACTCCCTAGGGTCAGGGTTAAGAACCCCAACAAGTCAAAAAGCATCAATCAACAAGAAGCCAACAATCACACAGTCCTAATACTTAAACTACTAAAATCGAGTTAGGAGAAAGTACCCGTAGGTCCTACATTTGGTTTCATTCCAGTAGGATCCAAACCTTCTACATTCTGCAAGGCTATAAGACCTGTAAAAAATTTCAGAGAAGCATGTATACAACAAGTAGTTCAAAGCATGTGCATGATATGAATGTTATATGATTAAACATAAATATATAAATCATGAATCATAAATTATAATATAATAACATGAATTATAACATAAGACCATAACATTCAGGAACAAGACAAAGATTCTTTATTGATATCATCAAAAGAATATGGAAGAATACAACCTGATTCGACCACAGCTCCAAGCGAAACCTTCCTCCGGATCCATCCAACCAAAGCCTCAACAATAATATCTTAAGCATATACACATGGATGTCATATAATGGAAGATGAACATCTCTACGAGGAAATAAGGGTTTCCTATGACTGTGAGTGCAAGAGGTAAAATGAAAATCATACTTGATCAGGGACCAATCAACTATAGTATCAATATCCTATATCTTCTTCTATGTTAATGCCTTCCCATGAGGTGTATTAATATCACCAAAAATTATTTGATTCAGTTAGGCCACAAGCTCCTGTAAGTGGGCTTTTAGTGAAACCTGTAAACCCCACCCAAAAAATAGATATTATATATTTTTTCATTTTTTAAATTTACACGCGGGTTCTATATGCATATACCCGCGTGTGTACGTGCTTTTTGAAGGGAAAAGTCGGGTATGGAATTCAAAACATTTTTTTTTAATAAAGTGATCAAGTATGAAGGGAAAGGGCTGCCCAATTCCATAGAACAGAGCATCATAAATATAGAAGTACTAAATTATGCTATAATATATTCCTACTATATGAGGTCAGAAGGGGTACATTATGGATTAAATGTATTAAGTGTATCAAGGAATCATGTGAGGACATGAGGACCAAGGGTGCAGCTCTAAGCCTACTCCCAAAGAAATTTGTTGAATTCGATAAGAGCAGACCCGCCAACAAGAAGTCCATGGAGACCCTTTTAACTAGCACAAGAGAAGGACCAAATAGTTGATGTGATACTAAACATAACTCTAATAAACTAGGTATGTCCAACTGAAAATGAGTCAAAAGACACTACATAATGATTAACTCAGGTTTACTTCCCTTGAAAAAAATCATGACTCAAATGTGAATGTACGGAATCATATGATAACTTTGTATAATTTTGTCATACAGGAGCCATCAAAAAAATCTAAATGTGATTGGAAGAGATAACCAACTGGAGGAGAATTGATTCATTAAAAATGTTATGGCTCTCCTAAGTCAAACTAAAGCTCGTCCCAATGGACGAAAGACTCATTTTGAGTACTTGTTTCAAGAGAAAAACAAATGAATCTTGCTGCTATCAAATATGGAAGTCATGTCTCGTTCCCGCTCTTTTTGGAATATATATATTTTTTGTATTTTTCATGTTTAAAGCCTAAAAAATATTAAAATAATGCCTAAAATAAAGTGTAAAGAACGAGTTTCCAAATACATAGGCCCTGGTTCCTAGGATTAGAATGTTCCTATGCTCAATGCAAGGTGACGAAACTAGTCAATGACACTCAAAGGAATGTTATTTACATGGGTGAAAGGTGTCAAGTTGCAGAGGCTAAGTCATTGCATGGTTGAATTTGTAGAAAGTCATGGTCAAAAAGTGGCTTATACATGAGTCCAAATGAAGTCGGCTTAAGGCCAAAGGGGTACAAATAGTCAACATGCAATGCATTAGTACAAAACTTGTTGGAGCCTCTAGGCTATATATCCAGAAAGATATCTAAGAAGAAGGAGAATGAAGCTTTATCACAAAGTCGTGGCGGGACTAAATATGACTCCTGAGCCTATTCAATTTTGCAGCATGGTCCCATTATGTCATGATATTATAAAATGGCGAGTGAAAATTGATTGAGAATCATAACATAATGGGGTCGACCTTATGACAACATATCGCAGTATGAGGCTATAATGCATAATGTAATGGAAAAACTGATATTCCCTAACCTATATCCCAGTGACGAAAATGATACCTGCCATAATGGGTCAACGACCATGGAATCGAAGCGGTGAAAAATATCTCTCAATATTCATTTTTACCCTGAAAGACAACCTATCCCAACACTCAAAGCCAAAAGGTCAAAAAGCTTATAAAATTATAAAATATAAATATAAAATTTATAAAAGTGGGTTTTTAAAATTTGAAAATTAAAATATAAATAGGGCCTTTTCACTTGCCAAATTTCATTTATGTTTGAAATAGTTGAGTGCTTCAAAGCTTGGAGCAAATGTTTGGAAAGCAAATTCGACAAAATCTCTCAACTGAAGCATCAATCCAACCTCTAAGTAATCCTAAATCCAATTTCTTAGTGAATTAAACACATTTCAAGGATTTTCCAATAAATTTTCACCGTACATTTATGTTTTTAGAATTTATCTACATGTGTACGTGGGTTGGATACTGTTAAGTCGTGTATAAAAATCCCTATACGCGACTGTGTTCGAAGGGAACCCATGTACGCGCATATTGAAATGAAAAATTATGATTTCTAATGGATGAATTCACTTGAAATTGCACGATGTCAATTATTTGGAGAGAAAGAGAACACAGTGAAGTGGATAATGAAGTCATGAATTGTAATATTCCTACAATAGCTTGCACCTAACTGGAATATTAATTTTTTCTCTAAACACATAGTTAGATGAATAAATGAGTAGGGAGACCCATAAATCTTTCTATCAACAATAAAAACCCTCTTAATGGGAAAGGTATCATATTCACAACTGGATAAAACACCTTCATGTGTGAACAAGGGCCAAATTCATGTGGACAAAGTCAAGTTTGACTAAGTCAACTAAGCTAGTATGGAGGATGTGGAACATTAATGGAGATAACCCAGTGGGAATATGGACTAGTTTAGATAGTTGGAATAAAGCCACCTTGAGTGTGGAAGAAGGCATTGCATGGAGATCCAGTCAAGATTGACCAAATTCATCTGTGTTGTTATGGAGGAGTGGTATTGATCATGGGACAATGCAATTTTGGAGGGGGATTCATTGCATGAAGATGGAAACCCTAATGAGTGGGACCAAAGGTGAGAAGGCTCACATTGTTTATAACGAGGAGGATGGTAGCAATATGGGGTTAGATTATGATTATGATTTTCTGATATATGGTCTGTTTAGACATATTTCTTTCTCTGGCTGTTTAGCTCAGATAGAGTGCTATTTAGCAAAGGGTGTTCCTAATCGTGAATCCCACCTCTTCCATTGAGTAGCTCTTGAAGGTGCCTTGCACCATATTGTCCACTATCTGGCTGAAGCCCAAGCTTCATCCTCCTTTGAAAACGTAGATCCTATTGAGGGTTTGTCTATTTCAGTAAGCTACAGCAAGTGGAAAGTAGATCTTCAAATCTAGTCCATTTTAGTGCTTCTTTTCATTGGAGGAGGGTTCTAATCCATTGGAAGGATAGTATTGAAGGTTTTGAGCTTCATTTTCATATCTTGGTTGTAGGCCAAATATATTTTGTCCCCTACAGCACAGTATTGGTCCAAATCTGCGTAATATCTGAAGGAGCTGTTGCAGGGTGATTCAGTGCACCATTTGGAGAGCTGATTTTCTGAGTGTTGGGGATCTTCCCTTCACTTTGGAGATATGTTGGAGGAGATAATTTTATTATTTATATCAGATCAGATCCACTTTCCAGATCTAAATATTTCCATAGATCTATAGTCTTATATCTCATATCTACACTTTGTGCATGGGGAATTGATAAAGGAGCTTGTATAGTGTATGGATTTGCTATATATCTAACCTTTTATCCACATACTTGATATAGATCTGATGTACAACCAACTGTTGTTGCAGAGGTAATAAAATAACGATGTCATGGTATTCCAGCTTTCATACATGGTTGCAACCCCTATTTTTGCATGATTTTGGGCTATTTATGGCATGGGAGACCTGTTTAACTATGCAATAGTTATTTGTTTTTTATTTCCTTTCAGATATAGTTGCTATAATATTAGATATAATGGATCCATGGGCTGCATTTAACTTTGATTGCATACATTTCTGAAAAATGTGTTATTTTGGCATGTATTGCTGAGTTTTCCCATTTTGGAATATTACAGTGGTATCAAAGCATGATCTTTGGCTCAGCTTGTGAGTATCAAGCCAAGATGCTATAAAGAAGAAAGAGATGAGAATGATGGGAGGAATGAGTTTTATCTCATCTCTTTTCAGATCTAAGAAGGACCTCACCAAGGAGGTCAAGCAAAAAATAATGAAGGAAGGAAGTGAAACCACATTAGGGTTTCAAAAAGAGGAAGGTCCATTTACTTCCTATCAGCAAAAAGAAGATCTGGTATTGCATAGAGGTCCAAAGAAACCTAATATGCCCTTTTTATTTGAAGACAAGAGGCATAGAGATGGAGGAATCTTAGATCATGAGATTCTAAGTGAATATCTTACAAAATATAAGTCTCAACCTAGAGCTATCAAGAAGAATCTAAATCCTCCACAGTTCATTCAGCTCAAAGAAGAAAGGAGACCTTATAGCAATAGAAGAATGAAGGGCAATAGATTTCTATTGTCTACTTTTGATGGGTCATCCTCATGCATAGCAAAGGCTTGGGGAAATAAGTTGGATGCATTTTTTCTGCTACATCTTGTAGTAGTGAAAGAAGTTGTTGAGATTGTAGCTCTGCACCTTCAGGGTGAAGCAAACAATTGGTGGTTCAGCCATTTGAGTCATGAAAAAGTGACTGCATTTGCAGATTTTACTCAAAGGTTGATCAAGAAGTTTGACAAGAAGAAATCAGAGGAGAAGAAGCCTTCACCATCACTTATTGTAGGAGCACTTGTTTCAGGAGGAAGGCCACTTGCACCTTTTCAAGGTGATCTTGATCTCTTGATATCTAGAGTCCCATGCACCATTCTATAGATGCATGAAGAAGAGGAGACTTTTACCTGCACTGATGAAGCCATAGAAGAGTAGCCATCATCATCAATATTTGTAGAATCCATCACACCGGAAGGAGGAAACCTTGTAGCAGTAAAAGATGTTCCCAAGTTGTACCAAGGTATGCACATGTTTCCATTTCCTGTTATTTCAATACATCATATGGAAGATGATGGGAATGTACCATTGCATGACCAAGGGTCAAAATTTATTGTTGATTTGGAGTAGCAAACTTTCACTGTGTTAAGAAGCCTTGATTTATTTAAGGAAGAGACAAATTTTCATCTGAGTGTATCATTGTTGAATTGCACACAACCTTTGGGGTTGGAATGTAGATTCTTGGTGGATAGGATGAGTATTGTCTTGAACAATACATTGCAAAACTATGTGTTCAACATTGGACATGATCTTGAGGCAGCAGTTGCACCATCATGGAGATCAACAGCGTTGTCATTGAGCATCAATGATGAGTTGTGGGCCCAACCATTGTTGGAACATTCCAATGACCTTCCCATATGTATAACAAAGGATAAGCAGATAGATGATGAGGACATCTTATGATGGATAACATCTCTCATGTTTGTGTTGGATACTTCTTGATGAGCCCTACACATCATGATGGGAGGTTTTTACCTACCACCTATTTGGATCCTTATGGGATCAACTTGGTCATTGAGGAGATTTCATTTCAACATCCCATGAAATGAAAAGACAAAAATATGAATTGGGAGGATGGCATTCTCCATTGGAGCAATGCCTCTTTGGGACATGATGATAGATACTCACCATGGGTTGAATGGGTGATGTTGATGAGAAAGAGGTTGAAAAACCACTTGCAGATTTATGATACTGGGCAGTAGAAGGCAAGACTGTGTTGGTTACTCTTGAAAGAGTTTGGTCATTCTATGAAACATTCTATTTCAAAGAGTAGGATGGTGGATGGAACTTGGCATGGCACTTACATCATATGGCAGCAAGGAGTTTCGATGTATTGGGATGATGTGATATCTTTCACATCAACTATGATGACATTGCTCCATGATTTTCATGATGATGGTGTGGGGAGGCAATGAGAGCTATTGTTGCTTTGGTTGTTATTCAGAGAGTATGGGCTGATCTTCTCCCATACTTTTCATGATGTTGCAGGAGTAGGGGATGGCACTATCATGGTGAAAAGGGGCTACTTCTTAACTTTGGAGGATCAGGAGGTACTTCCACTTTCGGAGTAATCTCCCACACATAGCAGCATTATGATTGATGGATTTGACATGTGGGATGTCAAGGGATGGGGCTATGAGATGACGGGAGCCTTATTACAAAGGTCAACAACGTTGTCACTTGGGAGCTTGGGTTTTTGTATGGAGTGTTCCCAGGATCACTTCACATATGATGAAATTGATGGGCATAAAGGAGATGAGGGTGATGGAGTAGTGGATGGAGACATCTATTACCTTGATACGATCTTCTTGACTTGGATTTTTAAGCATAAGAAGAGAGATCTACATGCAGCACTTGTGGGCTTTCTTTCCATGCACCTTGATGCATATCATTCCTTACTGGAGGAGTTCACTTGGGAGGGAGTCTAACAGGATGTATATCATCATATGGGGAGATGCATAGCCCTGATGATGATGGAGAGGTTGTCACAACCACTTCCCTAGTCACTTGGAGTGAGGGAGAACTTTCAATTGAGCCATTTCAGCTCAATGACCAAAGTACATGATAGGGTATGTATATTTATTGTTTATGATTTGTACTCCTTTATTTTTTATGAGCAGCATATCGTACCAAAGAGGGTATTTCCTTCATGTATATTGTATTGTGATGTAATTGAGGCCATTTGCAGCATTGATGTTGGCCATTCTATTTGTGGTTTGTGGGGGATGCCACATGATTTTTGGTGTGCACCATTGGCACCAAATGTTACTTTCATGATTTCATCTTGTACGATGATTGTGGCAGCAAACAAGTGGCTGTAAAGACACTTGTTATACTTTGTATTGAGGCAGGAAAGGGATGCACTGCGCTAGTTCCAAATATGGAACTATGATCCACCTCCTGGTTTCCATATGGAAACTTATTTTTATCTGTTTTTGCTTCCATGTATTGATGATGTTCTTGTTCTTACGAGAAGCTTTGTTGGGAGGACGGCACAAAGGTTGGAGGTGCCCATTGGGAGTATGATTCTCCATTCTTCATATGTTACATGTTTCATGAGAAACAATGGCAGACCATGATTGTTACACTACACCTCTTGTCTTCATGTGGGAGGAGCCATTTGGGGAACTTGAGTTCTTGGGAGAGGCACTTCATGGATGTTTTGATTGGTGGGGTGACTTGGGTCATTATTGAAGACCGTAATATTTCAGCCCAAGATCAACAGCAGCCCCATACATATCATAAGTGGAGAGAGAAGCAGCCTGGGATGGAAATTTTAGTCCCACATATTCATCTACGCAGCCCACCTTCTTTGCAGGAGCCTAAGGTGGAGGAGATGTTTCATGAGTTACCATGTTGGAGGGTGACTCCTTATGGATGATAGCTTGGGGATGGAGGCTTCACATGGGGATGATGATTCCCAATACATTTCTGATTCCATGCCTCAAGAATGCGTCTAGACCATATATATATTTTTTCCATGGATATCCCACTTTTTCATGATGAGCGCCATTTAGATTTTTCACCAAAGGCATACTTTTACACATGGGAGGAACAACTTGAGGACACATTGATGAGAAATCATCTTGTTCTTTGGATAAACTCATCACTTGAAGATGTTACAGGAGGAAGAGGAGAGGCTCTTTAGTTCTATCCTTGCAGTTGCTTGAGGACAACATTTGGGAGGGGAGGACTGTAATATTCCTACATTAGCATGCAGCTAATTGGAATATTAATTTTTTCTCTAAAAACATAGTTAGATGAATAAATGGGTATAGGGAGACCCATAAATCTTTCTATCAGTAATAAAAACCATCTTAATGGGAAAGGGATCATATTCACAACCGGATAAAACACCTTCATGTGTGAACAAGGGCCAAATTCATGTGGTCAAAGTCAAGTTTGACTAAGTCAACTAAGCTAGTATGGAGGATGTGGAACATTAATGGAGATAACCCAATGGGAATATGGATTAGTTTAGATAGTTGGAATAAATCCACCTTGAGTGTGGAAGAAGGCATTGCACGGAGATCCATTCAAGATTGACCAAATCCATCAGCGTTGTTATGGAGAAGTGGCGTTGATGATGGGACAACGTGGTTTTGGAGGGAGATTCATTGCATGAAGATGGAAACCCTAATGAGTGGGACCACAGGTGAGAAGGCTCACATTGTTTATAAGGAGGAGGATGGCAGCCATATGGGGTTAGCTTATGATTATTATTTTATGATATATGGTCTATTTAGACATATTTCTTTCTCTGGATATTTAGTTGAGATAGAGTGTTGTTTAGCACAGGGTGGTCCTGATCAGGAATCCCACCTCTTCCATTGAGTAGCTTTTGGAGGCGCCCTACACCATATTGTATACTATCTGGTTGAAGGCCAAGCTTCATCTTCTTTTAACAACACAAATCCTATTGAGGTTTTGTCTGTTTTAGTTATCTGCAGCAAGTGGAAACTAGATCTTCAGATATAGTCCATTTCAATGCTTCTTTTCAGTGGAGGAGGGTTCTAATCAATTGGAAGGAAAATATTGAAGGTATTGAGCTTAATTTTCATATATTGGCTATAAGAAAACTCTATTTTGTCCCCTACAGCGTAGTAATTTTCTAGATATTTTTAATTTTTGAAGGAGCTATTGCAGGGTGATTCAGTGCACCATTTGGAGAGCTGATTTTCTAAGTGTTTGTGATCTTCCCTTCACTTTGGAGATCTGTTGGAGGAGATAATTTTATTGTTTATATCAAATCAGATCCACTTTCTAGATCTGAATATTTCCATAGATATACAGTCTTAGATCTCAGATCTACACTTTTTACATGGTGTTTTGCTGAAAACCCCAAGGGGAATTGATAAAGGAGCTTGTATAGTGTATGGATTTGCTATAGATCTAACCTTTTATCTACATACTTTCTCTATATCTAATTTACAACCTACGACTGTTGCATAGGTAATACAAAAATGTTGTCATGGTATTCCAGCTTTCATACATGGTTTCAGTACCTATTTTTGCATGATTTTGGGCTATTTATGGCATGGGAGACATGTTTAACTATGAAATAGTAATTTGTTTCTGATTTCCTTTCAGATCTAGTTGCTATAATATTAGATCTAATGGATACATGGGTTGCATTTAAATTTCATTCCATACATTTATGAAAAATGCGTTATTTTAGCATGTATTTCTGAGTTTTCCCATTTCGGAATATTACATGAATGATCCATTAGCATTGGATGCACTGAGAAGATGTGGATTGTTAAAAAATTTCAAAATGCCAAACATGAAAACCCAAACAACATTGTTGGAGATGCTTATCAATTACTGGGATCCAGAGGAAGATGCTTTATGATTGAGAAATTACCTTTGTGGATTGAGATAGAAGATATATACTTTATCACTGGACTTTCCCGGAAAGGAGAGCCAATCAATATACAAGGGAAGGCCCGAGGGGGTCTTAATGTGGATGATTACATTAGCATCTATTAGACACCATAGACATATAAGGTTGGATCACAGCTTCCGATAAAAAATGTAGTGAGGTTGGTAATAAAATTTCTCCTTTTTACCATAGTGAGGGTAGTAAGGTCTACATCATTACAGCAAGCTTCTCGTCCTATGATGTCTTTAGTAGTATACTTCCTCTCAAAAAATTTTGACTGGTTTACAACACTCTTAACCATCATGAAGAAGTAATTGAATTCATTCAGAAAAGGTAAAACCAAGCATTTTTGGTATGGTACCATAGTTTGCACGTTATTCTTCGAGAGGATACTAGGACTTCAATCCAAAATATGTGCACCTATTAGCAGCCCCAGAGATTTGAGGATATCTAGATGGGCTTATATGATGAAGAGACTAGGGGGTGGCAAAGTCCTGAGAACAAAATTTGATGACGAATTCTTCCTTTGGTTGGAACAACAAGTCATAGCTATCGAGGACTACCCTTATGCAGGAATGGACTTTCAAGTAGACCCAAATTTGGTGCTTCCCTAAGGCACTGCATGGGGTGCCATTAACAAAATTTTAAGATTTTTATGTTATTATATTTTTTTTGTATTTTAATAATAAAGATCTTAAAAAAATATTTTTGATGAGATAAAAAATCTTAGAAGAATGTTGGATCATGATACAGGTTTTGGACCAGTGAGACCTAAGGGTCTACCTAGGCACAACCATCGCGACAGATACACAGAGAGCACAACAACAGGGACTGAGAGAGTTCTCCATGTTGTTCAAAGGAACTTGGAGAGATTGACTCTCAAGGTTCCTATGGCAGTGATAGAGGACCTTCCGGAGGCGATTCAAATATGTGTGGTAGGAGTACCACAAGATTGGTTACGGCTCTTTCAATGGGTGGTGTTAGCACTCAAATCTACCTCAGGCTGAAATGAAGTAAAACTCAAGGCTACATCAAACCACGCTCAGCCTCGTAGCTAGCCCTACGAGGACAGGAGAGGGCTCTCTCCGTCAATCTCGAGAAAATAAGCAATAGGATGCGAGATGACTTACAATAAGAACTGATTTTAGGCTAGTAAAGAGATAGGTATGTTTGGTTTTTAGTTTTTTGAGTTTTCGCTGGAGTAATGGGAAAACAAATTTTGGGTCCGGGGATAAGGTCAGACCTTTGCAGAGTTCAAGCTGGGGCGAGGTAGGTGATGATATTGATGCTTTAAATTGGTTTTATGGATAGATTAGACCGACGAGGAGCTGAAGAGGGCAAAGAAGAACTTGGATCCTCTCCAAACAGCTGAAAACATTTAGAACTAACTGAATTCAAAGGCTAAGCACTGTAAACAATGGATTCAACCTTAATCACTCATTCAATTTAGTTCAGAAGCATAATGAAAGGATGGAAACATTAAACATGAAGAAACTTACATTAAACAAAGGAGAAACATCATCAAGAACAGAACACCACAAGGATCCCAACAAGTGCCGCAAAACCCCTGATCTTTCCTTAGCCAAAATATGAAAAGTATGTACAATAGTATCAAAAGTATCCCAAGAGTCCAACCTGTAGAATGCCTTAGAAATTACAATATATAGATCACTCTAACACCTTTCCCCACCTCTAGGGGTCGAATTCCCTCTTCAGGGATCAGTTTCAACCAATTCTAATCATGGAACTACAATCTAGGCAGCTAACAACTTGCCTCTAAAAGAGTGGAAACAGATCCATTACATGATTTTTTACTCATTTGAGAGTGAATCTTCTAGAAGAGATAAAAACAAGCCAAAGTTACATACCAAACATGAATTTACATCATAACAACCCAAAAATTCTACCCATAAGCAAAAATGGTCCATAATAGGCGAAATACTGAGCTGGCAGCTAAAAACTCAGAAAAATCTCTAGGTGGGTCGCTCCTGAACTGCGTGGGTCGCTCATGTTCCAGGCTGATTTTGTGGTAGCTCCCAACCTCCCAATTGAGCTCATGACAGCTCGTTGGAAAGCCCTGGATGTCTACTTTCCAACCCAAGTGGAATTTCTGAATTTGGAGTTGATTTGACCCTCCAAAACCTCATTCTCCCAGAGGTACTTCCTGCTGGTGCAAAAGGTGGCAACAAGGTGATTTTCATGGTGTTTTTAAGCTGTTTGACCATCCAGATTTTGTTGAAATGCTAAGTTGACTTCAGAGGATGCATAATTAACCATGAAAAATCCAAAAATGTAAAAATCTCCTCCAGCAAGTGTCTCAAAAAAATGCGAGCGCATGAGCGCGCGACCCACGTAGCTGCAAAACCTGTCTTTTAGACCAAAAATTTGAAAATGACAAAATTGTCTCCGAATTTGCCCAAATTCGGAGCGGAGGTTCTCCATCATGTGTCCTGCCCATTCAATGAATCCTCGGCCAAAATCCGAAGTGGATTAGGCCGTTTCCGCCGTCGAAGTGCCTTGCGCAACCTCCTCTTCATGATCTTCATCCTCGCTTTGCAAACATGCATGCGAGCCCAGTAATGGCCTTTCATGTGGCGAAGCATGTCTTTGTCTCGATTGGCCTTCGCCAACAACTTCTCTAGATGGATGTTCACATGTGTGAGTACAGTATCTCTGTCAGTCGGTGTCATGTCACCGGGCCTCTTTCGATTCCACTGTCTGTCCTCACGGATTCGACGCAACTCATAATATGTGAGCTCATCCTCAAGCTGTTTGTTGCGCTGATCCAAATAGTTAATCACACGGGCCTTGTGGAGGTGATCTTTCATTTGAGTTATTCTGACCCTGCGCTCTGGACGACCTCCTCCGGCTTGAAGTACCAAGGAGACAATGTCAACATCGATAATGCGTCATATCGGTGTCCGGCCTCCTGAGGGGCCCTCATCAGCATGGGCTTCTTGCCCACAATGCTGTCCCTCTCAAGAAATAGGCGAGACCCGCCCGCCAGCCATGAGTGCATGCCTAGCCGTGTACGATGAAGTGAGCGGGACCCCTTCCACCCTCACGTGGAGATAGTACCGTGATGTGTTACAAATAGGAACACGTAGCTCATGTGATATCATCGAACCAAAGGAGTGATGATATGCTCAACCTCAAGCATGTCCGGCTGGTGTGAGGGCTCTCCTGCATCATGAACTGCCTCGGGAGGCTGTTGTGGCACTCTGAAAAAATCTCTAGAAATGAAATCCTCCCAAGTGATGCCCTGCTCTGCCAACTGATGTGACACCAAGATTTTGATCAAAGCGAAATGATATATACTCCTGTACTGCTGCACTGGGCTCGTCTTCTACTGCACAAATGTAACCATCTTCTCTATGTTGCGGTATATGAAATAAGGAATATTCATCATACGCACCCTTGTGAAGTGCAGTAACTTGTGAACATGATATGAAAAGAGCGAGCATACACCGCCTCACAGGCGAAATGCGGAATAGTAACGACCTCATGAGCGGTGCATACTCATCTCGAAATCTGAATGGAAAAATACGTAAGTAAGCCCTATATCCGGTTTTAATGTATGGCTCATAGTGAAATTTCTCTGGCAGCACCCTTGCTCGTTCCTGCATGCCATGTTAGGTGGGTGACAGACAGCAGTCCAAGGTGATACGTGAAATCAACTAACGGGATTTACCCGATCACCCCGCAAATGAAGAACAAACAAACGTGCTAATTCACGATGAGGTCGGGTTTGTACAACCATCTCACAAAACCTGAAACATGACAAGAACCGAAAACAATCCATAGCCAATGGACATGCCTGCAACCGAGCCAAAGAAGTAGGCTCCTCTCTGCGATGATCACCACTTCTATTTTCTCTGCGGGAACCCCGTGGCACATTACCTTCAGCCACCGAATCACTGCCTGACCCTGGCTCATATTCTGACTCTGTCTCTGACATATTTCTGATCAAGTTTTTGGAAATGTGTACACTGATATGAATGCAGTGAAAGCAAAATTAGGATGTATGTTTAACACTCAACCAATATTCCCATCGTCAAAGCACTATCAAGGAATCAAATTATGGATAAAATCTCAGCTTTAAATGGACTGAAAAAGGCGCTATCTCTGTTTTGGATGCAAATGAAATTTTGACCAAATAGGAGCAGGCAACCTTCAAAAGTTTGAACACATCTAATCAAAGGAGAGCATGGCATTAATAGTAATATTTTGTCTATGAGTAATGACCATAAAGGTTTCAATGGGCCATTTGAAACAAAGACATGAGCCTATTTTTACATTGGGCAATGTGACTCATTACAAACATGGGCGATGTGACTCAAAGGGTTTAAACATGGTATAACAATAGCAATGGTTGCAGTGGTATAATGGGTATGAGAGCAAATTGATTTTGATGTTATATGGAAGGCTGGCCATATCACTGCCTTAAGATAGCAAACACATTCTTTCCACCATTCATTTTCATTTCAAACCCTGAAAACAATAACACTATGACTGTGGGGTTTTAAATTCTTCATTTGAATATTGGAAACCACCCATGATGCCACAAATGCGTTGAAAAACATCAAACAATGGATAGAAACCTGTTTGAAGGTAGCTTGAGTCGATTCCAAGCCAAACCGGGCGCGCAAACTAAATTTCAAAACCCTGTGTCTGCGTGGGTCACGCAGGCTCTGCGTGGGTCGCGCAGCCCAGGTGGGTCGCGCACCTGCAAACCTACACTGCTGAACTGACTCTGCGTGGGTCGCGCAGCCCAGGTGGGTCGCTCTCCCTCAACGTGGGTCGCGCAGCCCCAAAACTCTGTCCACGCACTTCAAAACTCTGAAATCGGCCCTCCACTTTGCAAACACGATTTGGGAGCTATGAAATTGGTTCAAATGAAACTTGTTTGGCTTTTATACATGTCACAAATATCTTCACAATCAGATTTTATTTTAAATCTAATTCAAACCCATATTACAAATGTTTTTGTAATTTCACTTTTGGCTTTTCAAATACAAACTTCCTTTGGCTTTTTTGAGGTCGATACTAATGGTTTTGCTGTCTTCTTGCAGGGATATGGCTATCTTGGCTAGAGAAGAGACCAGGGGTCTGCTTTTGACAATGTTTTCATGGCGGAACAATTACAATTTATTACAAAATGATAATGACAAATTTCTAGTTCCAAAACAGAGTTTTGGACTAGAAATATATTTTTTTTTTAAAATGCTGATGATAATAAAAATAGAAATCACAAGTACTAGACTTTCCTCACCTTGCAGGCTTTATGACTAGTATATAAATGACTCAAAAACCCTAGACACCAAGACCTAGGACACTTATTGACATTTTTAATGACCATATATATAATGACAATAACTATGAATAATTTTTTGAGGAAATATTTTTAAAATAGCGCTGCAGGTATAAACATGAGGAAACATAGGACGACAGACCCCCTCGTCAGTTCATGGCATGATCCTAGTGAAATGAAACGAAGTGGAACAAGCGAGACACCTAATAATGAATATGCAAAAGACGAAATGATCACTGACGGAGGGCTGCAAGGACCGACTCTAACAGGTGGCTAATGCCATCGTATTTTTTTGTGATTCTCATCCAGGGCAGGGCCCGCAAACCTGGATTAAAGATGACTGATATTTTATAGACAAGATTGGTCTTATGCCCTAATTTTGTAGGAAATTTGTCCCGATTTTTTATAATTTTTGGACATATTATTTATATCTATATACAATCGGTTTCAATATGTGATGATCATATATATAGATGAATTTTGATTATTTTTTATTTTAATGTGATGAATGCTTAATGTGCCAATCTAATTCTTGTTTAGCTATAGAATCAAAATATGAATTTTCTAATCGCAAAATATGAATTAAAGTAATAAAATTAAATTATCTTTGTGATAAATGGTATAAAAAGGGATCTCTCACACGATAAATGTTGTTTAAATCAGACATCGCCAGTTGTGAGTCCAAATGTACCACTAATGATTCAACACCAATAGATTTTGCTTCAAATAGTAAGTTAATGACAACACTATATTCAACCATATTATTTGAAGCAGGGAAAATACATATGCCTCTTGAAACTAACAACTAAATGCATGGATAATAAATTACCCAAGTGGAAGCCAAGTTCTGGGTGTGTTTACTAGCACCATCGACGAACCCTAGATATACCAGATTATCCATCAGTACTTGCCAAATTAGATCAAAAATATTGATATCACTATGAAACCTATAAAAAACTATGAATAATTATATACAATATATACAAGACAAAGAAAATTCTAGGCAAGAGCCTAAGAATAATACTTCTTAAGATACAACCCATTTCTAGGCTCTGACAATGCGTTTCCATTGATTTCAACAAAATCATAAGCTCCTTTCTTCAAGGCCTTTTTAATGATGAATGGACCATACCACATAGGTTTGAACTTTCCTTTCCCCAAGGTGTATTTGTCTTGGTCATAGACCAAGACAAGGCCACCCTTAGAGAAAATACTAGGATACATAGCCTTATCATATTGGATTTTCACTCTCTTTTTATGAGCCTAATTTATTGTGACTACATATCGACTTTGCTCATCAAGATGTTCCAAATGGACAAGGAGTTATTCAAGACTAGATGTGTCTGGAAGAAGTTCTACCACTAATTTAAGATATGGAATCTCACATTCTACCAGGAAGATCAATTATAAACTGTAAACTAGTTGAAAAGGAGTGAAACCCATAGCAGTCTTAACCGAAATTCGGTATTCCTAAAGTGCATAATAGAGCATGATATTCCAATTAGATCTAGATTTATTAATTGTCCTTTGCAAGATAAATTCTATGGATTTATTCATAGCTTCAACCTGACCATTGGCTTGAGTATAGTATGGAGATGAATTCTCCTACCGGAAACCCAATTTTAGAGCTAATTCAAACAACATATTATTGACTGCCATGGTCAGTGAAAATCTCCTTTGGAATACTAAAACAAGAAATGACTTGGTTGAATAGGAAAGTGTTGTTGTCTCACAATTTTTTGCAAAAGTAGGTGATGCATACTAGTTGCATAAATATTAGAGTATGCGCAGAAACTATAGAGTTTAAACTCTATACAACCTTATTACCCGCAGCGAGTTTGTTTTAACTTTGGGGCTCATTAAACATACATACATATGGCGCGATCAACAACAAAACTTAAACAACACATATAACCCAAATCAATTCATATGTGCAGAATTCCTTATTGGAGGGTCCCACAATGAGCCTAACCAATCACTGGCAATCGCAAATCACACCGTTTGCAATTAACTTTAATCCTTGTGAAGTGCGAGATTGCAAACAGACAACACGTGTCCTCCTCTTTTTGCATTGAAAACAAATTTGTTTACTTTGCAATGTCTTAATGCCTATCTTCTAAACCTTGTGAACTGCGAAGTTGCTCCCCGATGCTATGGTATCCACCATTGGTTCAGTCCTGGATCTAATGATCCACGTTGTCCCTCCAACTCTTCACTTTGCCTGCAAGTCAAACAATTTAACTTGTGACTCTTTACATTAAACCTGATTCTGTGTGATGTGCGCTAGATTTACATTGTGCTGAGATCTCTCCCATTGATAGAGTTCAAATCTATGCCTCGTCGCGCCTGCAATATGATTGTATTTTTGTTGTATAACTTAATGTATATGTGATTCAACAGAGTTTAAACATATATTTTGAACAGAGAGCCCGATCAATAAAAAACACTTGAAAATTAATAATAAAGGATTTACAAAGCCAAGCCCTTGATCGGCTGGTTATTACAATTGTTTATTCTCTCCTTGCTCTCACCTATCGCATACCTATTTCACATTGTTTCACTTTTTCTCACACTCTTCTCTCCTCTCTCACCTATCTTATATATTTATATAACAATCCGAAGCAGCCCTTTTCGTGTAAAATATATTTCTATTGAACCACTCCAACAAACAAATGCTACCCTATTTCTAAGTTCTTATCTTACATGGCTCAATATCCTCGTAGGGAGAAACCAATTTCTATTTTTATTTTTAGTTAATTTATCAAACCCAAAAAAACTAAATTCTCTCATTTAAAACAAATTAAAATATTAATGATCAATGTTTATCCACCTCATGTTAGCCACAACATGTGAACATCCAATCACATTGTTGGCTAAGTCTGAATACTACTGCATCAAACTGCCGAGGAAGAAAATATTGATCCATCAATGCTTCAGGATCTGTACTAAACTTATGTAACTCTGCCGCTGTCATCCAACTGGCATCTTCCACAGGGTGTCCTTTCCATTTGACTAGATACTCATAGTAAGTTTGTCCTCTGGTCTTCTTTGCTGCTCTTTTCTCAAAAATGGATTCCACTTCTTTCTTTTCTATCTTTGGCATCTTTTCCTTCCAATTCAAAGTCTAGTCTTCCTCTTCTGTAGAGACTTCTTGTAGCTCTTCCTCTATTCCTTTGTATAGGTACAAATGAATGCAACATTAAATATGGGTGATATCCCATTTACTACTGGCAATTCAATCTCATAAGCATTTGAAGAAAATTTCCTCAAAATTCTACATGGTCCTATCTTCTTCATATTTAATTTGTTGTAAGTCCTAACAGGAAACCTTTATTTTCTCAGGTACACCATGACTAGGTCACCTACTTGGAATTCATTTTCTTTCCTCTTCATATCAACTTTCTGTTTGTATTTTCCACTTCTTTCCTGCAATCTATCTTTAACATCTTCCTGTAGTTTCCGCATCTGTTCTGCAAACTCTTCAACTTTTGCACTCCTTATCTCTTGTTTTCCTAAATTTTTGAGCTCATACACAAATCTTGGATTCATTCCAAAAATAATCTAGAATGGACTCGTCCCAATACTTCGATTGGGAGTATCATTATAAGCAAACTCATCCTGAGCAAGTGATAAATCCCAATGCTTAGGATTTTTATACACTAACCTCCTCAATATATTTCCCAAGCTTCTATTCACTACCTCGGTTTGTCCATCAGTTTGAAGGTGATAAGCTGAACTGAAACTAAGGTTGGTACCTAGTTTCTTCCATAGATTTCTCTAGAAATTACCAACAAACTTGGTATCCCTATCAGACAAAATACTCACAGGAAATCCATATAACCTTACAACTTCTGAAAAAAACAGATTAGCAATATGTGTTTCATCACTAGTTTTCTTGCATGCAATGAAATGAGTCATTTTAGAAAACCTATCCACCACAACATAAATGGAGTCATTTCCTCTTTGAGTTTTTGGAAAACCCAAAACAAAATCCATACTAATTGCATCCCATGGTTGGTTTGGTATTAGCAAATGCTGATACAATCCTGTATTTTGAATTCTCCCTTTAGCATGCTGACAAATCCTACATTTCTCAACAAATCTCTTAACATCAGTTTGCATCTTTGGCCAATAGTAAAAAGGATTTACCTGAGAAAAAGTATTTTCTTGTCCAAAGTGTCCAAATAAGGCTCCACTGTGTTTCTCCTTAATTATGTTTTCCCTCATAGAACATTTGGGAATGCAAAGTTTATTACTTTTGAATAGCAAACCTCCTTGGATAAGATAATCCAACCACTGGCTTCTATTATGAACTGCTGGGTTTTTCATAGCTGCATAAATTTCCTTAAATTCTGCATCTTCTTTATACATGTCAACCATTTCTTCAAATCCTACAACACCAACTTGTAATTCTTGCATGATTAAATTCACTCTGCTCAAAGCATCAGCAAATTTTTTCAACTTGCCACTTGTACACTTGATCACAAAAATAAAACTATGCAAAAATTCTACCCATTTGGCATGTTTCTGGTTCAATTTTGGCCGGTTGTTTATAAACTGTAACGCATGGTTATCAGAATTTAATATAAACTCTTTTCGTAACAAATAATGTCTCCATTTTTTCAAGGCTTGCACAACAGCATAAAACTCTTTTTCATAAGATGAGTATTTCTTCTTAGCTTCATTTAGTTTCTCACTGAAGTATGTTATTGGCCTTTGTTCTTGACTTAAAACTACTCCAATTGTAACTCCACTAGCATCAGTTTCAACTTGGAAAACTTTTTCAAAATCTGGCAAAGCTAAAATTGGATTTTCTGTAATTTTCTTCTTCAGAAATTTAAAGTTTCGGTCTGCTGCTTCTATCCACTTGAATGGCTGATTAGTTTCCTTGATTGTTTCAATAATGGGTGCAAAAATTTGAATAAATTTTTTGATAATTTTTCTATAGAAACTTGCAAGACTATAAAAGATTCTTACCTCAAATATGTTTCTTGGAGTTGGCCAATTCAAAATTGCTTGGACTTTTTCTGGATCCATTTTTAAGCCTTCTTTAGAAACTACAAATCCCAAATAGACTAGCTCTTCCTTCATAAAACTGCATTTCTTCAAATTTATTAGCAACTTCTCTTTCTGTAAAGTTTTTAGAACCAAATTAAGGTGCTCCAAATGCTCTTATTTACTTCGACTGAAAATTAGAATATCATCAAGATAAACAATTACAAACTTGCCTACATATTCCTTCAAGACCTCATTTGTTTTGAAGGCAGTATTCCACTCATCCCCTTCTCTAATCCTTATTTGATGATAACCACTCTTCAAATATATCTTAGTAAAATATTTTCATCCACTTAAGCAATCCATTAAATCATCCATTTGTGGTAAAGGAAAACGATACCTAATGGTGATTTTATTTATGGCTTTGGAATCTATGCACATGCACCATTCACCTCCTTTATTTGGACTATGTACTGTTGGAACAACACATGGACTAAGGCTCTCTCTTATCAACCCCTTATCCATGAACTCTTGCACTTGTCTTCCAACTTCTGCATTTTCTTGAGGAGTTAACCTATATGCTGCTTTATTCGGCAAACTTCCTCCAGGTATTATATCAATGTGATGACTAATTATCTTGATTGGTGGTAATGCACTTGGGAAATCATCAACAATAATATCAGCAAAATTATTCAAAATATTTTGGATTTGTTCAAATAAATCTTCTAAATTTGTGGAAGTTAGAATTACCTTGGGTCTTCCTACAACGGAAAAATGCATCTACTCAACCTTCTCGAATTCTTGCAACAATTCTTTCCCACTCATCAGCATAACAATGTTTCCAGGTGTTTCTTTGTCAACTTCACCCTTTAATGGTAGAAGTTTGAGTTTTTTTCCATCCTTCTCCAGAGTATAAGTGTTTCTTCTGCCATCATATATAGATTTCTGATCAAACTGCCAAGGTCTTCCTAGCAATATGTGACATACATCCATCGTCATTATATCACATAATATAATATCATTGTAAGTACCAATCTGGATCTCTACCTTACATTGTTCTGTCAGAATAATATGATGTCCTTTTTGTAGCCATGATACCTTATAAGGAGTAGGGTATACTACTTTTAACAATCCCAACTTGTCCACCATCTTTGTAGAAACAAGGTTATCAGTGCTTCCACTATCAATTTCCACTTTGGAACATTTACCATTGGACTTTCATATATTCCAGAATAGATTCTTCCTCTAAGTTGGTTCTCCTTCTTCTTTTTCTACTTTAAGAAATACCCTTTTCAATGACAAGGATTCTCCTGCTTCGGGTGGTTCCTCTTTACCTACAATCTGAGAAATTTCTTTCTTTGTTTCAACAACATTCACATTTCTTTGGGTTGTTGACTTATTATGAGGACATTCCCATGACCCGAGTCCTCATTTACCACATGTAAAGCATAGAATATCTCTTCCTTGGCCTCTACCTCTGGGTACAAACCTTCCTCGACCATAGTCTCCTCTCTTTGGTGATCTGCTACTCGAACCTCCTGCTTCATTCTGAGAATGTTGAAATCTGGGTTTGAATTTTCCTCTTCCTCTTGTTGAACCCTTTCCTCGATTCCTCTGAATTTGGTTTCTCTATATCTTCTCTTCTACTTTTAAGGCTTCTTGGTAAGCATCTTCAATTGTCTTTAGATTTAATAGACTGATATCATCCTAGATATCATACCTCAAGCCATTTATATACCTAGATAATTTCTCAACATCATCCTTTACATGTCCAGCTCTGATATTCAGCTTATAAAATTCCTCTATATATTCTTTCATTGTCATTCCTGTTTCAAATTATGTAATTACTTAAAAATATTTAACTGATAATCCTTGGGCATGAACTTACTTTTTAATTTTATTACCATTTTATCCCATCGCTTGGTTTTTGGCTTTTCTTTTCTCTCTCTGGATACTTGTAACTCCTCCCACCAGATAGTTGCATGACCCTTTATTCTGGTAGCTCCAAACTTCACTTTCCTTTTGTCTTCAACTTCTTCAAATTCAAGGTACTTGTCTAATGAACTGATCAAGTCCATTAACTCCTCCATATTGAGATTTCCCTCATGCAAAGGTACATCCACCTTTGGTCTTCGAGTTTCCTTAATTAACACTTTTAGCATTTTAGTTGCATCATCTTCTGCTTCTTCTTCTTCCTTAGAAGTTTCCTCTACTGCACTAACATCTCATTCTTAAGGTGCTCTCCTCTGAGCAACTTCTACTGCCTCCATTCTTGTACGAAGAAGTCAGTCTAGTCATACTGCCATCAGTGATCAAAACTACTCTTTTACATTTGCATCTTAGGTGTCTCATACCGAATAAATTTCACCATTCCGCTAGGTCATGGATTCATTGATGGTAGTAATTTTTATTAGTTTTCCCTCATGAGGTACTTGTTGACTTTCCTCCCCATGATCTTCAGTCATTAGTCACTTTCATTCTCAAAATCATATCAGTAGGTCATAGGATGGGTCTCATTAGTCTCTAAGGTCTCACCATGGTCAAATTAATGAGTCAAGTGCCAATAAAGATCGGCAAGGTCATGAGGAAGTCAATAAACTCAAAATTGTAGCACCAGGAGGATCAGAGATATCATTCATTCAGTTTGATGTAATTTTCACCTCAGAACCATGTTTTGAGGTGAAAACATAATACTTTGCCTTTCAGTCACAATTCAGAAGCTATTATCTCCACAAAGCGATGTCCCTACCTTCAAATAAGTTTTCCATAGCATGTTCAGTGCCAGAGCATCTTCAAAGCAGATCCATTAGAAAGAACCCGGAAAAATCTTTCCAACGGTATACTACACTCTCAAAACTGACTTCTGGATTGAATTTTATGCTTAAGTGAAGTAAAAGCCCTCTATTCCCTAAGCCCCCCATATTTCCCATGTTTCCCTTTTAACTTTATGTTCAATTCCCTTTAAGAACCCCTTTTCTCCCCTTTCCGATTATAAAATCGCATTATAAAACTTTGAATACATATGCAATTTAATTAAAACCACTTCCCCTTTTCCATACCCATAGACTTTATAGCAAAGTTATATCATATTATAACCCCCCCACCGTATAAACCACTTCCCCACCACGCATATAATAGAAACTTTATAATATAAAGTTTAAAGTTCTTTGTTATAAAACGCAATCGCAAAAATTGTTCAATCACAAAATTTATATGAAGAGTTCCGATCAGTTCATCGCAAACACTTGCGATGCGATCGATCGCACTTAACTCTAATCATCGCAATCGCAACTTACCTTCGATCCGCTGATCGCACCATCGCTCCGATTGACTCAATCACAAGTCCCTTCCCCGATCCTCCGATTGCAACTCCTGATTCCCATCTGACCGTTGATTACCCCCGCCGATCGGACGGCCCACAATGAATCGCATCCCCTCCTCCGATCGCATCGCAAATCCCTTATGCTCCATTGCGATTGTGATTAATCCCTGCTCCCGATCTCCGATTGCAATTGACCTACCGGTCCCACCACTTAAATCTTCTACCCATCCATATAATAAAAGGCCTTTTCCTTTGTAATCTGAAAGCTTTGATTATATTTTTTTATACAAAGGCTTTTCCCATCCAATCGCATCGGAAGTTTTATTTCATATATATTGCTCCCCTCCCCGACTCCGATTTCCGATTGCGATTATATAATATCACTCCACTTGCTCCCCGATCTCAATTCTGATTGCGATGAACATATTATAATATGTTTATTCATATTAATATGTTTCATTATATTAAACATGTTTTTCTACTCCCGCTCCATTCCGATTACGATTACACTGTTTGTTTCATATATTATATCCCTCTGCCTAGCTCTGTGGTTCCCACCTCCATTTCCCTTCCCTTTTCCCATTTAAAATGTGTTTTTCCCTTCACGAAAAGCATAAATTCATTTTTTCAGCATTCTATCAAAAGCAAGAGAATAAAGAACTAATGGAAAGCGAAACGTCAGAGGCCGAGAAACAAAATTGTAACAATCACATATTCAGTAATGATTAGAAAGGATCCACGCTACAGGTTTCACCTCCTCATTGGATATCTGAAAATTTCAAATGAAATAATGTAATGCAACTCTGTTGGCTTTTGGCCTTCCATCTTCAGTTGTGATTCCTCCTCTTCCCATTGATATGTATTCCTGCAAATCTGTATAATTATTGTAAATTCTAATTATTTGTAAAGGTCTAAAAAATATGAGGTCTGAAAACTCAGAGGTAGAGGAATAGTGTGGCAGTGATCTCTGCGCTCCATTGTATAGTTTGGCAGGGAATTAAATAAAGTGATGCAGCTCTGATTTATGAGATTCATGTGGTATGATTTTTAGCATATGTCTCTCCTTTATGTTTCATATGTACATTGTTATGTTCCATCATTCATTCACAAACATTTCCAGTTGAATTTTTTCAAGTCAGAAAGGTAGAATCCATTCTTATATGCTCTACCTTGGGGAATCATTCATACTCTATGTGTTTTCTTCTGTTTGAAAAGGATTCATTTATTATGCCCTTTTCATCTTTCTCAACAGTCTTTCCACTCCATCTTATTTCAACTTGATTGCTAAATATCCTACCTATCTTGCTCCATGAAATACTTTATATCCTGATTTAATTCCTCAGCTCATGATGTTTTTTTGTCCCATACATCCCTGAAAATTCAGTCATTTATTAAAATCCCTTTTCCCATTTATATATCTAGCCTGAAAATCAGTTCTTTATTATTTTATTGAGTATCTATTCCATGGAGAGAGCCCTCTCCTGTCCTTG
The DNA here is from genome assembly GCA_034641835.2 of Pinus albicaulis. Taxonomy (NCBI): domain Eukaryota; kingdom Viridiplantae; phylum Streptophyta; class Pinopsida; order Pinales; family Pinaceae; genus Pinus; species Pinus albicaulis. The sequence continues at coordinate 103,170,545 of CM076582.1, forward strand.
TAGGGCTAGCTACAAGGCTAAGAGTGGTTTAGTTGTTACCCTGATTTTCCTTTTTCAGCCTGAGGTTCAGATTGGGTACAAACATCTCTGGCGACTCCACTGGGGAACATTTACAAAATTTTTGCATAGAAGATTTATCACCCCAGTAATATTTTTCTTGTAAAGCCTCGATGATGATACTTCAGAGTTTTTTAGGCTGATATAAATATTGTACAGTAGTAAGTTGACCACACTGGCTTCAAGAAGATATAAAAGGGCTAATCCTGATCCAAACCCCCCCCCTGTGTTTGAAAATGCAAATCTTATCCCAAGAATAGTCAGAAGACAGGAGGTATCACTAAGCCCTACACCTATTTCCAGGTCCCACACTTGGCCCAGTGAGTGGTTTTTTGTAGAAGAGCTTTATTTTGACGAGAGTTTTTAGCTCTCTTTGTTTAGAAGTAAGTCTGAAACTGCACTCGAAGACACAGTTTTAGAGTCAGAATTCCTTGTGGATATTGAAGTTAAAAGAGCGAATTCCTCCATTGATGACTACATTTTGAATTCTCCTCAGTTCATCACTGCAACTTATATTCCTAAGCCTTCAGAATCATCAGGAGCAGCATTGCCCCCTCATAATTCATCAGCATCCCCTTCAGTCAACTCCCAGTTATCCTCTCCTCCAACAACACCTCCTCCAAATCCTGCAAATCCTGTTGTAAACCCACCCAGATTCATGGCTGCCCGGTATGTGCCCTTGGTTTTACCTCAGGTTCTCTATGATATGCCTACTGACTATCGGAGTAAAATTACTATCTTTGATGCCACTCAGGGCATTACAACCCAGCCACATGTTGACAAGATGAATGACTTTTTTGACTTGCATGAAGTAGAAGAAGAGAATGTAGCTACCAGGTTGTTTGTCCAAAGCTTTAGAGGTGAAGTTAGAAATTGGTTTAGAGCTTTACCAGCTGGCTCAATTTGTACTTTACAGGAGTTACACACACAGTTCTTAGACCGGTGGGAGGTGAAAAGGGATCCATACCAAATTCTGTCTGAATATGATAATATTAAAATAAATGTGGGTGAAACTGTGCAAGACTATTGTTTAAGATTCAATGTTGTATACAATGCTATTCCGGCTAACCTCAAACCTCCTATGGATTCAGCTATGCTGAGGTTTCTGGATGGTTTTGATGCCGATATGGCATATCAACTGCGTGAAAGAGATCTGCCATCACTTGAAGAAATGCAGAGGATAGCAGTAAGCATTGAAGCTAATCTGTTGGCCAGAAGAGCTCGAGCAAGAGCTGAAAAGAAATTCTTGGTGAAAGAGGAAGCCTCCCCTTCGGACAGAAAAATGGACACACTGATTCATACAATGGAAAAGATGGTTGATCGATTAACAATTTTAGACAGACCTGAACCCCAAATAAGAAATCCGAATTTTAGAGGACAACAGCAGCCGCAATTCAGAATTAGACAGAGAGAACAGAGGGCGCAGGACCAAGTGGCACCACAGCAGTAGATAAAAACGCCTTTGCAGCAGAACTACGTGCAAGGGACTGACTCAGATGAAGATGGTCCTCTGTTTGAAACCAATCATTTTTTCATAGCTGACGGTGCGCCCATTTTCCTCATAGAAGACGAAGAATACACAGTGGCGACTCCAGACATTCAAGGGGATGAAGATTTCATTTTGGCAAATGAAGTAGTGTTAGAAGAAGAATCTGATGACTACCAGAGAGGGTATATGAACGCTTTATCAGCCAAGCAAAGGTCATATTCCCTGAGGAATAGAAACATCATAATCAGTCCCATTCAAAGGAGAAAAGAACTCCAAATGAAGGACGAGGCACAAAAGAAAGGAAAAGAGCCAGCCAATCCTTCATCCAGAAAAGCACCCGCAGCTACTAACACAGAAAATGAAAAGGGCCAACAGAGCATAGCGAAGGAGCAAACAGAGAATAAATACCCTCCCATTAAAGAGGTAGAAAAATCTCCTTCCTTTAATTTAGAAAATGAAATTTCCAAACTCAAAGTGTCTGTGCCCCTGACTGAGTTGGTGAAGAATAGTGTATATAAAAGTCAGGTGTCTAAAGTCTTGCAAATTGACCCTCTTTCTGATATGTTTAATGTGGAGGAAGACTACCCTAAACTTATTTTTGGTCTAGCCACACAAGAGTCTGAAGAAAATGAAGTTCCCCCCTTTTACCTAAGTCTTAGGTTGCATGAGTTTATCTTGCATAACGCCATGTTGGACTCTGGGGCCTCGCATAATTTGATGCCCAAAGCTGTCATGGAGAAGTTAGGCCTTGATGTTACTAGAAAATACCATGATTTGTATTCTTTTGATTCAATTAGGGTCCACTATATTGGTCTCATCAAAGATTTAGTAGTGTCTTTAGATCAAATCCCAACCAAACATGTCTTCATGGATGTAGTTGTTGCTAATGTCCCACCACGATTTGGAATGCTTCTATCTAGGTCTTGGGGTGCAAAACTCAAGGGAACCATACAGCTTGATTTCTCCTATGCCACAATCCCTGTATTTGGCCAGTTGAGAAATTTATATAGGGAAAAGAAAATGAAATATATGATTACAAGCAAAGACAAGCCAGTAAACCATCCCATCAATGCAGTCCACACAGATTTAGAATCTTTTGTCTTATATTCATATGGTGGTTTAAATGACGAGGATGTTCAGTTGGTACAAGTAGAGGAGATACCCGAGATTTCAGAAAATTTCAGAGAATTCCTCAAACAGGAAAGGGACAAAGCGGTAAATACTTATGAGCCTCTTTCCTGCTAGCAGCAAAGGGATAATGAACAGCCAGAAATCAGCCAAGGAAAATAAGAGAAAGAGACAAATTTCCAGCATCTTCAAGAAGAAGAAGAAGAAGGCCTGTGGAGTATGGATTTTGATGGAGCTGTTGGTAAGGATGGAGCTGGCATTGGAATATGGATTTGGAGCCCTATTTTCTAGCCTGAAAGAGTCCCTAGTAATGTTAGAGTATGTGCTTATAAGTTGGCTTTTGAATGCTCTAACAATGAAGCAGAGTATGAAGCTCTGATTGCAGGCCTCAAAATCTTGAAGAAGTTGAAGGCGAAAAGGATTTTTGTGTATGGTGACTCTGAGCTAATAATCAAGCAGGTGAAGGGAGAATACCAAGCTAAACATCCAAGACTGAGGGCATATAGAAATGCAGTTTTGGACATTTTGAAGACGTTCCCAGAGTACACTTTGACAGCAGTGCCCAGGATGCAGAATCTTATTGCTGATTCTCTTGCCACGACTGCAAGTAACTTGAAGATTCCGATGAACTCCAGCAACAAATTTTAGATCCATGTCAAACATAGGCCTGCTATTCCGGACAATTTAAGGTATTGGCAAGTATTTTGGGATGATAATGAGATCAATGCATTTTTACAGGGTGATGGAAAATTCAAGGACACTCCCATAGAAGGTGAGTATGCAGTTAATGATCAAGAAATGGAAACAAACCATATGGACATATTGCAGATGAAAGATAACGTAATTCCTAGAGGTCTCATACCTCTAGAGGAGTTGTTTGATTAGGACGATGTGGCAAAGAAGCCAAGCTTGGTGCCCACAGAGAAAGGAGTTTAAGATGTGAATCTTGGAACACCTGATCAGCCCAAGTTCGTGAAATTGTCAAATACATTGTCCCTTGAAGCAAAGGAAAAGTATGTGAAGTTTTTGTCCGAATTTTTTGATGTATTTGCATGGGATTATTCAGACTTGAAGGTATATGATAAGAACATAATCCAACATACTATTTCTATCAAGCCGGATCAAAAGCCATTCAAACAGAAGCTAAGAAGAATCAATCTGAAGCTGCTACCATCCATCGAAAAAGAGGTAAACAGATTGTACAAAGCCGGTATCATAGTCCACATTAGATTTTCTGACTGGATTTAAAATTTGGTCCCGGTACGTAAGAAGACTGGAGAAATAAGGTTGTGTATGTATTTTTGGAACTTGAATAAGGCTTCCTTAAAGGATAATTATCCACTTCCGAAAATGGACCATATTCTGCAAAGAGCAGTTGGAGCATCCAGGATGTCACTACTTGATGGCTACTCAGGCTACAACCAAATCTTGGTGCATGAAAAAGACCAAGATAAAATTGCCTTCAAAACACCCTGGGGAACCGTCCAGTACGCCAAAATGCCTTTTGGACTGAAGAATGCAGGAGCTACTTTCCTGCGTGCAATGGACATCTCTTTTGACAATGAAAAGGATGTTTTTTGGTTGTTTATTTGGATGATTTGATAGTGTTTTCAGGATCAGATGATGAGAATTTGCACCATTTGAGATTTGTTTTTCAGAGATGAAAAAAATTTGGAATTTCTCTCAATCCCAAGAAGTGTCTCTTTGCCATGGACGAAGGCAAGCTACTGGGGCATATCATCTCCAAAGATGGTATTCGCATCGATCCAGCTAGAGTGGAGGTGATTCAGCTCATAGACCTGCCACGAAATAAGAAGGAGATCCAAGCTTTCAATGGTAAGATGAACTTCTTACATCAATTTATACCCAATATGGCTGAACATTTGAGGGAAATGACCAATATGTTGAAAAAGGACAGCACTGTTAAATGGAGCAAGGAGGATATCAAATCATTCAATATGGTAAAGTTTGCTTTGTCCAATGCCCCAATTTTGATCAGTCCCGACTACACTCAATACTTCATCATATTTTCGTTTGCATCGGAAAATAATTTAGCTGTTGTTTTAATGCAAAAGAGAGACAAGATCGAAAAGCCAATTTCCTTCTTTCGTAGAACTATTATAGATATCGTTTTGAGGTATAATATTATTGAAAAGCAGTCATTGGCTCTTATCAAGGCATTAAAGGACTTCAAGGTTTATATTTTACATTCACATACTATAGCTTATGTCCCTAACGCAGCTGTGAAGGATGTGTTGATGCAAACTAATCCAGAAGGTTGGAGAGGTAAGTGGATAGCAGCTATGTTGGAGTACGATCTAGAGATCAAGCCCACAAAGTTGATCAAATGCCAAGGCTTGGCGAAACTAATGGCCCAATCAAATTTGCATGTTTTAGATATAAACCTCATAACAACAGTGGCAGAAGATGAAGATGAAGGTTTGCTAGTTCCAATTGCAAATATTTTTCTACAGTCCCCGTGGTATTCTGATATCGTCTATGTCCTTCAGCACTTGTCACCTCCTACGGGCATGTCTAAGAGTAAAGGTAGATCCCTGAAGCTAAAATCTGCAAAATACTGCATTTTGGATAGCACTCTGTATTGGAAAGATCCAGGAGGCGTTCTGCTCAATTTTTTGGTTGAAGAAGAAGCACAGAAGGTAATGCACGAGTTTCATAAAGGTGACTGTGGTGGTCACCTGTTTTGGAAGACTACAGCTAACAAGGTATTGAGAGCAGGATATTATTGGCCCACATTATTCTCTGATTTATATAAGACAGTGATGAAATTTCATGAATGCCAAATCTTCCAAGGGAAGAATAAATTTCTTCCACTCCCTTTGAAACCAGTTTCAATGAACGCACCCTTTCAGCAATGGGGGCTCGATTTCGTAGGAGAAATTCACCCCGCGTCCTCAGCACAGCATCGATGGATATTGACAGGGACATATTACTTTACGAAATGAATCGAGGCCGTCCCAGCCAGGAAAGAAATAGACACTGTAATCATTCAATTCCTGGAATCGAATATTTTATCTCGTTTTGGCTCCCCATGCAAAATCGTAACAGACAACACAACAGCGTTCAGATCAAAGAAAATGATCGATTTTTGTGACAAATACAACATCATGTTGGGCCATTCAATAGCGTATTATCCACAAGGCAATGGCCTGGCTGAGTCATCTAACAAATCATTGGTAAATATAATTAAGAAAATGCTGGAGGCAAACAAAAGAAACTGGCACTGAAAGTGTTACACAGCAATATGTCACCGTCCCTGCAATTCCCCATCCCACACAATTGGAGGGCTCATTCCATGACCTGTGAGCAGTGACATAACTTGAAACCACTTTCATAACATCCCTCTGAACATGAGCTTTCATTTCCCTGAGGACAACTCCTTGTGAAAAACCCTAAAAACACCCCTTTTTGAATTGGCGTGGGTAGCCAGTTCAGTACCCGCGCCAATGGGGGAAATCCTTCAAATAGGGCGTGCCAATTGGCGCTCTGTCTCAGAGTCGCACTCGCGCCATCCATTTTAAGGAGTGTTTTTTAAAAATAAATGGCGGAAGCTTCTTCCTAACCAATCCATAAACTGGTATCTAATTTGAGTTGGGAGGTTTGGCTCCGGATCTCCATGTAGAGGAAGTGGTTTGCCACCTCTCATGGAAGCTTCCTTGAGGATAGGGCCAATCCCATGGTTATAGGGATCCCAACTCCCCTTCCTCCATCTATAAAAGCTTGCTCATCTCCTTTTCAAGCTAGTGTCCAAGTTCCCAAGAGCCATCATATCCTTATGCTGCAAGAGCCTTGATTCATTCCCTTAAGGCAAAATGTAAGCAAGGAGATTATTTTCGAGACATCCGAAGAGAGAGGTTTGTCCCATTCCCGACAGACTTTTTCGAGACGTGTTCTGCTGGCGACCCTCCGAAGGAGAATTCAGCATCAGAGCTATGGTTGTATTCTTCTTTGATTGATCAATGATAAGCGACTATTGGTTATGGTTCCACTCTTGTTGTTGATTATGATAATGAGTTACGTCTTCTCTGACTGACATATAGTTGCATATACTAGATTTTATGCTTGCATTTGTTTTGTTTCTTGCGTGTGCAGGTGTCCGGTCACGGAGATCGTGAGGATCGTAATCTGCCAGAGCTAAGGAACGGGAGCACTACTTTCTCTACAAGCGACATCGTTGGATTCTAAGTAAGCCTTCATCGGTAGTTGGTTTATTTGCAATTAGGAACCTGCACTATAGCGTGTGACGATTGTTGCTAGACCCAGTCTGGGCTAGTAGGGATCGCCTTTGTCCGCAGAGGGGATTTACCTCCACAACAGAAAGCTCATCAACGCATTGTGGGCAGACAGAGTTAGCAATAAAATATCAATAGGTATGTCACCATTTGCGCTGGTTTATGGTACTGATGATATCTTTCCTACATCCCTTACAGTCCCAGTTATGATATTATTGCAAGAAGTTGCAGGAGAAGATTAAAAAGATCTATGACAGGAAGACAAAAGCAGAAAAGTTTCAATTAGATGATATAGTGTTGAAATGGGATGCCATAAATGAAGACAAGTGGAAGCATGGTAAGTTCAACAATCTGTGGAAAGGACCATACAGGATCTCAGCATACAGAGGACAGAACGCCTTCTTGCTTTCAGAAATGGATGGCCAAGATTGCCCTGGAGGAGCAGTAAATGGTAGGCTTTTGAAGCACTACCATTGTTGAAAACAAAGGATCAGAAATCTATGTCATCACCATTGTATATACCATGTTATGTTTATCAGAGTTCAGAGTACAAAATCATTGAAGTTTGGGGCCCGAGGTGAAGGCTACAAAGCTTGGATGATATGTGTATGGTATGGTTTTATTTCAGTCCTTAGTTTTAGTCTTGATTCAGTGTCAGTCTGCATTATGTCAGTTTTTCAGTATTTTTGACTCCATGCCCTATGGATAAGGCTACTTGGTCTACGGTGTTCTTGGCACCCCCAAGGAGCTACCATCCCCATTGGAGCCAATGTTAGTTTCAGTCTAGTCATACTGCCATCAGTGATCAAAACTACTCTTTTACATTTGCATATTAGGTGTCTCATACCGAATAAATTTCACCATTCCGCTAGGTCATGGATTCATTGATGGTAGTAATTTTTATTAGTTTTCCCTCATGAGGTACTTGTTGACTTTCCTCCCCATGATCTTCAGTCATTAGTCACTTTCATTCTCAAAATCATATCAGTAGGTCATAGGATGGGTCTCATTAGTCTCTAAGGTCTCACCATGGTCAAATTAATGAGTCAAGTGCCAATAAAGATCGGCAAGGTCATGAGGAAGTCAATAAACTCAAAATTATAGCACCAGGAGGATCAGAGATATCATTCATTCAGTTTGATGTAATTTTCACCTCAGAACCATGTTTTGAGGTGAAAACATAATACTTTGCCTTTCAGTCACAATTCAGAAGCTATTATCTCCACAAAGCGATGTCCCTACCTTCAAAGAAGTTTTCCATAGCATGTTCAGTGCCAGAGCATCTTCAAAGCAGATCCATTAGAAAGAACCCGGAAAAAGCTTTCCAACGGTATACTACACTCTCAAAACTGACTTCTGGATTTAATTTTATGCTTAAGTGAAGTAAAAGCCCTCTATTCCCTAAGCCCCCCATATTTCCCATGTTTCCCTTTTAACTTTATGTTCAATTCCCTTTAAGAACCCCTTTTCTCCCCTTTCCGATTATAAAATCGCATTATAAAACTTTGAATACATATGCGATTTAATTAAAACCACTTCCCCTTTTCCATACCCATAAACTTTATAGCAAAGTTATATCATATTATAACCCCCCCGTCGTATAAACCACTTCCCCACCACGCATATAATAGAAAATTTATAATATAAAGTTTAAAGTTCTTTTTTATAAATTGCAATCGCAAAAATTGTTCAATCGCAACATTTATATGAAGAGTTCCGATCAGTTCATCGCAAACACTTGTGATGCGATTGATCGCACTTAACTCCGATCATCGCAATTGCAACTTACCTCTGATCCGCCAATCTCACCATCGCTCCGATTGACTCAATCGCAAGTCTCTTCCCCAATCCTCTGATTGCAACTCTCAATTCCCATCCGACCATTGATTATCCCCGCTGATCGGATGGCCCACAATGAATCGCATCCCCTCCTCCGATCGCATCGCAAATCCCTTATGCTCCGTTGCGATTGCGATTACTCCCCGCTCCCGATCTCCGATTGCGATTGACCTGCCGGTCCCACCACTTAAATCTTCCACCCATCCATATAATAAAATTCCTTTTCATTTGTAATCAGAAAGCTTTGATTATATTTATTTATACAAAGTCTTTTCCCATCCAATCGCATCGGAAGTTTTATTTCATATATAATTCTTCCCTCCCCGACTCTGATTTCTGATTGCGATTTTATAATATCACTCCGCCTGCTCCCCGATCTCGATTCCGATTGCGATGAACATATTATAATATGTTTATTCATATTGATATGTTTCATTATATTAAACATTTTTTTCCACTCTTGCTCCATTCCGATTGTGATTACACTGTTTGTTTCATATATGATATCCCTCCACCCGGCTCACTGCGATTGTGATTTATGTGGTTCCCGCCTCCATTTCCCTTCCCTTTTCCCATTTAAAATGCATTTTTCCCTTCACGAAAAGCATAAATTCATTTTTTCAGCATTCTATCAAAAGCCAGAGAATAAAGAACTAATGGAAAGCAAAACATCAGAGGCCGAGAAACAAAATTGTAACAGTCACATCTTCAGTAATGATTCAAAAGGATCCACGCTACAGGTTTCACCTCCTCATTGGATATCCGAAAATTTCAAATGAAATAATGTAACGCAACTCTCCCTTTACTGAGAGACTGTTGGCTTTTGGCCTTCCATCTTCAGTTGTGATTCCTCCTCTTCCCATTGATTTGTATTCCTGCAAATCTGTCTATTTATTGTAAATTCTAATTATTTGTAAAGGTCTGAAAAATCTGAGGTCTGAAAACTCAGAAGTAGGGGAATAGTGTGGCAGTGAACTCTGCGCTCCATTGTACAGTTTGGTAGGGAATTAAATAAAGTGATGCAGCTCTGATTTATGAGATTCATGTGGTATGAGTTTTAGCATATGTCTCTCCTTTATGTTTCATATGTACATTGTTATGTTCCATCATTCATTCACAAACGTTTCCAGTTGAATGTTTTCAAGTCAGAAAGGTAGAATCCATTCTTATATCCTCTACCTTGGGGAATCATTCATACTTTGTGTGTTTTCTTTTGTTTGAAAAGGATTCATTTATTATGCCCTTTTTAGCTTTCTCAACAATCTTTCCACTCCATCTTATTTCAACTTGATTGGTAAATCTCCTGCCTATCTTTCCCCATGAAATACTTTGTATCCTGATTTAATTCCTCATCTCATGTTGTCCTTTTGTCCCATACATTCTTGAAAATTCAGTGATTTATTAAAATCCCTTTTCCCATTTATATATCTATCTTGAAAATAAGTTCTTTATTATTTTATTGAGTATCTATTCTACGGAGAGAGCCCTCTTTTGTCCTTGTAGGGCTAGCTACAAGGCTGAGCGTGGTTTAGTTGTTACCCTGATTTTCCTTTTTCAGCCTGAGGTTCATATTGGCTACAAACACTCGATTCCTATGAATTTTGTTTCTCTATATCTTCTCTTCTACTTTTAAGGCTTCTTGGTAAGCATCTTCAATTGTCTTTAGATTTAATAGACTGATATCATCCTAGATATCATACCTCAAGCCATTTATATACCTAGATAATTTCTCAACATCATCCTTTACATGTCCAACTCTGATATTCAGCTTATAAAATTCCTCTATATATTCTTTCATTGTCATTCCTGTTTCAAATTATGTAATTACTTAAAAATATTTAACTGATAATCCTTGGGCATGAAATTACTTTTTAATTTTCTTACCATTTTATCCCATCACTTGATTTTGGGCTTTTCTTTTCTCTCTCTGGATACTTGTAACTCCTCCCACCAGATAGTTGCATGACCCTTTATTCTGGTAGCTCCAAACTTCACTTTCCTTTTGTCTTCAACTTCTTCAAATTCAAGTTACTTGTCTAATGAACTGATCAAGTCCATTAACTCCTCCATATTGAGATTTCCCTCATACAAAGGTACATCCACCTTTTGTCTTCGAGTTTCCTTAATTAACACTTTTAGCATTTTAGTTGCATCATCTTCTGCTTCTTCTTCTTCCTCAGAAGTTTCCTCTATTGCACTAACATCTCATTCTTAAGGTTCTCTCCTCTGAGAAACTTCTACTGCTTCCATTCTTGTATGAAGATGTCGAAATTCATTCAGCATAATTGCATTAGCTTCCAGTCTTCCATGACCTATGCCATCTCCTCTCCTAGCTGGAATATTTTCTCCAACTTTCAAGAACAGACTCAGGCCTGCTCTGATACCAAATGATGAAGACTAGCTGCAGAAATATCAGAGTATGCGCAGAAACTATAAGTTTACACCCTATACAACCTTATTACCCGCAACGGTTTTTTTTAACTTCGGGGCTCGTTAAACATACATACATGTGGTGCGATCAACAAAAAAAATTAAACAACACATATAACCCAAATCAATTCATTCGCATAATTCCTTACCGGAGGGTCCCATAATGAGCCTGACCAATCACCGGTGATCACAAATCACATAGTTTGCAATTAAATTTAATCCTTGCAAAGTTCGAGATTGCGTTGAGCCAACACATGTCCTCCCCTTTTCGCATCGCAAATTTTTTTTTTACTTTGCGATGTCTTAACGCCTATCTTCTAAACCTTGCAACTGCGAAGTTGCTCCCCGGCCCTACGATATCCACCGTTGGTTTAATCCTGGATCCAATGATCCACATTTTCCCTCCAACTTTTCACTTCGCCCGCAGGTCAAACAATTTAACTCGTGACTCTTTACGTTAAACCTGATTATGTGCGATGTGCACTAGATTTACATTATGCTCAGATCTCTCTCGTTGATCGGGTTCAGATCTATGCCTCGTCATGCCTGCAATCTGATTTTCTTTTTACTGTATAACTTAATTTATATACGATTCAATAGAGTTTAAACAAATAGTTTGAACAGAGAGCCCGGTCAATACAAAACACTTGAAAATTAATAATAAATGAATTTACAAAGCCAAGCCCTTGATCGGCTGGTTATTACAATTTTTTATGCTCTCTCTGCTCTCGCCTCTCGCACACCTATTTCACATTGTCTCACTTTTTCTCACACTCTTCTCTCCTCTCTCTCACTTATATTATATATTTATATAACAATTTGAAGCGACCCTTCTCACCTAAAATAGATTTATGTTGAACCACTCCAACAAAAAAATGCTACCCTATTTCTGATTTCTTATCTTACTTGGCTCAATCTCCTCGCAGGGAGAAACCAATTTCTATGTTTATTCCTAATTAATTTAGAAAACCCAAACTAACTAAATTCTCCCATTTAAAACTAATTAAAATATTAATGATCAATTTTTATCCACCTCATGTTAGCCACAACATGTGAACATCCAATCACATTGCTGGCTAAGTCTGCATGCTCCTGCATCAGTAGGCATAGCTTCGGCCCACTTAGTAAAGTAATCCACTACTAAGATAATATACTTATGACCCTTTTCCTGAGGTGGGTTACAAGTTGTAAAATAAATACGCCATTTTTTGAAAGGACCAACAGTGATAACAGGAAACTTCGGAGCTGGATGAGCATGCATTTTCTGAGTATGAACCTGACATGGGTGGCACATTTTGACCGCTTCAACATAATTCTTGAAAATTGAAGACCAAAAATAGCCTGCACGCAATATTTTTGGGATGTAGCAAGCCCAGATAGATGACCACCACAAGCTCCAATGTGGCAGTCATTTAGCACAGAATCAACTTCTTATAAGGTTAAACAAAATCTAAATATTGAATCAATCCCACGACGATACAAAGTGTCACCAACAATAATGTAATGTCTATACAGGTGACATAATTTTATGTGTTCATCCTTCAAAAACATGAGAGGAAATTTCGAAGTGTGGAGATATATTATGATATCTCCATACCAAGGATATTGCAAAGAAATAAGGAAGCGATGTTCATGAGGAAATGACTCTTCATAAACAACATATTCTTCACACGGAAACTCTAAGATCAATTCCACAAATACTAAATATTTTTTAGATTTGGTTGAGATGAATTCAAGCTCGAATTCATGTAAGATAACAATCCATATGTTATATTTTCCTCCAATCAATTTCCTATAGAGAACAAATTGAAATGGGTTGACATCAGCCAAGATGAAAGTTTTTCGAAGCAGAATATAGTGTTGAAGTCACTGGACATCATGAACAGCTTCCAAAGTTAATTTTTCTATGTGATAATATCATATTTTAGGACCGACTAAGCCTCAGCTTAGATAATAAATCACGTTCTCACAGAGAGCATCATCTTCCTGAACCATAACTATACTTATGGTTGATTTTTCCACAACGACATATAAGAGTAAATCCCTGCTATAATCGGGTGGATTCAATAAAGGAACAGAGTTCAATGATTTTTTCAAAGCATCGAATGAGCATTGAGCGAAATCGTCCCATACAAATGGAACTCCTTTCTTCAGTAATCCCATAAATCCTTTTGTAATCTCGACATAATTGATGATAAATATCCTCAATAAATTAGCTTTTCCTTGGAGACTCTGAAGTTGGTGGATGGTGGATAGGGGAGGCAATTAAAGTATTTCCTCAACCTTGAAGGTATCAACATGAATCCCTTCAGTAGAAACAATGAATCCCAATAACCGATCGAATGTGACAGTGAAAACTCATTTATTTGAATTCAACCGGATCTTATCATAATGACATCATTCAAAAATCAAAATAAGGTGATTTGGATGATCAATTCTCTTTCAATAACAAGGATCGAAGTCATCCAAATATGCTTCGATAATGTTATCACCAAATTGAGTCATGTTGGGTTGCTTCAATGGTTAACTTGGAATAACTCTTTCAAACCACTTCTAACTGGAGATTAGCCTCTTTAGTTTGAGAGGGCTCTGTCAAGGGGGTTTTATGATATTGAATAATGATAGTATTACATGGATAAATCTATAAATTTTGTCTTGGTTTTATATGATTGTAGGTTGAAAAATGAAGGTTTGCTACCATTGGGCTATGGAGTCAGTGACAGGGATCTCAATGACAAAGGCTCTCCTTATGGAATTTGAGGCATGTAGATATTTAAATGAAAGGAGAACACACACACATAGAATTTACTCAATAGATAAATTTTCAAAGGAAGTCAGAGCATGAGAAACATGAATTCTAAGTAATGAACATTAAGATATTGAAAGCAGGACATTGGGAAAGATATACAATAGTTTAATGCTTGAAGGAAGTCAGAGCATGACAAGCACGAATTCTAAGTAATCAAACATTAATATATTGACATAAAGTAATAAGATACATAGCAAAATGTTGATAAAAACATCAAATGAATCTCAGGTGAAGGAGAAAACCAATATCCATTGTCTATTACTGATCAGAACCTGTTTACAATAGTAGTGGTTTCGAGTAACATATTCCAACCCTTCATTAATCGAAGTACTATTTACTTATAGGCATCTAGCCTTTACATCCAATCTGGGAAATCGCTAGATCATTAAGTTCTTTTACTGCCACCTAATCTAACCACAAACTAGATATTTATAACTAGAAACTAACACCTACTAAATTAGGAGTTAGAGTCCTAACATAACTCAAACACCTACTTATTACATTTTTATCTAAAGATAATGACCACTCCAGCTTCTTGCCTTTAGCCTCAGATTTTGAATGGTATTTCTTCCCCTTCCCTTTCCTCGCTTGTCCATCCAAACCACAATCATGTTCATCATCATGCTTTGATGAAGATCCATCCCTGGTACTCCGCCTTATCTCCTCCTACACTAGATCCGACCAAAGTCGCTCCCAATCTGGCAGTTTCTCCCGCTCATTAACAGAGTCTTGATAACTATGCCAACTCTTCGGAATTCCAAGGAGACCCACACTCCCTAGCTCATCCCTACATTGGACAAACTCCGTGAGATACTTTGGAATATTTTCGCCCTTCTCCATTTTGATTTTTCTGAGTTTATCTTTCAGTGCCAACTTCCTATGGTCGCTGCTGCTTTGGAAAAGATCTGTCAAATCCTTCCACATTAAAAATGGAGTGGCTTTCACGTGAAGGCTTGAAGCAATATGGTCTTTCACACCTTCCAATAGAATTCTTTTTTTCTTCGCTACTTTATTTTTCCAAGCGTCAAGTAATGCAACATCCGTCGAAGTGGGCTTAAGAACATTGTTATCGATGAAATCCTTCAGGCCATTATCTTCAAGCACTGCCTCCATCCTATCCTTCCAGGATATGTAGTTAGAGCTTCCCTCAAGTGCATAATCCAACCACAACCCATTGAAATCCATTTCAATGTTTACTCAATTATCGCACCAAGAAATTCTTGCAGCAAATTCGAATTGTTCCACCAGCACAAAACTCAGCACAACTTCAATATTGCAATCTCTAGTGATTAACACTACTCTGATACCATGTAGAAATTATATACAATATGCATGTATATTATCGGACTCCCCTGATCTAACAATTAAATCCGCTGTTAAATACATAATTCTTATACTCAATCCTTTGCGGAAATTAAATTGTTAATTGCAAAACATATGAAGAAAAATCAATCGCACATAATAAGATGTTTTACTGGGAAAGCTTAAAGCTAAAAACACCAGCTATCATATATTATGTATATCATGGAACCATGAAACAATATCATACAAATATCAGCTCATAGAACTCTTAGTACAATATACAATCGTCTCACACTGTTATACAAAAATTGGTTCACACATGCACCAATTTACTGCCTCCTGACAGCCTGCCTCCACCGCGCAATCCCTGCTAAAGAAGATCCCTGAATGAATTTGATCTTTACTTACCTTGACCATGCAATCCTCATTGGCAACTCCAATGTGTGTGTAGATGCATTGAATGCATCACTATAGTCACAACTGATAGTCAAACACACCCTTTCACCTATCTCTCCACTGGGTCTCCACTGGATCTGACATGCAAGTAGTTAACTGCTGTATTTCTTCAGTTGCAAGTAAGACACTATTTTTGAATTAATTAAATAATTAATTCTCTCACAATTCACTAGTGTATCTTTAGTTACAACTAGCACAACTGAGTTTAACTCACTTAACTAAGTTAAACTAAATTACAACTCCCATAAATACTCTTCCAACTGTGTTACAATTGTGTCACACTCAGTTACATTGAAGTCCATCATGCATGAGTCACCAACCAGCCTTGCAACTTGTAATTCCTTCAGCTAACTGGTTTTCCACATCAGTTAACTGAAATCAAGTGCTCCAAGAGAATAAGTTATTATTTATTGTCTGATTATCATTAAGGGCTAATAATAATCGACATGCATTCTATTTTTAGATATGCGATCTCTAAATAGACTTCACCAATGTTCTAAAAATATAAACTCATCTAAAGAGAGAATTTTCTCAACCATCTAGAATCAACATCCTACAAACTTTAGAATATGCTCACCATTATAAAAATAGGCATACACCTAAAAATAGCCTACGGGCCCCACCTAGTGAAGGTGCTTAATTTTCACTGGGATCATTATCTTGTTGAATCTCAACAACATTAAAAAACATGTTCAAACACGTTTTTTTAATGTATCTGCAATTTTTATCAATGTGGGTCTTCTTTGAAGTATGCAAACACGCTTTTTTAATGTATCTACATTTTTTATCAATGTAGGTCGTCTTAGAAGTATTCATAATGGGTACTCGTTGGATGTGGAATTTAATTATGCATCCAATGAGTGTCTACGCTTGAAATTTGAGTAAACCTACAAGGAGATATGAAAAAAAACAATTAAAAAAAAAAAAACAGTTTTTTTTTTTAATTTTTATTTTCTCTCAAAAATATTTACATGTACCTCTTTTTAAATTTGTAGGATTTTTATTGGTTTACATATTATGTAATGTGTGGGGAAATTATATTTCAGGAGAGCCTTGTTCATGTCCCTAAATTCAATGCATACTCGGATTGTTCTTTGCTTTTTATCGACAGGGACTGGATTCGAGACCCATTTAATTAATGGAACGAGGTATATGAAACCCGCCTTTAGTAGCTTTTCAACCTTGGCCTTGATGGATGTTTCTTTCCTAGGGTTCATCAATCGAAGCTTTTTCCATACATGATTAGAATTCTCATAAGTATTGATTTCATGCTAGACTATTGATGGATCAATTCTAGGCATTTCCTCATAAGAACAAGCAAACACATTTCATAACTCTTTAAAAGGATCAGTATAAGTCTGAATTTCATCAGGGGAACATTTAGCTCCGATGAAGAAATTCTCATTAATATTGGGATTCTTGGATATGCTCACCAGAGTCAAGGAACCTTTGGTACGATTATCGTTGCTTTTCTTGGTGAGTTTTGCATTTATCACCTTTAGTCGCTTTTTCTATCGTTTTCTGTTATTTGGCTTGCATGAGTGTTGTTTTGCTTATTTCTTTGCATGCACACTGGTGTTTTAACTTGATTTAGCTTGTAGAAGTGTTTTTTCAAGTTATCGTTTTCCTTTTACAAGTGTCACATATGTTCCTTAGTTTTTCACCGATGGTCACCATTGTGATGACTCTCCTCACTAATCTTGTTCACTTCTCGTATGTTTGGTTTCAACACTCAATTTGTCTTGTTTCAATTACACATAGTCATATATGTTTGGAAATTCCCTCAATTTAATTGTGTAATTCCTTTAGGTCCTTCCTCTAACGTTTTGCAACATATTTGCACTTAGAACTAGTCTACAACTCATGTTACATTGCCTTGGAATCTCCACCTCTACTAAGTAACTCAATTTCTCAACATGGACTAGAAATTTTGGGTTGATTAATTAGTTAACTGGATTATCACTGAGTTTGACTAAAGTCTCACTTCACAACTTGACCCTCCACTATTTCTTCCAATAGTTGGAGCTAGTTTTCACATAAAACAACCTTAGATAACTTACCTTGATTGCTACAAATTAGCAATCACACATGCTAACCTAAACTATAACTCCTCAAATTTGAATTTACTGAGTAAACTAGGTGACACAAGCCATTTCACTCAATTTAACATCATCCAAGTTGTCTGTTGATGTCGAAATTTGAATTTTGTCAATTTAATTAAGGAATCAAATTGAGAATTTCTTGCTACATTTTTCAACACTAGAGTAGTCATTAATTAAGATCACAAAATACTCATAAACCCTAATATATTTTGTAGACAATTAACCACATATATCAAAATGTATCAAGCCCAATACACCATTTTTTCTGCTGTCGCTCCTTGGAAACACTACCTTTGAAAACTTCCTAAGCATACACCCTCTACACACACCATCATGTTTTGTGTTAATTTTTGGAACTCTCATCATGTTCTCCCAAATAATCTAAATGCTCCATTATGGATATGTCCCATCCTCCTATTCCATAAATCTCCCTTATTTCTGCTACTATTGTTTCTCACTACTTCCTTTAGAGAATCCAACTGCAATCTGTATAACTTGTTTCTTCTCACCTCAATCTGTTTTGCTAACTTCTAATCCCAGTGTTTTATGTACACCTTTAGCCCTCAACAGTAGACATCATATCCCTTATCTTGAAGAGTTGAAACTAAAATCAGGTTCATCCCTAAACGTGACACATGCAACACTTCTGTGACATTAGTGCTCCTTCCTAACTCCCTCTAAAATGTAATCATCCCTCTCCCAACTAGAGTGCACTTGGACTTATTTCCCATCTGAATCTGGAAGTCAATCTCCTCTTACTGGTAACAATAAAAGTATTCTCTAATCCCCTTCATTTGGCATGAGGCTCCATTTTCAATATACCTAACACCTATGCATGTAAAGCTAGAGAGGCAGGATATGAGAGCGGGCTCATCCTCTAATCTTGTAGATAGCTCATCAATATCCATTAAAGTTTCTTCTTGTCACCCTTCCTCCTATTCAGACATCAACTAACATAGTGACCACTTTGAATGCAACCAAAACACTTGATTTTACTTAAGTAATTTTTTTTCTCTCCTCCTTTCGACCCTTTTCTAGAGCCCTTCTTGGCATTTCCATTTCCTTATAAGGCCATGTTATTTTCATCCTCACGCTTTTGAGTTTTAATACTACTACTTCCACTGGAAAGACTTAGTATAAGCTCCTCTAGAGTGAAATCGCTCCACATTCAATCCTAACTTGGTAGTGTATCTTGTCCATTGATCACCTGAATGAACATATCCTACTTCTTTGAGAGCCAATTTAAGGTCACTCTCACGAGATCATCATGAGTTAACTAATCTCTAGCAGCTGCCAACTCATCCTTGATAAGTCAAACTCTGGTGAGGTAATTAAAAACATTTTTTCCGTTACTCATCTGGGTATTTCTAATATTCTCTCTCAAAATAAAATTCCTATCAATGGTAGAATCCTGGAATGGAATTAGAATGACATCCCACATCTTCTTCATTGTATCCAAATCTATCATATATGGTATAATATGATCCTTAACCTCGTCAACGATTATTCTTCTTTCCTTCAAATCCTCCTTCTTGTATGCTATGAGTAGTGTTAGATATGTTGTTACAAATACAACATTGGTCACATATTCTTTGAGACCATTTCCTTCTAGCAATAAATAAATTTTGGCTTTCCAGACAACAAAGTTTGAAGCTCCACCCAATCTATCCTGATCTCTCAATCTAGCTGAAGCCATTTATAAAAACCCTTGTAAAATAGAAAAAACTCAATTAAATATGGAGAAGTTCGAATTAGGTTTTATAAACCCTCGATTTCGCTTCCTATGTCTTGTGTTGAGCCTATTATTCCCTCAAATCTGCACTTCACTGAGTTTCTCTAATACCATGTGAAAAATGAATTGCATTTACTAGTTATTAATATTCTATCTTTGCAGATTATTTGTCTTTTGGAAATTAATTCACGAAAAATACTAAATTAAAACACAATTTCAATTTCACAAATAAATAATCCACAAGAACTTAGAAAATAACACACACACATAAAATTTGACATCAATATTTTTGGACAAATTGTCCCTGGAAAAATTCCAAAGGGAAAACCAGTTCTACAGATGAGGGATTTATTATTCCTTAGCAAATTTGTAATTGAGATTTACATATATTGTTTGTTTTAAATTTTCAAACCTCTGACAAATTAATTTATTCACTTCTTCTAGTTGACTCAAACTTCTAGAAGAATCTCAAGCCCTCTAAATCAATTCAACCTCTCTCTGTGACCCTGAATCGATCCAGCTAGTATGTTTTTGGTTAACGACTTGGCCTCTCTGGAAACTCACACCCACTAGGAAAATAGCTCAGCTTCCACTAGAATTTGAACCTTCACTGGAAAAATTGACTTCTCATATGCAAATCAAAACCTTTGGAAAATTTTCACTTGCTCTGGCAACTCAAACTCCCCGAAACAATTCATACTAGCTATAGAAACTCGACCTCTTAGGAAAAATCAATCTCCCTCTGTCGCTAAGAATATGGAAATCATTATGAAGAATCCCTCTCTAAAAAATGATCTCAATCTCTATTTATCCCTACTATTGGTCTCTCCCATGCTATCATTGTGCCCTTTCTATCATTGGAAATCTGCTTGTTTCAATGATCTCCAAAAGTATCGTCGGTCTCCTCTTATAATCTCTCATTGACGAATCAAAAACCGTTCTAACTCCAAAAAATGGCTAATATCATATTGAATTACGCAATTCACTTTTCTATAAGTCACTAGAGAAAAATAGATTTGTCTCAATTAATCCCAATTAATTAACCCATTTCCCTATGTTAGACCTAGGAAAACAATTAAAACTAGCTAATTAAATATAATTAAAAAAATTCACGTAGAAACTTTTTCTGGGTATTGGAGATAATTAATTCACATTTTTTCTTGTCCTCGTAGACACCATTTGAGACTAGAACACCTATATGAGCTACAAATAGAGTCTTGAGGGGGATATTTCATCCTACACTTGGAGGATTAAGTTTTGGTGTTGACTTAACAACTCCATCAACATTTTTACTTGAACAAATAAACTGGAAAGAAAAATTTTCAAGGAGTTAAGGGAAGACTAAAGTTCATCAATTACACAGTCATATGGACCTAGAGTTTCACTAATAATGATGATGTCCCAATGGGCCATGGAAACATATTAGAGTAGGCGATCATGAGACCATAGATGAGAGACAATGGGAGTGATGAGGAAACAAAGTGTATAGGAAGACAAAGGATTCTACAAGAACAAATAGAGCTTTGAAAATTATTGAGCCAAAGGGATAAAAAAGCGATGGGCCATAAAAACCTTTCCCCTCTAGTTAAGAACCCATATTAGGCCATAAAGAAACCTCTAGACATACATATTTATCAACTATTGAGAAATCCATCTTGTTCTAATTGAGTGCATGGAAGTGAGATAAGAAGCCTCATTGAGGCTATTAAGTCAAGGGCCTAACACATGGGTTATGATTGGATGGGTAAACCTTGAGAAGGGAATAATCATGGACCTAGTAAGGGGTGACACTAATAAAAATTTCGCCAATTTTTTCATGTACAGTTTTGTTAGGTTGAAAGTATACTTGAGAATGGTTAGAGTGAAGGATATCAAAGAAGTAAACCTTAGGAATAAAGGGGAGGATGGAACAAATTAAAAGAAAAATAGAGCTCATTCTATCCTCAAAAGGACTAGTGATAAGGTAGAAGTTGCAAATGGTATTTCAGAATCACCAATAATGATGAGATTTTGTAGATTGAGAAAGGCAACCAATTTGACCCCTTGAAGCATAGCATATTATTTAGCTTGGTAATTGGCGGTGATTCCAAAATTACCAAATTATAATAATAAGTACACTCATTTTTTCCTCTTGGTTTATAAAGGAACCCTCCTACACTAGCTTCCCTAGTTGAGAGAATGAGCATTACTCTCCCCACCTAGGATCAATTTCCATAAGTGACATGTTGATCTCTTAATGATTTTATTGTTGTACCAATCTTAAGCCTTGAATAATTTTATTTACCCCAGGTACCATACTCAAAATGAGGAAAATTTCCCAATGAGCTCCCCCAAGATATGGATTTCAAGAAAATAAATATTTTCCAAAATTTATGGCCATACATTCAATAGTTGTTTCAATGTATGATGCCCTCTTTTCATCATATGAAAACTTGCTTGCTTAAATATATGATTTTTAATTCATGATTTGTTAGTGCAACATTATTTTTTTGGTTTGAACATAGAATCATAATTTAGTACTTTTATTTATTCATCTTACTTGGGACATATCCAATTTTTTGGTTCTCCACTCTAAATTTATGGAGATACATCATTATTATTTATAATGATT
The DNA here is from genome assembly GCA_034641835.2 of Pinus albicaulis. NCBI lineage: Eukaryota > Viridiplantae > Streptophyta > Pinopsida > Pinales > Pinaceae > Pinus > Pinus albicaulis. The sequence continues at coordinate 103,192,753 of CM076582.1, forward strand.
GGGAATTGTATCCTAAAGGGAATTTCCATTCAAAAATGGTATGCTCTACCCATTGCAACATTTGAAAATATTGCATAGTTTTTCCCCAAAAATCAAAGCCACAAGTATAAGATATGACCTACTATTGCAATGATAGTGTGCCTTCAAGAAAAGGCCCACCTTATCAAAATAATAATGGAATGATCTTCATTCAAAATAAATTATATCTTTCCCATTTTGATATAGAGAGAAAAATAATATAATCCTGGTGGAATTCAATAACTTTGATATAATTTCAAGCCAACATCAAAGAATTTGGAGACCACTTGAATCTTAAGCTCATCTCTTGCTCCATCATTGTAAGTTGTTATTAAAGAAAAGACACCTTGTAGAAAAGTTAGGGATGACAATATCATCGAATAGATCAAGAGATTTATGGATATATTGTAGGATATTATGGAGAAAGTTGAACCAAATATCTAAATATGGACATAACCATATTTATTGTTACTTACTGATACATAATGGAACCTATTGTAGATTAAAAACACACATGGGAATGGAAAGGTTGAATAAAATGTTCCCCTTCAGGGGTTTCTCCAATGTAAACCTTTATGTCCTTTACCTAGCATGTGTTTGATATTATTTGTTGTTTACTTATAAACACAATAGTTTCCATGTTGTGATATGGCTCACCAAGTTGAATGAAGTACCATATTAGAATGGAACCATTGTTGAATGTGTCTTGTATTCTGTTTAGGAACATTATGCACTTCAACATTGTCTTATAATCTTGACATAATCCTTACTTTAGTTTTGATGTGTGATCTCCTATGGATGTTGGGAAATTGGGTAAGGTTACCCTCTCACTCTTCTTTTTTTATTTATCCCTTTGGGAAATTTCTTAGTAAAATATCCTAGTATTTAGGGTTTTCTTAGGCTCCAAGCCCTTGATTTGGCCCACAATAGGTAAGGATGCTTCATTTTAGGTCCTCAACAAGCCAAACATGTTTGGAAAAACCTAATTAAGGGCCCATTGCAAAATTAATTCTTAAATTTTCCCGATTTCTAGATGGAAAGTATATCATATCTTTCTTTTATGACATCATGTTTGTGTGTTCACACATCTTGAAGGAACACCTCTAGATTAACACTAAATCTTGATTTAACTATTTTTTGCTCCTTTTCCATTCTCTTCAATTAATTTATCTTATTATCTTGAACATGTTTATAAATATCTCTTGCTTTTGGTTTGGTTTCTCTCTTGAAGGATTTGTATCTTCCTAATGTATTTTCTTCGGCTTTCTCTGCTCTCACACCTTGTATGGTTCAACTCTTTTACCATGAGGGAGGTTTTAAAAAATATATAGAAATATAGGTATCACCTTTATTAGGAAATGTTTGGGTCATCATACAACATTTCATCGTTTCATTATTCTATATGGTATATTTAGGGTGTGTTGACAGTGTTGTACCTGCCAACATTCAGGGGATATCCCCAATATGAAGTCCCAACTAGACCTCACACTGTTTGGAGCAGGAGTCCCAGAAGTGGGGTGTTAATGATCTTCCTTGGTTTGCAAAACACATAGAATAGTGCACGGTGTATTTGGTGAGAGAAAGTGTGTGACCCTATGGAGACTCAAGTGCAACGAATGACGGTTCCAACACATGAAGGGGAAAAGTAAGTGTGCCCCCTGGAAGCCTGTAAAAGTATGCATCTTAGAAGGATCACACGAGAAAAATTACATCACATGAACTAACATGCAGAATAGTCCAAAATTTAAGGTGAAGGATTAATAAATCAATACACATCCAACAAGATTCATAAAAATTCAAACGAAATAGTTCATAAGCATGTGTGTAAGTTAAATAACATATATTGAAAATAAAACAAGAGGAGTCCTACTATATCCACAACATATGCATGAAAGTATGTCAGCTTTGAGTTTTATTAAAAGTGATAGTTCCAATAATACATACAACATTTGAAAAACAAATTGCCCCAACAGTGGAAAATAAATTCTAAAACACCTACTCCTTTGAAGAAGTATACTCCCTCTACACTACGGAGAAGCAAAGGCTCTCACACAACTCCCAAGCTCTTCCTAATACTAAGCCTAGCCAAAAGTGTGGCTCCAAAAATCCTCTTACATGAGTTATGAGGATATATTTATAATAAAGGTGGGGGTGACTCTTCACATGCCCCCTTTGTGTAATATACCTTTTGGGATATTTTATAAATTTTTCTGGAAAATTAACTCAACCAAAGTTTCTCCATTAAATTATCATGCATTTAACAGAAGTTTGCCATGTAAATTAAAACATACAAGTACATGCAAATCCATAACACCATAATGTAGGAAGTAACTCATATTTATTATAATATAACTGGGGTTACATCCTGAAATGAGAAATAGCTGAGATAACTGAAATAGAACTGCCCTCAAGTATCTGCTACAATACTGCGCTAGCCTCCCAAAACTGAACTGTTGCACTCTCCCTCTAGCAACAACTACCACTAAATCAACTGGAAATCAGTGAAGCACCAATTGAGGATCTGAATGATCCTCACTCCAATATCCTTGAAGCTTCATGAAACTCCTGAATGAAGTCTCCTCAAGAGAGTCGTCTTTCCATCCAACGCCCGTCAACACACCCGAGGGTTTCCGTCCTAGGGCTACCGATAGAGAAGAGAACCGAGTTATCAACCTCACATACAAGAAAAGATATAAAATCCAAGATATCCTCAATGGTCTCCTCCTTTTCTTTCATAGATCTCATGGATCCTTCTAGAGCCTTATTTTATTATTATTTTAATCATGGAGTACTTTTCCCTCTTATTTTCCAATTAAAATATTCCTTTTTAATGCTAGAAAGAGTAAATCGGAAACCATGTCTCCTCAGGTGACTGAAACTCATGTCCAACCACCCCATCATGTACGTATTCTTTTCCCAGTTATAACGAGCTATTACACTAAGGTGTTCTATCACGTATTCCCCCCAAAATGCCACCTTGAGCATAATTAATTGAGTTAAGCCAAAAAATAACTTAGTTTTCCAAAAGTTGTCGAAATGAATCGGAATGAAAGGAAAATGGTGTGGATGATGGACTATATCAAGAGAATGCCACCGGTCCTCATAGAAACTCCTCAGAAATCCTTCAAAAATCCCCTGAGCCTACTGATGACACTAACCTGTATCTATGACTTATCTGCTCCTAAATCTGGAAATCCAACCTAACCCTGTCATAAGTGACACCAAAGAGAGGAATATTATATACCTACCACCCCAAGATTGCTTGCCCTAAATAAATCCAATTATGTGAGCCACCCTATTGGCCCGATGCCACTGAGACCCAATGCCCAGATCCCATAAAATCCCTTGGGGTGCTGCTATGCTCCTGTGTTGAGTCACTCAAAACAGACCCCTCAATGCTGAGATCCCAAATTGATCTCCCACTACACCTATCATCAATCAATCCTCCTGGATCCCAATGCCACCATGGCCATCATAGCCTAAGTCCTTTGGCTTAGACTGCACATTGCCTTTGGCTATAGTTGTTGCCCCGTGGAGCAAAGACCACCAACATGCATCAATGCTCTATGGCTCATGTTTTGTTGTAGCTCTCATTGTATAAGCTGCCCCACTAACTACGTACTAACTCATCACCTCTCCAAATCTCTCAAATCCAACCCCTGACTCAATCAAATGTTAACCCTACTTTCTCGAAGTTGGGATGGAATACTAAAGAATTTTCGACATGTGTCCCACTTCCAACTGGAAAATATAGTATCTCTCATGTCTACGGGTCCCTGCTCTACTATGCTCCTGACTAAGAAGACCGTACCATCAATAGGATACCAACTCATGATCTCCTGTCAATCTATCCCGGAAGAAGAATCAAATGAAGTGACACATACATGTAGAACAAGTCTGGTGTGAGGTCGCCAGTCCATACTCAACTCGTGTTGCCTCGTCCCGTCTACCAATGATATCTGCCTGCAAAAGAAATCCCCTCTCTGAATAATCAGCCAATGTGGGAAAGATATGTTGTAATCCTCGTCAATGTACTCCTAGAGATTGCTTCACCCTGAAAGTATTGCAGCTCTGTTGACTGCATGTACATCTATCTGCACCTCATCAGTGGGTCGGCCCAAAGATGGATGCTCCACCATCTCCAACAGATCCTCCCTCTCTTAATCAAAAATGTCATATTCTTGTTGTCTACTAGTCTCCTGTATAACTATCCCATACCCCTCCAACATATCCTAGGGATAAATATCTGCAACTCTTTTTATCGTACTAGATGTTCGTGCAACTGTCTGCTCCTGCTCAATGGTTGACCCCAAGGTTAGCCACATATCCACCACTGACTCAATGTGAGCCTCCATCGGGCTCTCCCCCAAAGGACTATCATGCATGATATGAATAGCCTCCTCCTCAAATGACTCATGCTCCACCATATGTTGCCTAGGATGAATCATCATAAGTGAATCATCATCCTGAATATCTCCCATCAAGTCCCCTGACTTCTCACCCTGCACGCTAGAAGAAAAATCCAGTCTACTGTCATCAACTCCATATGGCTGCTCATGCTCCCTATAAGCATCCTCATATGACCCCTTGGACTCATCTGAAGAAGAGTCCTCGTCTTGGCATACAGAAGGAATGTCCTCCTGCTCTACATCTGCAACATCATCTGTATCACTCAAGCATGAGTGATTAGGCCTCCAAGGTTCTTTGCAGATGAAGCAAAGTCCCTTCCTCCTCAACTCGTTCTTGCTGCCTGATCCACCAAATTGGAGTAGCTCCTCCTTGGTCAACTGTCTCCTGAAACACCCAATGTTTTTCTCAACCAACCTCTCAGCCAGTTTATAAGAAACAAGTGAAACCAACTGTTCTCTCCTCCAAATGGTCAACAACCTGGTCTGTAGCATCCTGTAAATGTCATCATTATTACCCATGACTCTAGCCATGATTTCTAAGATCTTGATCCTCTTCTCAATGGCAAGACCTTAGATGTTATGTAGAGCTTGAATATTCTCTTATATTAATTAGAAAACTTTCTGCATAATGTCATAATTATAATGAAGCATAGGTGAAGTTGTTTTGATAATGTCACCGAGACAAGAAGCTACTATAAGTCTGACTCCTTCACAAGGATGCTCCAAGAATATTGGATGAATCAAAGAAAGCATTATTGGTTTGAGTGCCCAATTTAGGACCCTCAAATATGATTGGCCCACTTTAGAAAGATGTGATTCTAGCTTCTCCAAATTAAGGAAATATTTTATGGTTATCGTTAGGTTCTTCAAACCAGACCCAAGTGCAAAGAGCCAATTCCCTACCTCTCATTCTTTTTGCAAATCCCTTATTTTCTCTAGGTGTAGGATGGCATGTACCCCCTTTGAAAAGGTTTTTTTGTTCGGTTTTTCTCTTTGATCCAAGGAAGAATTTCTACAAACTGTAGCTGGTACTGAGTTCTTTCTAAATCATTAAAGCTTTTTCTAAGATTTTCAAAAGTCTCCTCAAATCCCATGATTTTGCAGCAAGGTGACAATGTTGTAGAGAATTTGACTCAACCTCTACTCACATAACATACTCAGATTATGACTATACAATGCACATATCAATACAAGGCTACTATAACATATGACTATAGTTATTCAACCAACTCATAGAACCTCACATTGCTCACAACAATACAGTGCCCCAACAGGTAAATCTAGCTTCGGCAGATAATTTAGGCTCTAGAAAATAAATTGGGCTCTACCAAAATCATTTTTGCACAAAAATATGAATTCATCCTAGCAAAGCAATCTAAACATTCTCAAGCGAGAAAAATGTCACCCCAGATGCAAGGAAATGATCTCTCCTCAAGCTTTGCACTGACTCTGGAAATTCTGCAATTGCTGGCTGGAAGGAACCCTTGTTTGAGCCTCCAAAAGTTCTCAAAATATTCTACCAGATTAATCTTGGGCTCTCCACCAAAAACCCAGAAAAATCCAGAAATTATTTTGGCAAATTCTACCAGTCACCCGAGAACCAAAATTTAAGCTTACTCCTTCCTCACTAACTACAAAATAATTATGTATGTTTGGGGAACCCAAACTCCCCCAAAAATTCTGCAAAATTAGGAGCCAAATCTTTGACCCATGGCTAACAAAACCCAAGAATTTTTTGGGCTAATTCCGACTGACCCAAAATACTCAAATAGTGTGAAAATCCGCTAAACTAGCAATTTTACCTGCTATAAGAATGACAATTTGATATCTGAATATTGCCTAGGAAATTTTGAAATTTTAACCACAAAATCCTTTCACAAAACCCAAAAAAACCCAGAAAAATCTTGGGTAGATTCCATAAGATAAAGAAAGCCCAAATTTAGTGCAAGTTTCCTACTTTGCCCAACTATGCACACTTCGCCAAATAAGATAAATTTGTACCACAATGCTCCTACACTTTAGTTTAACAAATTCACTACATAATAACTGAATCAAATGAGATAAATATCCTACAAAACCTTCAAAAAATAAACTAAGTTATGACAGACAAACTTGGCCCCACAAATAAACTCAGCCCCAATAGATAAATCAGGCTCTAGCAAATGAACTAGGCTCGTGCAATTAAATTAGGCTCCAACAAATAAACTTAGCCCAACAATTGATTTCTTACCAACAAGATAAATTCCCCACAAAAGGATAATTTTGACCCTGCAATATAAATTTTTCCCAACAATATAAATTTGTCCCAACAAAATGTTCTCTTACAGTAATTCTACACTAGTTGCTGCAATGGATTGGCCAAAATACCCACATTTGGTGCTCAAAAAATTCTCAAAAATTACTCTTGGACTCCTCAAGCCATTCTGACAAAAACCCATAAATGGTTTAGCCAAAACACAATCCTCCAAAATTGATCCCAATAAGCCCTACGCTCTCCCAGTAGCTATTGAATACACTGTCTACAAAATGATCAGCGAAATACTCAACAACCCTCCAAATGTGCAAAAAATAATCCCTCTTGCACTTCTTCTATCTCCCTCAACAAACAAAGCTCAAATGGTTGATACCTTCATCCACAACTAGGCTCAACTCTCCTCCTCTGTGTTGGCCCAGAGACTGCCACACTGCTCGAGAAATAAAATGTCAATATAAGTGTTGGAGGTTCAATGTAACATCTCTATTTTCAACAATTTATTTATTTATTTATTTTTTATTTTTTATTTTTATTTATTTTTTTATTTTTTTATGTAGTACTCATACTAATCATACACCTTGTATTGACTACTGTTTTCCACTTTCTGACATATAGCATCCATTAACAATTTACTATGTTACACCGTAAATCTTTCATAACTTTTTTATATATTCATTGGGCTAAAATCCCACTTTTAAACTTCCAAGAGGACTCTAGGTCTAGGAAAATTCCATTTTATTTCATATGGAGCAATAATTAAATCCCACTTTAATATTATTAACCCCTTCCTTCTATATATTAATTTATTGATATACCTTATCAACCCATTCCTCTATAGTCATTGATATTCTTTATTGCAAGCATGGACTATCTCTACTCTTAGCTATATGTATATATATAAATGCTCATAAGGGATTATATATATATATATATATTTTGCATAGTTGCATTTCTGATTGATATAATTCTCCCCATACTCATTGTTCCTCTAAAAGAACCTTATGATAGTTCGATCTCACTCCCGGGCCTACATCAAGCAAATCGTGCACCCACTGTAGAATGATTATGACTTTACCATCGAACTCAACATTATATTTTTTTTTCACAATATTTTGAACAAATCGATCCAAGTGCCACTTACCTTTGGAGATATTCATGCACGGTTACTGTACACGTAATACATTGCATAGATAGGCTATAAATTTTGGCATTTTAGTCACACCTCTAACTCGTTATAGATTTCACCATGATCCCATACGTTTTTGGAAGTGGACTTTTCGACCGGTTCTATTTAACACCGAATTTACCTATGGGACTCCTATCTGGCATCTACAACGAAGAATTTGTTTTGAGTGAAATTCATGACATCAGATTTAACCACGCCATTTCAATTTACATTTACTGGGTTTGAATGAGATTGAGTTCCGTATCCCCAAATATCTCAACTCCTACTGTCAATATTTCTCAGGATTGATATTCATTAACTCACCAATACATATCCACATGGCTCATCTGGCTATTGATTAAACCCTTTACTACATGGGACTTTCATCCAACAACAAATTTCGTACACGTGGACAAGTAGGATCTAATCAAGTTAGGGTTTGCGGAATTCAATAAACGTCTGCGGCTTTTGCTTGAGATTATTTTTCATTCCCTAGTTTCGGCTGAGAAATCGCTTGCCCTCAGCCCCTGCTATGCATATCGATGTGAGTTCATCTTCTACACAGATCAAAAACCTTGGGGTGCCCATCATCGATCCCAGTAACAATGCTTTATCAGTTCTGTTTGTTTGACTTGTTTCATAAATCACATACCGCTCTTCGTTTACTAGTTATTTGTTTTCGTTATAATTTAACGTTGGTAGCAATCTCTCTCTACTCATTGTCTGAATTTGATTTCTTGTGAAATGTTGTAGTGGGATTTCACCCCTAACCCACTGCATTCTTACCTTATTTTGTCAATTTACTTCCGACAACGTGAAGTGTGGATTTCTCTTTTTCACCAAGGCTACATTATCACTCAGTCCAGGTAAAACAAATTGTTTACTGGGTTTTCAAATTTGTTCTTCGTGTTTTGTTTTTTCTCTAAATTATTCACCTCTCTGGCCCGAAGTCCAACCGATGGCATTACTCGTCCCCATTACGGTTGCCATTAGTTTCTAGCCCTAAATTTTTGGTTTGGGTAGAGATGCCTGCAACAATAAATCATTGCCTTATTCGTAAAGTAGTTTAGCTCGATGTCATCTATCCAACGAGACCTAGATGGTAAGTTCTTAACCCGTTGAACTCTTAAGAGGTCATACAACTTTGTTTTTCTCTCTTCTTTACCATGGTGTTTGGTTCGCACAGGTACGAACTCTATCATTTTCTCAAAGATTAATTTCATTTAGTTACTCGACCTTTTTGAACTGTAATAGCATTTTACCCCTCCTCTCCAATTTTCAGGTTCACGGTAATTAGAGGATTTCTTTAAAGGATGAGTTGGGACTTCTTTCAGCGTCATTGCTGAGAATGATTTGGTATTCCCTGCTCACGTTTCTCAGGTAGCCTTGTTTTGTTCATGGCTATAACTCATGCTTAATTATCTTCTGCATTTTTTTTCTTTCTTAATTCATGCATATTTTTAGTTTTATAGCTATTGGGTTTGTTTATCTTGGTCTTTTCTGAGAGGCCTAAAACTCACGCTCGATCATCTACAGAAGACTCCATTTCACAGTTATTATATAATCTGAAATATCTTCTTAGGGTTACTTCATTTATTGAGTTTAGTTTAGCTGATAATTTCTGTGTCATTTTCTAACTCATCCGCTTGGCTAATTAGAGATTTCCGAGTTGGAATCCTCTCTAATCACACAACATTCATCCCCATGTAATTATGATGCATCGTTGTTTTCCCAATCGCAATTTGACCAGTAAGTTCCTCCTGCATTGAACTCTCAATGTATTTATTTCATTTCTGCATGAATTCTCTTCATTTTCTAGTCATTTATGGTTTTAATTTGGCAAACTGATGAATCTCATTTTAGTCCAACCCACTTTATTTAATGTTTGAATCTCATATATTTTTATTAAACCTTTCCGTCATATACACAACCTAAGCCCTGAAATTTTCTCGCATTTTCTCTTTCGGTCCCATTTGGTTTTCACCTCATGGGTTTATCATGTATTCCAGGTAGAATGTGTATTTATTCACTGTTATATCCTCCTTATATATTCACAAGGTAAAATTCTTATCTATGTTTGAATTTTAACATCTATTATTGTTTTCAACAACATGCACTTGAAACTAATTCATAGCCTATGTTCGGCGCATGTAATTTTTGACTCCTACTTTATTTGTGTACTGCTACCAGTCTTTCACAATCAAGCCTAACTGCAAATTCCTCCTCTTCAGGTTGGTCCAGAAATCTGATTTGGAGTTTTCCGATAGACTATCCCAGCATAGTTATAGATATTGTTCAGTCTATATTGTATGACACAAAGTTCTCTTTCTGTATAATTTAATTATACCCAATTGGGTTATGAACTGTGTAATTATTTGGATATAAATCCTTAACTACATAACTCTAAAATGTTTTTAAAGAACTTATTTCATCTCAAATGGATTTATATTTATAATTTAGAAGTAATATTCTTTCTTGCAGATTATATGTCAGTTTTAGTAATAATTGCTAGTTCTTCCTTGCAACCTGTTACTGAGCTATCTCCACTATAGCATCTCATTCCTCAGTTCTATTTCCACCAATGATTTAGTTGAATGTGCTATATTTCTTATGCATTGTAATACCTCTTATTTTTCTTCTATAATAGTGGATTCAAACATGCTACAGAATAATAATTATTTGACAGTACTAATTCCACAATATATATCATACATAATTATTTCTAGTCTATAGTATTTTATTTATAGCAGTTACTGATTTGAAAAACAATATTCAAACAATAATATTATCTAGTAATAAATTTTGAGAGTTGCCTAACCTCATATCTAAACCTTTAATAAGGTTTAGACACTCTGAGAGTTGGTACTCCTCAGGTTCTTGTCTGTACCACTATACAGAGGGTCACTATATTTATTATGGTCTACTCTGTTAAATGTACAGAACTACTCCTGAACATATTTAATCAACTATAATTTTACAATTTCCACTTCACCATAATAATCATAATAGTACTAAATTTCTAACTTAAACTGAAATTAGCTGGTGCATACCAATTAAGGTAGACTAGGTTCCACAGCTCCCCTCGAGCAGAGATCAAATCCTCCAGCCATAGACAACCCTTCGTCTATCCTGAATTTTCTTATTTAAGCATGCTTTCCCATCATCTTGTTTCTTTAACTGCATCCAGTTAAATCAAGATGTTGTTTTCCATTTTGCCTAGGCTTTCCTTTTGTTTCTTCCACAAAAGTACTTTAAAGCTAGATTTTCCTCTTTCTAGCTTTATTCCACCTCTTCCCAGTAACTTTCTCTTTACTGGGGTAGCTTTTTAGATTTTTATCTCCAATATAAATTGCTATATTTAATTTATTTCCTCCAAGGATTTTTGGAGAACTGGGAAAGTCTTATGATCCTTATCCATCCTCATGGATTTGGATGCTTGATCTCTAATCATTATCTAGTCCTTGCACCATTAATTCCTTTTTTATTTTATTAATTTAAATTAATAAAATATATCCACAATAATTATTTTCTCTAGGGTCTACTTGACCCTTAGAGCCTTTGACTGGCTATTTTTAAAAGCAGAAAATTAGGGACGTTACATATTCCCCCTCTAAAATAGAACACCGTCCTCGGTATTACCAATTATTATGTTGAATTCTCAACTCTGGATGAAGATCCCTCCTTCATCTCATCATCTCGCTCCCAGCAGTTTCTTCAGAGTACAAGTGCATTTGACACGTCTTTACTCTACTTACTGTTATACTAAGGAGTTGGATTTCTTCATGCTTCAGTATAATAAGTATATCTGGAAGAATCTTTCATTCCTGCTTCCACCTGTCCACATTTCATACCAATTCATATGAGTAGTATCATATTTTTTTTTTATCGATAAGAATTAATCATGATAATAATTTTAACTTTAATAGTTTTCAATAGAGTCACTTGGTAGAAAAAACCCTTCAATGTTCATAGTAGTATAGTGCTATTTTGGCCCCAAGGGTTACCTCAATCGGTCGAGTCCCCATTGTTAAGTACTTTTCCGGTTGGGAGGTCACAGGATCGAATCTCCTGGATGCCCATGGCATTAGGCCTCGCGTGTAAGGATGATGATTTAGATCCCATCGGGAGGGTCTATCGAGATTTTCAGACCGTGGATGTAACTGGGTTCATGTGTGCGGGCACATGGATTCATGAACCACTTGTAATATATATATAGTGTTATTTTAGCACAACTAATTATCATTCCATGTACTTTGGCGAGGCTTCCTCCTCAACTATCCATGGCGGTATTTTGAAATTATTTGTGAGTTCTTTTCTCCTCTGTATGTCTTCGCACATTGACTCCATTTTATCGGAGTTTAGTGATTCCTGTTACACTTAGCTTCACAAAACAACACCTCTTAATTAGAAGCTCATGAATTTAAAAAAAAAACAACTTTGTCATATGCAGTGGTTCTGCTTAAGGTTTTTTCCTTTTTTTTCAGTTCATACATGCACTTCATGTACTTAATATTTGATTGATTTTCTCAATATGTTCAGATGGTGATAAACCATGCTCAAGCTCAACTTAATACTGGTTTTTCTATTACACAGTTTTGTTGAAAGTTCACTTGAGTTTTTCTTTATCAATTTTATCAATTAACATCCATCTTGAAACTTCATATCAGTTTACCATTTCGGTCTTGGATACATTGACTACTTTTATTAATGTCGGGTTCTAAGTGAACCGGTTTCTAAGCCAACCGGTTTCAAATTTGTATCCAAACAACTTCCTATTTCCATTCTGGAATAGGAATAGTATCCAAAATTTTGGTCTGATACTTATGTTTCATTAGTTCTCAGTAACATTTTCCGCCTAGAATTTTCATTATTCTTCCCTCATATCAGGTCAAATATGTCCTGCTTTAAATCTTAAATTTAAGTTTAGTCACAAGTATGTCCTACTTAAGAACATTTATAATATTTTTCTAAAATTTCTGCTATAGTGAGATCACATTCTTAATGTACCATCTGTTTTTGTAATTATCAGTTCCTCCTGATTTGGAATATCTACCAGTAACTTAATATATTGCAATTTTTCTTGGATTTTTTTCCCTATTGCTGAACTCATTTCTGGTTGCCTCAATTATTCACAGTCAGAGTTTTCATCACCCCAATATTCTTCACAATTTGAGGGACATTCCTCTTTAAAAACATCTAAAACCTTATTTTATTTTCCTTTTTCACATTTGATTGTTATTTCAAACCCATTAAGGAAAACCAACCACCTAATTTACTTAACATTTTTCGTATTGTTGCAGAATTTATACTTCAACCTTATGTGTTCTGGGATTAAAACCCCTTCTTACATTTCAGGTAATTTCTCTATTTCCTGTAGCTTACCTTTTAGCAACAACTCTAAGACATACTCAATATAATTCTATTCATTTGTCTAAATTTTTCTTGAATCATACACTAGACTAAGAAATAGTACTTCTAATACTACTTCCCAAGCCTTAGTACCACTCACCATTTCTTGAAGTGGGTCAGAGTCTTAAAAATAGGAGTAGTTATTAGTTTAAGTCTTTTAACTGTTCAAGCTATTTTGACTTTTTTCGGTCTATCCATTTTTCTCTCTCCTTGTTGATGTAGAGAGATTTTTGTTAAGAATCTGTCTACCAATATCCTCTATTAATTTTCAATACCCATGTTGATTTTATGGTGGAAACATCAAAGCTTACATGAGTCTTTTCTCAATCCAGTACTCATCCTTTTTTTGAATCTATGCGACTCCACTACTGAATTTTATCTTTATAAATTCCTTTTTTGTAAGTCTATCATGCCCTTTATGTTCTCTAACTTTTGCAGAATTGTAAAATAATTCTGAGCTGTTCTTTATGTTATGGTTTACTTGCCACACAAAGGAGAAAAAAATTATCAACCCAATCATGTAGAACTTCCAGTTCATAAATTCGGTATCTTATTCTTTATACAGTTCTTCTTTAATTATGAATTTATGATAGCTTATTGATCATATATCCTGAGTAGAGGATATTAATTATAGATCATTAGTTTATTCAAATTCCAATAGTCTATACCTACTCTGAATGTTTCAACTTTCTTTTTGACCAACATTACCGGTGCTCCCAGTGGGGATACACTTGGTCTTACATAGTCTCTATTCAGAAACTTTTATAGCTGCAGTTTTAACTCTTACAATTTTGGGGTACTCATCTTGTAGGGCTCTAGAGACTGATATATGATGGGGAGCATTTCCCCCTATGAGCAGGATCCCCATTTTTCTGCTATTTCAAACCTATGTTAAAGCTGCCATATTCATAATCTGAAATCTTTGGTTCTCGATCCTGGGCCTATGGGTTATGGGCCCACCTATACAATTGACGGAATTCAATTTAATTCAATTTCCATACCTTAGGTTAACTTCGAGCATATCTGAGGGCGATCACTGTTCGATGAGCCAGCCTCAGATCGGACGGCATACATCGATATCGCGCTGAGTCCACAGTCGATAGTTAACGCGCGATGAGGGAGCGATGAGGCAATATTGCCACGTCGACATGGCAGCTTTTCACAGGATCGCTTGACCTTGGGTGGTTTCCCTTCTGTACCAAAAGCGGTGCGATCATAATTGCTCCGGTTTTGTACAGTGATTGACCATGGGGTTAACCCGGGGCTAATGCAATTCGTTATATTCGCTCCAGCCCACTAACTCCAGGTTCAAACCTCAGAACTGTGGCTCCATTAACTATAAACCCGATTTATACCATTAACGCAACTATATTGAACCCTTCACACGGGTCTAAAACGCATTCACTATTCAGTTCCCTACGAATTATGTATTGTGGGGTTCATATGAAATTCGATGTCGATTATCCCAATCGCGCAAAACACATATGTATTTAATTCATACACAAGACTCAGTAAAATAAATTCACCATCATCTACGCCTACACTATAACGACATTTGCTGGATCTCTATTGATCCTTTCAGTGATCGATAGTCGATCATAATCCATCAATGATAGCATTTAACTCATAACACCTGAACTATGATTAAATCATAAATCAACACACAGAAATTCTATTATGTACAAACTCAGGTACAATTCTGAGGCATTTTAGCCTCAGTACGCACTTCCTTTAAGACTACATCGCATTCGCTCTGTCTCCATTTCCTCACACATTACAGATTCGTTGTTATAGAAAGTACAAAATATCCTGAATCGCTTGAGATCCACAATCTCTCTTGAATCGCTCAGAAATATTCATCTCCTCAACCGCACACATGGCAGATCTAATTATTGATCAGTTACATAAGTTTCAGCATCGGTTTTCAATAAAAAATTTCCCCAATTTACATGATTGTTCGTATACTCAGTCTCTTCAGCTGCAGATTCGATCTTGAATTCGAACCTGTTAGGATGCCCCTGCATCAGAATCTTGAGGCACAAAATTTTATGACCTCCTGGTCATATGTCTTCTCTAGCTTCCAGCAAGTCTAACCACGTCATCTATGGAACTGCTCTTCATGATCTTCCCGTAGCAACATCTCCTGAACAATTTTCACTCACATCCTCTGCGGAATTGTCCTCTGTGAGATGCAACAAAACCTCTGCAATAGCAAGTCTTTTTGCTACCAGATACCTCACCAAGCTTCTCTCCTGAGCTTCGGCTCTCGGCATCTCTTTGGTTCACTCCTGTGGAACCAGTTGAGCACTCCTCCTCTAGGCTACTGCAATATTCTCACCTTCCTTTGCTGCTACCTTCACAATACAAAAGAAAATCACCAGCTTACAAATTTTCACAAACTGTACCTCTTCTTCCTCTGTATGTGAACTTCTTCCCTGCAGTAAATCATTTCCCTGCTCTAATACCACTTGATGGGGAGTGTTTCCCCCTATGAGCAGGATCCCCCTTTTTCTACTATTTCAAACCTGTGTCAAAGCTGCCATATTCATAATCCAAAATATTTGGTTCTTGATCCTGGGCCTATGGGTTATGGGCCCACCTATACATTCAACAGAATTCAATTTAATTCAACTTCCATACCTTAGGTTAACCTTCAAGCATATTTGAGGGCGATCACCATTCGATGAGCCAGCCTCAGATCGGACGGCGTACGTCAATATCGGGCTGAGTCCGCAGTCGACAGTTAACGCGCGATGAGGGAGCGATGAGGCGGTATTTCCCCGTCGACGTGGCAGCTTTTCACAGGATCGCTTGACCTTGGGTGGTTTCCCTTCCGTACCAAAAGCGGTGTGATCAAAACTGCTTACCAAAAGCGGTGCGATCAAAACTGCTCCGATTTTGTACAGTGATTGACCGTGGGGTTAACCCGAGGCTAACGCAATTCATTTTATTCACTCCGGCCCACTAAATCCAGGTTCAAACCTCGGAACTGTGGCTCCATTAACTATAAACCTGATTTATACCATTAACGCGACTATATTGAACCCTTCACACGGGTCTAAAATGCATTCACTATTCAGTTCCCTACGAATTCTATATTGTGGGGTTCATATGAAATTCGATGTCGATTATCCCAATCGCGCAGAACACATATGTATTCAATCCATACGCAGGACTCAGTAAAATAAATTCACCATCATCTACACCTACACTATAACTACATTTGTTGGATTGCTATCGATCCTTTCAGTGATCGATAGTCGATCATAATCCATCAATGACAGCATTTAACTCATAACACCTGAACTATGATTAAATCAGAAATCAACACACAGAAATTCTATTATGTACAAAATCAGTTACAATTCTGAGGCATTTCAGCCTCAGTACGCACTTCCTTTAAGACTACATTGCATTCGCTCTGTCTCCATTTCCTCACACATTATAGATTCGCTCTTATAGAAAATACAAAAGATCTCGAATCGCTTGAGATCCACAATATCTCCTGAATCGCTCAGAACTCTTCATCTCCTCAACCGCACACATGGCAGATCTAATTATTGATTAGTTACATAAGTTTTAGCATCGGTTTTCAATTAAAATTTGCCCCAATTTACATGACTATTCGCATACTCAGTCTCTTCAGCTACACATTCGATCTTGAATTCGAACCTGTTCGGATGCCCCTAAACCAGTATAGCTCATGATATTAACTTCATTTAAAAATCAGTTTATATCTTTGGGGGTATATGAGGAGTTTCATCTAGAACTACCTCCTTATTCTCTTGGATGACTGGTAAGTTTTCTACAAATTCTTTTTCTTTTTCTTTTTCTTTTCTTTTCTTTCTTTCTTTCTTTCTTTCTTTCTTTCTTTCTTTCTTTTTTAAATTTATTTTTTCCAGTTTATTGTCTTAATTCTACAGCATACCCTTGTCATCCTTTTATTGCTTCCCTTTTCAGTTGCAGTGTTTAAATTTGCCTCACTGATATGGGGTTGGGTTGTCCTTTTAGTTATCACTGGTTCTTCTTCACTACCTATATCTTGTATTGTTTTATCTAAACAGTTTAGTATGTATTTCAGTTTCTCTAACCTGTCCATTCCAACCAACACTGCATAGGAATCGAAAAGTAGAACATTTAACTCATGTTACTTATACCCATTTACTTTACTACAATCTTGGGTAACTTATGTGTCACTTTTCTTTTAGTAACCTAGTTAAACAATTCCAGCTTGCTGGAATTTTTCTTTATTTTGCTAAACTAACCTAAATTCATCAACCAGAACAAATTTTTTAATATTCATACCTTTAAATTTCTTTTCAATTGTCTCCATCCACTTTTTCCTACAACATATTTTATAATTTTACTAACATAAGGTCTACAATTTTCAATTATTTAAACTCTCTTGGTCAATTTCTGTTTCTAGAGGTATTTAATAAACACTAATTTGTTCAACATCCTTACTTTATATTTTATTATAATTACTTCTATCCTTCAAGTATATACTTAAACTTTGAAGGAGAGTCTTCTCAATTTGTGGTCCTTCCACTCCACACCTTTCAATCATTATTTTTTCTTTCTAATCACAGTTCACTTTATCCTGCAATATTTAGTTTTCAGATTATTGGTTTCCGAAATTCAGGAGATAGAATTCCTAATTACTCTCCTTATAGCTAGTAGGTAGCCATTTTTTAAAGTCATCCTACCTTTACCTCTTCTTCTAGTATCACTAGCACATTTGCCCCAAATTCCAATGGCCAAAATGTCGCCCTTGCGACACATAGGCGTCCCAATAGCGATGTTTTGAGGTGTGGAAAAATGTGGTTTCTCCTAACATCGGAATTCTAACACTTGAATTAATTGTCGGTAGAGCGACGGTATTTCAAACGTTTTTTTGGAGTTGTCGCAATTCCGACGTTTCAAATTATCTGTCTCTCTTCCGATGTTTCATGATGCGTCACTCTTCTGACGTTTCTAAATGTCGCTATTCCGATGCCAATGAACACTATTACCAATGTTTTGAGTGTCTCTCTTTCGACGAAATGAAAATATTTAAAAAAAAAAAGTAACGTCGTAATACCGACCGAAAGAATTCTTTTTTTAAAGTAACATCATAACACCGACAGAAGAAAACGTTGGACTACTGATGAAAATAATTTTTTTTTTTAAATTTAACATTGTAATACCGACGGAAAAAAACATCGGAATATCGACTGAAAAAAAAAAAAAAAAAAAAAAAAAAAAAAAAAAAAAAAAAAAAAAAAAAAAAAAAAAAAATAAAAAAAATAAAAAAAAAAAATAAAAAAATAAAAAAAAAATTAAAAAAATTAAAAAAAAAAAAAAAAAAAATTAAAAAAAATTAAAAAAATTTAAAAAAAAAATAATTATATATATATATATATATATATATATATATATATATATATATATCTATATATATATTTAAATTAACGTCGTATTACCGTCCCTGGGATTAATTGTTATGGTTTCCGCTCTATCTCTATAAGGTTTTCGACCCTCTATTACGGAAAAGCTCTGAGCAGTTTGGACACAAGATTGAAGGCAGATTAAGGGGGAAAATCCTTGTCTCTTTCTAGAACCATTCAACCCTAAAAAATACAATGGATTAGCCTTGAACACAAAAATATATCTTAGGTTTCAGCCTCAGACATCCAACCTATTTCGGCCCTATTCTAGCTTGATTTCACCTTTTGTTTTGACTTGTGTGAGCCCTAAATTATCCTGTAAAAATTGTTGGCACTCCAAACTGCAATCCAAGCCCTTGATTATTTGCAATAAAGCTCACAGTTAATTTGACCCACCATCTTAGAAGGATTTTTTATTTTAGAGAGCAATTCTGGAGGAATTGATTTGGGAACCTTGTTCAAAAAAAGCATTGCATACATCTTCTCAGTCATCTTGGAAAACAAATTTAGTGACATAGGGTTGTAAGGCACAACCATTTGAGGCACATCCCATTATTACTAATATTGTCCGTTGGGCTGATCCAAGGGCACATCCTGATATAAAGTACCAATATTAGGGTCTAATTTGGACATTTCCGACAGAGCAACTAATGGTGAATCTGCATTGTGATTGAAGCTTGTCCTTGAGAATCTTGTCTATAAACTGAGGTAAATGATGTTGCAGAAGTAATTTTTGAGATTCAACAAGATGATGAGCTTAGTGAAAAAATTCGTCTTCACTAAGTGGGCTCGCAGGCTATTTTTGGCGCAAGTATATTTTTAGACTATGTCTATTTTTAGACATAGGTGATCATATTTCAGAAGTTGCAGGATGCTATTGGTGGATGGTTGATCAAGTTGGAAAAACATATGAAATTTTGTTTTTAGAATATTGGGTAAAGTCTATTTATAGATCGTCAATCTAAAAATAGATGCATGTTGATTATTATTAGCTCTTAATAATAATCAGACACTAAACAACAACTTATTCTCTTGGAGCACTTTGTTTCAGTGCACAGATGTGGCACATCAGTGGACTAAGGGAATTACGTAATTCCCAAGGGTTTACTAGAGCTAATGCATGGAGGACTCAGTTAGAACTCAAGTGGAAAAGTTATGACACAGTTGGAAGAAGTAGTTATGGAGTAGTATTCAATTTAACTTAGTTAGACTCAGTTGAGCTAGTTGTATCTAGTCTAACTAAATGATACACTAGTGAGAGTGGAGTGAATTAATTAGTTAATTAATTCACAAATAATACCTGAATAATCAACTGAACAATACAACAGTTAACTATAGTGCATGGCAGTTTCAGTGGAGACCCAGTGGAGAGATAAGTGAAAGGGCAAGATAGACTATCTGTTGTGACTATAGTGATGCATTGATTGCATCACACACACATTGGAGTTGCCAATGAGGATTGCACAGTCAACGAAAGGGTAATTCAAATTCATTCAGAGCTATTCTTTAGTAGGGATTGCGCAGTGGAGGCAGGCTAGCAGGACGCAAAGATCGGTGCATGGATTTGCAAGATTGTTCCTGATTATTGTATGATGATTGTACTGTACTTAGAATTTGATAAGCTTTGTATGAGGATTTTCATATGATTCCATGATACATAATATATAGTTTGGGTTTTCAGCTTCAGGCTTTCCCATTAAACAACTGTGTTATGTGCGATTGTTTTTATTTATGCTTTACATGTGTGTGAAATTAATTTTCCGCAAAATATTAACAGTGGAATGATTCAGTATTTTGCAAGAAGTTAAATATTGTGAGATCAGGTGAATCTAGGACATATGCATGCTTAGTGCATATAATTTCTACATGGTATCGGAGCATTGCTAATTGAATATTGCAATTGTAAAGTGAGTTTGTGATGGTGGACAATTCGAATTTGCTACAAAAGATTCTTGGTGTAGAAGTTGAGTATACATTGAAATGGCTTTCAATGGGTTGTGATTGGAGTATGCCCTTGATGGGAGCTCCAATTATATAGCCTAGAAGGATAGGATGGAGGTAGTTCTGGAAGATAATGGACTGAAGGATTTCATCGATAGTGATGTTCCTAAGCCAGGATCTAGTGATGCTGCATTACTTGACGCATGGCAAAAGAAGACAACAAAGACGAGGAGAATTCTATTGGAAGGTGTGAAGGACCATATTATGTCTAGCCTTCAAAGGAAAGCCACTCCATTCTTAATGTGGAAGGATTTGACAGACTTGTTCCAAAGCAGAAGTGACCAAAGGAAGTTGGTGCTTAAAGACAAGCTCAGAAAAATAAAAATGGACAAAGGCGACAATATTCCAAAATACCTCACGAAGTTTTTCCACTGCAAGGATGAACTAGGAAGTGTGGGGGTTACTATTTATGATGAAGACTTGGTGAGCTTGGCTCTCCTTGGGCTTCCGAAGAGTTGGCATAGCTACGAAGACTCTGTCAATGGACAGGAGAAACTGCCAGGATGGGAGCGACTTTGGTCAGATCTTGTGCAGGAGGAGATAAGGCGGGGTACCAGGGATGGATCTTCATCGAAGAATGAAGATGAAGAGAATTTTTCTTTGGCTTCCAAAGAAATGAAAGGGAAGGGGAAGAAACATCCTTCAAAATCTGATGCTAAAGGAAAGAAGTAGGATTTGTCCAAAGTGAAGTGTTTTCATTGTCATGAACATGGACATTTTGCCACTAACTGTCCACAGAAGAAGAAGAACAAGAAGGCTGCTGGATCTGTAGCTGGAGAGGCCTTAGCCTCGAAATTTGAACTTGATTTCTCCTTGATCACATGCTTGGTTTCAATTTGTATGGGATCGGTGTGGTATCTTGATAGTGGTGTGTCTTTCCATATGACGGGAGACAAAGAGTTGTTTAGTGACATGGAGGAGAAGGACCTCCAGATGCATATATAGATGGGAAATGATGGTCAGTACAGTGTGACTAGAATTGGGACCATTAAATTTGAGAGGGATTCTGTTAATCCATTCTTGTTGAAGAATGCTATGCATGTTCCAGGTCTAAAGAAGAACTTGGTCTCAGTCGCAATGCTGGAAGACAAGGGTTATGATGTTGTTTTCAGTGAGGGAAATGCCTTCCTTCGACATAAAACAATGGGTCAAACCAAGCAAATAGGGGTTCGAATTAAGAATATCTACAAGTTGGAGGTAGATGGCTACGCTGCAATGGTGGGCAAAGCAGAAGAAGTGGTGAGCCAGGATGAAGGAAAATTATGGCACAGGAGATTGGGCCATCTTCACCATGGCGCTTTGAAGATTTTGCAGCAGATTTCTATTGGACTTCCCAAGGGTACTCTTGCAAAGTCAGATCAGTGCAAGGGATGTACTATGGGTAATTTTGTGAAGACCACCTTTCATGAGAAGGAGAACCGTGCTTCGGTGATCTTGGAGAGAATTCACACAGACGTGTGTGGACCTTTCTCAGTTGCTTCAACAGCAAAACACAGGTATTATGTTATATTTTTTTATGACTATTCTCGTATATGATGGATCTTCTTCATGCAGAAGAAGAGTGAAACGTTCTCAAAGTTCTGTGAGTTCAAAGCATTGGTGGAGAAAGAGTCGGGGAAGCAAGTGAAAGCTCTACGAAGCGATAATGGTGGTGAATACATCTCGGGCGAATTCAAAGACTTCTGTAGCAAAGAAGGAATTCGAAGAGAACTCATAACG
This sequence comes from Pinus albicaulis, assembly GCA_034641835.2. Taxonomy (NCBI): domain Eukaryota; kingdom Viridiplantae; phylum Streptophyta; class Pinopsida; order Pinales; family Pinaceae; genus Pinus; species Pinus albicaulis. Next base: position 103,215,154 of record CM076582.1, read on the forward strand.
CCTCATAACCCACAGTATAATGGGGTTGCAGAGAGAAAGAACAGAACGATTGTGGGTGCTGCACAAGCGATGCTATATGACCAGGGCCTACCGATGCACTTGTGGGCGGAAGCATGCAACACTGCGGTTTATGTGCAAAATCGTTGTCCTCATAGAGTACTTGGCATGAGTACACACAAAGAAGCTTTTACTGGTAAGAAGCCTCATATTTCTCATTTGAAGATTTTTGGCTCACCTGTTTACATTCATGTGATAAAGGACACCAGCAAGAAGCTGGAGTCGACTATACAAGTTGGGATATTTGTGGGGTACATAGAAACACCCCATAATTATTGTGTCTATTTTCCAGACAGTCGGATGACTTTTGTGTGACGGGATATAAAATTCAATGAGGTGAAAGCCATGAAGTTGTCGCTTGAGAGGGAGCTACACTTGCATGCAGAGGAGGAACTTCTTGTTCTCAAAGATGAGCCTCTAGATGTGGATCAGCCACAGGAGGAGATTCATGGAGTGGAGGAGTCCACTCATGTAGAACCAAACATCAGAAAAGGTAGAAAGCGTACCACAGAATATGAGAGACTGAAGCTTCATGTGGCATAGAATGTAGGAGTCCCTACATCACAGTGCAGACAGAGACAGTCACTTGATCGATTTACTGGATACATGGCTCTTATGAGCAAGTGTATCATGACAGAGCCATCTTCTTTTCAAGAAACAGTGCAGGAGCCCACATGGGTATATTCCATGGTGGAGGAGTATGACTCCATTGTCAGAAACAGTGCTTGGGAGATTGTTCCAAGGCCGGTGGGAAAATCAGTTGTAGGATCAAGATGGATCTACAAGGTAAAGCAATCTGCTGATGGGAGTGTTGAGAAGTACAAGGCAAGATTTGTTTCCCGGGGCTTCTCATAGATTGAGGGGATTGACTATGAAGAAACCTTTGCACCTGTCGCACGGTATTTTTCCATACGGACCATCCTTACTCTCTCAGCGCAGATGGATTGGCACATTCATCAGATGGATGTGAAGACTACATTCCTTAATGGGATCATTGAGGAAGAGGTGTACATTTATCAGCCTGAAGGATTTGAGATCTTCAGCAGTGAGTCACATGTGTGCAGGCTCAAAAGAGCATTGTATGGGCTGAAACAAGCACCCTGTGCTTGGTACACTCGGATCAACACTGGACTTGGCTTCACCAAGAGTGAGGTGGATGAAAACCTGTACCAGATTGTGGTGGAGGGTAAGCTTTTAATCATTGTACTTTATGTTGATGATTTAATACTAACAGGTGATGAGCAGTTGATACACTCATGCAAGGCATATCTTGAAAAGGAGTTTGAGATGAAGGATTTGGGCCTCCTTCATTATTTCCTTGGATTGGAAATATGGCAGCGAGAAGGTGAAATGTTTGTGTCTTAAGGCAAGTATTCCTGGGAGATACTGGAGAAGTTTCACATTCAAGGATGCAAGCCTATCGACACTACTCTTCCAGTAAATTGGAAGAAAGAGGATGCTACATCAGCAGAGGTAGTGGATGCCACTGTTTATCAACAGTTGGTGGGTTCGCTCATGTATTTAGTCAATACAAGACTGGACATATGCTATGCAGTGAACCATCTTTCACAAGCGATGGTTAAGCCTACCAAGCTCTTTTGGAAGGCAAGCGAGCATGTCCTGAGATATCTCAGTGGCACATATGAGTATGGTTTATGGTACAGATAGACATATGAGGTGAAGTTGCATGGCTTCATGGATGTAGATTGGGCAGGAAGCCCAACAGACATAAAGAGCACATCAGGAGGGATTTTTCAGTATCGGATCTATAGCAATTTCTTGGTACATCTAGAAACAAAGATCCATGGCACTCAGTTCAGTGGAAGCAGAATACATGGCAACAAGTCAAGCTACATGTGAGGCGATAAGGATGAGGAAGATTCTGGTTGGTTTATTCGATTCACATTTAGATCCCACAGTGATACATTGTGATAATCAAAGTTGCATTAAACTCTCGGTTAATATTGTGTTTCATGATAGATCTAAACATATAAGGATGAGGAAGATTCTGGTTGGTTTATTCGGTTCACATTTAGATCCCACAGTGATACATTGTGATAATCAAAGTTGCATTAAACTCTCGGTTAATATTGTGTTTCATGATATCTGGTATCATCATATCAGAGATTGTGTGCAGCAGAAGATCATGTTGCTTCAGTACATTCCTATGGAGGATCAGGATGCAGATATTCTGATGAAGGCGCTCAGAAGGAGCAAATTCGAATACCATAGAGGCAGGATCGGGGTGAAGGATAATCCATATCTTGTTGAGAGGGAGTGTTGAGATTCAACAAGATGAAGAGCTTAGTGAAAAGATTCGCCTTCACTAAGTGGGCCCATAGGCTATTTTTGGCACAAGTCTATTTTTAGGCTATGTCTATTTTTAGACATAGGTGATCATATTTTAGAAGTTTCAAGATGCTATTTTTGGATGGTTGATAAAGTTGGAAAATTAGATGAAATTCTATTTTTAGAATATTGGGCAAAGTCTATTTATAGATTGTCAATCTAAAAATAGATGCATGTCGATTATTATTAGATCTTAATAATAGTCAGACACTAAACAACAACTTATTCTCTTGGAGCACTTTGTTTCAGTGCACAGATGTGGCACATCAGTGGACTAAGGGAATTACGCAATTCCCAAAGGTTTACTAGAGCTAATGCATGGAGGACTCAGTTAGAACTCAAGTGGCAAAGTTATGACACAGTTGGAAGAAGTAGTTATGGAGTTGTATTCAGTTTAACTCAGTTAGACTCAGTTGAGCTAGTTGTATCTAGTCTAACTGAATGATACACTAGTGAGAGTGGAGTGAATTAATTATTTAATTAATTCACAAATAATAATTCAATAATAAACTGAACAATACAGCAGTTAACTACAGTGCATGGAAATTTTAATGGAGACCCAGTGGAGAGATAGGTGAAAGGGCAAGATAGATTATCTGTTGTGACTATAGTGATGCATTGATTGCATCACACACACATTGGAGTTGCCAATGAGGATTGTGCAATCAAGGCAAGGGTAATTTTAATTCATTCAGAGCTATTCTTCAGCAGGGATTTCACAGTGGAGGCAGGCTAGCAGGAGGCAGAGATCGATGCATGGATTTGCAAGATTGTTCCTGATTAGTGCATGAAGATTGTACTGTACTGAGATTTTGATAAGATTTGTATGAGGATTTTCATATGATTCCATGATACATCATATATAGTTTGGATTTTCAGCTTCATGCTTTCCCGTTAAACAACTTTTTTCTGTTCGATTGTTTTTATTTATGCTTTACATGTGTGTGCAATTAATTTTTCGCAAAAGATTAACAATGGAATGATTCAGTATTTTGCAAGAACTTAAATATTGTGAGATTAGGTTAATCTAGGACATATGCATGCTTAGTGCATATAATTTCTATAGTAAGATCCAGTATACCTTTTGCAAGTTTGACATTTGACAATGGATCTGAAGGGTATGTCTACAACCCTCCTGTAGGACATATTTGTTATATAGTGGTGGCCTAAATAGTGTCCTTGTAAATTTTTGAAGCTTATTATTGTGCTACAATTTTGAGCAAAGCTCTGATAATTTCCAGCAACCTTTATCTGAAGAATACAATATTGAAATTGAAGGTTTGAAGATTGCTAAAGCACAAACTTATGATCCCACTAAATTCAGTGTATTTGTATCTCCATCATTGTTAGTTGTCATGGATAGAGAAGGGTTTACATCTTCAGAAATAAGAAGGTACTAGTGTATGTGGGGCATAACGTTAAATAAAATATCTTCAAACAAATACTTCATCACACCTAAGGTATGAATTTATTTCCGGAACAGCTCAATGTTTGTTTGAACGCTACAGGAGTTTATTGAGTTTTGAAGTTGAATCATCATTGAACATCTAATAGCAATAGAGAAGTTTTTGAATATCTTGTAAGTAGGCTATTATCCCTGGTACAGGAGCCTACTTTTATCTTCAGGATGGTAGGGTGGTGCAAAGTAGGAGATTGAAGTCTCCTTTAGGTTGTAGCTTGAAAACACTTTAGGGTGGCAAGGTGGTACCAAGGAAAGTTGGATCTTGCAAGGTGTTGGAGCATCCTATCAATGGTAGCTGATAAAACTAGGGTGTTGGGAGCATCCTTCCAGCTGGAGCTAGTAAATCAAGGTGTAGCAACATCATTTCAGGAGTTGGAGTTTCCTGATAAATTGAACGATTTTCTAGAGTACTAGGGAGTTGGGGCTTCCTCCTTAGTTGTGGCTGAAAATTATGTACTAATAAATTATATTATAGAAGAATTCAGTGGTTTTCCTCCCATAAGGGTTTCAACCTAAAAAAATCCCATTTTTTACTGCTCTTTGAATGTGTTGATGCTTATTGTCCTACTGTTCATGCTCAAAAAAAATTATAATTAACTAACTGTAAGAAAAATACTGATTCACCCCTTCTCAGTGTTTGCAACATATAAGATATCAATGAAAAGGAGCACAGCAGATAAACTTACTCAAAATATCATATGCTATGCAAGCATTAAGTATAGCACGCTGTTCAATTTTCTTTTCAGTAATATAACCTATACATTGGTTAGTCTAAACATTCGTAGGAGTAGTGTGTTACATACATTCACCCTAAACATCATCAGAAACAAGGCGGCTGCAGATAGGACTTATGTTAAAAATAGCTACAAACTTTATCGTTTTTGCATTAAAAGACAACGACAGCCTGTGTACTTGAGTCTAAAATAGGATCCAAAATAACTAGGAGAAGTTGATGCCTACTACTAATTTAAAAAATGCAGTATAAATTTATCTTTGTTCTAAAAAGGTATCAATATCAAATAATTTTTAATGTTGCCATAGTTTTCCCCCCTAATAGAGAAGAATTATTATTCAAAAAAATAAATTATCCAAAATTGCATTTAAAATAACTATTCAAAACCATCTTCCCCTGTGTACATATACACTTTTTTTTTCAAAACAGTCATAAGAAATTTCTTTTCTATACCACATCTAAGTACACACTCATAAGTTACAGTTAAAAATTGCTCCAGAAATAACAAAAATCATATCTTCAAGTAAAAAGCATATTCTTACAGCAATTTCACATGATTCTATGGATAGGAAAATATTTTGCCTTGACATAGGTTCATCATTGTCACATAGACACAAATTATAGCATTCTACAATTATGGCTCATGTTATTTGACAAAAAATATTTTCAAATGGAAGTACCAACCAGTTTTTCAACCTAATTCTAAGCATGAATTCACAGTCCAGATTCTAGGGAGCCTATCTACTGCATACTTACCCACAACATCTTCAGATGGCACTTTTGCTTCATTGAGAGTACTAACAAGTTTTTTAACCTGCTCCAAAGTACCCTTCTACAAGGCAAACAAAAAATGAGAAAATTAGCATCCATATATACCAAAACCTTACGTCAATCTCTTGCATGCAAAATACAATGTGCAAGTTTATTTCACAACATAGTTCACAGTAGAATTGTGCCTCACTCAAGATACTTTCAAAATATTTAATTAATTTACCAAAAATCAACAAGTCTGGAGTGTGATTTGTAATTTACAATTATACATGTCTTGTTGATTCAACATAAGTGAAGAGTAATATGTTAAATGATTTAATACTATAATTGACAAATACAAGTGTCATTTTGCTGTTGTAAATAAGATTTTTCAGATCTGGGTTATGTATGATAAGATTGTCTAAGAAGGTTGAAACTTAATTAAATGCTTTGTATATTTTCTCCCTGGATTACCTAGAATTTTTGGTTGTTAAGGATCGAAATATTGTTCACTTATGCTATTTTTTTGTATTATATTTCATAACGACCCAAAGGTCGAATTCATAGGGTTAAGATCAAAAAAAATTCTAGTTAAGAGGTGAAATTTCTGAATTTCATATTCCCAAAAATTCTCCACACAATTCCATGAATGAAACACAAGTACATTCCTTAGTTGGTAAGTTTATCCTTTGCCTTTTGTCATGGGCCCTTTTCATAAATATGTCATCACGCCTTCAAAATAAGCATCTTGATATGAAAACAGTCTACACAATTACCCAACTAATTTTCTAGAAGGAAACCAACATAAATCCTTTCAAGTTTCAAGCACAATGTTACAAGGGAATTCTCTTAGCGATCTTGACTCTCAACCCTATCCCAGATCTATCTTTCTACAGAAGAAAAAGTACAGTAGAGGTGCTCCCAATAGTGGATTTCTTCTATCCACTGGGGTAGTCACAAGATTTGACGTTGGAGAAAAATTTAGGGTTTGCTCCCCAGAGCACTTGAATGTTAGTTGTGGCTACCTAATGTTCTATGTTCTACTCCAAAGTCCCAAACACTTCTCCAGTGAATGGAAAAAACCTTTCGGTTATTAATTAGGTTTTCTTAAACATATGGGAAACCTTGGTTACTATTATGGTCATTAATCTTGTCTTAGGTATGCTCAGTACCCTATTGTGGCTATCATTGGTCCTATCAGGTTATGTTTGTATTAGTAACAGTACCCCATGTGGTGTTTGTGATGGGCCCTTGCTATATTGGTTTAATTATTAAATAATAGCCTTAGGTTTATAGACTATGCAACTGGATCAACAATGATCCTTCCAAGCTCCATCATGGAAGCATACTTTGCAGAGAAATAAATGGGTACGAAACTCATGGAATGGAACCCACATCTATGAAATAGATCCCAAAATTTTCAACATTGTTTTGACATATGTATCCCTAGTCAAAGAGAATTTTTAAAGTACAAGAAGACCAATTTGTGCATTAAGAAATAGAAAAATATATAGTTGCATACTTCCATGTATATGATTACCGATTGGCACACAAGTTGAAAATACAATTTAGTTAGTCATGATTGAAGCAGTCACTTTTGGAATCGAACTGGAGCAATCAATTCAAACTTCAAGCATCATATTTTGACTTTTTATTTGTAAGAGCTACAATTGAGCCATGCTCCGGAGAAACAATATTTTAACCACTGGTATATATAACATACATGCAGTAGAATAATATATGTAGTTTGAAAGAAGATTTATGAAGCCATATTTGTAGCCCATATCCCTCGAAAAAGGTGGTGGAAGAGTTACAGTTGCAATTACATTTCAAACATATGAATTAGCCTTGTGAGAATTATGCCTTGCATTTTTTTGTGAGTTTGATTAATTTTCAATGAAGGAATTAATAGTATATATTCAATTAAAGTGGTTCTCACCCGAACCTCAAGGTCAATGTTAAATTTTCCATCAATACTCATTAATCATGTAAACCTTATGTTGTTTATAGGTTTCTAATGTGCATATTTGAGTGCCATCAGTCCTTGAGAAACAAGGGTACTCGCCTGTAATATGTATTTGATGAGCCGTGGACCTTTACCTAGATCATGGATTTGGAACCCAATGAAAAATAAGATAAAAGTAACTTTTAGATATTAACATCGCATGCTTGGGCACACATTATCTAATAGGGCATTTTCTTGGCCTTCAATTCAGAAAATAAGGATATTGAGCACATTATATCCACTTACATTTATATAGGTCGAAGGTGGTCACATGAAAAGTTTTAAACATGCTTTTCAGTTTAATGTTAATGAATGATGGATTTGTGTTCAAGTGTCTAATTTGTAAATTCCACATATAAAAATCTTTTGTATATGATATAAATATGTAAATGTAGGACACACATCATTTCCCTGTTTCTAAAGATTTTGAAAATGCAAATTTCCAAAGCATCTCTATTTCTAAAACCCTTTGCACATCCATGTTTCATTATGTTGAACTATGCTGAGCCAGAATCTTGAAATTTTGCACATCCCTATGCTCATTGTGTTGAACTATGCTGAGCCAGACTCTTGAAATTTTGCACATCCCTATGCACATTATGTTGAACCATATTGTAGGTTGCTTTACAAATTTTTAATTACAATTATTTAAATTCCATATAGACATAATACCATAGACATGGAACCATCACAACCAAATGAAATTTTGAACAGAACACAAGAATGTGCCCTCAAGAAAGGCCAGAGATCTCCATTATTGCAGCATGTGGAAATACTCAAAAAAACCCTGTGGGTGGTTCATAAAAATGGAGTTGAAACGAATACAAGAAATTCATAAATGGCTCATACACTAGGGAAAATTCCAGCTCACTGAACGGATTAATACAACAATGATAGTATCTCTAGGTCCATTTGACGTAAATGGCAACTCTAGACCAGGTTGAGTCCTGCAAAACTATAATTTTATGTAGCTTTGCAAAATGCTACTGATAGAAGATATAGTAAGGAAATCTCTTGATGGAAGGATCTGCATCTAAAGCCTCTGTTTCCATTTATACCATCAATTATGATTAGTAAAAACCCTATTATGGGACCTCTTGAAGTAGAATTGAATTCCATTGCATCAATGCAAATGGACTACCATTTAATTTGGTGTGTTCATTTTAATGGCAGCAAAATATTAAGGCTACAAAAGCCCCGGTTAAGAAAATGTCCACACCACATTGTTGACATCACAAAGACACTCACTGGAGAAACAGTCACAAACCAGAATACATGGGCAAAAATGGGGGTGTCCATCATTTCTGATGGATGAAAAGCCCAAATAAACCTCCCTTTAATCAACCTCATTGCAATATGCCCTCAAGAAGCAATATTTTTGAATGTTTTTTACTACAAATAATGGTATAGCCTAAACAAATTTATATTCAATTCATTGAATCTAAAACCCTCTTTAGTGTCTTAAGATGCAAGCAAATGACTGACCATTCACCTTGGTTGTAATGCCTACTTTAAGCATTGACTTGAAAAAAAATGCAATGGAAAAAGAGCATTGAGAAGCTCTACAATTGTCTATGCATAGAAACAGTTGAAGGTAAAGCCATATAGGATGTTAGGGAATCCTCCTTGATAATTTAAAAATATATCAAAAAGAGAAAGAAAAGTCAAAGGATGTAACCACTTTCAAATCCTGCAAATGAAGTGACGATAATGAGCACAAAAAAATAGGAATGCCCTAAAATGAAGATAAAGGTTGTCAGTCAAACAACAAACTGCCTGAATATCATATTTACTCCTTCGACTACAAATGAATGAGAATGAGGATAATCCAACACCACAAGTTTGGGTAACTATTGTTTAATTTACCCTTAAAAATTTCGGAAGATTCAACTTATGGAACCAAAAACAACACCTTGAAGAAATTGTTCAATATTTCAGAAGCTACAAATAATGGTATAGCCTAAACCAATTTCCATTCAAGTCATTTAATCTAAAACCATATTCAATATCTTAAGATGTAAGCAAATGATTGACCATTCACCTTGGTTGCAATGCCTGCTTTAAGCATTGACTTGAAAAAATGCAATGGAAAAAGAGCATCGAGAAGCTCTACAATTGTCTATGCAGAGAAACAGTTGAAGATAAAGCCATCCAAGATGCTAGGGAATTCTCCTTGATAATTTAAAAAATATCAAAAAGAGAAAGAAAAGTCAAAGGATGTAACCACTTTCAAATCCTACAAATGAAGTGATGATAATGAGCACAAAAAAATAGAAATGCCCTAAAATGAAGAAAAAGGTTGTTAGTCAAACAAGAACCTGCCTGAACATCATAGTTACTCCTTCGACTACAGTGAAATCAAGAAACTTAGGTTACTCAATTATAATTAGGGAGATCATGGAACAAAGTCTCTCAAATGAGGGAGAACAAGGAACTTATAAGTTACTCAATTGACCATAGGGAGATCAATGGTATTTAAAAACATACTTTTCCAACAGAAGAGGAATAAAATATGAAGCAGATATAACGAAGCATGAACAAAATATCCAGAAATCATAAAGAAGAAACAACAGTTCTTACATGACCATAGGACTTGCTTAACAGGTAGCAAATCCTGAGCCAGCAACAAGAAACAATAAACTGAGTGGATGAAGGATGAAGAAAGAAACCAAAATTGAGTGGGAGTAATTTGTAACTTGTCCCAAAATGCTAGGTGTGGACCTATTTCAAATTTGACTAAAATAGTTTTAATCAGGAAAAATATAGAAAAAAAATAGGAAGAACAGAAAACCAGGCCTAGGCTAGATGAAGTTATATTGACCCAGTATAGGGCAAACTTAGTTTTAATTTAAAAGGAAATATATCATATTTTCATGTGAGAAACAATTACCTGGATCCACAATGCTAAGACAGGACACACGATAATACTTGCCACATGTTGTTCCTAGATATGCTCTTAAATATCGTGGTTGAAAGTGTTGTTCTTGGGTATGCTACTAGAACATTTTTCATTTCCCTTAATCCATAATGAACTCATGGTAAATTGGTCAAAGAAAAATCACTATTTAAACTAATCATTGAAATTGATCATTGCTTATGAAGATGGAATATGAATGCTCTGGAAACACTTTTATTGGTATAATTATGTTTTGTACATGATCCACTTGGCGAATGAAAGATATATATTTTTCAATGTGGGAGCATGACTCATGATTTATGTATGATAATTACCCTGTTATTATATATGTTTTCTCCCCATTGTACCTTGTATGTTACTTAAATTTCATGGTGGATAAGAACATTAGGGACATCTATTTATGGAAATTCATAATGTATAATAATTTTAGCAGGATCACCTTTCATTACAAACAAGTTGTCAAGGATCTAAGATCTTTAACTATTCAATAAACTAATTTTTTCCAAACTCCCCAAGTGTCACTTCCCACCGCCTCTCCACATGACCAAATATGAGTATAGACTGAGATTGCCCACATATTTGAGCCACGAAAGGAAAAAGACCAAAGTCTATTTTCTGAGATGAGCTAAGTAGTTATGTCTGGAAGTAAGTCACTACATATTTTTAGTGGAATCCCTCCATGGATCCGAGCCTAGGAATATTATAGATCCACTAAATTGAGTTGTAGTGATCCTTCACACACATCCAAGTTGTGATATGACATAGTCCTGAAACCAATCTTGATTGGTATGAGGTGTAAGGAATTTTTTTGAGGTCTGTAGAATTATACCAGTAGAAGAATGATGTTGGCATATGCATGTGCCAAATCTCCTGTTCACTTTACCTCTTCTATATCATTGTTGCACCTCCTCTGTTATAACCGAATCTAAATTTCTGCTATTGTTGGTGCACCTCTATTGCTAAACATGAACACTGTCAGAGCAACAAGGTAAGAAAACTCTAACACTCCCACTTTACAAGTGTTCTCCACCAAGGCAATATACTATTAAAAAACCTTGAACCCCCTATCTGCTAAGGGAAACATCATCAAATTGACCATCTATGAACCTAAATAAATATAACCTTAGGCCACTACTCCCTTCTATACTCTGAAATCTCTTTATAATATTCAAAGTGTGCATTCTTTGTTCAATGAATACTTCATCAAAAACCCACCATTCTCTAACATTGTTGCACCTTTTATGTTCTATCAGACTCTAAATTGTTGCTATTGCTAGTGTGCTTCTATTGCTGAACATGAATACTGTCAGAGCAACAAGGTATGAAACCTCTAACACTCCCTCTTTACAAGTGTTCTTCACGTTTTTGTAGGGTAACCTTGTTCAAGAGTTCCTATAACTACATTTTAAATAATATATGACACAACAAACTTGGAACAATTTGAAAGGAAGGGTCCAATATTGTGTATGCGCATCTGTTGACTAGGGAACTAGAATGCAGAAGCCTAAGTATGTAGATGTAGATAAGGCAAATGCTTTCCCCTATAGAAAGACTCCTATATCCTTTACACATTTTTCATAAATGTGTAGAGCCCCTTTTATATCGATAGATTACAAATGCCAGATCACAAGTTCACCTATAATATTATATAATCACCTTAATGAGCCTAGAGAGATGTATTCAACTAAAAATGTAGAGGGTTCAATTGGTTTTGTTCAATGTTACTGTTGTTTCTCTTAGTTCTTGAGTTGTTAAGTGTAATTTGTATTATGTTTAGAACTACTTCTGTTTCTACTATGAGATTGTTGGTGAAGTGAGTAGTTCACTTCACAAGAACATCATGAATTATATAAAGTAATCAATATTAAATAATAATTATTTATTCCGAAAATATGTACTTGAGTTTCAACTTTTGTAAGCTCTTTTACTGGTACAACTTCATTGATAACAACATTAGGTTTTTCCACATCAATTGTGTAGGTATCATTGCTCTTATCCTTGTTTTTGGACCTTTGCTATGCCTTCTCTCTTTCTATATCTTCTTTATTTCCACTAGTATAGATTTATTATGATTTCTCAAATGAAAATTTGTATCAACTTCAGTCGACAAATTTTTTATTAATATCTTCAATCTCTCTTTTGTGAGCATTTTTATGTTGTTAATTTGTTTTTGCAGTTCATTTATTTTTTGTTGGAATCGAATTTATGTACCTTGTTTTTATGATCATATCCAAAATAAAGATGCCCAAAGCAGAAAATTTTAGGTGAAGAAGGACCTGTACAATCTCTGGGACATTCATTCCCCTCCCATTTGTGGCAATTCCCCTAGACTCAAAGCAAGATTGGCTCCCTCCCTCCATGAAAGAAGATAACACTCATGACTCAACCTAAGAATATGGATCATAAATAATCACAATAACGAGTAAAGCAAACAAGAAGCAGCAAAGAATAGAGCCATGGCTAAGCTATAAACAATAAGCCATGCTTTTGATATAGATAAAAGTACATGAACCCTCCAAATGATCAAGGTTTCATCTTCGAACTGAAAAGCATTGGGAAACCCAGAAATAATAGATAGTTTAAGAGTACTAATAAAGAAGGAAAAGCCTATAATAGTTCTCATTCAATAAACTAAATTAAATCTATCGAGTTCTGAAAAAATAAATATGAAACCTCCACTTGGAAGAGGGTAGAATTTGTAAAATAGGAAGCTCCCGTTAGGTATATTACCGAAGGGTTTGGACGATCCCAGTAGTGGAATCGAGCAAGTCTGGTCCCCTCGGGGTTAAATCAACTAAGAATAGTCACTTGAATTAAATGGGTAGATTTAAACGTAAATATTAGAGCATAAATTAAATGAGAAGATTGTAAACTGGTAAAAATAGTTTTTTCTGGCACTGAAACAGAAACAATCTAGTCCTAATCATGAACCAGATAATAATGTTATTTTAAACATAGAAAGAGTAAATCCTTAGTTATCAAGACATCTTTAAACAAGCTTCAATGTATCTATACAGGGTTTAGCTATATGCCAGTTAGGAAACCGACGACTGCCTGTCCATACAGAAAATGGAGTAAAATAAAAGAAGTATTATAGGGCAAACAAAAGTATTTTTAATTACACAACAAACATGCATCCAAAGAAATGATAGCTACATAATGAGTAAATAGGTAGTAGAAATATTTCAGAAACTTAATATTTGAACATAATTTCTTCAGTAAATGACCATACAGTAATTTAACAATCAACTTCATTCACTGTTCAAATGAAATCAAACTTGTAAATTTTTCTTCTCGGTAAAAACCCCACCCTGTTACCATGAGATTCCAATTCGGATATGATTACAAAAAAAATAGCAAAGACAGTCATAATTTATATGGCCGACACTGCATGCGGTGTAACAATTATTTAGTAAGGAAACGAGATAACAATACATTAAAAGCTCAGGGTGAAACCCTGTAGTGTATAAAAAACCATGGCTAGACTTAACTTGCATAGTGTGCGGCCATAATACTGCAACCTCTCAACATAGATGTAATTTTGGCACTTAGGGACTTACACTCAAACCTAATGTAAACAAAGGAAGTCACTTAAAAACCCTCAATTTTGGACCAGAGGTTTCCAACCAAACTAACGTAAAACATTAACTTTACAACAAGCCCTGTGTCGTGGCAAGGGTGCCATGATAAATACTTCAACCTTGACATAGTTAAACCTTGCAAGAACTAAGTGAAATGGCTTGGTACTTCGCTATGATAAAATATTTTTGAAATAAATAGGACAGATAAAATGGCATAAAGGCATACCTGTCAACCATCGGCATGGAATTTGTTAAGCTCTTAGGAGATGGACTTGAAGCATCTTGGATGTACTTGCAAAGGAGACATAGCACAGAAAAATAGTTACACCGAGCCATGAGCTGAAACCTTCAGGTAAATGAACGGAAAATAATATTAAAAAGTAAGTAATGATGTTATACCTACAAAATGAAAATTTGGAACCTAGAAGCGAGAGGAAGTAAATCTAATGCTGTAGCCAACGAAGGATTTCATGTCTGCGGATGCCATGCCAGCTACTGGGGGCAAGGAGATGAACCCCATTCATGGCATAATAAGGATTCAAACCAACAGCTCTAAGAATTGCAGAGAGGCAGAAACAAAAACAATGAGAATGAAAAAGGGTTTCCGAGTTGGGGTAGGGTAGTTAGGGTAAAAATCAGCAAGTTAAAGCGCACTTAGTGCAAAGGATGTCTTAATCATGGCCAAAGTGTGGATTAGTGACTTAATTAACGTCATTAATATTCCACCGTAATTTGTCGGAGCTCTTGGTTTCGAGCATTTGGGCACATGGGGAGGGGGTTGGCACAACGGACTTAGCACCGAACAATGTTAAACGAACTTACCATATGCATATTGCATTAAACCTTGAATTACGTGGACCTTTGGCCTTTGGATGCGGCCATTTGGTTGATTTCTATTTAATTGGAATATGGTTTAATATGTTGGTGTTGCGATGTTTAGGAGGAAAACCGACACTTGTCCCGCAACATCGTAAGACTGACGGTTTGTCCCTAAATGTCACAAGACCGACGATTTTTCTCCTAAACATTGCAAGACCAACATTTTTCTCTGAAACGTCGCAAGACCGACGTCTTGTCCCTAAACGTCGCAATATCGATGGTTTGTCTCATAAACGTTGTAAGACCGACACCTAACTTCAAAATGTCACAATTCCGACGGTGTGTCCCAAAACGTCTGTATTCCGATGATTGTCTTAAATGTAAATATTCCGACGATACTCCCAAAACGTCGATATAGAGACGCTTATTGGTGGGATTAAAAAAATTGACAAAAATTGAGGAAATTTCTGACAATACGTCAAAAGTGTCGGAATTTTGACCATATGTACTAGTGTATATAAGGCACCTATTGAAGCAGGTTGGTGATTTTGGTAACAAATCAGCAATAATAAGTTGTTCCAACTTATGCTCCTGAAACTCTTTGACTTTGTCATCCTATTATCGGTCATTCAGATATCTATTATTAATTTTAATTTGAACACCCTTTTAAGTGACATTTTTCGCACTTATTTTCCTACCACTACAAGGTAGCCTTACCTGGAATTTGTAAATAGAAAACCCAGCTTTCAAGTTATTTTCATATGCACAACTTGAAAATATTTTACCATGCTTAGAAGTTAAGCTTATGTATCTTCCTTCTTCTCTCCATCATAGGAGGGAGGCTTGAATTTTCGGAATTCACCTTGAAATTCCCTTTTCCTTCTAGACTATTGTCTAAAGGCTTCATATTCCTTAGAATCTTTTGATAATTTTTAGTTCCTTTTCTCTTTGCATATGATGTATCATGACCAACAATGGATCATTAGGATCTGATGGATTTTTTTGCACCACCCAGATCCACATACAACTTCTCCCCTTCACCCATGGTTTGCAGCTATATGCTTATGCACTAAGTCACTATACGTAAAAGTAACTATTAGTGAATTTTTATTTATTTTTTTAACAATTTATAGCAACAAAATTTTTCTCTGGTGTGAGCACACATTATGGCCCAGTGTTTTAACATGGGCTCTGATATCATTTGTAACTTTAATATTCCTAAATTAGCATGTAGCTAATTGGAATATTAATTTTTTTCTTTTGTCATTTAGATAGATGAATAAGTGGGTAGGGAGACCCAGAATTCTCTTTAGTAGGGATAAAATCCATCTTGATGTGAAAAAGGATCATCTTAATAGTTGGATAAAGCACCCTCATGTGTGAACAGGGGTTAATGCATGTGGACAATGTCAATTTTGACCAAATCAACAGTGCTAGTATGGAGGGAGTGGATCATCAATCAGAGATATTGTAGTGTGAATGGGAGAAATTCTCCATGATAGTAGTGACTTTAATGAGTCGGACCCAAGGTGAGAAGGCTCAAATTTTTCATAAGGATGGAAAGGCAACCATAGATGTTATGTTGTTGATTATTGATTTTGTGGTCTGTATGACTTCTTGCACTCTCCAGTTGTTTAGCTAAGATTGTTGTGGTTTTTAGCACAGGGTGTTCCCCAATGGGAATCCCACCTCTTTCCTTGAGGAGCCTCTAGGAAGGGTATTGCACTACATTTCCACATTTCGGCATTCTGGCCAAGCCTCAGTCTTCAGCTACAATGCAGTTTCTGGTGGAGTTGTGTTCTGTTGCAGGGTAGAAGCAGTGCAGGATTTTGAGGGCCACTTTCAGTGTTTGTTTTTTAGTGGAGAGGTATCCTTTCCATTGGGAGGCTAACGAGGAAGGCCCTGGAGCTTAATTTCAATATTTGGCATCAGGCCCAGCTATTCCCACCTCCTACATCGCAGTTTCCCTCAAGGATTGTGTTATTATAATTTGTATTTTCATAGGAGGATTCAATGATTCATTTGGAGGGTTAGGTATTTAGTGAGGGGATCAGCCTTTCACTTGGAGGATCTATTGGAGGAGTTATATCCTTTTCTAAATCAGTTCAGCCACCTCCTTCCAATATTCAGTTTGCAGCTGCTATTAAGCCCTAGGGTTGTATTCTAGCATTTTGTACTTTTGGGTATTTCTGGAAACCCTTCCTGGGTTGTCTTGGAAATGTTCTTGGGAGCTTAGATCTCTACTTCCGGAACTTTATGAGCCATACATTTGCAGATCTATATTATTGTAAATTTCCAGTAGCATTGTACCATCTAAAACTGCATTGTACTTTTTCTTTGGCATTCTTCTATGTAGCAACATTTCATATTTGGCATATGTATTCATGGGAGGCTTGTTTGCCTTGATCATTTGAGTTGTGCCCATTTTTATTGTACTTATTTGTTGTTGATTTACATAATAAAATGGCTCCATGGTTTTCATACATTTGGTTTAATTTTATTCACTGTTATTTCCTTGATTTTGCACTATATTCCTGTTTTCCCCATTTGGGAATATTACATTGGTATCATAGCATAATCTTGGCTCAGCCTGTAGATCTTAGCCATTATGCTATAAAGAGAATAATAAGAAGGAGAAAGAGATCAGAATGATGGAAGGAATGTGTTTTATCTCATCTCTTTTCAAATCTAAGAGGGACCTCACCAAGGAGGTCAAGCAAAGAAAAGTGGAGAAAAGCAATGAAGCCACACTAGGGTTTCAAGATGGGGAAGGTCCATGCACTTCCTATCAGCAAAAAGAACCAATATTGCATAGAGCTCCAAAGAAACATGCTATGCCCTTTTCTTTCGAAGAAGAAGACAAAAGGCATGGAGATGGAGGACACTTATATCATGAGATTCTAAGTGAGTATTTTGTAGAATACAAATCTCAATCAAGATCTTTCAAGGAGGATCTAACTCTCCCACAATCCATTCAGCTCAAAGAAGAAAGGAGACCATGTAGAATAGAAGAAGGAAGCATAATAGATTTCTGTTGTCTACATTTTATGGTTCATCCACATGCACAGCAAGAGCTTGGGGAATGAATTTGGATGCATTCTTCCTACTACATATAGTACTAGAGAGAGAAGTTGTTGAGATTGCAGCATTGCACCTTGAGGGTGAAGAAAAAATTTGGTGTTTCAACCATTTGAGTCATGAAAGAGTGACTTCATAAGCAGATTTTACTCAGAGGTTGATCAAGAGGTTTGACAAGAAGAAAACAGAGGAGGAGAAAATTCCACCACCACTTACTGCAGAAGCATTTGCATTAGGAGAAATAACACTTGCACCTTTGCAAAGTGGTCTTGATCTCTTGAAATTTAAAGTCCCATGCACTATTCTGGAGATGCATGAGGAGGAGGAGACTTATACAAGTGTTGGTGCATCCATAGAGGAGCAGCCATCATCATCAGTAGTTGGGGAAGTCATCACACCGGAGGAAGGAACCCTTGTAGCAGTACAAGATGTTCCCAAGCTTTACAAAGGTATGCACATATTTTCACCTCCTATTATTTCAGCACACCATATGGAGGATAGTGGGAACATGCCATCAGGAAAAATACATGACCTAGGGTCAAAGCACATTGCTGATTTGGAGCAGTAGACTATCACTGTGCAGAGGACCCTTGATTTATTCAAGGAGGAGATATATAGTCATTCTAGTATGTCATTGTTGAGCTACACACAACTCTTGGGGTTGGAGTGTAGATTTTTTGAGGATAGGATGAGTATTGTCCTAAGTAACCCAATGTAGAACTATATGTTCAGCATTGAACATGATCATGAGACAACAGATGCACCATAATGGAGATGAGCAGTGTTGTCATGGAGCAACAGTGATGAGTTGGGGGCCCAACCATTATTGGAGCATTCCAATGGCCATTCTACATGTGTAGCAGAGGATAGGCAGATGGTTGATGAGAGGCATATTATCTCCCATTATTATGATGGATCTTTCTTGCTGAGCATTTCAAAGCTCAATGAGAAGATTTTTCCTTCAGTTTATTTGGATCCTTATGGGGTCCATTTGGTCATTGATGAGTGGTCTTCATATGGAGATCTCTAGGAGGCTGCACTTCAACATCCCATGAAGTGTAGAGATAGTGATTTGGATTGGGAGGGTGGTATTCTCCATTGGAGGAATACCAATTTTGGGCATGATGATAGACACTCACCATTGGTTGGATGGGTGATGTTGATGAGCAAGAGGCTGGAAAGCCACTTGCAGATCTATGACATAGGGTAGCAAGAGGCAAGGTTGCGTTGGCTACTCTTGAAAGAGTTTGGTCAGCATGTGACATATCCTACTTCAAGGGGTATGCTGGTGGTTGGGACTTGGAATGACATTTGCACTATATGGCAGCAAGGATTTTGGTTGCATTGGGGTGGTGTGACATTTTTCATGTCAATCATCATGTTTTCACTCCATGGTTTGTATGATGGAGATGCGAGGAGGAAATAAGAGATATTGTTGCTTTGGTTTCTCCTGGGAGAGTATGGGTTGATTTTCTCCCATACTTTGCATGATATTACAGGAGTAGATGGGGACACAATTATGGTGCAAAGGGGTTACTCCTTAGTTTTGAAAAATCAAGAGGTGCTTCCACATAGGGAGGAATCTCCCACTTATAGCAACATCAAGGTGGATGACTTTGGCATGTGGCATGTCAATGAATGGAGTCATGGGTGGCAAGAGCCTTATAACTAAGGCCAACAGTGTTGTCACTTGGGAATATGTATCTATTGATAGAGTGTTCCAATGGGAGTATGCATCCCTTCATTTTTCAGACCACTATGAGGATATTCTCATGGGAGGGCTCATCCATGGACCTCACTTTCAACCTACTCACAATGAATGGTAAGAAATGTATTTTTGTGTCTATTGTTCACTTAACAAAATATTTGCATTCTCTTGCCATATATCTGCAGTATATTGCTCCACAAGAGGTCAAATTTCAACTTTGGCTTCATGGTCTTTCTAAGACCAATATCAGTGATGGAGGAATCCATTTCTTGGGTGACATTGGGCAAGTGTTTTGTTATTATTGTTATGCTCAGCTAATATATAATGCCATTTACTACTTCCTAGTAGATGTGCAAACATGCACAGCTAGCAATTTGTTGAAAGATAACTTGCCACATGATGATCTGAAATAACAGTTAGAAAAATTGTGTTGTATCCATTGGAGAAACCATTGGCACCATCTAGAATTACACATAACACTCAGTATCTTTCTGATTTGGATGCCATATGGTGATGATGTGTTATTCACTTTTTATGGGATGGCTTGGGCTAGCAAGGGTCATGATACTAGAGGATGGGTCTTTGAAGATCCAGTTGTCCTTTTGTCTCTTGAGGGCAACATTATTACAGCCCAAATTCAACATCAGCTCTACACTTCAATAATTGGAGAGAGAGACAACATGGGGTAGGCCATTTGGTATGCCATGTTCAGTTATGCAGCCCACCTACATTCCAGGAGCCAAAGGTGGAAGAATTTTTCCATGAGTTACCATTTTGGAGGGTGACACACTTTGTATGGATGATAGCTTGGGGTTTGGAGCTTCAAATGGGAATGAAGGTTCCCAATAATTTTATGATACCATGCCTCAAGAAGGCCTCTAGACCACATATAGTTTCCTCCATGGATATCCTACTACTTTATGATGAGAGCCATATGGATTTGTCACCAAAGGCTTACTTATACACTTGGGAGGAGCAACTAGGGGATGAGAGGGCTTCTTGTTCATTGGAAGAAATTATCATATGAGGATGATACAGGAGGAAGAGGGTAGGCTCTTCAGTTCTATCCTTGCAGTTGCTTGAGGACAAGCAACATTTGGGAGGGGAGGACTGCAATATTCCTAAATTAGCATGCAGCTAATTGGAATATTAATTTTTTCCTTTGTCATTTAGTAGATGAATATGTGGGTAGCGAGACCCATAAATATCTTTAGTATAAATAAAATCCCTCTTAATGTGAAAAGGGATCATCTTAATAGCTGGATAAAGTACCCTCATGTGTGAATAGGGGCTAATGCATGTGGACAAGGTCAAGTTTGACCAAATCAATAATGTTGGTATGGAGGGAGTGGATCATCAAAGAGAGATAGTGCAGTGTGAAGGTGAGAAATTTTCCATGATATTAGTGACTTTAATGAGTGGGACCCAAGCTGAGAAGGCTCAAATTGTTTATAAGGAGGGAAAGGCAGCCATAGATCTTATGTTTTTTATTATTTATTTTGTGGTCTGTATGACTTCTTGCACTCTCCAGTTGTTTATTTGAGTTTGTTGTGCTATTTAGCACAAGGTGTTCCAGAGTGGGAATCCCACCTCTTTCCTTGAAGAGCATATAGGAAGAGTATTTCACTACATTTCCACATTCTAGAATTCTGGCCAAGCTTCAGTCTTCAGCTACAGTGCAGTTTCTGGTGGAGTTGTGTTGTGTTGCAGAGTAGAGGCAGTGGAGGATTTTGAGGGCCACTTTTAGTGTTTTTTTTTCAGTGGAGAGGTAGCCTTTCCATTAGGAGGCTAACAAGGAAGGTCCTGGGGCTTAATTTCATTATTTTGCATCAGGCCCAGCTATTCCCACCTCCTACAACGCAGTTTCCCTCAAGGACTGCATTATTCTATTGTGTATTTTCATAGGAGGATTCAATGATTCATTTGGAGGGTTAGGTCTTTAGTGAGGGGATCAGCCTTTCACTTGGAGGATCTATTGGAGGAGTTATATCCTTTTATAAATCATTTCAACCACCTCCTTCCAGTATTCAGTTTGCAGCTACTATTCATCCATAGGGTTGTATTTTGGCATTTTGTACTTTTGGGTATTTCCGGAAACCCTTCCTGGGTTGTCTTGGAAATGTGCATGGGAGCTCAGATCTCTACTCCCGGCACTTTATGAGCCATACATTTGCAGATATATATTATTGTACATTTCCAGTAGTAGTTTACCATCTAAAACTACGTTGTACTTGTTCTTTGGCATTTTGCTATGTAGCAGCATTTCATATTTGGCATATGTATTCACGGGAGGTTTGTTTTCCTTGATCATTTGAGCTGTGCCCATTTTTATTGTACTTATTTGTTGCTGATTGACATAATACAATGATTCCATGGTTGTCATGCATTTTGGTGTAATTTTATTCACTGTTATTTCCTTGATTTTTCACTATATTCTCGTTTTCCCCATTTGGGAATATCACAGTAACATCTCTGTTTTCAACAATTTCTTTTCTTTTTTTTTTAATTTATTTTATAGTACTCATAATAATCATACACCTTGTATTGACTATTGTTCATCACTTTCCGACGTATAGCATCCATTAACAATTTACTATGTTACACTGTAAATCTTTCATAACTTGTTTATATATTCATTGGGCTAAAATCCCACTTTTAAACTTCCAAGGGGACTCTAGGTCTAGGACAATTCCATTTTATTTCATATGGAGCAATAATTAAATCCCACTTTAATTATTATTAACCCCTTCCTTCTATATATTAATTTATTGATATACCTTATCAACCCATTCCTCTATAGTCATGGATATTCTTTATTGCAAGCATGGACTATCTGTACTCTTAGTTATATGTATATATATAAATGCTCATAAGTGATTATATATATTTGTTTGCATAGTTGCGTCTTTTATTGATATAATTATCCCCATACTCATTGTTCCTCTAAATGAACCTTATGGTAGTTTGATCTCACTCCAGGGCCTACATCAAGAAAATTGTGGACCCACCGTAGAATGATTATGACTTTACCATCAAACTCAACATCATATTTTTTTTCAAAATATTTTAAACAATTTGATCTAGGTGCCACTTACCTTTGGAGATATTCATGCACGGTTACTGTACACGTAATACATTGCATAGATAGGCTATAATTCTAGCATTTTAGCCACACTTCTAACTCATTATAGATTCCACTACGATCCCATACGTTTCCGGAAGTGGAATTTTCGACCGGTTCTATTTAACACCGAATTTACCTATGGAAATCCTATTTGGCATACACAACGAAGAATTTGGTTTGAGTGAAATTCACGACATCATATTTAACCACACCATTTCAATTTACATTTACTGGGTTTGAATGAGATTGAGTTTTGTATCTCCAAATATCTCAACTCCTGTTGTCAAGATTTCTCGGGATCGATATTCATTAACTTACCAGTACGTATTCACATGACTCATCTAGCTATTGATTAAACCCTTTACTGTGCAGGACTTTCATCCAACGGCAAATTTCGTACATGTGGATGATTGGGATCTAATCAAGTTAGGGTTTGCGGAATTCAATAAACTTCTACGGTTTTTATTTGAGATTATTTTTCATTCCCTGGTTTCAACTGAGAAATCTCTTTCCCTCGGCCCCTACTATGCATATCTATGTGATTTCGTCTTCTACGCAGAGAAAAAACCTCGGGGTGCCCATCATCAATTCCGATAACGTTGCTTTATCAGTTCTGTTTGTTTGATTTGTTTCATACATCACATACCACTCTTCGTTTACTGGTTATCTATTTTAGTTATAATTTAACATTGGTAGCAATCTTTCTCTACTCGCTGTCTGAATTCGATTTCTTGTGAAATGTTGCAATGAGGTTGCACCCCTAACCTGCTGCATTCTTACCTTATTTTATCAATTTCCTTCCGGCAACTCGAAGTGTGGATTTCTCTTTTTCACCGAGGCTACATTATCACTCAGTCCAGGTAAAACACGTTGTTTACTGGGTTTTCAAATTTGTTCTTCGTGTTTTTTTTTCTCTAAATTATTCACCTTTCTGGCCCGAAGTCCAACCAATGGCATTACTCATCCCAATACGGTTGTCATTAGTTTCTAACCCTAAATTTCTGGTTTGGGCAGAGGTGCCTGCAACTATAACTCGTTGCCTTATTCATAAAGTAGTTTGGCTTGATGTCGTCTATCCAAAGAGACCTAGATGGTAAGTTCTTAATCCGTTGAACTCTTAAGAGGTAATACAACATTGTTTTTCTCTTTGCTTTACCATGGCGTTTGGTTCGCACAGGTACCAACTCTATCGTTTTCTAAGAGAGTAATTTCATTTATTTACGTGACCTTTTCGAATTGTAATAGCATTTTACCCCTCCTCTCCAATTTGCAGGTTCATGGTAATTAGAGGATGAGTTGGGACTTCTTCCAACGTCATCGCTGAGAATGATTTAGTATTCCCTGCTCACGTTTCTTAGGTAGCCTCATTTTTTTCATGGCTATAACTCATGCTTAATGATCTTCTGCGTTTTATTTATGTCTTAACTCATGCACATTTTTAGTTTTATAACTATTGGGTTTGTTTATCTCGTTCTTAGGGTTACTTCATATATTGAGTTTAGTTTAGCTTATAGTTTTTGCGTTATGTTCTAACTCATCCACTTGGCTAATCAGAGATTTCCAAGTTGGAATCATCTTCGATCACATAACATTCATCCCTGTAGAATTATGATGCACCGTTGTTTTCCAATCGCAATTTGACCAGTAAGTTCCTCCTGCATTGAAATCTCAATGTATTTATTTCATTTATCCATGCATTCTCTTCATTTTCTGGTCGTTTATGGTTTTAATTTGGCAAACTGATGAATCTCATTTTAGTCCAACTCACTTTATTTAATGTTTGAATCTCATAGGTTTTTATTAAACCTTTCATTCTGTCATATAGACAACCGAAGCCTTGAAAATTTCTCACATTTTCTCTTTCGCTCCCATTTGGTTTTTGCCTCATGGTTTCGTCATGTATTCCAAGTAGAATACGTATTTATTCACTGTTATCTCCTCCTTACATATTCACAAGGTAAAATTCTTATCTTTGTTTGAATTTTAACATCTATTATTGTTTTTAACAACATGCACTTGAAACTAATTCATAGCCTCTGTTCGGTGCAAGTAATTTTCAACTCCTACTTGATTTGTGTACTGCTACCAGTCTTTCACAGTCAAGCCTAAATGTGGATTCCTCCTCTTCAGGTTGGTCCAGAAATCTGATTTGGACTTTTCCGATAGACTATCTTAGCCTAGTTATAGATATTGTTCAGTCTATATTGTATGAGATAGAGTTCTCTTTCTGTATAATTTAATTATACCCAGTTGGGTTATGAACTATGTAATTATTGGCATATAAATCCTAAACCTACATAACTCTGAAATTTTTTTAAAGAACTTATTTCATCTCAAATGGATTTATATTTATAATTCAGAATTAATACCTTTTCTTGCAGATTATATGTCAGTTTTAGTAGTAATTGCTATTTCTTCCTTGCAACCTGTTACTATGTTGTCTCCACTATAGCATTTCATTCCTAAATTCTATTTCTGTCAATGATTTAGTTGAATGTGCTATATTTCATATGCATTGTAATACCTTTTTATCTTTCTTCTATATTAGTGGATTCAGTCATACTACAGAATAATAATTATTTGAAAATACTAATTCCACAGTATATGTCATACATAATTATTTCTAGTCTATAGTATTTTATTTATAACAGTTACTGATTTTCAAAACAAAATTTAAACAATAATATTATCTAGTAATAAATTCTGAGAGTCACCTAACCTCGGATCTAAACCTTAAATAAGGTATAGACACTCTGAGAGTTGGTAATTGTCAGGTTCTTGTCTGTACTACTATACATAGGGTCACTATATTTATTATGGTCTACTCTATTAAATGTACAGAACTACTCCTGAACAGATTTAATAAATTATAACTCTACAATTTCCACTTCACCATAATAATCATAACAGTACTAAATTTCTAACTTAGACTGAAATTAGCTGGTGCATACCAATTAAGGTAGACTAGGTTCCACCCAACCTTTGAGCTCTTTCTCCACAACTCCCCTCGAGTAGAGATCAAATCCTCCAGCCATAGACAACCCTTTGTCTATCCCAAATTTGCTTATTTAAGCCTACTTTCCCATCAGCTTGTTTCCTTAAATGCATCTAGTTAAATCAAGATGTTTTTTTCGTTTTTGCCTAGGCTTTCCTTTTGTTTCTTCCACAAAAGTACTTTAAAACTAGCTTGTCCTGTTTCTAGCTTTATTCCACCTCTTCCCAGTAACTTCCTCTTTACTGGGGTGGATTTTTAGATTTTTATCTCCAATCTAAATTTCTATATTTAATTTATTTCCTCCAAGGATTTTTGGAGAACTGTGAAAGTCTTATGATCCTTATCCATCCTCGTGGATTTGGATTCCTAATCTCTAATCATTATCTAGTCCTTGCACCATTAATTCCTTTTTCATTTTATTAAATTAAATTAATAAAATATATCCACAATAATTATTTTCTCTAGGGTCTACTTGACACTTAGAGCCTTTTAATGCCTATTTTTAAAAGAATAAAAATTAGGGACATTACATTCACCCATAGTTGAAAATATAAAGCACCTTGGTTTGCCTATAGCTCTCGTAAGCTAATGAACATTGCAACCAACAACAAACACAAGAACCCAACTACGTCCTCCAATAATGCCTCAAAATAATAAACCATCAATCTTCCTCTGAGCTACAATAAAACCCTTGAATTTGGATTTTTGGGTAATTTGAAAAGTAAACCCTTAGGCTAGAAAGATCACCAGCTCTGATACCACTGTAATATCCCTTTTGGGATATTTTCTAATTTTTTCCAGAAAATTGACTCAACCAAAATTTCTCCATTAAATTATCATGCATTTAACAAAAGATTTCCATGCAAAATAAAAAATACAAGTACATGCAAATTCATAATGCCATAATGCAAGAAATAACTCAACTTTATTATAATATAAGTGGGGTTACATGCTAAAATGAGAAATAGATGAGATAACTGAAATAGAAATTCCCTTAAGGATCTACTACAATACTGCGCTGGCCTCCCAAAACTGAACTTCTTCACTCTCCCTCCGGCAACAGCTGCCACTGAATCAACTGGAAATCAATGAAGCACCAATTGAGGATCTGAATGATCCTCACTCCAATATCCTTGAAGCTCCGTGAAAATCCTGAATTAAGTCTCCTCAAGAGAGTTAGGTTTCCATCCAACATTCGTCAACACACCTGAGGGTTTCCATCTTGGGGCTACCGATGGAGAAGAGAACCGGGTTCTGAACCTCACATACAAGAACATATATCAAATCCAAGAGATCCCTATATGGCCTCCTCCTTTTCTTTTATAGATCTTATGGATCCTTCTAGAGCCTTATTTTATTATTATTTTAATCATGGAGCACTTTTCCCTCTTATTTTCCGATTGAAATATTCCTTTTTAATCTTGGAAAGAGTAAATTGGCTACCATGTCTCCTCAGGTAACTGAAACTCATGTCCAACCACCCAATCATGTATGTATTCTCGTCCCAATTCTAACGAGCTATTACACTAAGGTGTTATATCACGTATTCCTCCTAGAATTCCAGCTTGAGCATAATTAATTGAGTTAAGCCCAAAAATAACTCAATTTTCCAAAAGTTGTCAGAATGCACTAGAATGAAAGGCAAATGGTGTGGATGATGGAATATTTCAAGCCAATGCCACCGGTCCTCATATAAACTCCTCAAAACTCCTCAAAAAAACCCCTGGGCCCACTGATGACACCAACCTATATCTGTGACCTGTCTGCTCCTAACTCTGGAAGTCCATCCTAACCCTGTCATAGGTGACACCAAAAAAAGGAATATTACACTTTGGGACTCTTGGAATCCCCTCATGAATCTTCAAATCCTTTACAAAATGACTCATTACATTACAATATGACTCTTCACATTCCAATATGGACACTTGGAATTTAACTTTTATAAATAATTACAAATAATATTACATTTTCAACTCATACCCATATGAGAAAAAATAGGGTAGAGACAACTTGACATCCTAACAAGAAAAAAATACTATGATGCTTGATTTTGGGTGAAATCTAGCTCGAAAACTTATAATTGATGCTTCTCGGTCACATATTTATTCCAAGCTTGGTAATGTTCAATGACATCCCCAAATTGCGTGATGGTGTCTGGCTAGAAGAAAAATCTAGCCTCCATAGCATCTGGGTATAATGATTTGGAACTAGTATCAACTTATTTCTCAAGCAGGCACATCATTGTTTTGATCTAGACCGGATCACCCATGAATTTCTACATGTTCTGTCTATTTAACAAGTCCTCCTGGGTGGAAATTTTTTTTAGTTGCTCCAAGTACTTATCAATCTTCTACCTAACTTTACATTTGTGTTTAGCCTTGGTGAGTGTGTTGACTTATGGGATCTTGTGGTTTCTCACCATGAAATCAAAATTGTTATATATCCGTACATATGAGGCTTGAATATTTCTAATGAAAAAGGTGAGATGCTTGTTGTTCAGGATCAACATTTGAACTCTCTCTCTAGCTCTTCCTGCAGCTTCATTTTCTTCACCAGGTTAAGCGGTTCCCCCTTGTACCGCATTGTCCACTCATGCACGATAGTGATGGTAGCTTGCACATTCCTAAGGATCTTGCCAAACTCTCTACTTTGTTGTTGCAATTCATGTAAGAAAAAAATGTCCTTATCTACGGTCATGAGCTCCTCATAGAGGTCCCACATAGTGTATCCAAGTGTGGAAACTTCGACAAGTATCGTTGCTCTCATCTACTCCAAGTTGACATGTTCAGAAACTATATTTTGTGTTACTCTGTGGATTTGTTCTATCTCTTTCTGGCCATCCAATAGATTCTGTACCAATTGTTTATTCTCGCCCATAAAATACTGATTTTTAGATCTTGCTGCACCTACAAAGGCTAAGTTGGCTTAGAAAATGGCATTTGGAATCCTTCTGGTGTCTGCCACTATCACCCTCTCTCTAACGAATTCAGGTGATCTTCCAGAAAATTATTTCTTTGTGATTTTACAATCCTCTTCTAGATTTCATCAAATGACAGATTCTATAAATCCATTACCAAATCATCAATAAGAGGAACTATGTCCCTTTCCTCACTCGAGGCTAAATCTGCGGCTAGAGGTGGTGGAGTTTGAGCAGTGACCTGTGGTGCACTGGGAATCAAGTCCACATATTCATCTTGTGGCTTCCGCTCCAACTCCATATCTGCAACTTCAATCATCTCCTCAATCTGATAAGGAATATTTTGGTCCTGCATCTATTTTCTCTCTCCCTTCGTTGTCAGTTGTACCTCTTCCTGCTCTTCAACCTGTATAGGTGTTGTCTCTTTTTTCTTCATGCCTCACCTTCCTCATTCATGTTTATGATTCTCCTCCTGTTCTCTTCTTCTTTGTTATCATTCTTCCCCTATTTCTTGTTTTTCTTTCTGCGCTCTCAATTATGCTTCCTGCAAACTTTTCTTTTCTCTCTTCCTCCACTCCACTCTCTATAACCTATGCCTCCTCTTTCCTTCTATTTACAAATTTGTTTTCATGAGAACTGGATATGATTTCATTTTCCAAGTTTGTTCTTCCTTTGTTCTAATAACGACCTTTCTCTTTCCCTTGTCCTATACTTGGCCAGTGCCTTCTGTTGTTGTTTCCTTTGTAGTTGTTGTCGTATGTGGAGTGGCATGTGAAGTCCCAACTATACTTATCGGCTCGCAAGGTCTAGAGGAATTATAGCAATTATTCCATGGTTCCTTCTCTTGCCACTAAAATGCCCCGCTGACCTAGTTATAGTAGATTCTCGCATATTGGTCCTTGCAAATTCCCCTCAGACCATACAGATTGAAGTCTTTTGTATTCAACTCAAATTTTACTATGACTTTCACTTTGGTATCTGGAACCTTGAGATTCTTAATCTCGTATAATCCGATCTACAAAGGAAAAGTGGGCCATAGTTCTTTTTTCTTCCTGTGTAGTGATGCTGACAACCCCATGACGAGATGAAATAATACTTCTTGCATGACAAGCTTGTCGGTGGCATACCTTGTCAAAAGATGTGGCAGATTGTATCCGTCGAACACTCTAACAAGTGTGCCATCCAATAAGGAAAACCAATATACGATTTCTCATATTGCCTCCATTACTCCTCGTGACATGCAAGGTGGGTCCTCCTCAAATATAAGCTTATATAATGGGATGATGAAGTGATCAAATATTTTTTACATAACTCCTCTATGGCTGCAATCAGAAAGAAACTTATAATAGATATGAACAACAATTTCTCATGGCGTCCATGTCTAGTTCATTCTAATAAACTGATTCTATGCATAGATTGCATCCAGTAAGTATGCAGACATATAAAACCTTGTTTTCTCACCCTTGGGGGGATCTTGAGCTTGTACTACATGGGTTTGAAACTAATGAGCCAACAAATCTAACCAGTTGAATAGCTTCCCCTCATTCACCACATGGTTCAATAATATAGCCCAACCTTCAAGAAAGGTCTCCATGCTTGGTGGACCATATATTATGCAAGCTAAGATGACCAAGAGAAGGTAGGTCTTCCTAAGTGACTTTGTCTTGCAAGAATG
Source organism: Pinus albicaulis (assembly GCA_034641835.2). Classification (NCBI taxonomy): domain Eukaryota; kingdom Viridiplantae; phylum Streptophyta; class Pinopsida; order Pinales; family Pinaceae; genus Pinus; species Pinus albicaulis. Next base: position 103,245,324 of record CM076582.1, read on the forward strand.
GGTGGGTGTCTTTCAAAACTTCGATGGATCCTTCACCCAAACTCTAAAAATATCCTTCATCCTCACATAGTTGTGGGTGGCATAGAATAGTGAGTCCATAAGTTTTACTGGCTCCGAAAGATTATGAATATGATGAAAATCCTCTTCCAAAAAGGTAACAATATTATGTTTTCTAGCACTTCTCAATGTCATACTTTTCTCATCAATGTGTGAGATAATCCAGCTGATGATGCACATGGGAAGGCTATATATCTGCATGCAACCTTGTATAATCCTAGCAGTTGGATACTGATATATACATGCCGATCTTCAAGATCTGCCTTGATTCCTTTAAAAGAGCATCTTTAACTAACTTCCATGTAAGTTTTGACTCCTTTTCTATAAATAGTTGAGTGTCCGCATATACTGCCAAGTTAACTGGCATTTTCTCAACTTCTTCCCCAGTGCTGCTTTTAGTGGTCTCTTTTGAAGCAACTCTCTTTGGTTCCATGGTATCAGTGGCTGCTAGGAGCAGTGCTCGAAAACTATGGTACTTGTGGGAAAGAAAAGGAACTCATGGCAAGCAAACATCGGTCTTCTTAAAATCTACTTCAATGCATGTTCAAGAAGCAAACTAGAAAACCAGAGAGAAGGATTGCATAATTTTCATTGACAAGAGGGACTAGCTACCTGTGGGAACTACACATTGCACAGTTCCAGTAGCCAGGGATGAAGCTTGTGGCTTGAAACTATGAAATCCACAATTAATCTTGGGCAGTGGTCTGGGAGAGACTCCACATCGTGTAATCTCAATGACTAGGAAGGCAGGATGAACCCTGGGACATCATCATCTTAAACCTTATTGGTTCTTATAGATTTTATTTGGTTGTAAATTTTTCTTAGGAGGCCCATTTTAGACCTCAAAATTTCTCTAATGGATGGGATAGGAGATTTCAGTGTTTTTCTTGATGAATTTGAAAAATAGGTTCTGGAAGAACAAAGGTTCCAAGCATTGGATGTAGCCCTTAGCTCTACACCGGCTAGATGGTGGGGTACTCATAAAGAAAATATCGGAGGCTGGAAAGAGTATCACGGATTGATGAAGATCATATTTGGCCAAGTAAATACCAAAATCAAAGTAAAATATGATGGAAAAGATGATCCCCAGGAGAATATGTCTCGCTGGACTTTGGTTTGGGGCGAAGATCTAGAGCCAGAGTGGGTACATATATTTTTTCACACATTAGACCTGATACCTATGAAATGGTATCTTGAGATAGAGCTGTGCTATGGAACAATGAGCTCGACATATTTGGTTGAAGGGTTTCTCCCTAAATTTAGCTTTTAGGATGAATGATAATGCATTGATGAAGCCATTCAGGAAGTAAGAGCAGGGATTTTTAAGGCTACAACTATCCTAACTCGGATGCAGCCTGATTGGGTTGCGCAGTTTCCGCATGCGCAGGAATTATATAATGTGACAGCATAAGAGGATGGTGTGGATCCACGCAATATTGATATCCTAGAGTTAGAAGTACATTATGAAGTTTCTGGACCAGAGACATAAATCCATGACAAAATGCAGTCAGTGCGCCTATTGGACACTTTGAATATTCGATTTCTGCAAGTACCTAGAGGAGCGTTATAGTTTGAAGCTACAAAGGACCAAGAGCGAGTAAAGAAGTGGGACAAAATTAACCTGAACCTTGTTTCACTGCCCATACAAATAGTGCATGACTTTCACCAAGGTGTCATAGAAGAACTGAAGGTGCGAGAACAATGCACCTTGCAGATAATCGAAGAAGTAAGACGTGAAAACACAAATATCGTGATGGAAATAAATCTCATTATCAAGGAGAGGGATGAGGAGCAACAACAATGTAGAAAACTGAAGGATGTCATAGGCTAGACTTGAAGCGAGATTCTGGACATCAAGTTCCGCACAAAAGAAGCCCCAACAGAGAAGGTTGTGAAGCTTGCCCTTGCAATTGAGGGGAATAAGATCAACATGGACAAGATCAAGTTTTAGTACTAGATGCAGATCATTGGGCTGCAAATGAGGTTGCAACCGACCACACTACCAAAGTTACGCAAGAAAAGGGAAGCATATCTGAAAACCACATTAGAAGGAATCTCCACCATAGTGAAGGGCTGTGGAAATTTGTTAGATGACACAATGGAAATTTGAACCTCGCGGTAGGAGGATCCCAACTATCAAAATATTAAGGAGGTACTACAAAAGCATAAGCAGTTGGATGAGATTTAGATCACTGCGAGGACTTTAGCACCAATGCAAATACTTGCTTGCATCAGAGAATGGAAAATTCTACAGAGCCAGATCGAGGATCTTCACAGTAAGGAGCAGTTGATTATAGTGAGGACACAACCGTGGCAAGATGAAGCCATTCAATTGTCTCATACAGTTGATTAGAATTTGAAAGAGATGCGAAAGAAGAAGAAATATGTGCTTTAGCAAATCATCAGGCTAACATCAGAAAAGCTGCTAGAGGAAGTGTGCCAAGAAGAGAAGCAATTTGAATAAATTATTTAGCCTTTGTGTACAACCTACACCAACATCACAGAGAAGGTTTGGGGCACACAAGCTGAGTGACTCAGGACGAGTCACATGTGAGTGTTGGGGGCCTATTGGGCATGGCCCAAATTGGTCCATTTTGGGTCAAAAGACTCTGGAACTCAAGGAGCTGAGTGCATGTTTCAATGAAGATAATTTAACTGCACAGAGTTTAGGGGCTTTAGGGCTGGTAAAATCCCCTATTTTTGTAAATGTATCAGGTTTATTTTGTTATTTTTTATTCTTCCCATGGACCATGGTTTTTGTATGATGAAAATGCTATATAAAAAAATGTAATAGTGAGTCGATGTAAGTATTCTTGTACTTTTGATGAACATAAATTGTTGAATATGTATCTTTCTATGTTTTGGGCCAAGGGAAGGCTCCGTAGTTGTGTGTGTGGAGGCCTTGAAGAGTATACAGCTTTGTGTGCAGACCACCTGTAGCTATGTGCGCAGGTCAGAGAAAGTATATGTATCAAAGAGATTTATCTTAATAAAATAAGAAGAGTTTGAAGACATCTCTATGTTTATGCATTGTATTTGTTTATTATCAGTGGTTGCGAAGTTATTTATATGTTTTATGTATTTTTGAATGATAAAGGTGCAGTTCACATAAGTATTGGTATATGAATGAAGTATAATCTATTAGAGTAGATAAATGCATCTGTGAAATTCCAAATAAGCATAAGTGGAATTTTATCAATAGATCCACGTCCTATTATCCCTTTGGATGCACAAACTTAGTTCTGACATCCCCCAATGTTGCCTCGGGTTAGGCTGAGATCTACATTGCAAGTCATTGCTGAAAGGGTCGGTAATAAAGGGCTTTGTTGGTGCGCAACTAACTCTGAACCTGGGTCGAAGCCACTTTGAGCCGAAAATGACCAAGATTTTGTAGGCCTTCCAGAGTGAATTTTTCTTGTACGAATGGGTGGGTGTCTATCGAAACTTCAATGGCTCCTTCACCCAAAATCTGACAATATCCTTTGTGCTCACATAGTTATGAGTGGCATAGAATAATTATTCCATGAGTTTTACTGGCTCATGAAGATGATACATATGCTGAAAATACTCTGCCAGAAAGGTAGCAAGCTTCTTTCCATCGCCACTAATCAACGTCATATTTTTCTCATCAATGTGCAAGACAATCCAGATGATGACATCTGCATACAGGAAGGATGGATATCTCCATGCAACCTTGTATAATCCTTGCTGCTGGATACTGAGATATACCTGTCGATCTTCAATAAATGCCTAAAAGTCCTTTGAAATAGCATATTTAACTAACTTCCATGTAAGTGTTGACTCCTTTTCTATAAAAGGTTGAGTGCCCACATATACTGGCAAGTTAAATGGAATTTTCTCAATTGCTTTCCCAATACTGCTTTCAATAGTTTATTTTGAAGAAAATATCTTTGGTTCCATGGTATCAGTGACTGCTAGGAGAGGCGCTCAACAATTGTGGTACCCATGGGAAAGAAAAGGAACTCATGGCAAGCAAACATCAGTCTTTTTCAAATCTACTTTCAAGGCATGTTCAAGCAGCAAACCAACAAAATAGAGATAAGGATTCACAATTTTCATTAATAAGAGGGACTGGATACATGTGGGAACTTCACATTGCACAGTCCCAGCAGCCAGGGATGAAATTTTTGGCTTGAAATTTGTAATGTTCCTTTTTCAGAAACATTTTCAATCGACAAGGAAAACTATTCTAGAGATAGACTGAAGGGGCATTTACTGGTTTGACACCTTCATAAAGAAGGATGAGCTCCAGAGGCTTCCTGGCCCACTATCAGACTCTGTCTATAGAGTGATTTTCAAAGGACAATATCCCCAATATTGAAGTACAACAAGATTGGGAATCTTGCAAGATAACAAAAAGATGCAGCTACAGTAATATAAAGACATAAACTGGAAATAGTAGTGAGTAAAAATTATGCCAAAATGTATGTAAAACTTGAGCCATTTTATTATGAAATAACAGGATCAAAATGGTAAATTAACATCAAAAGAACAAGGCAAGAAGCCTTCCATGAAAACATATGCCAAAATACAAAATGCTTCTCCTTAGCAAAAAGACCATGAATAGGGACTGCGTAGTCACATGAGGGAGACTACTACACTGAGTGCAAAACATCATAGGATCTGAATAGAAATGGCTCATACATCATTGGGAGAGCTGATCTCATCGCCTAATCAATAACTCAAGTCAATCCTAGAAGGATTGGCTGAAATATGCAAAACTGCTAAAATGCCAGAGTTGTTGGGTAGCTGCAGCAACTCAATACATGGAATGGAATGGAGAAGGTTGAATGACTGAAGCTGATGAAGAGCCCTTCTCCTTTGGAAATCTTAAGTGCAAGGCTGATCCTTACACCAAAGATCCCACCCTCTGAAATGTCTGCAACACCCTCACTACAAATATGCTCCAACTAGAATGCAGTCTATGAGAGGGTCTGCGCTGTAACTATTGGTAGTGGTTGGCATCCTGCCAATGATAGTGGAATAAGCTCGGGAACCATCCTCACTAACCTCCCGGAAGTACAGAACCTCCCTCCTCTGAAATATCAGCTCGAAATGGTGTTGTAGGAAACCTCCAGCAACATCCCGCAACACTGCACAATAGTCTGCTATAGACACTGCGCTGATGAAGTAGGCTGATGCTATGGCCTGAATGCCAGAACATGGAGGATGAGTGCAATCCTTCATGATCTCCTCAAGAAGGAGAGGAAATCCTAAACAGGACTCCCTCGTGCCCAAAGGCATTGCAGCTCTGCTGAACAACAAGAGGTAGCAATTTATCTGAATAGACAAATAATCAAATGATCTAAGATAATCTCAATGGGCTCCTTGCTCCTCTTTTAAACACAACGAAGTATCCATCTTCCTTCCTCTAGAATTTTCCCTCCCCATGGAATATTCCTCCACTAAAACTGCGTTGTCCCACCTAGTGTTTGCCAACTCATGCCAACGCATTTTGACTTGGTCAATTAGGCCTTGTCCACTTGCATTTTATCCTATTTCACACATGAGGTTGTGAAATCTAGCTCCATGATGATCTCTTTTCACATTTTAAGGGATTTTATTCCTATTTATTATATGAATGGGTCACTTTACCCATTTTTATTTAACAAAATAAAAATATGCAACTATAATGTTCCATTTTAGCTTGAGGCTAAAATTGGGAACATTACAGTCCTCCCCTCCCACATGTTGCTTGTCCTCAAGAAACTACATAGAGAGAAAAAAATTCCTCCTCCTTCTTCTCTTGTAGCCTCCTCATCCATGGTCCCACCACTGCTCAAATATGCTACAATAAATTTTCCCTCCAATGTTCTCTCCCAAGTATGCAAACTGAAAATGATGCTCCTCATGGAAAGATAGAAGGTGTAGTGGAATCCTTCCTGTTGGACTGTCACCTCCTTAAGGTAGGAGTGATTATATGCATGGGCTAATTCTGTGCCTAATGATGATCCTCTCATCCATGCTATCATCCAAATGGAAATCTCAACCCCTGGTTTCTGCAATGTGTTGGGGATGAATGGAGAATGTGCTTGTGCTTCTCAAGATGGTCCTCTCTCCATTTGAAGTGTTCATGGGGCTTCCTCTATCCTTGGGCTGAAATAGTAAGGCCTCCAAGAATGGCCCAAGCTACCCCATCAAGAAAATTAGCCATGAAATGCCTCTGCAAATTCTCCAATTGGTTTCTCCCACAAGAAGGTACAAGTAGCAATGTGGAAATCATGGTTTTCCCATGGTATCTCCTGCAAGATAAAACATATACAATGGGGAGAATCATGCTCCCAATGGGATGTACATACAATACTCTCCAAATAATGCTCCTCAATAGGTATACAACATCAAAAATACATAAGGAGCAATATGTAATAGAAACAAGTTGTCAAATCACAACCGGAGAGTAGTTCCAAATCCCACTCATGGAACCTGCATAGTGCCTCCTTGGCCTGCCTAAAAATCAAAGTAACAAGTGTTGTACTAGCCACTTGTTTGCTGCCACCACATCTCCTCATAAGATGAAACATGAAATCACAATTTGGTGTCAATGGTGCACACCAAGAAGTATGTGGCTTCCCCCACAACCATCACAAAATAGCCAAAATCAGGGCTACAAGTAGCTGCAAGTACATTATACCAAGTGCAAGAAGGTATGATCCTCCTTGATCAATATACTACTCATATAAAGTAAAGAGGTACATAATGTGAAATTATACCTTCTCTACCACGTACTTGAGATCTTGAGCTAAAATGGCGCATCTGAATGCTCTCCCTCTCCTCCAATGAGTGAGGGAATGGTTGTGCAAACCTCTCAAAAAACAACCGGGCTTTGCATCTATCCATATGCTGATGTAGATCATGCTAAATTCCCTCCCGATTGAACTCCTCCAGTAAGGCAAGTATGCATCCAAATGCATACCTAGGAAGTCCTCATATGTTGCATGCAAAAATTTCTCCTTGAGACTAGAAGCCCTAACCAAGAAGAGTCTTCCATGGTGGTAGATGATCATATCATCCACTAAATATCTTCCATCTCCATCAAGGCCATCCAAGAATCATGCATGCATCAAGATCCTGGGGAATACTCATCCAAAGTTGAGTCCTCCATCCTGGATCAATCCTCCATATATATGGCACTGGTGTTCTACAATCATGTGCTCCATCACGCTGCTACCTGCTACCTTGACATCCCCTCATGCCAAAGTCATCCTCCAAGTTGCTGCCATGCCCATCATGTAGCTACTCATGCTCAAATAGAAATGATGCTCTCTAAAAATGAGCCTCCCATGAGAGACTATCACCTCCAAATAATTTCCCAATCCTGGGCAATATAAGTATGAGTGGCCTCCATTTACTCCAATGCATGAAAGAGTCCTTCCTCAAAGGAAGTACCATCTCTCTCACCAAATCTATGGAGCAGTCATCCTGCATCATGAAGATGCTATCCTCCATCTCTGCAGCAACTATATCAGTGCAATATAACTAATGAGAGTGGGTGATGCTAAAAATGAGAGAGTGTCTCCCTCCTCCTTGAGTCTATCCCAAACTCTCTGCTGATCTAGTGGTCTTCTTGGTGCAATGTCTCCATCCAGTGAGACACCATCATCAAGAGATGACTGAATGTATGAATGGAGAAAACCCTCCATGCTTCCACTGCGCAATCCAATCATCATCTTAGGTGCATCAACCTCATAAAATAGACAGGGTGTGTGCTCCTCATCACATGATGTTGATCATCCTCCCTATATTTTCTTCTATCTCCATAGCTCTGCACCCTACCTCCAATGGCACAGATGTATCATGAGTTGTGCCTTGATCTCTACATGGGAGATCCTGGGGAATTTCTTCCAAGACATAAGAATCCCTCTATGTGGAGCAAGAGCTCCTCTTTCCTTTGCATGATGCATTAGATAAACCCTAGCTATATCAGCGCAGTTTCCCACCTCCCCATCAATATGTAGGGGAAACTTTTCCAAAATCTGATCTCCTTCTGAAAAAGAGACCTCCATGCTCTCTTGTGCAAGAATATGAGATGGATACCTTGCCTCCAACAAGGTATGATGCAAGATGCCAGCCTTCCCAACAATATTCTGAAGTGGATCTGAGTTTATGTTTCCTCCTTATTCATGCAAGATCTAGGTCTGCATGTGTTTCATATTTTCCCTCTCCAAATATTTCCATCATGGCTTCAATGAATCTGAAATAGGAAGAAGTATTTGTATTCTAAAGAAAATGACCCAAATATCCACCATGCATAGGTCTTACCTCTAAAGTGCAGTGCTGCAAATCTGATAGCACCTCCTTTGGAAACTTTGTGCTGCTGCAACATGGTCTTCAACTCCTCTACCCATGCTTTGGCTGAACATGTAGGTGAACTTCCGAAAGTAGATAGAACAAATATATCTTGTTGTTGGCTTCCCTTTACCTTATAATTGCAAAAATTCATGAAGTGAGATGATCTCTGAATACCGGAGTTTGAGACTCATACTCCTTCTGAAAATCTCCAAGATTTTTCATCTTGATCACCTCTCCTTCTTTTCCCATCTCTTCCATGAAAAAGTTGCACCTGTAACTACGCTATGCATTAAAGGATGTGACTACATGTTCACATTCTTCATCAGAAATCCTAGAGTTTTTTTCTGCTTCAAACCCTTGTGGAGATTCTTCAAATCTCTCGCTTCTCTTTTGCTTGTGGCTCCCATGAAAGCCCTAGATGGATTTAGGGAGAAGCTTGGCTAGCTCATCTCCTTTTCCTTTCTTCTTCTCCAAAAAGTGGAGTCTTCTTCTTCTTCTTAGATGGAATCTTGGCGAAGATCCATAGGCTGAGCCAAGATTATGCTCTAATACCACTGTAATGTTCCTTTTTAAAAAACATTGTCAATCAACAAGGAAATCTATTCCAGAGATATACTGAAGGGGCATTTACTAGTTTTTCACCTTCATAAAGAAGGATCAACTCTAGAGGCTTCCTAGCCCACTATCAGACTTTGTCTATAGAGTGATTTTCAAAGGACAATATCCCCAATAGGGAAGTACAACAAGATTGGGAATCTTGCAAGATAACCCAAGAGAAGTGGAATCCTTATATAAGGATTCCACTACATCCATTTACTAGAAGGTGTAGTGGAATCCTTCCTGCTGGACTATGGCCTCCTTAAGGTAGGAGTGATGATATGCATGGGACAATTCTGCTCCCAATGATGATCCTCTCATCTATGTTATCATCCAAATGGAAATCTCAACCCCAGTTTCTACAATGTGTTAGGGCTGAATGGAGAGTGTGCTTGTGCTTCTCAAGATGGTCCTCTCTCCATTTGAAGTGTTCATGAGGCTGCCTCTATCCTTGGGCTGAAATAGTAAGGCCTCCAAGAATGGCCCAAGCTACCCCATCAAGAAAATCAGCCATGAAATGCCTCTGCAAATTCTCCAAGTGGTTTATCCCACAAGAAGGTCCAAGTAGAAATGTGGCAATCATGGTTTGCCCATGGTATCTCCTACATTATAAAAAATATACAATGGGAAGAATCATGCTCCCAATGGGATGTACATACAATACTCTCCAAATAATGCTCCTCAATAGGTATACAACATCAAAAATACATAAGGAGCAATATGTAATAGAAACAAGTTGCCAAATGACAACCAGAGAGTGGTTCCAAATCCCACTCATGGAACCTGTGCAGTGCCTCCTTGGCCTGCCTCAAAATCAAAGTAACAAGTGTTGTACTAGCCACTTGTTTGCTGCCACCACATCTCCTCATAAGATGAAACATGAAATCACAATTTGGTGTCAATGGTGCACACTAAGAAGTATGTGACTTCCCCCACAACCATCACAAAATAGCCAAAATCGAGGCTACAAGTAGCTACAAGTACATTATACCAAGTGCAAGAAGGGATGATCCTCCTTGATCAATATGCTTCTCATATAAAGTAAAGAGGTACATAATGTGAAATTATACCTTCTCTACCATGTACTTGAGATCTTGGGCTGAAATGGCTCATCTGAATGCTCTCCCTCTCCTCCAATGAGTGAGGGAATGGTTGTGCTAGCCTCTCCAAAAACAACCGGGCTCTACATCTATCCATATGCTGATGTAGATCATGTTGAATGCCCTCCCGAGTGAACTCCTCTAGCAAGGCAAGTATGCATCCAAATGCATAGCTAGGAAGTCCTCATATGCTGCATGCAAAAATTTCTCCTTGAGACTAGAAGCCCTAACCAAGAAGAGTCTTCCATGGTGGTAGATGATCATATCATCCACTAAATATCTGCCATCTCCATTAAGGCCATCCAAGAATCATGCATGCATCAAGATCCTGGGGAATACTCATCCAAAGTTGAGTCCTCAATCCTGGATCAATCCTCCATATATACACCCTGGTGTTCTACAATCATGTGCTCCATCACGCTGCTGCCTGCTACCTTGACATCCCCTCATGCCAAAGTCATCCTCCAAGTTGCTGCCATGCCCATCATGCAGCTACTCATGCTCAAATAGAAATGATGCTCTCTAAAAATGAGCCTCCCATGAGAGACTATCACCTCCAAATAATTTCCCGATCCTGGGCAATATAAGCATGAGTGGTCTCCATTTACTCCAATGCATGAAAGATTCCTTCCTCAAAGGAAGTACCATCTCTCTCACCAAATCTATGGAGCAGCCATCCTGCATCATGAAGATGCTATCCTCCATCTCTGCAGTAACTATATTAGTGCAGTATAACTGATGAGAGTGGGTGATGCTGAAAATGAGAAAGTGTCTCCCTCCTCCTTGAGTCTATCCCAAACTCTCTGTTGATCTAGTGGTCTCCTCGGTGCAATGTCTCCATGCAGTGAGACACCATCATTAAGAGATTACTGAATGTATGAATGGAGAAAACCCTCCATGCTTCCATTACGCAATCCAATAATCATCTTAGGTGCATCAACCTCATAAAATAGACAAGGTGTGTGCTCCTCATCACATGATGCTGATCATCCTCCCTATCTTTTCTTCTATCTCCATAGCTCTACACCCTACCTCCAATGGCACAGATGTATCATGAGTTGTGCCTTGATCTCTACATGGGAGATACTGGGGAATTTCTTGCAAGACACAAGAATCCTTCTATGTGGAGCAAGAGCTCCTCTTTCCTCTGCATGAGGCACTGGATCAAATCTAGCTATATCAGTGCAGTTGCCCACCTCTTCATCAATATGTAGGGGAAACTTCTCCCAAATCTAATCTCCTTTTGAAAAAGAGTCCTCCATGCTCTCTTGTGCAAGAATATGAGATGGATACCTTGCCTCCAACAAGGTATGATGCAAGATGCCAGCCTTCCCAACAATATTCTAAAGTGGATTTGAGTTTATGTTTCCTCCTTCTTAATGCAAGATCTAGGTCTGCATGTGTTTCAGATTTCCCCCCACCAAATCTTTCCATCATGGCTTCAATGAATCTGAAATAGGAAGAAGTATTTGTATTCTAAAGAACATGACCCAAATATCCACCATGCATAGGTCTTACCTCTAAAGTGCAGCACTGCAAATCTGATAGCACCTCCTTTGGAAACTTTGTGCTGCTGCAACATGGTCTTCAACTCCTCTACCCATGCTTTGGCTGAACATGTAGGTGAACTTCCGAAAGTGGATAGAAAAAATCTATCTTTCAGCTGGCTTCCCTTCACCTTAGACTTGCAAAAATTCATGAAGTGATATGATCTCTGAATGCCGGAGTTTGAGACTCATACTCCTTCTGAAAATCTCCAAGATTTTTCCTCTTGATCACCTCTCCTTCTTTTCCCATCTCTTCCATGACAAAGTTGCATCTGTAACTGCGTTGTGCATCAAAGGATGTGACTACATGTTCACATTCCTCATCAAAAACCATAGAGTTTGTTTCTTCTTCAAACCCTTGTGGAGATTCTTCAAATCTCTCCCTTCTCTTTTGCTTGTGGCTCCCATGAAAGCCCTAGGTGGATTTAGGGAGAAGCTTGGCTAGCTCATCTCCTTTTTCTTTCTTCTTCTCCACAAAGTGGAGTCTTCTTCTTCTTCTTAGATGGAATCTTGGCGAAGATCCACAGGCTGAGCCAAGATTATGCTCTGATACCACTGTAATGTTCATTTTTCAGAAACATTGTCAATCGACAAGGAAATCTATTCTAGAGATAGACTGAAGGGGCATTTACTGGTTTGTCACCTTCATAAAGAAGGATGAGCTCCAGAGGCTTCCTGGCCGACTATTAGACTCTGTCTATAGAGTGATTGTCAAAGGACAATATCCCCAATAGGGAAGTACAACAAGATTGGGAATCTTGCAAGATAACCCAAAGATGCAGCTACAGCAATATAAAGAAATAAACTGGAAATATCACTGAATAAACATTATGCCAAAATGTATGAAACCCTTGAGCCATTTTATTATGAAATAATAGCAGAAAAATGGTACAATGAACATCAAAAGAACAAGGCAAGAAGCCTTCCATGAAAACATATGCCAAAATACAAAATGTTGCTCCTTAGCAGAAAGCCCATGAATAGGGACTGTGTAGTCACATGAGGAATACTGCTACACTGAGTGAAAAACATCATAGGATATGCATAGAAATGGCTCATACATAATTGGGAGAGCTTATCTCATCTCTCAATCACTACCTCAAGTCAATCCTAGAAGGATTGGTTGAAATATGCAAAACTGCAAAAATGCCGAAGTTGTTGGGTAGCAGCAGCAACTCAATACATGGAATGGAATGGAGAAGGCTAAATGATTGAAGCTGATGAAGAGCCATTCTCCTTTGGAAATCTGAAGTGCAAGGATGATCCTTACACCAAAGATACCACCCTCTGAAATGTCTGCAACACCCTCACTGCAAATATGCTCCAACTAGAATGCAGTCTATGAGAGGGCATGTGCTGTAACTGTTGGTAGTGGTTGGCCTCCTGCCAATGATAGTGGAATAAGCTTGAGAACCATCCTCACTAACCTCCCGGAAGTAGAGAACCTCCCTCCTCTGAAATATCGGCTCGAAATGGTGTTGTAGGAAACCTCCAGCAACATCCGCAACACTGCACAATAATTTGCTACAGACACTGCACTGATGAAGTAGGCTGATGTTATGGCCTGAATACCAGAATATGGAGGATGAGTTCAATCCTTCATGAGCTCCTCAAGAAGGAGAGGAAATCCTAAACAGGACTCCCTTGTGCCCGAAGGCACTACAGCCAGGGAAAATTTTAGGGGCTAATATTCACAGGTGGGCTAATTTTCCATGCTTTTTCCAAAAAAAAAGATTTGCCAATTTCCATTTTTTTTGAAAATTGATTCGCCAAAATTTTATAGGATAAAAGTATTTTACCCTAAAAATCGCCAAAATTTCATATATACTAATATAAAATAATTAGAAACCTAAATATTTTTACAAAAATATCATATATTTTTTTACAATTTACATATTGGGGACATGTAAGATTTGCCAATATTTTAAACTTTAAGATAAACTTCCATCCTTAAAATTTTCCTTAACTGCAGCTCTGTTGAATAGCAAGAGGCAGCAATCTGTCTGAATAGACAAATAATCAAATGATCTAAGATAATCTCAATGGGCTCCTTGCTCCTCTTTTAAACACAATGAAGTCTCCATCTTCCTTCCTCTAGAAGTTTCCCTCCCCATGGAATATTCCTCCACTAAAACTGTGCTATCCCACCTAGTGCTTGCCAACTCATGCCAACGTAGTTTGACTTGGTCAATTAGGCCTTGTCCACTTGCATTTTAACCTCTTTCACACATGAGGGTGTGAAATCCAACTCCATGATGATCCCTTTTCACATTGTAAGGTATTTTATTCCTGTTTATTATATGAATGGGTCACTTTACCCATTTTTATTTAACAAAATAAAAATATGCAACTATAATGTTCCATTTTAGCTTGAGGCTAAATTTGGGAACATTACAAAATTGTGCAATGTGTAGTTCAGCCTAGGAAGTGGTCTAGGAGAGATTGTGCATTACGCAATCTAAGTGCCCAAGAAGGCAGTCTAAGCCCTGGGACTATGCAATGCGTAGTGGGGCTAGCTTGTATTGCACACTACGCAATTCCAAAGGCCAATCTCTTGGCTTGAGCCTTAGGATTGTGTAGTGCCTAGCTGGGCAAAGTGAAAACCAGCCAAGGAAAGTACGGATCTTCCCAAGGGAGGTGTGAAAAACGAGCATATATGAGTGATAGTGAGGGCTTGAGTGCATATATGACTAAGTGTAAATAAATCAATGTGGATTAATTGCATAAACTAGATAAACAGGGAGAAAACTACATCAGTGAGGAGAGTTGCCGCAACGACGACCATCGATGCAAAAACAAAGAAACATATGCGACACTTGTGAAAGGAAAACAACAAATTGAAACAACTCTTCTACAAGCTAAAACATGTTAAAAATCCAGCATGTATGAAGAGAAATGAGCAAAACATCATTGAGACAAGCAAAACGATAAAAAGTGATAGAAAAGAAACAAAAAGCGATAAAAGGGAAACTCACCCAGAAAAGCGACGATGACTGTACTGAAGGTTCCTTGATCTCCTCGAGAATGCTATAGCTCCAAGATATATTGTGAAAATGAACTCTAGAGGCGTCTATTAAATATATTTGAGCAAATTAGGGTTTATGACGAGCATGCCTAAAATCAAGGAAAAAGCGACACTTGTCAAAAGTTTCTAAAAATAGCGAGTGTGCCTCCTTCGCATTACTAAAAATAGATCCCTATTTTTTAAGGATATTTTTTATCTTTTTTATCTTTTTTTATTTTCCGGAAAAACTGTCCATGCACATCACCAGGAAATATTGGGCAATTATGGGGAACTTGGCAACTTTTCGGCTCAGCGCACTGCGCAGTTTCTGAGCTCAGTGAGGGATTACATATTTTTTGGGCTCATTGTTGGGCTGCCTGTAATGACTGTGCAGTTTATGAGCTCAAGGATGATTTCTAGTCTAAACTGCGCAATTCCAATCATCAAGGCTACTTGCCCTCAAAGATTGTGTAGTTTCTGGAGGTAACCCGAAATTGTTGTGCTACCAAGTCAAGAGGTTAGCTTGTGACTTATAAAGATCAGTTAAGTGTGGAAACAAGTAAACACAAGCACATATGAGAAGGATAAGTCTCAATTAAAACATGAATTCTTGATAGCAGTGCAAGGTAAGCTTCTGTGAGTAGAAGGTTAGGCTCCAAAATCTAAGCGTAAGTAAAATTTTGGAGGGTGATTATAGCTACTACAACAGGGTGTTTTATTGTATTTTATTGGATATTGAAAGAAAAATACAACAATGTTATTTTGGGTGTTTTCCTTATTTCCACCTATTTTTCATCTTTAACAATTAGATTAATTAACTTATTAAAGGAAGTGGATAAATTAATACGTTGTTTCGATTTCCCTTCGTTATTTATTGTTACTTTCTTATTTCCACCTATTTTTCATCTTTAACAATTAGATTAATTAACTTATTAAAAGAAGTGGATAAATTAATACGTTGTTTCAATTTCCCTTCGTTATTTATTGTTACTTTCTATTATTATTCAACCCTAATTGAATTACCCTAATTAATATACAATTCTAAATCACTTAAATAACCTTATTTAATTTAGTAAATTTATTTCTTCTCTTTTCTTATCCCCTCTCCCCTATGGTTTCTTTCCTCATAATACTGTGTGCCTTATTCTAATCATCATATTTCAAATAATATGAGCTAAAATTCAAAAAGGATTTAGAGTCATATGAATAATTCCCCAATTTAACTTTGTAGAAGGTATTTTCATTATTCTACTCTTACTCACTATTAAAGTATTGTGACAATGATGGTGATTTGATTAAAAGTTGAGATATAATTAACAAAGAAACCCAATCATTCTTTCCCTGCACTTGTAAAATCTATGGACAAAAAAGTTCTACTCTTACCCACTATTAAAGTATTGTGACAATGATGGTGATTTGATTAAAAATTGAGATCTAATTAACAAAGAAACCCAAGTTACCCAATATTACAATCTATTTTCCGTTTTCCCAAAATGTTTATATAATTTTTATGATGAAACCAACTTTACCCAATACGATAGTCTTTTCCCCTTTATTTCCCAAAATCCTTACATAATTTTTGTAATGAGGAGAAAATAACAAAATAATCTTTAAAATACAAATTGTATCGAGATATGATCATCCACGTGGAATTAATCCATTCACAAATAATGATTGTTGATTAACTTGAGCATTGCATTAACCTATTAAAATATATTTTTATGAAAATAATTAAATTCTTAAAACATTTAACATTGGCATATACAACAAATCAAGATATCTTCTAATATCGATAATAAATTAGCCTTACAAGGGGATGCACCTCCATCAAAGGATAATAACATTTTTTATAATTAAATATTTATTCACTTCAAATTTATATAATGGAGTTAATGTTTCTCCAAAAGGTTATTTGAGACAGAAATGTTGTTTTTTAATATTATATATATAAAAAAATAGTGTTTACGTTATAAAGAAATAAAAAATAAAAATATTTTAATATTGAATATAAATAATAATAATGTTTACGAGTGTAGTTTAATGTGCTGTGGATATTAGACATAATTGGTTTTGTACTTTAGTTTTTGTTGAACATGTGAAAAATTATGTCACCATGTTTGTATTGAAGATTTTAAAGTCGTTACCAGGGTAGATCACTTCCACCATAGGAAATTAAGAGAGGCGATTGAAATTAAACAACACACTAAGAATCTCAACCGTGATGATGGTTGGAATTAAGTAAGAGTTGAACCCCGACTCTCGCTAAGTACTTTATTTATTTATCTATATTATATATATATGTTTATATATTTTCATACTATTTAATTAATTCATTGATTTATTTTTATCTAATTAATTATTAATTAATTAATTAATTTTATTAAAAAAATTTACATATCATATTTATTTTAATTACATAATTTTTAATAAAAAAATTATTTTATTAATTCATTCATTTTAATTTAATGTATTTTATTTTATTTATTATTATTTCGTTGACTTATTTTATTTTTACATATCATATTTTACTTATTTATATATATATATATATATATATATATATTATTACTTAATTCATTTTAATTTACTTTATTTTATTTTATTTATATAATGAGTTATTTTTACTTTTTATTTTGTTGATTTATTTTATTTTTATCTATATAATTACTTAATTAATTTATTTATTTTATTTTATTTTTATTAAATTAAAATTTTAGCCTTCCCTATTACATAAGAATTTATACTAATTTATTAAATCAATTTTATTTAATTAATTAATTTTATATTTTTATATTTTTAACTAACTTTCTAACGGCTAGTTCCTAATAGCTAGTCTTAACGGTTAATTCTAAACAACTAATTCTCATCGGTTATATCCAGGCAATGATGCATCCCTATTTATTCATTGAGATAGATTAGTCTCTCCACCTTGTCCTGAGGATGAACCACATTAGCTAGTTCGAAACGTCAACCTAATCCTAATGATGTGATTTTTCAGAAAGTTCTTTTATCTAGGTAATCAACCTTGTTATAAAGTCATATATAAAGAAAGAGATTCAAAGTTTAAATCTACGTTGGTTTTATATATATGTTGGCCAAAAATAAAATACTTCAATGTCCACCTTAAACTAACATAAATCTATCTTGATTCTAGATTTACTAGGAGAGATTAAAATCTCTCAAGATGAAAACCACTTTTTGAGTACAAAACTTGAGAAAAGAGATTTGATTTCTCTCAACTTTTAGTAGATATTGAGTTAAAATAAATCTATGTTAGTTTTGAGCAACACACTAATAAAACATTTTAACTATAAGAAAAATTTTATTTCTTATAAGAAAAGAAAAAAGAAAAAAAAAAATATTATAGTTAAAACATTTTATTTTTTCATAAGAAAAAGTTGGTCTTGTTCACAAGGCAAAGGACATAGAGAGGTTGTTGATAAGAAATTATTAATGGAATTCTCTTTATATATATATGATGTTAAAATCTTTTACTCAACAAACATATTAAAATATTTGATTTATAGTTCATAGTAAACTACTTATTATTAAACTACAATCTTCTCAATCCGATTGTAAGCATGGCTTCCCTCAACTTTGGATGCAAAGCCTTATTATGCCTATCTTTAAAAATGGGGACAAAATTATTCCTTCTAACTACAGGACCATTATGATTAGCCACATCTTGGCCAAGATTTATGGGTTCATTTTGGAAAAGAAGCTTAGCCTTTGGCTTGAAAGCCAGGGAAAAAGAGCTAAATGACAAATTGGTTTTAAGAGACATCACTCGACTATCGACCATCTTGTCACTCTTAGAATCATTGTAGAGGAATGTTGCAATAGTAAAGTTGATCTCTTTTGTTGTTTTGTGGACTTTAGAAAATGTTTTGAAAATGTTCCCTGAAACAATATTTGGAAGAGACTTGAAGAGATCATGGTTCCTCCTAATCTAAGGATTGTTGTGATCCGCCTCTAAGAGACTATCACTTCCAATCTTAAGACCAACGAAGGGTGGTCTAAATAAATTAAATTTAATATTGGAGTTAACCAAGGGTGTCCCCTATCCCCTACCCTTTTTGGCATATACATCGATAAACTAGAGGAATGTATGGAAAATGTGGGATGCAAGGGCACCGAGCTTGCAGGTGTAATCATTACTCTTCTCCTTTATTCTGATGATATCGTTCTTCCTGCAAAGAGCCATGATGACCTAGAATAGCAGCATAAGACACTTCATGTCTACTACTCCAAGATGGGTATGACAGTTAATACCGACAAGACTAAAGTCATGATCATTAAATCCAAAAATATCACCCATGGTAGCTTCAGTTATAAGAACCAATTCTTGGAGCAGGTTTCTTCTTATAAATATTTTGGTATTGAATTTCCTCATCAACTTAACTGGAATTATAACATCGAAAAAATGATTATTGGATGCTGGAAAGCTTATTATGAGCTTGAAAACAATTGTAAATCGGTCGATCTTCGCATGTGGAGTAAAAAGAGATTCCTCTTTGAGACTCATATCACCCCTATCGTCTTTTACGAATGTGAATTTTGGGGCTACAGTATATTCAGAGACTCATGGAGGAAGATTGAGATGATTCAAAAGAAATTCATAACCTACAGCCTAAAGACTAAGGGAAATACTCTTTGTCCTATTCTCTTGATCGAAGTTGGTTTTTCCCCAATTGAATGTATGAATATGTTTAGATATCTGATGTATAAGAAGAAGCTCTACAACATGGATTCCAAAAGGCTCCCAAAAATTGCTTATAACTTTAGTCAAAACCCCCACCTTCGCCTCAAGTGTGGGTGGCATAAGGATGCCCTGTCTTGGCTAAACCATTATGGAATTAAGCAGGAGATCAATATGGAAAGAAAATATAATGTCAAAAATACTATTACCTCCAAGTTTAACGACAAGTCGTGGGAGGATAAGGAGAAGGAGGGTAAAATAATGCTAAGATACTATAAGGAGGTGATCATCCCCGCCCTTGATAACCATAATTATCTTTCTATGCTGACCAGTACTAAGAAAAAAATGAATATCGCTAGGATATTAACTAATTCTCATGAGCTTCAAAGTGAGCTCGGGCAATGGTCTATTCCCAAGGCTCCCTAGAACGATATAATCCATCATCTTTACGATACTAAGCAGGTGGGAGATGAAAAGCACTTCCTTTTAGACTGCCTAACTCTTACTCACATCTGCTCTCAATTCCCTAACATCCGCCACACTTCCAATCTTCTTCACTTATTAAGCCAACCCATCTATAGTGATCTTGGAGCGCTTCTTCCCCTTCTCTTTGATAATAGAAACACGATTTTGAAGAATCACACTTAGATTCTTTTTCTCTTTATTTTTCTTTGCTTGAGGTCCGATAGGCCGCATTGGTCTTAGTGGACATTAATCATCATCATCATCATCATCATCATCATTATTTAGATGTGACATATCAATTCCATACAAAAATGAAATAAATTACATATCTTCCTCACAATGGAAAGTAAAAGTATAGGATTTTTTTTTTAATTTAAATTACTTTATTTTTCTTTATATAAAATTATGTTATTTAATATGGATATTGAAATATTTTATTTATAGCTAACACTAAATTTTTTTTTTGTTATTAACATATTACACATAAAATGAATCACACATCATGTCTTTCAATTCTCTGTATAAAGTTGATGTAAAATAAAGGTGGAAATTGAATTATTTTATTTACGACTAACATTCATTTCTTTTTATAACTATTTTTTAATTTGTTGATGTAAGTATTATTTTGTCATTTTTAAATGTAACGTTTTGGGAAAACATCTCCCTCATACTAGGTTGTAGCAGGCCTAATGGACCAATAACATAATTTGACATCAAGCTTTATAATCGAGCGAGAGAGAGATTTCTAATTTAGGGTATGACAAAGACTTATAGTCTCTTCGATGTTTAATATAGAGTTGAAATGTAGCATAGATACATGAAACCAGTATAGATCTATGTTAACCTACGAGCCATCAAGTGCCTAGAGGGTTCAAGTTTCTTCAGATACAAACCTTTTCTATTTTTGGACACTAAAAAAGGTTTATCTCTCAAGAGATTTGATCCCTCTCAAAGTTTGAAAGATGGGGTTAAGATGAATCCATGCTAATTTACTTTAAATTATTTTCTCTCTCTCTAGATATCAAGTTGATGTAAAATTATTTTACATAAGGTCAACATTAAAAAAAAAATCCTCTCTCTCTATATGTATGAAGTTGATATTGAAATATTAGTTAACATAGTTATTCAAATATTTTATTCAAGGTACAAATTTAAATATGAAAGTAACTAGCCTAGTTATATAAATTAAATGGAAAATGCTGATAGGCATCAAAATACTTACTTCATGATATATCTCATCTTGCTAAAATTAAACAAATAATAAAATTACCTAAATTAAAACTTTATTTTAATTATTATAATTATTATTCACTGTAAAATAATTAATATATAAGTTAAACATATATACATTTAAAAAAAACATGGAACAAGATTCTTAATCATGGAGATTTACCTCCACTTTACTATGGAAATTCTTAATTTATAAATAGGTTTTCTTATAATAGCATGGGCCAAGACCATGGTAAAAACCATAACTCATTCCATTTTCTTAGGTCATCAATTTAATTAAAAGATTAAATGAGATAAATTTCAGCTATTGATTTTTGTATTATACTATGTTCCATGGACGATAAATGACTACCATCCACCTAATAATTATTGATCATTAAATTAAAATTATGGAAGTCCTAAAATTTATTTCTATAAAATTGATATCAACTTATAACAATGTTCTTTTGAGTGAGTTCCTTACTAGAGAGAGAGAGAGCCCTATAGTTCTTAATAGAGTTTATATATATATATATATATATATGAAACTAACATAGGTCCATGTTAACCTATTAAGGTACAAACCTATATATATATATATATATATATATATATATATATATATATATATATATATATATATATATATATATATATATATATATATATGAAACTAACATAGGTCCATGTTAACCTATTAAGGTACAAACCTTTCTTCAATTTTAGAAAACTAAAAGATCTTTACTCCTCAAGAGACATGTCCCTTAGAGTCTTGGTTTAAGATGGATCTATGCTAGTTTACTTTAAATTAGTTTTCTCTCTCTAGATATCAAGTTGATATATAAAAATCAACATACACACACACACACACACACACATATTCTATTATCACTCTATATCAATTTTGATATTGATTTTTTTTTTGTCTGTCAAGTTGTCTGTGATCCTCCAGCAGGCTTGACCTGTGGCTTGAGTAGCCGTGACCCAGGGGCATCTAATCTATCAAAGTCCCCCGGGGATCAGACCTAGTCTGGGCCACACCAGCCCTTTTACTTACTGGAGTTTATAGCATGTCGCCTCCCCCTAGCACAGGGCATAACCACCCCCTCGTGAAGTTTGATCCTGGGTCGCCTCGCTGACGAGGCCCATCCTCAACTGGTTGTGCTAGCGAGACCTAACATTGATATTGAAATACTAATTAACATGAATAATCAAGTAATTTTTTCAAATTACTCGTTGAAATATAGATATAAAAATATAAAGTTTTTTACTTTCAAATTTTTAATCTCTATATAAAATTAATAACATAAGTTACAACACATAACACATAACTCCTTTGAGTGAGTTTTTACTTTCAATTTGTTTCCTCCTTTTATCTCTCATATTAGGTTACTTTCAATTTGTTTTCCTCTTTTTATCTCTCATATTAGGTTACAAAAAGCATTTGATACAATAAACCGTTATAAATATATTTTAATTCTAGAATTCTCAAATATCCCTAAATATTTGTATTTTTTTTTTAATAGTAAATAATAGATTTAGAAGGAAGCTAAATCTATAATAAGAATAGTTACCGAAGTAGTGAACTAATATCAAGAATAATGAAGATGAATATTAATGGTAGTGTCATAAAATTACAAAAAAAAATTATCTAGAATTTTCGTCATTACTTATTCTAAAAATTGGATTTTCAAATTTCATGAATGATTATCTTTAATTAAAGTTTATCTTACATTTAAAAAAAAAAACCTAAAAAATGCTTCTTTACATTCATAGATAACACCCTTACTAAACCTTGTCATTATAAATTAATGCATGTAACATAGAAATTCAAATTAAACAAATTTATTCACATCAAATTAGCCAAAATACCAATAACATTAACAACTATAATTATATAAACCCCTCAAACTATCCACATAACATGCACTTTTAAATTTAAAAAAAAAAAAAAAAAAATATTGCATGTTAAATAAAAATAAAAATAAAATTAATGTTTTTTCAAATAGTAGGAAATCAAGTCTCAAGATGAATGGTTTCCATAAGGATAGCCTACATTGCAATTGCATGATGCCTAAGTAATTCTATTGTTTAAAAATAAAATAATTAAAATGTGGTGTCTTGTCAGATTTGACATGCCTTGTGACTTGTCAGTATGAGTTGTGGCTATTAAGAGTCGTATAATATTGAAGAAATCGGAGAATTACAAGCATTATGAGTTGTGGCTATTAAGAGTTGTATAATATCGAAGAAATGGGAGAATTACAAGCATTAAGAGACATGTCAAAGTATATATATGGGATCAAATCAAGGCATGGCATAAAATAAATAAATATAAATTTATAAATTTATTACACAAATTAATATAAAATTTAAGCTAGATTTAATATTAAATTATTTGACTGCACTTTACTATCACACTTTTCTTTATCTTTATTCTATTTTATTCAGTAAGAAAAAATATTAATATTAAATTATTTAGTTACATTTTCCTGGTCACACTTTCTTTTATTATGTTTTATTCAGTTAAATTTTTACCTTATCACCCCCCACTTTATTGTACTTTATTTAATAAACATCTCACCGTATCACCAATATTAAGTTATTTGGTTGCACTTTCCTATCACTCTTTCCTTTATAGGTTGTTATCACACTTTCTCTATGTTGCTTTCCTACGACACAATTGTTAAAATCTTTATATATATTCTCATTAACTATATATTTCAAATATATATATATATATATATATATATATATATATATATTTATTTATTTATTTATTTATTTTTATTTGTAGTATTTTGTTCCATGTGTATTGTATGTGATGATGTAAAAAAATTGAAAATTTTAATATTTACAATTATCAAAAATTAAATTTAAATTATTTACATATTAATTTTTTATTTTGATCACTAAATTATAATTACTCTAAATTTATTTTAATTTGAGATTTACTAAACATTAAGAGTAATCAAATATTTTTTCTTTTTAAAAGTTTGTATCTCAAGAGATTTGATCTCTCTAAGTTAAGATAGATCTAGAATAGTTTAAGTATTAATTCTAATTCTAATTCTAAATATAATTATTTATTTTTTATTTTTTATTTATTTTAATTTTATTGTTAGTTTTATCTAATTTGACTCATTCAAAATGTTTTATTGATAATTATGATTATTTATTTTGACCAAGTCAAAATATTAAACGTTATTACAATTCTATTATATTAACCCCTATTGGAATAGAGAATTGAACCAATAACTTCACATCAAGGAGCGGGATAAAGAATTGAATTGTTGACTTCACATCAAGAAGTGCCTTAACACATGATGCAATCACCATCTATCCAAGACCCCTGAACAAATTCTATATTCATTTTAAAGTATACAAATATTACTATTTCAAACTGATATATATAAAATGTTTGGTATATATATATATATATATATATAATCACAATAATTAAAATTAAATAATTTTATTATATATAATTTAATGTCTTGTTTTAAAATGTAAATTGAGAATTTTTTTTAAAGAGTATGGAAAATTAATTCATAAACAAAATTTAATTCTTGAAATTTTAAAATTTTAAGAGTAAAATAATTAAGAAGATGTGCAAGGATATGAGTTGGCTTGGTCATTAAATTATCTTAATATAGTTAAGCAAATGTGTCTCCTTTAAAGAAGTGGTAAATGTTTTAGGTTCAAATATAGAGGTAAGAGATCAAACATAATTTAATTTAAGGTAGTTGAATCCCAAAAAATGACATTTAAATAATGCACTGCGGAAACCTCTCAATACTTAAATAAAAAATAGTAAAGGGAGCCCTACTTGAATGGTTCACGAGGCATAATACTTGCTAAGGTTTTGCAAATTGGGTAGTGTAAGGCCCCAACTTCATGAGGCGCGTTCGGGGTAACGGGCGCGTCCACCGGCGTTTGGACAGAGTTTGGGCGCTGTGCGACGTTACGGGCGTATCGTCGCACCGTAACTGCGTGGATGCGGGCGTGTAGCGATGGGCGAAGAGAATTGGGTCAGGACCACGAGTTGCCAACAATTCGTTGGTGGAAGTAATAACCATGAATGCAGAACGAAGGCGTCGGGTCGAGTCGGGCAGCATGCAGGACAACGTGCAGAACAGTGTCGCAGGGCGTCCGCAGTGCAGGCTAGGTTGGGCAGGGCGTCCGCAACAGGATGAAAGTGATTTTAGACTGTGTTCTGAAGCGACCATTGATCGAAATTAAGTGTGATGATGTGTAGTAGGTGCGTCTTGACAGGTCGAAGCTAACTAGACAGTTGGGAAGCGATTGGACACACAGTGAAATCAAGGGAAGTCTGAACATGACAAGCAGCAGCAAAACGAGGTGACTCGGGTGGCCCAACAACACAACACTTGGGCAGAATTGTGCATAAAATTCCTGAAGCTGAAATCAGTGATATAAATGGATGTTTGGGTTAGTTTGATGGTTGACAAGCATTGAAGCTTGGTCAAAAGGTAAACTTACCTTGCCAAGGAGAAAAGGGGGTCTTTTGTTGGATTGGACTTTGTATTGTATATTATACTTTATGAAACATATTATCGGGCAGACCTATTAACAAGGAGTTGCCCCTCCCTTGTATGTATGGGCGTACTTGTGGACTTGATGATGATGTTTATGTTACCACATATTGAAAGAACACTGTGATTAATTAATTAGACAAGTGTTGCTAAAGGCGTAGTCTACTTGTGAAGCACTTGAAAAAGAAAAAAACAAGGTAGTGCCGCACCCGTCTAGAGTAGGGTTGAAAGACTACCGTGGTATAGGAGCGTGACAGTTGGTATCAAAGCCATTGATACATGGTTTGAAAGTCTGAATACACAATTGTTGTTGCACATCAGTTGGTATCAAAGCTACAGTTGGACAGGGTTTGTACATGGTCTTGACTCGTTCTCAAGCAAGACAAATGGAAGGTGTTGTGGAAGAACCTCAAGTGATTGAGGAGACCCAAGTACTTTCTCAAGATGACTTCTTTGAGAAGACCATTGAGCACATGGAGAAACTTGAAAATATGCTCATGGACCTTAGGGAAAATCATGAAGAACTTTGGGAAAGGAACATGGCATTGAAAGAAGAAGCAGAAAAGTGGAAAGTTGAGCTTGACACGGTGGTAACACGTTCTGTGTACACAAAATGGCAGCTTGGTGAAACTTTGAAGAAACTTGAAGACATGGACCAATCCAAATATCGGGTTGTGGATGAGCTTACCAAGGCTCTTACAAAGATCATGGATTTGGAATGTGAAATGGTCTTGGTGAAAAGGGCCATGGGGCAAGGATCATCTGGGGGATCTTCCCACATTAAGTTGAAAGAACCAGATTCATATGATGGAATAAGGAATGCAAAAACTATTGGAAAATTCTTATGGGATATGGAACAATACTTGGACCGGTTAGCCATTCCTCATGAGGATGCTAAGGTGAAGATTGCGGCACAATTCCTGATAGGAGATGCTAATATGTGGTGGATAAGGAAACTTGATCAGATGGCACAAGGTGCAGAGTCTAACATCACAACTTGGAAGGAACTAAAATAAGATTTGTAGGTTCACTTTAGTCCACAAGATGAAACCTGGGATGCGATATCTATTATCAAATATATTAAGCAGACAGGGAGTCTCCAACAATATCAAACTGAATTTCAGAGTGCTATACTAGAGCTACTTGACATGATTGAGAGGGACAAGGTATTCAAATTTACTATTGGGTTGAAATCTTGGGCTCGAGAAGAGGTGAGAAGGAAAGCACCCAAGACATTGGAAGAAGCCTTTGCTATGGTTGATAGACTTATTGAACACTATGATGAGGGGACCGAGAAGAAGAAGAAAAATCCTTTTGAGAAAAAGGATGATGCACCAAAGAAGGAAGATACTAAGTCTAACAATGCACATGCAAAGTCGAAGACAAGGAAGCCCTTGAAGTGCTAGATTTGTGCTGAGGAACATACAATGAAGAATTGACCTTCAAGACCGAAGTTAGCCGCAACAATACTAGCAGAGAAGAAGAAGGAACCTTTAGTTGGGACCATGCAAGTTCTAAGTACAACAATAGCTTATGAAGCTATCCCAAGAAGGGACCCTGAAAGGAACAACCTTGAGTTTGTGAACATGAATATTGCGAAGGGAACACTATGTACCATGATGGACAGTGGTGCTACCCACAACTTCATTGGAGAAGACACTGCTAGGAAAGTTGGATTGAGGTTAAAACCAATCCAAGCTCAGTTGAAAGCAGTGAATTCACCACTAGATTATGTAATTGGAGTTATATAAAAGACACCAATTAAAATAGGGAGTTGGCATGGGGATGTTGACTTCGTGATTATGAAGATTGATGATTATGAGGTTGCGTTAGGCATGGAATTATTTAAAGAATTGAAATTTATGGTGGTTCCTCACATGAGGATGTTGTATATTTGTGATGGGAATGATGACCATCCTATTGGTATCCCAACCATAAGAGGAGGAGGTGAAACCCATTGTAAACTAACACCTATGAGTGTGGAAGACACAAAATGCCATGATGAACTCCAGGGAAGATTGGTCATCATGGAAGACAAACTTCGGGAGTAGGCACAGGAGATTATGACATTGTCCAATAGTCTCTTGGATGTGACAAGAAGACTTGAGACAATGGAAGCAAAGGAAGATGCTATCCCACGGATTCAGGGAGAAAGTCAGGAAGCATACATGATGAGGTTAGACTAGAAGACCCAAACAGGTGGCTGGAGTTGATACATGAGGAAGAGGGAAGGCCTTTGGCCTCCACTTCCCCCTCTTTCTAGACTATTCATGGGGGATGAGGCTCATTGTTATTTTCTCAAGACAACGAAGACCTATAAATTTATGAGCAGGTTATAGAGCGAGATGGGCACTTGATAGTAGGATGTTTTTACAGTCATGATGATGTAGGGAGCATATGTTCTTATGAAGGAGATGTTCGGTTGGACTAGCTACCCAACTTGTCACCAGCACAAGGGGATCCAACACATGATTTCCAACAGAATTAGAGACATGACCGAGGCATGTAGCAGATCAAGGGTGTTCACATCTAGATGTTGTTCATATATTTATAGCAGCGTTGGAGACATGAACACATTTGGAGATGTTGGAGTCATCAACACTTTGCGGTGATAGTTGTGATGATATTGTGCACATGGATGTGATGATAGATCATGCAGCGACATTTTGCGACATAAGTTGCGACGATATTTCACACATGGAGTTATGACGATAGATCGTGCGATGGAAGGATGATGTTATCAAGGGGCGAAAACACTTTGAAGTGGTGGAGGATGTAAGGCCCCAGCTTCATGAGGCGCGTTTGGGGTAATGGGTGCACCCACCTGGCGTTTGGAGGAAGTTCGGGCACCGTGCGACGTTACGAGTGTATCGTCGCACCGTAACTGCATGGGCATGGGTGTATAGTGATGGATGAACACAGGCGAGAAACATAACATGCACATCGCACATATCTGGCAGTGGTCATTGGCAATGCGATGTTATAATCTGAAATGTCACACCGTAGCCGAGATGGAAGCTGACGTATTAAACGTTGGGCAATCAACGTTACACATAGCAGATAGCTGAATGAGGGGAGTTGGGTGGGTCAGCTTGGGTCCGCCGAGTGACCCATGACCATTACACAACTGCGTATAAATAAAACATGGAGATGAACATTTGAAGATCATCTAATGAATAATCCAAGTTCACTGCGAAGGCATTTGAGCGAAGAGCATTGGGTCAACACCACGAGTTGCCAACAACTCGTTGGTGGAAGCAACAATCGTGAATGCAGAACGAAGGCGTCGGGTCGAGTTAAACAGTGTGTAGGACAGCGTGCGGAACAGTGCCATAGGGCATCCGTAGTGTAGTTCGGGTCGGGCAAGGTGCCGCAACAAGTTGAACGTGAGTTCAAACTGCGTTATGAAGCGACTGTTAATCAGAATTGAGTGCGATGAAGTGCAACAGGTGCATCTCGACGAGCTGAAGCTAACCAGACAGTTGGGAAGCGATTTGGACACACGGGAACTCGGGATAAGTTTGAACATGATGGCAGCAGCAAATCGAGGTGACCCGAGTGACCTGGTAGTACGACATTTGGGCAGAATTGTGCAAAAAATTCTTTAAGCTGAAATTAATGATGTAAATGGATGTTTGGGTTAGTTTGATGGTTGACAAGCATTGAAGCTTGGCCAAAAGGTAAACTTACCTTGCCAAGGAGAAAAGGGGGTCTTTTGTTGGATTGGACTTTTTATTGTATATTATACTTTATGAAACATATTATCAGGCAGACTTATTAACAGGGAGTTGCCACTCCCTTGTATGTATGGGCATACTTGTGGACTTGATGATGATGTTTACATTTTCCGCATATTGAAAGAACATTGTGATTAATTAATTAGACAAGTGTTGCTAAAGGCTTAGTCTACTTGTGAAGTACTTGAAAAAGAAAAAACAAGGTAGTGTCACACCCGTCTATAGCAGGGTTGAAAGACTACCGTGGTATAGGGGCGTGACAGGTAGCAAGCTAAGTGGGCTTCATTGTGGGGAAAACTCCACAGTTAAGCGCACTTGAGCCAGAGGCGACCCGGGATGGGTGACCTCCCGGGAAGTCCTGGATATTAGGTGCAAGCCCCGGCAGTGATGATTGATGCTATGAGATTCATTTCACTAGTTTCAATACCACTTCTCCACCCCTATGAGCATCACCCGATGTAATGAGAGCTAAGTAGACTATTCAAAATCATGAGAAATTAGTCAGTAACGACTACCTCTCATGGAAATGGTCATAGTTGAATGACTTACTTAACGCAGTTGAATCCCAAAAAATGATATCTAATATAATGCACTGTAGAAACCCCTCAATACTTAAATACAAAATAGTAAAGGGAGCTCTACTTGAATGGTTCACGAGGCACAATGCTTGCTAAGGTTTTGCAAATGGGGTAGCAAGCTAAGTGAGCTTGATTATGGGGAAAACTCCATAGTTAAGCGTGCTTGAGCCAAAGGCGATCTGAGATGGGTGGCCTACTTGGAAGTCCTGGTTACCATGTGCAAGCCCGAAAGTGATGATTGACACTATGTGATTCATTTCACTAGTTTCAATCCCACTTCTTCACCCCTATGAGCATCACTCGATGCAATAAGTACTAAGTGGACTATTAAAAAATCATGAAAAATTAGTCAGTTACGACTACCTCTCATGGAAACGGTCATAGTTGCAAGCCCCGGAAGTGATGATTGACGCTATGTGATTCATTTCACTAGTTTCAATCCCACATCTTCACCGCTTTGAGCATCACCTGATGCAATGAGTACTAAGTGGACTATTCAAAAATCATGAGAAATTAGTCAGTTACGACTACCTCTCATGGAAACGGTCATAGTTGAATGACTTACTTAATGCAGTTGAATCCCAAAAAATGATATCTAATAATCTATCTGATCAAAAAAAAGAAAGAGATGACTTGAAATTTTTTTATAATTTTATTTTTGTACTAAAAAATGATTAAAAATTATGCTCCAATATTACAGTAATTTTATTACTTTGAAAAAAAATATATATATATAACAAATAATTTGTAATTTAAATTTAATTTGAATATATTTCAACCACCCAGGTGAAAGATTTTTTCATCAACCTTCTTAATATCATAAATGTACCACTCTTTTATCCCACAGTATTATGGGAACAAAGCAACATTCAACTTCACTATAAAACTCATAAAAAATTGGTAACTCTGTTTTCATAAACTTCGTAATAACTTAAACTTTGTAACTAGATTATAACTATGAAAATTAAAGTATTATTATTTATTAAATTTATTATTATAGAATTTTTATTCTTTACTATTAAACTTGTAACATTAATTCACTAATATTAAAATATTACTATTTATTAAATTTATTATTTTAAAATTCTCATTCTCTACTATTAAAATTATAACATTAATTCAATAATATACGTTAAACTAACCCATTTTTAAAATATGGAAAACCTCACCCCATGAAAATATTCATGCTAAAAATATGGAGAGCCTCACAATGAATAAAAAAAAAAATCAAAAAACCAATTAACGATTTTTCCTCATAGCGAATTTATAAAAAAAACCGTAAAACTGAAACTGTAAAACTGATAAACAACTTTATTGGTTAAATATTAACTGTACCAAACAAACTCAAAAAATATATTAAAAAAACAAATTTAATAATGATCGCTACACCAAACAAACTTCAAACAATATTATAAAAAAACAGCAATTTTAATAATATTAACTACACCAAACAAACTTTAGTCTAATATTAACTACGGTAACGAACTCTAGTCAATCAGTCCACCGACCAGATGACCTTCCCGACCTTCTGCCTTACATTAAGCAATTTTAATAATATTAACTACACCAAACTAACTCTAGTCACATATTAACTACGGTAACAAACTCTAGTCAATCAGTCAACCAACCAGACGACCTTCTCGACCTTCTCCCTTAAAATAAGCAATTTTAAAATATTAACTACACCAAACAAACTCTAGTCAAATATTACCTACGGTAACAAACTCTAGTCAATCAGTCAACCAACCAGACGACCTTCTCGACCTTCTCCCTTTGGTAACGATTTGTCGTTTACCTCTCCACCACGCAAACTAAATAATGATTATTTATAATAATTAAATATAAAAAAATTAACCCACGGGCATTAAAAGGCGCTCTCCATGTGGTATAAAGCGCGTCACGCAGGAATTGTGGACCGTTTAGACTGAGTAGTATTCGTTGGCCGCCTCATAAAACCCCAATATTTATTTTTCCAACAAATTGGAATGCGCTGTTCCACAATTTACTCGGTTTCAATCCTTGATCGACGCGTGGCATTTTGAGGCCCAACGGTGCTTCACCGCTCATTAAGTAAACATTTCCTTCCATATCTCCTGCGCGTAAATCGCTGGAATTTCTTCTCAAAAACACGGTAACAGCGCCTCTGATGCAGTAAGTTCGCCTCTCTAAAGAATTTTTGTTATTTGTTCAAAATGACGGATTTTTGTTCAATTTCTAAACGTTTCTGCACGATTTTGCTTGTTTCTGCCTGCAATGGAAATTTTGCTGCTCAAACATGTAGGTTTGTGTAACTTAAGTCATGTGTTTGCAAAGATTTGTTTCTTTCTTGGTTTGCTTTGCAATGAAAAGAACATGCGTGTGTTTTCTGCAGCGTGTGAGAAATTTTAGTAGTCAATTTGAAATTATTTTGCTTAAAGTTTGATTTTCTGGCGAAAATACTGATTTTCCCCCGATATTTGCTGTGATTCTTGAACTTGGGGGCCTGATCCGTTGAATGAAAGTTGTTGTAGAATGACGGTTGAAGCCTGTGTGTGTTTGAAGATTTGCCCTAAGGATTTTCTTTACATATGTGAAATGTTGTGAGTGCAATGTTAATATTTTTATGTTGTTTGCTGAGAGCCTCCCTTTTGGCAGATTTGTGTTTTAAGGTTTGGCGAAAGCAAATCTTTAGTCATGTAAAATGTGTTTAGTATATGGAAATTTCCGGGCAAATGTTGATCTTTCCCTTGAATTTGCTGCAAGTCTCAAATTCTGGCCCGTAATTTGTGGAAACTTATAGCGAGAAGGAAGTTTGATATTGTTTTTGTGCTTTTAAGATTTGTTGGATCGATTTCTGTATGTGTAAATTATGTCTATTCTGCCGGTTTAAGTTGGTATTCCTGCCGTTGCAAATGTTTTCCTGACATTTGGTGCGAGCCTTTGATTTTGGCACAAATTTTGTTGAAAAATTTCACGGATTGGGTTTTTCATCTTCTGTTTGTCTGACAGTTTGTTTAGTTAAGTCCAAATTCGGTTTTTTCTGCAATTTTCTGCTCTTTGTACGTTGTTCGGTTCTTTTATTGTTTGGAAGCTTTGATGATTTTTAGGTAATGGTTTGAAGATCAGACCGTTTGCGTTGCTTATGCACTTTTAATATTGCTTGTGAATGTTTGTGCCCTGGAACAAGGGTTTCTCTGTAAGCTAGTTTGACAAGCGAATAAACTTATAATTATAGATCTGATGAAGAGATATAAAAGTGAATTAAAGGATTTGCTTGAATGTGGATATTCAATAGTAAAAGTGAATTAGGTCAATTTGTTGCAATTTCTGGGTTGCAGAAAATAATCTTACAGAATTCTCCTGATTAAAGATTTTGCTGTGGTAAATTTTCAGGTTTTGAGGCATAAAGGCATTGGAAACAAAGGTACAGCCCTGTGCGTTGTAAACAGATTCTAGTGAAGATTATCTTGGAAGAGACCTCATTTGGTCCAAAGGCCGTACCAGGGGATGCAGCAAGATGTGCATGCACGTTGAAGCGTCATTCCAGAGGATCGATGAGGTCATAGATTTATTGCTGCACGATACAAAGCAGCAATTTTTGGACGGGATGTATCATCACACAATAGAGCAAGTTGATTGGAACCATGATCTGACCGGAGATGGTTAAGCTCTTTGAAGTAAACAAAACTTTTCCCTGACTCCAGGTAGATTTTCGATATATCTAATAAGGGTTTGGTCAGGGATATTAATTAGCCTGAAATAATTTTGTTAATTTGTCAGAAGGGGATTGCCTGTAGCTAAAATGCAGATTCATGGTAATCGCATGTTGATGGGAAAGTATGAATTAGGCAAACTGCTGGGGCAGGGCACATTTGCAAAGGTCTACCATGCAAGAAACACGAAGACAGGAGAAAGCGTGGCCATTAAGGTCATGGACAAGGAAAAGATTCTCAAAGTGGGCATGATGGATCAGATCAAGAGAGAAATCTCTGTGATGAGATTAGTGAGACATCCCAACATTGTTCAGCTGTACGAAGTCATGGCAAGCAAAGCGAAAATATATTTTGTGATGGAGTATGTCAAAGGAGGAGAGCTCTTCAATAAAGTTGCCAAAGGAAAGCTAAAAGAGGATGCTGCAAGGAAGTATTTCCAGCAGCTGATCAGTGCCGTGGACTTCTGTCACAGTAGAGGTGTTTACCACAGGGATTTGAAGCCAGAAAATCTGCTCTTAGATGAGAATGGGAACCTCAAAGTCTCGGATTTTGGTCTGAGCGCAGTGACACAGCAACTCAGGCAAGATGGTCTGCTGCACACCACTTGTGGTACGCCCGCGTATGTTGCTCCGGAGGTTATAACAAGGAAAGGCTATGACGGTTCGAAGGCAGATATATGGTCATGTGGGGTGATTTTGTTTGTTCTGATGGCTGGTTATTTGCCGTTCCATGATGCCAATCTGATGTCTATGTATAAAAAGATTTGCAAGGGAGAATTCAAGTGCCCGCCTTGGTTTTCCTCTGATGTTAAGAGGTTGCTGCCCAAGCTTTTGGATCCCAATCCCAAGACACGGATCAATATTCCCCGACTCATGGAAGTTCCATGGTTCAAAAAGGATTTCAAACCCGTGAACTTTGATACAGAAGACGATGATAATGGTAACATTCTTGAGGATGTGGGTTCGGTGTTGAATGCCTCCACTGAGAGCACAGAAAAGAAGCCCGCAAGCCTAAATGCATTTGATATCATTTCTCTTTCACGAGGCTTTGATCTATCAGGCCTGTTTGAAGAGAAACAGCTGAAACATGATAAACGCTTCACATCTACTCAGCCGGTTGCCAATATAATCTCCAAGTTCGAGGAAATAGCTAAGCTTGAAAATTTCACCGTGAAGAAGGCAGATTACAAGGTGAAGATGCAAGGGTCTGTGGGAGGCAGGAAAGGGCAACTGTCTATTGTTGCAGAGATATTTGAGGTAACACCTTCCCTGTTTGTTGTGGAGTTGAAAAAAACCGGTGGTGACACCCTGGACTATGAGAAATTCTATGAAGAAAAGCTCAGACCTGGTCTCAAAGACATTGTTTGGGCTTGGCATGGTGATCCCGTATAGTTTAAGCCATTTAAACCCATTTTCAAATTTGTGGACACAGCAGGTTGAAAATTTGATCCATTGGAGAATGCCAATGTTCAGTTCCTTCCAATCCAAGGTTATTTTCCCCTTCGTTCTCTATTTGTAAAGTCGTTTCTTATGATTTATTTTAAAAAACAGACATGGACTTCTTTGCCAGGGGTCTCTTGTATAGTGTTAAGCATCTTCTGCGTGTTTGACTTGCTGAGATTTGTGTGCACTTCTGTAAACCATGACAGATATGTCAGAGTTTCTGTTTAATCGTGACATTCGTGAGCCAGGTTTTCTTTAATTGTGACTTTTCGTGAACGCAGAGTTGTAGCTGTGGGTCCATCTTTCAACCTTTTCATATTATTTTATTTTCTGTTTCAAATGGTGGGTAAGGTTTGTTGGCCTGAACTTGGACAGTGAAATGACAATTTTTGGAGCATTAACGTGGGTAAGTTAGCAAGAAGTCGTAAAGTTTTTTTTAAGACGAATACTCTGCAAGTTTCTGTGATTGTTTACACCACAGAGACACATGAAGTTAAAATCAGCAAGCTAAGTTTCATTGATGAGTAGTTTTCAAGAATCTGCTAGAAGTTAAGTTTCATTGATGAGTAGTTTTCAAGAATACGCTGGAAGTTTCATGATGGCTTACGCCACTAACAAAAGCGGTAATGAATTCGAATTCGTTTTGTCGGAAGCTGCCTGGAAGAATCTGCTAGGAGTTTCATGATTTGTTACACCTGTGTAGCCACATTATTATACTGACCTAATTTTGTGATGTTGGTGGTCCAGGGTGACATTATCAATTTAAACGGCAACATTCCATGTGCCACGTGGCACATAGTATAGTGTTTTCTAGACATACCTCACCATCCACTATAAAGCAAAAGATACAACATCAATATTTGCCATATAACACGAACAACCACAGATATATCAATATCCCCACCATAAAGAAAAACTGAAATAACCCATTTTAACATTTTTTTGGTTTTCCATTGCATTAATCACATTTATTAAACATTTATGGGATGTTTTGCTTTATTTAATAATATTTTGTATACGAAAAGAGTTAGTGTTTAAAAGGTATAAAATCATTTAAAAAAATCTCAGAATGAAGAGTTCTAAAAATAATTTCATTTTAATTAACTTTTCATGTAAATAAAATATTCAATAGTCATTTATTAAATATTTTATATGATATTTTGTTTTATTCAATGTTTGAAATGGTTTATAAAGTCTCGGTTTAAAGGTTAAAGTTTGATTTAATTATTCACTAACGGTGAATGAATAAATGGATTTAAATTCATTAATATTAAGAATGTGAAGGTGTAATATTTCAGTTTCAATTTTGTATTATGGTTAATAGTTTATTTATTATTATAATATGTTTGAATGTGTAATTAGAATGAAAGAATAAGTGTGAATTGCCTTTTATTAAAGATGGTATAAATTTAAATACAATATTTGGATTCAACTTTTAAGGTTTTTTGGACTTCCAATAAAGGTCTACATAACCCTAATGGATTAGGTGTCCAACATTCCCCCAATCCGAAGGGGTGTATATGAGTGCAAGTGCAAAGTGCAAAAAATGTAGGGCAACCAATGATTGGATGTGCTCCCTGAAATGGTGGTTTAAGAAAGGCCACAAACCAAATGAGGTGGGAGAATTCAAGGTCTCTACTAGTGGTGGTTTAGGGCTAACCACCAACTCTGGAACTAAAGCTTGAAGTATTTCCTAGAACAATTCTGAATTTTCCTAGAAATTGAAGTCTTTTATTAGTGGAAGTGCTCCCTGATGTTGGTTTAAAGTCTTCTTTAGGTGGTGATTTGGGGAAGGCCATCGATCAAAAGCATGCTCATGAGGCCATCGATCAAAAGCATGCTCATGAGGCATGACTCTGTCTCTGACTAAAACTCTGAATCTGGCTATGGTTGACTCTGGCTCAAGGCTTTGGTAGTTGGCTCTGGTTGAGGTTGTGGCTCAAGCTCGTTTGATTTATCTTTGATGGAGATACCTAACCATTAATTCCCCTCGTGTTAGATACAAGGTGAGAAGATGAAGAAATCTCAACTGTAAGATGTGTCAATGCTTGAGAATGAATTCTGAAGTATGATGGAATTATCTTCTTGGCTATTGAAGCCCATTGCTTGCTAATATGTGATTCATCCAAGGTGAATCTTTGTTCTTGTAGGAGGCCCGTTTTTGGAGTGTTTGTTTAAATGATGAGTGTTCTTACCACACTGTTGATCTAGGTGGATATTGGCGACCACCTGCTTCTTCCACTTGAACCTTGACCATTGTCTTTTTCACTTTCATTAATTGTAACGCAATTTACTATTTTTGGTAGTTTTTTGGGTCCTGAACTTTTGGAGCTGTTTTGAGCACTAAACAATGTTTTTTTTTGGAAAATGGATAATCTCACAGCCTACAATAAGAGTTTGCGATTGAAATTTGTAGTCTTCACATAGATATTTCTAACGAGGTATTGTACAAGTCAATGGAGATCATATGCCAAAGTTACGGCCTTAGGAATTTGATGTACCAATTTATCCCAACGAACTTTTGTCTCTTTATTTCCTAGGGTTAGTTTTTTGGATGTTTAGGGTTTTCCATTGTTTCTCAATAATAAATAGGCATTTGAACCTTACTATAACATAGTTCGGAAGACATGTAGCCACCACATCTCTTCTCAGAGATAAGCTACCATCGCAATGCTTGAGATAGTTTATTTCCATTCTGCATGTAAACAATTTTTAGTACGTTACTAATCAATTGAAGTTTTGTTTGCGTTGCATCTTTGTGTTTTTATTTATATATATATTTCATTTTGTTCTTTCCTAAATCCAGATAAAATGCTCAGAAGGTTGAAGATCAAAACACTGATCTTTCACATGGCCAACCCAATCATAGTGTTGACATCTACAAATTTATTGTGAATGTGGAGTTGAATCAAGAACAGGTGAATATGAACCATCATGAAAAATCTACACTCTTAAACTAGATGGACTTAGAATAGTCTCGAACGTGAAATGAAACATCCTTGTCATATCCCAGACTGTTTCTATTCCTATTGTCAACAACTTCTTCCCAAGGTTTGATGATTGGCTTGGGAGGTGCAGGCTAAACATCTGCTTCTTTATGAAAATATGTTTTTGAAATTGGCACTTGTTGTGAATCAACCTCAATGTCACTGATTTGATCAATCTCTAACTCTTGATGGGAGCCAACTTCAAACAAAGTTTTTTTGTAAAAAAAAACTAGTTCAAAATGACGCCTCTTCTGTTGTAGCTCATCTTGTTGTAGTTGACATTCGAGCTGCAGAAAGTCAATTTTGTCTTGTGCAACTTGCAAACATGTTCTAATATCTGAGAGAGAGGCTTTGTTAATTTTGATGGTACTAGACATCAGTGGAGAGAGTATGAGAGTATCTAGAAACTCTAATAACTCAATGATTTTGGCCATTTTCAAGCTCAACAAATGATAAAATGATGAGGGAAAAATACCCACTTGTACTCTCAGCACATTAAGAGGAGGACAATACTACATGTATCAAAAAAAGTCTATGAATAATCTTCCAAATGCAATAAGTGCAAGCATAGTGACCAAAAGACCTGGTCTCAAAAATATAAAATGACACCTGCAAACTAAAAATGTAAAGAGTCTTATGGAGGTGATTTTCATTCTCTACGAATGAAGCACTTCCACCTTACATATGCAAAAATGGGTGCATCCAATTGCAAACCCAAATCAAACCCAACCCTTGACTTGGCTTTGGCTATAGATAATTTTATTTGTTTAAATGCTTTGATAAAATTTTTACAAAATTAACAATAGTGTGAATAGATAACAAGGTTCAACATCATCTATATAAATTATTGTGTATATTGTTAGTCATAATCATGACTTTGTTTGCCGTTGTTGCAGTGGAATTAGTAACCACGCCCCTTCTGACTAGCAATGGCAACGACAAAGTGGTGTTGGCATTTTATTGACATGCAAAAATGACCACTCGTCAACAAGAGGAGATAACACAGACCAAGGTTCTTTAAATAACCCAAGTTGTTGGTGTGGTTGTTATTGGCGAGTTTAGTGGCTTCGTTAGCTAAATATTTCCTTCCATTATGAGAAAGAAATCATTAAACCTCTTCTAGGTATCCCACATGAATATTTATAGTTGGTTAAGGGTTAAGAACTATGTACAAATATACCATGGGTAGAATCACTTGAAGAAAATTCCAAGTGGTGTAAAATGATAAGTTATAAAAATTAAAGAATGATTTATATTTTATACAAAAGAATAATTTTGAATTATAAAACAAAACTAGCCTTTAATGCAAAATGATTTGAAAATGAGAAAGAACACAACTCTACTCATTTTTTTTTTGTTTTCTAAGTTGTTTGTGCTCTTGGATTAACTTTTGGCTTGAGAAACCACTGCCCAGGGGCATCTAAGCCATCAAAATCACTGGGGATTGCACCTGGCCTGGGCCACAATAGTCCTTAATATGAATGGATTTTTTCTCATAGAGTTACGAAGCAGTGACCTTCACATCACAAAGTGACTTAACATTACACCCTATCATCATCTATTCTATGCCCCATGGGAAACACAACTATACTCGTTAATTCTTCTAAACAAATTGAAATAAATTTCAACTTTCTTTAATGAATTTTACATTAAAAAATCATAAAAGAAATAAATAAGAAATATTGTTTATTAATATATCTTGGCCAAAAGAATATAATTAATTACAAGACTAGTTTTACTTTCTTGCTAAATAAAAATAATCATTCATTTAATATAAACTAGAGACATATGTTCGTAAGAAATGAAATATAAAAGAACAGGTCAAGAAAGTAAAACAATATTGTTACTAATTCTATTTGCATCAATAAACATATATGCAACAGTGTAAATTCATGCAAGACATTCTGTAAATTTAGATGTACATGATACAAAACTGAGTTAAATTTTGTAGATGACAATCATGAAAAATAACTTGATTTGAATTCCAAACAAACAGAATCAGTGAAATATGGATAGATGAATTATTATCTTTAATATCAACTAT
This sequence comes from Pinus albicaulis, assembly GCA_034641835.2. Classification (NCBI taxonomy): domain Eukaryota; kingdom Viridiplantae; phylum Streptophyta; class Pinopsida; order Pinales; family Pinaceae; genus Pinus; species Pinus albicaulis. The sequence goes on from CM076582.1 coordinate 103,285,348, forward strand.
CTGAAACACAGTCAAGTGAGTGATATTATCTTAACTTCAGGAGAGACATTCAAACGAACCACTAAAATTTATCTAGGTAACAATGAGATACTAAAAATAAAGCCACAAAGTCTTTATATTAAAAATATTTAATATAAAAACCTTACAACATATTGTATAAAAAAAATTCTAGCATTTCCAGATGAAAAACTTCGTCTATTCCATCGCCCCTCACTCAATGTCTCATAATGTATTTATATAAAAAATACCAATACAAAATTATCGCATATCAAAAATAGAGATCACGGTCCCCACAATCTTGGAATCAATGTTTATCCAATAGGTTTTGACATTATAGGTCATATCGACAATACTTTAAAATAAACAAGCGTCACAACTAAAATGCAAATTATGTCAACAAGAAGCAACCACTGAAAGATTGAATATGGAAATTTAAACCCGACTGAACATTTGCATAAATTACATGTAGGATAACACATATATACAATCAACAAACAAAATATATCTAGAATAGTGTCTACTTAGTATGTTATTATGTAGCTACTATATATAAAATTGATAAAACTAACAAGAAATTACTTGTACTTTTAAAAGATACGAAAATATGAAATCATTGACCCGAACATCAATCATTTGGAAGAAATAAGATTTTTCATATTAGAATTAATAATAATGTTAGTACCAAAATATCGAAGTACTACTTGTTTCTCGACCAACTATAATTTCTCTTTGAGCTTAGTAACCTATTTATTATGTTGTTCTGTCTTGGATTTAGTTTGTAGCCTAAATTGTTTATTCTCTTCTTGCAATTTATGAACTTTGTGTTTGAGATAAGGAACTACGACTGTGTACTTCTCCCACTAGAACCAATTCTGCAAGCATCTATAGAGTCCCTTTTATTTTTACAATCATTGTTAGATGACCTGTATCTAAAATTTCTTGAGGTTTATGAAAAAATTTCAAGTGATTCAATTAGGGTTTTAAGCCCCTTTTTTCAAACTATTAAACAAATAAAAATAGAATTAATACTCAATTTTTGCAGAAAACATAAGACAATATCACCATAACAGTAAACACACAACAACAATGATGAAGGATTTCACCCCTCCTAGGCTATGTCTCTTGGTCCAGCTTCCAATGGTTGGGCCTCTTTCATTATGCTCAAAAAATGGTGTTTACATCAAGCTACATTGATCAAATGGATGTATTGATAGCTCCAATGGCTTCAGAACTATCAAAAACCCTTGTCTAGCCTTTTTATGCTCCCAAAAAGGATAAAAAATGAAGAAGTTATGATCTCCACAAGTTTTCCATCAATTGACCCTACAATTTCGACATGTCTGCAAACCGCCCTACAATTTCACCCCAAAAAAGCGCTAAATGAGCGACTTTTTTTCCAACCGCCGATGCAAATCATGTAATAGTTAATTTTCCCAATGTTTCCTATGGACCGACTATTTTATTATAAATTGGGTGGGGCTAGGCTAAGCCCTAGCCCTTGGTCTCGCCCCATATTTCCCGTGGGCGCGGTGACCAGGGTTGGGGCTAGCCTTGACCTGTCCCACCCCCCAAACGCGCCCACCATAATATTTATAATAAAGTTTTGAACTATAACTGTTAAGTAACATTGTATGGTGCATTGGTAGGTCATTGGTCTTTCTACTCAGAGGTGTCGTGTTCAAATCCATTGGAGTGCTTTCTGCTGATACCAAAATTTTGATCGGCCACTAGGGCGCCACATGGCGACCTCTAGTTGGCTCACATGGCGTTCCCTGGTTGTTCCAACCAAAAACTAATGAAAATGCTCCATATCAAACCAACCAAAATGTGACAAGTGGCGATCCACTATTGGCTGAAGCGGTCCAGTCAACCATGCACAATCAGAGTCCATTAAGTAGTACAGACTGTTGATTGGGAAGCCTTGTACATCCCAAAAATAATTGTTTTCGTTGTTTCCAAAAACAAATAGAACGCGATTGAAAGAGCATACAGAGTCAGTTTTTTTCGCAAAACGAGTTGCGACAGATTCAGAACGACGAGATCTATGCAAGCACACAAGTTTCATTCCATTCCGAGAAATCTGAATTTTGAGCATATAATTGATCCACTGGGTCATTCCTTGTAGGAATTTACAGGGTAAGTTCCGTAGATCAAGAACCAAAGGTCACCGCTCACAAACAGATCACAAATTAGTACACTAGTATAATCATGTGGTTAAAACCCTCAAAGAGGGAAACAGTCCACGGCCTGAGCCAACGCGGCCACTTTAGGCAATTTATTAATATAAAAGAAAAGTTACATATGTTTCTCTCATAAACAGTTACCGAACAAATGACCCTCCATGCTCTTTAAATAAAGATCATGGACCAATCGGGTGCTAAGCCACGGATCAAATGTCGTTAATATCGAGGTGAGAGATAACCGTCGGATCACTACAAATCGTGACCGTCGGATTATAAGTTACAAATGTACATGGTAAAGAAACACACTTTACCTAACTCTAAACTAGACTAAGTTATTCTTAACTATTTCCTATGTGTCGGAATATCCTAACATCCCCCCTTAAGAACAACTTAGGATAGGATTGAAGGATTTACAAAGGTGACACAAAAGGAGCCTATTTCCTATGTCTCGAAATATCCTAACATCCCCCCTTAAGAACAAATTGGGATAGGATTGAAGGATTTACAAAGGTGACACAATAGGAGAAGGAAGGAGGCATTAGAGCCTATCCCCCCTTAATGACAACTTTCCTGAACTCTAAGAATGGATCGAAGTTTGGTAAACTTTGCTTCTATGAGAGCCTTTGTAAAGATATCGGCTACTTGATCATTGGTTGGACACTACTGCACTTCAAGAACACGATCATGAATGAGATTTCTGATGAAGTGTATGTGGATTTCAATGTGTTTCATATGCTGATGCTGAACTGGATCTTTACATAGCTGAATGGCACTCTGATTATCACACCAAAGTGTGGTTGGATGCTGTTGATGAAGACCAAATTCAGATAGTTTCTGACAAAGCCACATGGCTTCCTTGTTGACTTCAACGACACCACAATACTCTGCTTTTGCTGAAGAAAGAGAGATGGCACTTTGTTTCTTACAAGACCAAGTAATAGGTCCTGAACCAAGAGTGAATACATATCCTGCAGTAGACTTTCGATCATCAGGGTCACCAGCCCAATTAGAATCAGTGAAACGAATCAACAATGTAGATGCTCCTGCACTGTAATGAATCTCGAACTGAACTGTACCTCGAATATATCGAAGTATTATTTTAGCTTCTTTCCAGTGAATTTCATGAGGTTGGTGCATAAACCGAGCAACAAGACCAATGACAAAGGAAAGGTCAGGATAGGTATGGGTTAGGTACAGAAGTTTACCAACAAGTTGACGATATAAGGTAGCATCAACTTCAGGGGTAGTTCAAATGACTAAAAGCTTGACTCCAGACTGAAAGGGAGAAGGGGATGGCTTACAGTCTTCCATGTGAAAGTGGTGTAGAAGATCACAGGCATACTTGGACTGAGAGAGGGTAACGCCTTCCTTGGATCGCGAGACTTGAAGACCAAGGAAATAATTCAAGTGTCCTAAGTCTGTCATTTCAAACTTCTTTTTGAGGCTAGACTTCACATGGTTTATATGGTTTGGATCACTACCAGTAAGGATAAGATCATCAACATAGAGAACAATGATGGTGAAGGACTTACCCACTTTCTTGGTGTAGACAATGTTGTCAAAATGACACCTAGAAAGCCATTATCTAATATAAATCTATCCATTTCGGCATACCAAGCCCAAGGAGCTTTTTTGAGACCATAGAGAGACTTCCGAAGGCGACAAACAAGGTTGGAGTATTTTTGGATAAAGTCGGGGGTTGTTCCATGTAGATTTCTTCATGCAAATCTCCATGTAAGAAGGCGGATTTAACATCCATCTGATGGACTTCCCATTTAAAGGTGGCAGCAAGGGAAAGAACAAGGCGGATAGAATTCATTTTGGCAACAAGGGAGAAGGTTTCAGTATAGTCAACGCCTTCAACTTGTGAAAATCCTTTAGCGACAAGACAAGATTTATGTCTATCCACTTTTCCATCTGGTCCAAACTTTGTTTTGCAAACCCATCTGCATTTGACAAGTTTTCTTCCTTTTGGAAGAGGAACAAGATCCCAAGTATCATTCGCCAATAAGGAGCGATATTCTTCATTCATAGCTTCATCCCAATTTGGATGACCGGAGGCTTCTTCAAAGGTTTCTGGATCAGGATTTTCTGGAACTTAAGCCAATAAGGAAGAGGCTCTTTCAAACTAAGAACATGGACGTCATCGATCGACAGGGTCACCTACAAGAGAACCTGCTGCATCCCGAGTAAAGCAGACCCATCTTGGAAGCGGTGGAGTGTAAGGAAAAATTTCAAGAGGTGGAGGAGGATTGTCATCCTCGCTATCATCATCTTAACTAGAAGGAATGCTATTAAAAATAGAAGAGAGAGAGAGAGAGAGGTGGCACATATGCCGAATCAGGCTCGCAGGCCAAATATGGCACACCTGCTGAACTAGGCTTGCAGGCTGATATATTTTCATCGAATTTTACATCTCTTCTAATGATTATATTTTTGGATTTTGGTTGAAGAAGTCTATATCCTTTGACATCTTCAGAATATCCAACAAAAATGCATTTTTCACTCTTAGGTTCTAAGGCTCTATGTTTTGCATCTGGAATATGGGCCCAAGCATCACTTCCAAAAACACGAAAGTGACTTACATTTGGTTTGATTGAGCTCCAAGCTTCTTCTAGAGTTATATTCTTGAAAACCTTTGTAGGAGTGCGATTTACTATGTAATTTGCACAATTAATGGCTTCTGCCCAAAAATTGAGACCAAGTCCTTTAGATTGAAGCATACAATTAGCCATTTCTTTTAAGGTGCGATTCTTCCTTTCAGCTACACCATTTTTTTGTGGAGTATATGGAACAGTATGTTGCAATTGAATTCCATGCTCAGTGCATAAGTTGATAAATTTGTTGTTAACATATTCTCCTCCATTTTCTGATCTTAACTTAAGAATTTGATGTCCAGATTTTTTCTGAACAAAGGCCTTAAAGGCCAAGAACATGTTAAAAACTTCACTCTTGAGTTTTAAGAAGTATACCCAAGTGCGACTGGAAAAATAATCAATGAAGGCTAAGAAGTACTTGGAACCAGAGAAAGAAACAACAGGAAGTGGACCACATAAATCAATGTGCACAAGCTTCAAAGGGGTTGAAGCGTGCCAAGAGGCATGTTTGTCAAAACTATCCCGATGATGTTTTCTGAGTACACATCCGGAGAAAATACCATCTCGGAAAGATACCATAGGAAGACCCGTCACCATATTTTCCTTACATAGAGTTTGAAGAGAGCGATAGTTTAAGTGACCAAATCGCTCATGCCAAAGTTTTCTCACTTCATGATTATGAGCAACAAAAACGGAGGGAAGACATGATGACCCAAAGTTGTCAAACTTATACAACCTTGTGGAATCATTAGCAATGCCAATAGCTAAAATATGTTTAGGATCTTTGAGGTCCTTGATTACAACATCATGAGGTGAGAATTATACTATTTTCCCTTCACCTGAATGAGTTATCTGATAAACAGAGAGAAGGTTGCATGACAAGGTAGGAACACATAGTACATCATTAAACTGAACATTATCGAGATGAATGGTTCTGGATCCTACAACACTAAGAGATCTATCATCACCAACATAAATATGTTTGGTGTTACAATCATTTAAAGAAGAAAACATGGCTTTATTTTTGGCCATGTGATAAGAATCTCCAGAATCAATGAGCCACTCATGAGAATGAGAAGAGGAAGATACATTTAATGCATAACCAGATCTTGATGCTTAACAACCATAAGCAGAAAGTGTCATTCCTGAAGATGAAGGTGAAGAGTGGTCCAAATTGATGTTGTGCTTCTTCATTGCTGCTTCTAAGGCTTCCATCTTCTTAAAACATTTGGACTCTATATGACTATCACGATTGCAAAAGTTGCAATGTCTATCTGTCTTCTTTCCTTTGTTTTTATATGCCTTATCATTTTGGTGAGTTGCTTTTTCAGTTTGCGGCTGAAATTGCTTAGGACCCTTGTTTGGTTTCAGACAATACTTTTTAGGATACGACTTCTTGGGATTCTTTTGATATGATTGATGTTGGGCTGCTAAGGATTTATTAGAAGCGTTTCCAGCAGTGATAAGACCAAGGTGTTAGAGTTTTCTTGTTCTCTTATCAAAGAATCACAAAAGGAATCAAAAGAGGGATTCTTGTAGGTAGTTCCTGAAGAAATGATGGCTTCTCTAGTGGAATGGAAGGCGAAAACAAATACAGAGTATGCAGGGCCAAGCTTAGCAAGAATGCAATAAATGAGGCTACCATCTTTCTTTTTAACCTTACAACCTTCTAAAAGAATTCTAAGGGTATTGAATTTGGACAAAAAATCCTCAATGGAGGAGAAATTATTGAGATCCAAAGTAAGAAACTCATTTTCAAGCTAATGGGCCCTGATTTGATTTTGAATGCCAAAGACAACATTTAGCATGTACAGGGCTTCATGAGGGGTGTTAATGTCGAGGATATGAAATCGAAGATCTTGAGTAATGGACATTCCTATCAACCCTCATGCTTGATCTTGTTTATTTTCCCATTTAGCGACTTTATCATCATCAGAAGGTTTAGTTTCTAGCCCTGTGGCTATTTTGTAAAGCCCTTTACTTCTAAGTATATCAACCATGTCATTGGAAATAATTGGTGCTATTAAGAATAATTAGGCATGCACTTTCCTTTTTTTTTTTTTTTTTTTAACTGAAGCTGAGAAAAGCTGAAACTAACTACTCCAATGGAAATATCTCAAAAAATTAGGCCGTTTAAAAAAAAAACGGCCTGAAAAACGGCTTCCAGATGAAGAAGTTATGCCTTTTTGAAAAAACGAGTTGAAGATGTCGAATAGTTATGGGAACGGGATGAAGTGAGGCTTTCAAAAAAAATCCGCCCCTTTTAACAAATTTTTTTTACAAAAAGAAGCCTGAGAAAGAGATTTGAACCCAACACCTCTATTCTCATAAACTAACTCCTCACCAAGTGAGATAGAAAAAGGATTTTGTTATTGTTTGAAAGGAGGAAGGGTTTTTTTTTTACTTTTCAGTGTGCGTGCCTTTTCCTGCACAAAAAAAACACAAAAATGGAGCAAAAAAAAGAAATGCAAAGCCTTATGATAAAATTTTAGATTTTTGGCTACCCTTACCAGAAACTATCAATTTTTTGCTATTTCTGATTTCCCGAGATCGCACAAAGATGTGGGGAAAGAGCATACGTAGCAAAAAAATCCCTTTTCCTGTTTCTGATTTGCCGAGATCGCACGCAGCACACAGCACAGAGCATACATAGAGAAGAGGGTACAGATCCGGCAAATAAATAAAACCTATAAACCGAAAATAAACATAATAAACCGAAATAAGCAGAACTATTAACAAATATAACTGCAAAAAAGATGCTTTATACCTCCAGATCTAAACTATCATAACTTGGGCAGCCAAAAACCTTTTCGCATGAAAGGAAAGGCGTTCCTCACTATAACAGACGCTCCAAACACAACAGAGTAGTTCTCCAAGCCCAAAAATGTTCAGAAATAGTAGATCTACAAAATGGAATTCACATGTAGTCAAATCGGCTTCGGATTTTGATCAACAATGGATGCAACCCTCAAAATAGCTTTAATACCATGTAGGAATTTATAGGGTAAGTTCCGTAGATCAAGAACCAAAGGTCACCGCTCATAAACAGATCACAAATCAATACACCAGTATAATCATGTGGTTAAAACCCTCAAAGAGGGAAACAATCCACGGCCTGAGCCAACGTGGCCACTTCAAGCAATTTATTAATATAAAAGAAAAGTTACATATGTTTCTCTCATAAATGATTACCGAACAAATGACCCTTCGTGCTCTTTAAATAGAGATCATGGACCAATCGGGTGTTAAGCCACAGATCAAGTTTCGTTAATATTGAGGTGAGAGATAACCATCGGATCACTACAAATCGTGATGGTCGGATTATAAGTTACAAATGTACATGGTAAAAAAACACAAACTCTACACTAGACTAATTTATTCTTAACTAGTTCCTATGTGTCGAAATATCCTAACATTCCTCCCCACTGGAAGCGTTTGGACCCCAAAATATCACTTTCCTCGTTTTGAAGTCCTTGTTTTTCTGTTAAGGATAGAGTCTTGTTGTAATTCTTCAAGATATTCAGGAGATAAATCTTCAATTGAAGACATTTGAACCATTCTCTCCTTGATCTTTAATCAAAGGAGGCTCATACAATCTTAAATTATTAACATTAACAACTGCATAAATTTGCATGTATGAAGGAAAATTCAACCTGAAGGCATTATTACCAATGTTTTCTAGAATTTTGAATGCACAATATAGAATTGGTTTCAGATTTTTACCTTCTCCTTGGAGTCTCTCTTTTCTAATGTGAATCCTAACTTCATCACTGACTTGGAAATTGTGATCTACACTATGCTTATCATGTCTTGTCTTATACTTGACTTGACTCTTCTCCAACTGTTCTTGAATTGTTTGATGTATCAATTGAACTTGTTCAATGAATCTTTTAGCTTTGTCTATGTTACTATGACCATCAATAACAACATCTTTCCCAAAGATAAAATCTAAAGGAGATTAAGGCAAGTATCCCAAACATGCCTCAAATGGTGAGGTTTGAGTCGAAAAGTGCTTGGCCTAGTTATAAACATGTTGAATATAGTGCAAATGTTCATCCCACAAATTAGGATGCTTGCTGCAATAACCATGAAGAAGATGTATCACCGTTTTGTTCACCACCTCTACTTGGAAGTTTTTTTGTGGATGAAATGTTGTACTCTTTTTTAATTTGGTGTCCACGATTCCCCACAAGCTTGACCAGAAGTTCTCGACAAAGTGAGAATCTCAATCACTAACAATGGATGTGGGAAACCCAAAATGCACCCATACATTCTGAAAGAATAACTGAGCGATTTGTTTAGTTGTAACATGCTTTTTACAAGGCATCAAAATATACATTTTTCTGAACATATCCACAACTACATAAAGATAATCATAACCTCTCCTAAACATAGGTAGACCTCCTACAAAGTCCATAGAAACACTCTCCCATGGACCAAAAGGTACAGGAAGTGGTGTATACAATCCCAACTTTCTATTGCTAAGTTTACTGACAACACATAATGAACATACTATTACAAATCATGACACACTTTCAAGAATACGAGGCTAATAACAATACCTTTGTAATCGTGCCACCATCTTACCTACACCGAAATGACCAGAAATAAGAGAAGTGTGTGCTTCCCTTATGATGTTGAATCTCTCCCCCTATGGAATACAAAGTTTTCCAAGATGGTACAACAAGTTATCATGCACATGATAATCTAATTCCTCTACTTGGTTACCTTGACACAAAGTTGCATATACATCTTTGAAATCACTATCTAAAGCATATTGTTCAACTTCTCATGCATGACCTAATTATGCTTAAAAATAATGGATGCACTAACAATTGGTCTAGAAAGAATATCAACAACCTTGTTATAGATACCTTTCTTATACCTTATCACCAAATGGAATTTTTGAAGAAAACCCATCCATCGAAATTTCCTTGCTTGCTGCAACTTTGTTTGTGATTGAAAGTATTGCAATGGTTGATGATCCATGTGAATTATTTTTTCTTTACCCATCAAATAGTGTTTCCACTTTTTCACACTTTGCACCAATGCATACAATTCCTTGTCATATGTAGGATAGTTAATCATTGCACCATTAAAAGTTTCTGAATGAAAACATACGAACTTACCATGTTGCATTAGGACTGCGACCATGACATATTTGCTTGTATAAGTTTGTATCTCAAATGACTGTCTCAAGTATGGAAATGCAAGTACAAGAGCTGAACTGATCTTTTACTTCAATGCATCAAATGAGTTTTTTTGCTTACCTCCCCACTAAAAGACCCGCTTCACACTTGTTAATGCATGCAATGGAGTTGCGATAGAAGAGAAGTTAGCAATAAAATTCCTCCAATATTGGGATTCTCCCAAATAACTTCTAACCTCAATCACTATTTTGGGCCTTGGCTAATTCAAAATGACATCAAACTTGAAGGGATCTATTTCCATATGTCTCCTTCAATGATTAAGATTTGATGATAGGCACTCCTCAAGTCCAGCTTAGTAAAATACACAACATCTTTCAGTTGATCAAGTAAATCATCAACTCTACGAAGTGGGCAATGGTTCTTTACTGTAATCTTGTTCAATGCATGGAAGTCCACGCATATGCACCATGTTCCATATTTCTTTAGCACCAAAACAATAGGTGAACCGCATGGCGAAGTACTTGGTTAGATGATTCCCTTGTTAAGAAACTATTGGATTTGTTTTTTAATTTCTGAATTTTCCATCACTGACATCCTGTCCATGCCAATGTTAGGAAGAGGACAACCTTGCTGCAATTGGATTTCATGTTGGATTCCTCTTCTGGGAGGAAATACCTAGGCTCCTGAAACATCTCATCATATTGGTTAACAACCTCAACCAAATCAGATTTCAACTTTGAATCACAACCTTGAAAGGCTTCAATATCAACATCATTTTTTTGTTTGACCATTAAAAGCACAAAATTCTTGCTAAAGTTAATAAGTCTCTTCATTTGTTCAAAATTCACAAGTGAAAGATTTAGTTTATGTGGATGTTCACTAAAAAATTATTCAATACCATCTTTGAACAAGTGATACATGTTTTCATGGCAATGGAAAATAGATTTCCTATCATAAAGATATGGACTTCCCAAAACAATACTGGAAATATCAAGTGGAACTACATCAAGTTCAACTTCATCAAGAAAGTTTGTTGTAATTGCAAATCTAAGTATGCATTTCCCCATCACTTGCAAATTTACATTCTTACATAGCCAACCTAAAGGATAAGGTCTAGGATGAGGAATGGTCTCTAAATTTAACTTCTTGACTAAGTCTTTAATAAGATTTTCTTGTGAACCACTATCAAGGAGTGTATCAATTTTGGTATGCTTCAAAATAACTCTAATATGGAAAAGTTAAATTCTTATTTTCTCATCTTGAGTATCATTAGGACTAATTGAAGAACTAGTGCTTGCTATGTTCTTACCTTTCAAACCCATCATTGTGATATTTGTTTCATCTTCCGAATCAGATCCTAAATCATGGTGTGTAGTTGCAATTGTATTTTGCTTTCTTTTGTTGTTAAAATTTTTGGGTCTCAATTAAGGATGAAGTTTCCAATAGTGTTCTTCATCGTGACCATCATTTGCACAATGATTTCATGTTAATTTTTCTCCCTCTTTCTTGATGGAAGCATTCTTCTTCCCTTGTCCTTTGAACTTACCCTTTCCTTTATATCCACTTTTAAATGGATTTTTGCTACCCTCTTGTGGAACATTTTCCACTCTTGCTTCTAGGTGTGTAGCCTACACACAAACCTCATATAAACTTGTAGGGTTAAACATGAGTATGGTATGTCTCAAATAGCTATGCAAACCTCCAATGTAATTAAGCAAAGTATCTTCAGATGATAAATCTACACCCAATATTAGTGCTCTTCTTTTAAACTCTTGAGTACAGATTTGCACACTTTGACCCTTTAATTGCCTAAATTTTTTCCAATCCATGATAGCTTTTTACATGTATGATAATGGATAGAATTGTCTTCTTAGTGCAGCAACAAAATAATTCCAAGAAGTTAAGACCTTACCATGTTTCTTCATGTCCTCTTGTGTTTTGGCTTCCCACCAAATAAGAGTTACACCTTCCAACCTTAATGAAGCAAGATGAACCTTGGTGTCATCATCCTTGATCCTTTGTATCCTTCAATACACTTCAAGTTGATGAACCCAATTATCTAATATCTTAGCATTTACCTCACCATTATACATAGGAAATTTGAATTTTATGTCAAGTTTCAACAATGAAGTTTTGCCATGTCCCTTTGGAGAATGTGGGGGTGTTGGTGAAGGAGAAGAAGATGATGGTGAAGAAGGTGGTGAGGATGGATGTGAAGATAATTTTGGTGTCAAAGGTGGTTTGTCACCATTCCCTTTTGGAGGCTTGTCCCCATCTCCTCCATCTCCTCCTGGAGGTTTGGAGCTCTCACCTTGTAGCCTTGTGTTTCTCTCCTCATAGAGAAATTTCACCAATTGTGTCATATCAAAGAATGATTTCATAAAGGATTTCTCATAATTTAACATATTATAAGGATCTCCTTTATGTGACATACTTTCTGAAGCTTCAACTACAATTTGAGGTAGAATTTGTGGTGGAGATGGTGGAAAACTTGTTCTCCTTGTCCTTAACCTAACTTGAGGACTTGCAACCACAAGCTTTCCTTTTCCTCTCTTGAGATTCAACCTTGTAAGTATCACATACACTTCCAAACAATTAAACCCTCAAAGCAACAAAGAAAACCTATGCTCTGATACCAAACTGATTTGTATTTAAAATTTCCTTAGGTTTATGAAAATTTTGCAAGTGATTCAATTATGGTTTTAAGCCTCTTTTGTCAAATTATTAAACACATAAACATGTAATTAAAACTCATTTTTTGTAGAAAACATAAGAAAATATCACCATAACAGTAAACACACAACAAAAAATGATGAAGGAGTTCACCCCTCCTGGGCTATGTCTCTTGGTCCAGCTTCCAATGGTTGGACCTCTTTCATTATGCTTAAAAATGGTGTTTATATCAAGTTAGAATGCTCAAATATCTCCAATGGCTTCAGAATCGTAAAAAACCCCATGTCTATCCTCTTTCTGCTCCCAAAAAGGATAAAACTAAGGAAGTTATGATCTCCACAATTTTTCCAACAATTCGTCCTACAATTTCAACCAACCTGCAAACCACCGTACAATTTCACCCCAAAATGCGCTAATAGAGCGAATTTTTCTCCAACTGCTGCTGCAAATCGTGGGATAATTAATCTTCCCAATGTTTCCTATGGACTGAATATTTTATTATAAATCGGGGGGGATGGGCTAAGCCCTGGCCCTTGGTCCCGCCCCTTGTTTCTCGTGGGCACGGTGACCAGGGCTGGGGCTAGCCCTGGCCCACCCCCAAAATGTGCCCACCATAATATTTATAATAAATTTTTGAACTATAGTTGTTAAGTAACATTGTATGACACGTTGGTAGGGCACTGGTCTTGCTACTTAGAGGTGTCATGTTCAAATCTGTTGGAGTGCTTTCCACCGATACCAAAATTTTGGTCAGCCACCAGGGCACCAAGTGGTGACCTCTGGTTGGCCGACATGTTTCTCCCTGGTTGGTCTAGCCAACAACCAATGAAAAAATTGTATATCAAACCAACCAAAATGTGAAAAGTGGCAATATGCTATTAGCCGTAGAGGTCCAATTAACCGTGCACAGTTAGGGTCTAGTCAGTAGTACGAATTGCTCAATGTGCAACCCTGTACATCCCATAAACAAATTTTTTTAGGTGCTTCCAAAAACGAACAGAACACTACTGCAGGAGAATGCATAGTTGGTTTTTTGCGAAACGAGCTGCATCATATTGAGAATGACAAGATCTACACAAGTGCACAAGTTTCTTTCCATTCTGATAAATTTTAATTTTGAGCATAAAATTGATCCACTGGATCATTAGACCCAAATGATACACAAGTGCACAAGTTTCTTTCCATTCTGATAAATTTTAATTTTGAGCATAAAATTGATCCACTGGATCATTAGACCCAAATGGCACATTATAGAATTCGTTGAAGACAATTTTATCTTCAATATCTTCAACATGCTCGAGTTTTGGCTTTTTATTTTTAGGTGTAGGTTCCTCAGTAATATCTATCTGGACAGGGATGGTCATGGCTGGATCCATTTTATACCTATTTCTCTTGGCTTGAGATACCTTTTGGGCTAAGTGTTTAATTTTAATCTAGGAAAATGTGGTTGTAGTTCTCTCAAATTTTGATTATTTTGTCTGCAAGTTTGTGCTTTTTTAGCACTCTACCAGTTCTCCGAAGGCTGAAAAGGAGACTTAAAAAGGTAACCACAGACCACTTTGACCTAGTAGCTAGCCCTACCAGGCTGAGAGGGCTCTCTCAATGAGATCATAGTCAAGGATTGGCTGTGACATGAAAGATATTAGGCTAGATATGATAGGCTCAGGTAGGTTTTGAGTGTTTTAGGGTTTAATGCTGGATCAAGGATGAAACCAAGTAGCTAGGTCTAAATATCAAAAGTGTTTACAGTTGAAAATATATAAAGGAGAAAGGTAGAAGTGGATCTATGATGGCTTTAGGGTTTTTTAGGTATGGTGGTGAGTCTTGAAAAGTAGAGGGATTTGATGAGAATATTCATTCACGAATTCCTTAAACTGGAAGGAAAGCCCATGAACTGTAAGGAAATCCACTAAAGATACAAGATATGAAATAGGAGCTATATATCATTCAATAAAGACTGTAACAGAGAAGATCCATGATCATAAAATCACTACACATGAATTCCTAGATAATAGCTGCAACTGCATCTTTTGATTTTTAAATATGAAAGTGAAAGTACAAGCTACAAGATTACAATCCTTTAATGTCCAACTAGTAAAATTACTCTAAAAATGATAGATATAGACCAAAAAAACATCTCCCCTCTTTTAGGGTTCGAATCCATCAGTTGTGGAGTTGATTACATGATATGCTCAACAAAACCCTAATTTCTAGTGGAGGTCAACAAATTCACTTCATCATAGGAAACTAGATAAATTTGACCAAAATTACATTAACAAGGATGTATCTACCCTATTTCACTATTTACCAGCTCAATTACACCTCATGACATCACAAAATCATCATCATTCATCAATTACATAGGTAAAAAGTCAAATTAGTTCAAACTGCCTTATGGAGAAAGCATAGCGAGCTGGGGAAAAAGGAAATTTGTAGGCCTTCTGTTGGGTATGTGTTATATTATTTCCACGACTAGTCACACACGGGGGGGTCACAGGGGGGGTGACATCCCCCTCTGTACGTTGCGTCGGGCATAGCAGGGGGTTCATAGGGGGGACGGTAGCCCCCCTGTTCGAGTTCTGGGGCAGTGCCCCGGGAAAAAAATTTTGGACCCTATTTTTCGGTGGGCGGACCCGCCCATGGTTTTCTACATGGGTTTGCACATGGTTTTGGGGCATGATGGTTTTCGGCCCCTGGTATTTTGTAGATCCGGTCAAGAGAACTATGGTTATGTTCTAATCCAGGGTTAATGGATTGGGGTTTATGTATGCTTCGGCATGTATATATATGTGTTGTAACACTAAAAGGAATATAATGAAAATCAAGTTGGTTGTCCCGATTTGGGATCCAGGGAAAAATCTCTCGTGTACTACTTTACATGACTTCATTATTTGCTTATTTTATTTTTAGATCTGTCAGAAGATAATTTCTTTACGGTTAATCCGATAAACTATTTGGTATCGAGCTACGCTTCACACGCCACGCCAGTGGCTGCCCGCCCAGACCCCACCAGCTGGGAGATTGCAGACTGATCTCTTGGTGAAACAAGACAAGAAATAAAGAAAGATGAGATCGAGAAATTTACCATTAATATTAGTTGTAAAGTTCAAGATGGAGATCGTCAGATGAAGACCAAGGATTAAGGCTTTAGTCGATTTAAAGAAACGGAAAATGTCGATGAAGACCTGAAAATTGGATCTGAGAGCAAGAGCACAATACGGTTGTGTGTGTCAGATTCAGTATTGTTGAATGTATCTGGGGAAGCTACGACGAAGAATTTGTGGGAAAAACTTGGGACTTTGTACCAATCTAAGTCTCTCGTGAATAAGTTGTTCCTGTGGAAAAAGCTGTATAACCTGAGGATGAAGGATGGAGACTCGGTGACAGAGCATCTGAACGCCTTCAATACTGTGGTAAGTCAGCTGTCATTTGTTGATATTAAAATCTCAGATGAAGATAAGTGCATCAGTTTGTTGTGTTCTCTACCAGACTTGTGGGACAGTCTGGTTATTGCAATAGGTAGCAATACAACTACCTTGAATTTGGATGACATTGTCTCAGCCTTGTTGTTGGAGGAAATGAGACGGAGAAATATGGAGGGTCAGAATGGAGATGCCTTATCTGTATGAGGAAGGTCCCAGAACATAAATAAGAATAAGGTTTCGAGTGGGAGATCTAAATCTATAGGGAGATCTAAATCTCCTAGAAAGTTTTGTTAAAAAATTATATATTACAGAGCAATGCAACACACAAAATATGCAGAAAACATAAGCACACAAAACACATAAAAGCAGAGAGACATAGATATATGTGGTTCACCCAGTTTGGGCTACGTCCACCCCGAATAGCCAGTCCTTCCTTTCTATTATCCAGCAAAATGAAGAGACAAAACCTACAACAAATCCGCTGTAATATCCTCTATTCTCTCTCACAGTCTCCCTATATGTTTCTCGCTATGAGAATACACATTCAATACATAGCCGCAATACAAATCCCTCATACAAGCGAAGGGTTGCCTTCTAGGGAAAAAAACTCTAAACTAAAGATAAATTCTACTGTCAGATCATCTGCCTAATGAACGACCCAGATTGACTAGAAATTGTTATACTTTTACAAGGCAATTTTGCATCTATTTTTAGCTTCGGGGGCGTTGCCCCCAAAAACCCCCGCCAGGGGGGGGGCTCCATAAAGTCACAGTTGCCACCCTTTGGACCCCCCCAGGCAGCGTTTAACTACGGGTGGCATTGCCGCCCCATTAAGGTACAAGGGTAAAACGTTGTGATACAAAATAAACAAGATAATCAGGCTCCACACCCAACAAGTTTGTAAAAGTGTGCTGGAAATGCGGAAAGGAAGGGCACTACAAAAAGGATTGCAGATATAAAGCTCCTGAGAAAGGAAAGGGATCTGATGATGCTCCTTCTGCAGAGGTAAAAACCACCTCGGATGAAGGTGGGGATGTGTATTTCGCTTCTTCTTCAAATACACATGTAGATCATGAATCATGGTTGATTGACTCAGGTCATCCTTTCACTTCACTCCCCATAGGGAGTGGTTTTGTGAGTATGAGAAATATGATGGCGGTGATGTCTTCTTAGGTGATGATAGGAAGGCCAGAATCATTGGACATGGAAAAGTTAAGCTGAAGCTGCAAGGTGGAAGGATTAGAACACTTCCTAGTGTTTTGCAGATTCCCGCATTGGCCAGAAATCTGATTTATGTAAGCAAGATGGATGATGCACCTGTAAAAACAGTGTTCGATAAAGATACTTGCAAGATGGTTCGGGGAGCACTGGTATTAATGCGGGGAGTTCAGATTGGAAATATGTACAAGCTTCAGGGCATCACTATTATTTATGGGTGAAACAGTTCTATGGTTCCCGAAAGTGGAGTGGAAAGCCTAGCGATCTCTGAAGAAAAGACCATGCTATGGCATCAAAGGCTTGGACATATTGGAGAGAAGGGCCTTCAGATACTGCATGGAAATGGTATGGTAGAAGGTATGTCTAATAGCTCTCTAGATTTCTATTTCTGTGAACATTGTGTATATGGGAAGTAGAATCGGGTGAGTTTTCCTTCTGGTGCTAAGAGAGCGAACAAGATATTAGAGCTGTACAAGATGGTTTGGGACCTGTTTACCCATCATCAAGTTCAGCCTATGTTTCTCTAGATGACTTCTCAAGGAATACATGGATATATTTCTTGGAGTGGAAGAGTTAGAAGTATTTCAATAAATTATAATTTAAGGCTCTGGTGGAAAATCAGACAGAGAAGAAGATAAAGGCGCTGAGGACAGATAATGGTGGGGAGTTCTGCAAGAAGGAATTTGAAGAGTTCTGCAAGAAGTGTGGTATAGCACGGCAGAAGACTACTCCATACACACCTCAGCAAAATGGAGTTGCAGAAAGAATGAACAGAACACTGATGGAAAAGGCAAGAAGTAGGCTCAGTGGTACCGGGTTAGGACAAGAATTCTTACAAAGGGCAAGAATATTAATGTTATTTGAATGACTTCACTTTCTATCAAAAGTGTTGAGACAAGACTCCATGTGAGGTATGGAATGGTAAGAAACCCTCTCTTTCACATCTGAGGGTATTTGGATGTGATGCATATGTACATGTTCCAAAAGAGAAAAGGAACAAGTTGGATAATAAATCTGAAAGGTGCATCTTTATTGGGTATAAGGATGGTTCAAAGGGTTACAAGCTTTGGAACCTGGAAACAAGGAAGGTTGTGTACAACCGAGATGTGGTGTTTAGAGAGGTGAAAGATGTTGCTAAACATGAAGTCCTACCAAAGGAACCTAAGAAGATAGAGTTTGAACTAAAGGAGGATGAATCAGACTCTACAACAGACGAAGACTCAGAAGAGGAAGAGCCACAAACTCCAACTGTGAGAAGATCAGTTCGAGAAAGAAGACAACCAGAAAGGTAAAGTCCATCTGATTTTTGTTCAAATTTTTCTTTAACTATAACTGATGATGATCCCAGAACTGTCAGGGAGGTAGTAGATTTAGAGGATGGAAAACTCTCGAAGGAGGCCATGGTTGATGAAATGACATCCTTGCATAAAAAATGAGGATGGGATCTGGTGGAGTTGCCCACTGGAAGGAAGCCCATTGGGAGCAAATGGGTGTTTAAGAGGAAGATGAATGTAGAAGGTAAGGTGGAGAAATACAAAGCTCAGTTGACAGCAAAAGGTTATTCCCAAGTGGCAGGAATTGATATTGTTGATATTTTTTCTCCTATTGCCAAAGTTACTTCTATTAGATTACTTTTATCTGTTGCTGCTGCATTTTATTTTGAGGTAGAATAGATGGATGTGAAGACAACATTTATTCATGGGGATCTAGAAGAGGAGATCTACATGAAACAACATGAAGGCTTTATGGTGAAGGGGAAGAAATAACTAGTATGCAGGTTAAAGAAGTCTATGTATGGGTTAAAACAGTCACCAAGGATGTGGTATCATAAATTTGATACCTATATACGGGGACTTGGCTTCGCCAGAAGCAAGGAGGATCACTATGTTTATTTTAAACTAATTGGTGACCGTGTTATTTATTTGGTCTTGTATGTGGATGATATGTTGTTGATTGGAAATGACAAAGAAATTATCCAAGATTTGAAGACCCAACTATTCTCCAAATTGGACATGAAGGATCTTGGTGCTACAAACTATATTCTGGGCATGGAAATTAAGAGAGACCAGGCAAAGAGGAAGCTCTGGTTAAACTAGAGGAAGTATGTCGAGACTATATTGCAGAGGTTCAATATGCAAGATAGTAAACCGATGAATGTTCCTATTCCTGTAGGTGTAAAGTTGTCTGCTGAAAAGTGTCCCAAGACACAAGAAGAAGAGGATGATATGTCCCGTGTTCCATATGCAAGTGTAGTGGGTAGAATGATGTATGAAATGGTCTGTACTAGACCAGACATTGCACATGCAGTGGGAGTATTGAGCAGGTTTATGTCAAACCCAGGGAAGGAGCATTGGATAGCAGTGAAGCGGGTTTTTAGATACATGCATGGCATTAGTGATTATGGCTTGTGCTACCAGGGAAGACCAGGATTGGAAAGAGTGTTGGACATTCATGGTTTTGTTGATGCAGACTAGGCTGGAGATATGGACTAAAGAAGATCTACAAGTGGGTATGTGTTTAGCCTATTTGGAGGTGTAGTCAGTTAGATGAGTAAAAGACAGTCTGTAGTGGATGTTTCAACTATAGAGGTAGAATACATGGCAACCACTCATGCAAGCAAGGAAGCAGTTTGGTTGCAGAGATTGTGTTCAAGAATGGGGTTGGTGCAACAAGCTATAAGGATACACTGTGATAGCCAAAGTTCAATTTTCTTGGTTAAGAACCCTGCTTATCATTCAAAGACAAAGCACATTGATGTTCAATATCACTTTGTGAGATATATGATTGAGGCTAAAAGGGTGTTGCTGGTAAAGGTGGACACTTTGAAGAATGTTGCAGATGCATTGATGAAGTCTGTGAGCACTCAGAAGTTCTCTGGTGTAGAGAAAAATGGGTGTTAAGCAGAGCGGGCTAACATTGTTCATGTGCCTCCTTGCGAAAAGAAAATGAATAAGTGGGAGAATGTTGGGTAAGTGTGTTATATTATTTCCACGATTAGTCACACGAGTAAGAGAAACTTCGTACGCTGCACTGTGCACAAAGCAGGGGGAGTCATAGGGGCTGGCACGCCTCTCGGAAAATTTTTTGACCCTATTTTGGTATGACCACCCATGGTTTTGTGCATGGGTTTGCACATGGTTTTGGGGCATGATGGTTTTACCTGCATTCTAGATCCGATCAAGGGAACTACGATTATGTTCTAACTGTGGTTAATGATCAAGGTTTTGTGAAGTCGCATTTTATATATAGTGTGTTGTAACACTAAAAGGAATATAATGAAAAATCAAGCTGGTCGTCCCGATTTGGGATCCAGGGGAAAATATCTGTGTATATATGTTTTATGTTTTATGCTCTCGCTATTGTTTATTTTTTGTTTTTAAGATTCGTTTGTAGATAATTTCTGTACAGGGTTAAATCCTACACCTTCCAGATGTCCAAATCTTTATCTGAAAGTTGCTATTGAAAGCCCTGGATGTATTCTACATGATAGGATGTTCAATAACTCAAAAAGGTCATTCCTAGCCCTCCAAATCTTTATTCTCCCAACAATACTCAGAAAGCATAGCATTGATCCAGGAGGATCAGAGAACCCAAGGAGCACTATGAAGAAGATATACTCATGTTAAGCCTAGGTTGAGGATTTCTTTATTTTTAATTAAATGTGCTCATATATTTGTAAAATAGAAATTGAAAATGTTGAGAGGATTTTTCCTCAACAATTCAAATATTCAATTTCTAATTTCATATTGAAGTTGATAGATTAATCTCATCCCTAAGGTTTTGGGGATAAGGCCCTTGAAAGTAGAGATTGAGATATTTCATCCATAGAAATCTCATGAGAAAATTTTAAGGGATATGAGAATTATTTCCTCCTTAAAATCAGAGATAAGGAGATATTTCCTCCTCAGTTTTGGGCTCTTAAGAGCTGTATAATTCCATTCTATGTACAGGAAAGGTAAGGAGAGACTTGGAGTGCTTGAAAAATTCGTTTTCGAGTAGAGCTTGGATAGATCATACGTCTTTCAGAGTATGGATGTATATTTTAGAGTTCTTGGCTGGCCACCTTGATGTAAAAGTCAATGTACATTTATCTCTATTCAGCAAGACAATATAACAATTCGTCCAGTTGGAGGCGAATCCGGAGAGGCAATCCAGTGGAGGGGGTGAACTCCATTATCATTTGTGTTGTTATCTTTCTTGTGAATGTTTGCTTATGTTATTGAACATATTTTATTAAAGCATTCAATTAAATGATTTTGTTAATCATTTTTCCGTATACATGTTCTAAAGTTTAATTTGAGTTAGAACTAAAAGTTCAATTTCAAATCAAGTTTGGTATCAGAGCTAAGTTCATTATCTGGCTTAGTGGGTACATCTTCCAGTTTCAGCTGAAGCAAGTAGAAGAAGGAGAAGGTAAATAATTTTGATTCAAAATGTCCTTTTGATTCCTTTCTTCAACAAAATTGGGAAAGTTTCTTAACCATGAAATAAATGGTAGAAGAAATGTACACAGATTTTCAGTTGCATAAGCAGATAAATGAATTGGAAGAGAGTAATTCATCACTTTGAAAGGAGAATCTCAAGATGAAAAGATTGCTTGAAGCCACAAAGAACAGAGATGTTTTGAAAGAGCCATTGAAGGATTCTTTCTATCAGCCATGTGAGAAACATAGTTCTCATGGAGCATCATCTTCTACTTCGTCATCGACAAAGAATCAAGAAGATAATCAAGTATCTGAGGAGGTACGAAGCATTTCATTTTCTATACCTTCTAATAATGATGTTGATGATGCATCGTTTGCATATTTTGAAAATCATACCAAGGGGATTGGTATGAAATTGTTGACCAAGATGGGATACGATGGAAGAGGCCTTGGGGCTAATGGTTAAGTTTTCATTAATCCTGAGACAACCTCATAAGGTAGGATTGGGCTATACAGAAATTGGAGAGAGTTCCAAATTTGGAGAGGCAAGAAAGTCGAATCATGGTGGTAATGGTGATGGAAAGTAGTCGCCACGAAGAGATGAGCAATTAAGAGAAGAGCTAAATCTTGTTCTCTTGATCAAGGTTTGAAATCATTTATGCCAAAGAATCGACGAGTGCATTTTTGTGTTCATTGTGGAAGAAATTGGCACCGGAAGGAGAATTGTTGGGATCTACATCCAGAGCTTCGACACAAGCAGAATAAATAGTTCTCGCAAATATATCTTCCGAAATTGTGAAAGGAACCTGCAGAAAAAGCACAAGCAAACAATATTCGTGATGAAACAAAGCCAATCAAAGAAAATCCATTCACCTGGCTGGGTACGCAATGGATATCGTTTCTTCTTAATTAAAAAAAAAATCTTCCCAAAATTTGTTTCTGCATGAAAATTATATTGAAACTACGATATTGTAAATGTATCAAAGGAATAATATGAACTATGATGATGAGATGGAACAAAGTCCTTTTCAAATTAGATCCTCAACATATTGCAGGTTGTAATTCGTGGTATCATTTTTTTGTTTGTTGAATCATTGATTGCAGAAGTCGATGAATATAATTTTATTATAACTCTGTTGATGATATAATGACTCTAATGATTTATATTTGGGAATGATGAGAACCGGAGCCACGAGCACGACATACAGTTGAATGGCTCCATAGGCAGGAGGGTTGGAGAACGAGTTTTTTTGAATTGCTTGGATTGTGGAATGCGAGACTACGTGAATGCTAGATAAAATTGGGAGATCCATTGGCACTTACAAGAGTGCATCTATTGCAGTGAAATGGCTTTGTTGCTGCGGGTTTTGTTTCATTCACCAATATACTCTCTACGATGATAGAGGCGACCAAATATTGAGTTAAGTGGTCACTCTTGTAACAAATCTAGCAAATCAATAAAGACGAAGGGATGAAATACTGATGATGCGAATTAGCCATTCTGGGATAAGAACCAAGGGATTTCATTGTTAACAGATTGAGGCCGAATTTCCAGTGCCAGGAAGGAGTCTATTTCACCTAATTTTTTGGGCCGCATTAGTATTTCCCTGAAGTTCAAGCTCATTACGTTGGCAGAAGGCCGAATGCATTAAGTTGGAGGAGGCCAGGTCACTCGTTTGACTAGAGACGATTTCATTAAGTCACAGGGGGCGTATTCATCGCTTAGCAAAGGCCAAGTTCGTTGAAATCGTGCTCGTCGATTTGTTGTTAGACTAAGGCCGAGTTCATAGGGGTTGTGCGAGTTAATCTATGTTGACAAAGATCCGATGATAAACATCACCAATGGCACAGTCAGATTAGATTTCTGAAGTTTTGGAAGTCATTTCTTTGGATCCACTGTAGAGTTTGGCCAAGGTTCCATGATTTCATCAACAGAATGAAGATTATGTGGCATGATCACCAGTATGTCCAGATGAAGAATTCCACAATGTTGGAAGTCGATCCGAAAGGCGGGCCACGTCTACGAAGAAGCGAAAAATTGAAGAATCGATAGCCATGGAATATGTGTCAAGTGCTGAACTAATGGTAGAGGCTGGTGTTGTAGAAGTATTTGTAGGAGCATCACCAGAAATTTCATTATTAGCAATCGAGTGTGCAACACCATTAGTGAGGGAGTTCAACATATTCGTAAAGGAACCAAGAAATGGACTGATAAACGACTTGGAGACTTGTTGGGTATGTGTTATATTATTTCCATGACTAGCCCTACGCGTTGTACGTTGTGCCGGGCGCAGCAGGGGGTCACAGGGGGGGCGGCAGCGTCCCGGAAAAATATTTTTTTGGTGTGCGAACCCACTCATAGGCGGACCCACCCATGTTTTGTGCATGAGTTTGCACATGGTTTTGGGGTACGATGGTTTTCGGCCCCTGGTATTTTGTAGATCCGGTCAACAGAACTATGGTTATGTTCTAATCCAGGGTTAATGGAATGGGGTTTATGTATGCTTCGGCATGTATATATATGTGTTGTAACACTAAAAGTAATATAATGAAAAATCAAGCTTGTCGTCCCGATTTGGGGTCCAGGGGAAAATCTCTGTGTTTATCTGTTTTATGTTTTATGCTCTCGCTATTGTTTATTTTCTGTTATAATATTCATGGGTAGATAATTTCTGTTCAGGGTTAAAACCTACAAGACTATCATACACACTTTCATGAGGGATCAAATATCATGGAAGGTATAGTCACAGAGACAATGGTTTTTGGGAGACTCATAAAGGAAGATTCTGATAAAAAAGAGGTGGCGAGAATGAAATTGACCTTAGAGATGGCTACTGTTTCTAAACATATAGAAGATTACATATTGTCTTCCATCAGAGCTGTGTATGAAAGAGTATTGGCAGGCATTGATTCAAAAGTGGAGGAAGAACATGACCATCGTCTAGCAGTACTTGCTAAAGATGTGAAGAGAATTGCCATAATGGATTCGAATGTTTTCAGTTTTGTTTTATCACCTTGGAATCCTATGTCTATTGCCATTTCTGCTTCATTACTTCATCAACTTTATGGTAAAGAGCTGAAACCATTCATTGATTGAGTGTCACATCTTACAGAGGATGTTTTATCTGTACTTACAGCAGCTGAGAGCCTCGATCAATATTTTTTGAAATTTGTTTCATTTGTGTGTCAAGATGGCCAGGTGTATGATAACTACAAACAACACATGCTGCCCTACCAAATTTCTGAAGCCAGTGATAGGAGAACAAGAGAACGTTTTCTCCATGCTACTGCATGTAGAGTGGGAAAACATATGGACACTCTCTTGGTTCCTCTGGAACTCGTGTTTCCTCTCACAGTTTGATTTCTCTGAAAAAAAAAAAAAAAAACATATTTGCGGTGGCAAAAGCGACAGCTAAATATACTCGAAGAAAGACTTCTAAATCACCCTGTTGTTCATCTTATACATTTGAAATAATTGCAACCAAATTGAGAGTCCTTCTAATGAATATTGAAGAAGCTGAGGTACATGCTTGTGAGAGGGTCTTCCTTCTCTAGCAGGTGTAACTTAGCGTACATAATCTTTCAAATCTTTGAGAGAAGTTGCTCTTGCCCTTGCAGAGAGGTCTGCACAAGGTGATATAACAGGGGAAGTCTGCTACTGGGCAGATGGTTATCATTTAAATGTTTGACTTTATGATAATATTTTATATAGTGTGTTTGACACATTGGATGAGGGAAAGTTTATTTAGGAATTGGAACAAATCATGGGAGCTCTATTCAGAGCCGGGCGAATTATAATTTGGACAGATCTGGATGGTGTGTATAGTGCAAATCCTTGAAAATTTAGTGAGGTTGTATCATGCCTAGTTGAGCAGTGTAATTCAGCCATGCGTCATGATGAGGGGTTTCCTCTTGTTGTGTTCGTGAAGATTGCAACCATTTTTTCTTAGTTGCTGATCTAAAATATTTGGTATCGAGTGAGGCACTGGATGACTTATTTAGAGCTTCTCTCGGGGCATTGGTAGCTTCGAGCAAAGGTACCTACAGATTCTGCACCACCTTAGATTGCCCATTAATAAATAAGGTGTCAACTTCTGGTAGACTGTTTGTTTGTGGAAATTGTTCAGTGGAGTCTTCATGCATGATAGAGCCGTTCTACCCTAGTTGAGTTGGAAGTCAATTGGATTTCTGGTATGGGCTCTTGAAACGAATTTATGGACAGTTAAGGTTGTTTCTAGTATAATTTCAGCATGACACAAAATTCAATTTTCATCTTCCTGTTTGGTTAAGATTTGGTGCAAAATTCAGATCATGTTATGGAGAACGGAGAATCAATGTGGAAGTTCAACATCGATTCCAACAAGGTAGCATGCAAGATTACATCAAATACAAACAAAAATTGTTCCCAAGATTCACAGGAAGAACTGACTTCATTCAAAATCAGCTTCAATTTTTTCTAAAAATACTTTTAGAGGACTAAATTTTTTTTAATGGGGAGGTTTGATCCAGGAGGATCTAGAAAACCCAAGGAGCACTATGAAGAAGATATACTCATGTTAATCCTAGGTTGAGGATGTATTTATTTTTAATTAAATTTTCTCATATATTTGTAAAATAGAAATTAAAAATGTTGAGAGGATTTTTCCTCAACAATTCAAAAATTCAATTTCTAATTTCATATTGAAGCTGATAGATTATTCTCATCCATAAGGTTTTGGGGATAAGGCCCTTGAAAGTAGAGATTGAGATATTTCCTCCATAGAAATATCATGAGAAAATTTTAAGGGATATGAGGATTATTTCCTCCTTAAAATCAGAGATAAAGAGATATTTCCTCATTAGTTTTGGGCTCTTAAGATCTATATAATGCCATTCTATGTACAGGAAAGGTAAGGAGAAAGAGAGTAAAGAGAGATTTGGAGTGCTTGAAAAAGTCATTTTCAAGCAGAGGTTGGATAGCTCATAAGTCTTTCAGAGTATGGATGTATAGTTGAAAGTTATTGGTTGGCCACCTTGATGTAAAAGTCAATTTACATTTATCTATATTTAGAAAGACAATAGATCGATTCGTCCTGTTGGAGGCGAATCCGGAGAGGTAGCCTAGAGGTGGCGGTGAACTCCGTTATCAATTGTGTTGTTCTCTTTCTTGTGAATGTTTGCTTATGTTATTGAACATATTTTATTAAAGCATTCAATTAAATGATTTTTTTAATAATTTTTCTATATACATGTTTTAAAGTTTAATCTGAGTTAGAACTAAATGTTCAATTTTAGATCAAGCATGGCCTCCAAAAATAGGGTAGCAAGGTTATTTTTTGCATGGTTTTGGGCATTTTGACCCTTCAAAAGTGGTTGACATGGCTCCATCGCTAACTAGGATTGATGTACTCATCAAAAATAATATACCAATGCTAATTTTTCATCCAATGTACCCCCCCAACAAAAGCGTAGCATGGCTCACGCTATGCTTTTGCCAATGTGAATGGTTTTCAAAATTTCCAAATTTGACCAAAAACTCTGAATTTTTTTGCAAAAATAGGGCTTAAAGATGGAGCGATATCTCTCTAACCATAACTATTTTTTCACAATTGAGAGACATTTTTTTCTTTGGAATATTGTGAACAAAAACCTCCTCCTGTTTTCAAAAATACATTTCCATTTGGTCAGAATCAATGTTTAAAGTTGATTGCTCAAAAAATGGAGAAACACAACGTACTTGGGAAAAGTGACTTTTGGAGGCCTTCTCGAGGTCCAAATAAATATTTGAAGGTACCATTGGAAATATTAGGATTTATTCTACCCAATGGAGTCATCAAGCACTATAAACACCTTCTCCAAACCCATGAAAAACTGTCTTGAAGTCAAGCTATCCAGAAGTGCATAAAACCTCCTGTAGTAATTGTATTTTTTTCATTTATCCCAAATCATAATACCTATGTATAAAATGAAGGAGGTTTTTTTTCATTGGTCTATGATGGATGAAAACCTCTTTCACATTGGGAAAATTCATCTCTATTTTGTTAGAAACACATTTTGAAGTAAAATTGTCCATGTGTGCAATGTAAACCCTAGGCAACCCATAACTTAGAAAGGTGAAGCTATAATTTCTTGGAATTTTGTGGGCTCATACCTACTGATATGACCTCCCTTATGCCTCCTCTTCTCAACGGTTTCAGAATCCATTGATAACCCTAGCTCAATGGGAAGGGAACCTTGGGTTTAGTGAAGGGAAAAACAAAGGATTTGGGTAGTTTTTGGGAATGAAGGGAGATGAAGCGGTTAAGGGATTCCTAAATTATTGGGAAAATTTAGGGGAGTAGGAGCGATGTTAGGGAGTAGGGGAAAGTTAAATTTGAGGGAATGAGTGAGAGGAAGGGATCCAAAGAGGGAAAACACAGTCCTAACCTAGAAATGTCTAGTCTAGGCTATGTTTGTGGGAAAATAGTGAAAATGAGAGATAGGAGTGATGGGTAGTGATTAGGAAGGTGTATGAAGGTGAGGGAAGGTGATTGAGCTTCAATCTCAGGGTTTTACTCAAAAATTTGTCAATGAGAACATGAAACCAAGAAAATGTACTAGAAACCCTAGAAAATGAAATTTCTCTTTCCAAATATGAAATGAAGACACAAGAGGTGATTTGGATGCCCACTTACTTGTAACTGATACAATGGAATTTTCTGTTGATGAAGAATCCATCTAAAATGAAGTTGTGTGCCTCTTAAAGAAGAAAACACAACACTCTGGCAAAGCAGAGTGAGGGCACAATGAATGCGCAACACAAGGAGCAATGGCACTCTTGGGCACAAAAATTGTTGTTCTGAGGGTGTAAGTGGTTTTTAAAGGTGGATAGAAGTCTCTTGAAGATGAAAAGAGAAAATGAAATCTCTTTTTGGTATATTTTAGTTTGGAAGTCCTTTTCTTCATTGTGGTGTGCTGGTGGCCCACCATGTGCTTTTCACTTTTTCTTTGAAAAATATGCAAATTTGGAACAAATATAACTTATTACATCATGATTGAATAAAATTACATATGAAACAAACTTTATTGAGTAATCCGCCTACTTCTACTCCCTCATTTTCCGGTTTTATCAATGAAATGATGGATTTTGGTGACTTGAACCCTAATTACCTAATGGTGACACTGAGCTAAATGAGGACGATGGTGACCTGAATAAAATGAATATGAAGACCTTGGAATGAAAACTCATCCAACTGAGAGATGGTAATGGACAATAGGTGAATTTGTTTTGGAAGGAGCAGTAATCGTCTTAGATACACTAGCCCGTGACCAAATTTTTATTTCAAGACCTACTGAAACCATTAAAATTTGACTCGACACCCTAACAAGAACTTTGAAAGAGCCCATTTGATCACTGGTGAGAGGCTGAATAGACTCACACTAACATTGGCTCCAACCGGGGATGGCATATCCTTAGAGGTGTCAAGAACATCGTAGACCAAATAGCCTAACCATTGGGCATGGAGTCAAAATCAAAAGTCCAACTCGAAACAGAAAACTAACTGAAAAACTGAATTGACTCAAACTGAAACAAAAATTTACAAAAATTATTGATGGCAACATATCACCAAGACTTGAGGGCTTAAAATCTTGATGACAACCACCTTCTTGCTGAAGACATATGTACAATCATGTGAAATGTTTCTTCTAGTGTAACCAATCCAACATATGGCTACTTGAATTTTACTCTCATTTTCCTCGAGCAGACAACTCCAAGTGTCTACTGAACACGTGCTTATGGTCCATGAAAATAGGAAAATACATATTCCTTGCAAATCAGTAAAAGGATCTTCAAAAATATGAAATGTTACCTTGTCTTGATATCCAAAAAAAAACACAAGCACACCCTTCATTTTGATATGAAAGAATACTTGATTGTTGATCCATATGAAGGAATAGGGAAGTATGACCTTCTGATACCTTAGTGTTGGCTGTAAATTCCTCAAGCATGAACAACTCTGTTTCTATCTCTAGCATACTATCTATCTCAGACTCATTCTCCTTTCATTCATAGTCTAAGTTGTCTTTGAACATTAAACATTCTTCAAGATTGTTAAACATGACAGTCCTATCATATTCATGAAAGAAAATAGTCCCTGCTAGCTGATCTCTTTGCAGGAAATCATCACAAAAAATTGGCTTACTCACAACAACTTCTGTATAGTTTCATGAGTCTCATGACTGTCATCATTTAAACTCAGATTTTCATTTTTCAATAATGGAAGAATTCTTACTAACACACCCTTGATTATGTGAACACTGCAAACCTTCATTATCTTTGGCTGTAACATGACTGTTCAGGAGTTGATCTATTTCATCTTTAGACAGAGGAGAAACTTGAGTTTTATAGTAGTTAACATTGGCTTGATGATTTTCATTTTCAGGATCAGGAATAGGCATTTCTCCTTTTTGGTCCCAGTTTATTTCATCCAAGGAGGAGACTAATGATTCTTGTTGGGAGGAAAAATCATAAAGGGATTATTGATCTCATCATCTAGACACTCTTCATCCCCATAGAAATTTTCAAGAAACCCAATGAAATTTTCAAAAATATCACAACTATCAATCATTGACAAGGAAGAATTAGAGCTTTGAAAATGTTGAAAGAAAACTGAATGAAATTCCTTTAGAGAATATAAACTAGTATATGGTAGACCTTCATACCATTTCCTTACTTTTTCCTCCAAGGTAGCCATGAAAATTTTCATCAGACAATCTTTAGGAAACTTAATCTTTAGTCTGTGAATATGAAAATTAAATTTGACCAAATGTAAACTAACATATTCTCCATCCTGACCTTTAAACTTTGACAATCCTGTTTTCCAATATATACAAGGAATACGGTTAAGAAAACTAGGAATATGAGCTCAATTCATAGGATCATACCTTTGAGAAATTGAATCCATTTTGAAAACAATGAAGTCACCAAGAAGTTCTTCAGACTACTAGTTCTTGAAAAGTGGAGTCGCCATGAAAATTCAGAACCTTTGGATTCTTCGACACTGGAGTCGCCAGCTGAAAGATGCACAAACTTCTTGTGCCTGATCACTGTTCACCATTAGAAATCATATCTGATCCTTTTTGTTCTTTCCGAGGGAAGATATGTCACTTCGTTCCCCGGAAATGACGCCAAAATGTTAGCACTCCACTAGTTTCCCGAAGGCTGAAAAGGAGACTGACAAAGGTAACCACATACCACTTTGACCTAGTATCTAGCCCTACTAGGATGAGAGGGCTCTCTCAATGAGATCACAGTCAAGGATTGACTGTGACATGAAATATATTAGGTTAGATATGATAGGCTCAGGTAGGTTTTGAGCGTTTTAGGGTTTAATGTTGGATCAGGGATGAAACCAAGTAGCTAGGTCTAAATATCAAAAGGGTTTACAGTTGCAAAGATATAAAGGAGCAAGGTAGAAGTGGATCTATGATGGATTTAGGGTTTTTTAGGTATGGTGGTGAGTCTAAAAAAGTAGAGGGATTTAATGAGCATGTTCATTCATGACTTCATTAAACTAGAAGCATGAAAAATAAAATGACATTTCCATATAAACAGAGCCAAATCAATAGAACTCTGCGTATGAATTGTAAGGATAGCCAATGAAGATACAGGATATGAAATAGGAGCTATATATAATTCGATAAAGACTATAACATAGAAGATACATGATCATAAACTCATTGCACATGAATTCCTAGATAATAACTGCAACTGAATCCTTTGATTTCTGAGTATGAAAGTGAAAGTACAAGATACAAGATTACAATACTTTGATTTCCAACTAGTCAAATAACTCTGAAAATGATAGATATAGACCAAAACAACATCTCCCCTCTCTCAGGGTTTGAATCCATCATTTGTGGAGCTAATTACATGATATTCTCAACAAAACCCTAATGTCTAGTGGAGGTCAACCAATTCACCTCATCATAGGAAACTAGATACATTTGACCAAAATTACATTAACAAGCATGTATCTACCCTATTTCACTATTTACCAGCTTAATTACACCTCATGAAATAAAAAATCATCATAATTCATCAATTACATAGGTAAAAATTCAAACTAGGTCAGACTTCCTGTGAAAAATGCCTTCCGGAGAAAGCGTAGCAAATTCTGGATAATGCATAGCGAGCCTGGAGAAAGTGTAGCGAGCTGGGGAAAAAGGAAATTTGAAGGCCTTCCAGGTGTCCAAATGGTGATCTGAAAGTTGATATGGAAAGCCTTGGATGTTTTCTACATGATAGGATGTTCAACACTTAAAAATGTGTCTCATAGACCTCCAAATATTCATTCTCCCAAGAGTACTTAGAAAGCGTGGAATGGCCTCCAAAAACAGGGTAGAAAGGTCATTTTTTGCATGTTTTTGGGCATTTTGACCCTCTAAAAATGGCTGACATGGCTCCACTGCTGACTAGTATTGATGTACTCATCAAGAGGAATCCATCAATGCTAATTTTTCATCCAATGGACCCCCCCCAAAAAAGCGTAGCGTGGCCCACACTACGCATTTGCCAGTGTGATTAGTTTTCAAAATTTCCAAATTTGACCGAAAAATAAGAAATTTTCTGCAAAAGTAGGGATCAAGGATGGGGCAATATCTCTCTAACCATAAATCTATTTGAAAAATGAAAGAGGTTTTTGTTCCTTGGAATGTTCTGAACAACAACCTCTGTTGCCAATATGATGCAATATGTTGTCCTTGATGGCAACCTACTTGATTAAGTTTTCCTTGATGGAAACCTACTTGATAAGTTTCCTTTTGATAATAAACCTATTTGCTAAAGATGTAAAAATGATGTTTCTACAGGTCAGTTCAAATGTGACAGAGAGAGGAATTCCAGTAAGTGCCAGAAAAATGAAACATGAAATATTTCTCAATGTATACATAGGTTTGATGGCGACCTGGGTATGGAGGCAATGTATACACTACTTGGTATATAGGAAACCCATGTATACATCCATAATTAGTATATACGCATTTTTTATGAAGAGAAGTCGCGTATACACGCGGGTTCAAAGAAGCAAAGTCACATATTCCTTTTGTGCTCTAAAATTATGATACCAAGGGGCATTACCATGGTATTAGCCGAAAATATTGAGTGTTGTGTCGTCTATTTGATCTTGTCCAAGAATACCATCGATAGTTGTGTGGTTTTGGCTCATGGTATTGGTAAAGGCTAAATCTATATAAGGAGAAGAAGATCATAGTGCAAGGGGGTGAATATGCAAGAGCTATTACTAAATATTTCTCTCTGAAGTATATCTGCATGGGATGAACTCTGTCTTATTGGTATATATGAATCTATGATGCACCCTTGGATACAATGATGGATCAGGATCTCTAGACCTAGATATGAATCTATGTACTTGATCTATTGAAGAGATGATTCGATCTGTGATCTGGCACATGTTTTTTGAAGTGAAGTGAAGAAATCTGGGTAATTCTATGGATCTAAAACATTCTGAAAAATTAATATTTACAGATCTATACACTAGTTCATCTCGGTGAAAGCATGTATATACGCGGCTTTATCTTAGGAAAAGTGCATATGGAAGTTATGGTTTTCTGAAGCTTACTGCAAAGGTTATCTGTTTATTGCTACTGTATTTTTGTTGTCTGTCAATGAAGTCTTCATATAGATTTGGGTTGTTTGAATACTGTATATGCTACTAAGTTGAATATGTACAAATTTGATCAATGAGTGAGTAAATATGCTTAATGATGACTTAATGGTTAAGGGTTCTGCAAAACTGGAAAGATATCTGACTGAAATCCTAAGATTTGGTTCTGAGACTGATCATATTATGTGAATTCAGTATTCTTAGATCTATACGCAGGTTGGTGTGAATGAAAGTGCATATACATGCGGGTTCAATAAAGTGAAGTAGCGTATGCATTTTAAGATAATGAATGATCAGGATTGATATTGGTTCTGCATGATGATTCTGAAATCTGGGTTATGATTGTGTTTTGGTTACAATGATCTAACTGTTCTGGTTGAAGTTTGGGTTAAGTATATTATTGATGATCTTTATGATGAGTTGAGTTGAAGCTATGGGATCCAATGTGAAAATTGATGAAACGTGGTCTGTAGTGGTTCTGAGGGTTGAAGCCTTCTGTATGGAAGTAGAAGCTTCCTACTAGTAGAAGTTGGTGTTTTGATTAGGGGGTTGAAGCTCCCTTCTAGTAGTGGCTGGTAAACGAGATCAGGGGGTTGGAGCTCCCTTCCAGTAGTAGCTGGAGAATGATAGAAGGTTGCAACCTTCTGCAGGTAGATGCCTGCGTACAGATATGAGTCTGCATCAGTACATTATTGTAAGAAATTTTCCATATAATAAATATTGAAGATAAATACGACAACAATGGTGGTTTTCTCCCGAATTGGGTTTCCACCTTAAAATCCTGGTGTTCATGTGTATTTCTTATGTGTGATGATTTATTATGCTATTACTACACATGCTTACTTCTTACTAAACATCTCATGAATGAATGATGCAATTATTTGAGTAAAGAATTATCTGCATAATTAGATCTCTGGTCATACGCACATTTTCTTAAGGATATATGCGTGTATATGTAATATCCCAAAACAGGGAAGCAACAATATATGAACATAAAACTGGAAATAGTAGTGAATAACATTACACCAAAATGTATGAAAACCATGGAGCCATTTTATTATGTAAATCAGCAGCAAAATAAGTACAATAGAAGTGGGCACAACTCAGAAAATCAAGGCAAGTAAGCATCCCATGAATGCATATGCCAAATATGAAATGCCGCTACATAGAAGAATGCCCAAGAATAAGTACAACACAGTCTTAGATGGTACAATGTGACTGGAAATGTACAATAATATAGATCTTCAAATGTATGGCTCATAAAGTGCCAGGAGTAGAGATCTAAGCTTCCAAACACATGTTCAAGACAACCCGGAAAGGATTTCCTGAAATATACAAAGATACAAAAATGCTAGAGAGAAACCCTAGGGATGAATAGTAGTTGCAACTCAATAACTAGATGGAGATGGCTGAAGATGATACATATAATGAATAGATCCCCTCCAATAGATCCTTCAAGTGAAAGGCTGATCCTATCACTGAAGATCTCACCCTCCAAATCAAGCACTGAAACCCCCACTACAATTTCTCATTGAAATAATGTAGTCAAAGAGGGATACTACATAGTAGATGATGGGAATATGTTGGCTTGGTGCCAACATGTGAAAGGAAGCTTAATGACCTCCCTTGCTAATCTCCCAAAGAGAATAATGCTTCCTCCTCTGAAAAACTAACTCCGGAAGTGGGTTTTTCAACCCTCCACTACAACACCTTGCAACACAATACAATACTCTGCAGAAACTGCATTGTATCTTGGCCTTAAGCCTGAGTGTGGAAAAATGAAGTGAAACGCTCCCCCAAGAGGCCTCTCAAGAAAAGAGATGGGATTCCCACTTGGGAACACTCGGTGCTAAACATCACAACAATCTCAACTAAACAGTTGAAGAATGCACAATAGTCATGCAGACCATAAATCAATAATCAATAACATGCCTCACTATGGCTGACTTACCCTCCTTATAAAAAAGTGTGAGCCTTATTACCTTGGGTCCCACTCATTAGGGTTTCCACCATCATGGAATCTTCCTCCCACTATCACTGCGCTATCTCTATTGATGATCTACGCCATCCATACCAGCATTGTTGACTTTTGTCCACATGTATTTGCCCCTGTTCACACATGAGGGTGCTAGATCCAGATATTATTATGATCCCTTTTCACATCAAGAGAGATTTTATGCATGTTTAAGATATGTATGGGCCTCCTTGCCCATTTATTCATCTAACTAGGTGTTAAAAGCAAAATTAATATTCCTATTAGCTGCATGCTAATTTAGGAATATTACAGTCCTCCCCTCCCAAATGTTGCTTGTCCTCAAGCAACTGCAAGGATAGAACTTAAGAGCCTCCTCTCCTCCTCCTGTAGCATCCTCATATGATAAAATTCTCCAAGGAACAAGATGTTGTCTCATCAATACAACTCCAGGTTGCCCCTCCCAACTATGCAAGTTAGCTTTTGGTGACCATCCCAAATAACTATCACCATGAAGAAGTAAAATACCCATGGAGGCAACAATGTGCTGTCTAGAGGTCCTCCCAAGGCATGGAATCTGAAATACATTGGGAACTGTCATTCCCATGTGAAACCTCCATTCCCAAGCTATCATCCATACAAAATGAGTCACCTTCCAACATGGAAACTCATGGAAAATTCCCTCCATCTGAAGCTCCTGAAAAATTGGTGGGCTTCATAGCTGAAAACGATGGATAAAATTGTCCATCCCACGCTATATCTCTCTCCACTTATGATAATTTTATAGCTTCTGCTGAATTTGGGCTGCAATGATGTTGCCTTCATGAAGCAAAAAGGAAGTTGGATCTTCAAAGATTCACTCTTTGGTTCTTGCCCATACCACCCGATATAAAGTGAATATGACATTATCATAATATGGGATCCACATGAGAGAAGTGATAAAGTTTTTACATAGTTATGCAAGGTACCAACAGTCTCCCAATTAGTCACAGAGAATATTTTCTAACTGTTGTTTTAGGAAATAACATGGAAAGCTGTTTCTTAACAAAATGCTTGTTGTGTATGTCATCACATCTACTAGTAAACAGTAAATGGATTTTTATATCAACTGAGCATATAGAAAATAATACAACACTTGCCCAAAGCCATACAAAAGATGGCTATCTCCATCATAGATGTTGGCCCAAAATTGACCATGAAGCCTAAAGAGAGGCTTGCCCTCTTGTAGAGCAATGCATTGTATAGAAATGGTAAGAGAATGCAAATAATTTGTTAGATAATCAATAAATGAAAACATAATTCTTACCATTTAATCAGAGTAAGATGATAATAAGATCCATGAATAAGCCCTCCATAGTGGTATGCCATACTCCCATGAAGAGGAATGTACCATGTGTTGCATGCAGATCTTTCTTCTTATGCTTGGAAATCCAAGTCAAGAAGATCATGATCACGGTAATAGATGTCTTCATCCACTACTCCATGACTCTCACCTCCTCCTTTTCCATAAAGTGCACCGTATGTGAAGTGATCCTGGGAACACTCCATCAATAAACTCAAGCTCCCAAGTGACACCGATGTTGGCCTTTGCAATAAGGCTACTGTCATCTCATAGCTCCATTCTTTGACATGTCCAATGTCAAAGTCATCTACCATAATGCTGCTGTATATGGGATATTCATTCCAAAGTGGAAGTACCTCTTGATCTTCCAAGGCTAAGGAGTAGCCCCTTTGCACCATGATAGTGCCATCACCTACTCCTGCAACATTATGCCAAGCATGGGAGAAGATCAACCCATACTCTCTCAAGAATAACCAAGGTAACAACACCTCTTGTTGCTCCCTCATCTCTCCCTCATACAATTCATGGAGTAATATCATGATGGTTGACTTGTAGAATGCCCCATACAACCAAATCTTCTGCTGCCATAATACATGGGTGCCATGCAATGCCTCAACCCATAACATACCTTTTGACAAAGGATATGTCACATGATGGCCAAACTCTTTTAAGATTAGACAACGCAACATTGCCTCCTGTTGCCCTGTGTCATAGATCTACAAGTGGCTTTCCAACCTCTTGTTCTCCAACATCACCCATCCAACCAATGGTGAGTGTCTATCATCATGCCCAACATTGGAATTCCTCCACTGAAGAGTACCATCCTCCTAAATCAGATTTATATCTCTAAATTTCATGGGGTGTTGAAATGCAATCTTCTGGAGATCTCCAAATGAAGACCACTCATCAATTACCAAGTTGAATCCATAAGGATCCACTTAAAATATAGGCAATAAGTGCTCATCAAGAAGTATTCATGGAGGATGTCATCCATCATAAGACTCCCTCCATTACCCATCTGCCTATCCACTACTACAAAATTGTGTTGGTCATAAGAATGTATCAATATTAGTTGGGCCCCCAACTCATTACTGCTACTGATCTCCATGATGGTGCTTCTGTTGTCTCATGGTCATGTTCAATGCTGAACATATGGTTCTGCATTGCATTGTCTTGGAAAAACTTCATCCTTTTCTCCAACAACTTGCACTCCAACCTCAATAGTTGTGTGCATCTCAACAACAAATAAAAAGGATGACTGTATATCTCTTCCTTGATTCTATTAAGGCTCCTCACCGTAGTGATAGAGTGCTGCTCCAAATTAGCAGTGTATCTTGACCCTAGGTCATGCAATGGCCTATTTCCACAATCCTCCATAATATTTTCTAAAATAATAGGAAATGGAAACTTATGCATACCTTGGTGAAGCTTGGGAACATCTTGTATGTCTACAAGTGTTCCTTCCTCCAATATGATGGTTCCCCCAACTGCTGGTGTTGATGGCTTCTCCTCCATAGTTGTATCAGTGTTGGTACAAGTCTCCTCAAGTGGTAGTGAGGGATTTTCCTCATCTGATTTATCCTTGCAAAAATTTTTAATCACCCTTTGAGTAAATTCTGCAAAAGTAGTCACTCTTGCATGACTCAACTGGCTGAACCACCAAGTGTTTGCTTCACCCTCAAGGTGCAGCGCTGAAATCTCTACAACCACTATTTATACCACTAGATGTAGTAGGAAGAATGCATCTAGCTTCCTTGCCCAAGCCCTTGCTGTACATGTGGATGACCCATCAAAAGTAGAAAATAAAAATCTATTGCCCTTGATTCTCCTGTTGCTGCAAGGTCTCCTTTCTTCCTCAAGCTGAATAAAATGTGGGAGAGTTAGAGTCTCCTTGAAATATATAGGTTGAGATTTATATTCTGCAAGGTATTCACTTAGAATCTCATGATCCCAGTGTCCTCTATCTCTATGCATTTTGTCTTCTTCTCCAAAAGAAAAGGGCATAGTTTCATTGCTTCTCTCCACTCTTCTTTGCTTGACCTCCTTGGTGAGGCCCTTCTAAGATATTAAAAGAGACAAGATAAAACTCATTATTTCCCTCATTATGATCTCTTTCTTCTTATTCTTATTCTCCTGATAGCATAATGGCTGAGATCCATAGGCTGAGCCAAGATTATGCTTCGATACCACTGTAATATCCCAAAATGGGGAAGCAACAATATATGAACATAAAACTGGAAATAACAGTGAATAAAATTACACCAAAATGTATGAAAACCATGGAGCCATTTTATTATGTAAATCAATAGCAAAATAGGTACAATAGAAGTGGGCACAACTCAGAAAATCAAGGCAAGTAAGCCTCCCATGAATACATATACCAAATATGAAATGCTGCTACATAGAAGAATGCCCAAGAACAAGTACAACACAGTCTTAGATGGTAAAATGCTACTGTAAATGTAAAATAAAATAGATTTGCAAATGTATGGCTCATAAAGTGCTGGGAGTAGATATTTAAGCTCCCAAACACATTTTCAAGACAACCCTGAAAGGATTTCCTAAAATATACAAAGATACAAAAATGCCGGAGTGTAGCCCTAGGGATGAATAGCAGCTGCAACTCAATAACTGGATGGAGATGGCTGAAGATGATACATATAATGAATATATCCCCTCCAATATATCCTTCAAGTGAAAGGTTGATCCTATCACTGAAGATCTCACCCTCCAAATCAAGCACTGAAACCCCCACTACAATTTATCACTAAAATAACGCAGTCAAAGAGGGATACTGTGTTGTAGATGATGGGAATATGTTGGCCTGGTGCCAAGATGTGAAAGGAAGCTCAATAACGTCCCTTTCTGATCTCCCAAAGAGAAGAATGCTTCCTCCTCTGAAAAACTAGCTCCGGAAGTGGGTTGTTCAACCCTCCAATGCAACACCCTGCAAAACAACACAATACTCTACAGAAAATGCATTGTAGCTGAATACTGAAGCTTGGCATTAAGCCCAAGTGTGGAAAAATGAATTTCAGTGCTCCCCTAAGAGGCCTCTCAAGAAAGGAGATGGGATTCCCGCTCGGGAACACCCGCTGCTAAACAACACGACAATCTCAGCTAAACAACTGAAGAATGCACAATAGTCATGCAGACCATAAATCAATAATTAATAACATGCCTCACTATGGCTGCCTTACCCTCCTTATAAACAAGTGTGAGCCTTATTACCTTGGGTCCCACTCATTAGGGTTTCCACCATCATGGAATCTTCCTCCCACTATCACTGCGCTATCTCTGTTGATGATCTACTCCATCCATACCAACGCTGTTGACTTGGTCAAACTTGACCTTGTCCACATGTATTTTCCCCTATTCACACATGCGGGTGCTAGATCCAAATATTATTATGATCCCTTTTTACATCAAGAGGGATTTTATGCCTGTTTAAGATTTGTATGGGCTTCCTTACCCATTTATTCATCTAACTAGGTGTTAAAAGAAAAATTAATATTCCTATTAGCTACATGCCAATTTAGGAATATTACAGTATACGCAAGTTGGGTTCATTAAAGTAATGTATATAAATTAGTAAAAAAAATAAAATTCAGTAAGTTATAAATACTGATTCACCCCCCCTCTCAGTATTTTTCCCAACAATTGGTATCAGAGCAGGTCCTTCTGAAGAATCTTAATCGCTAGAAGGAAGATCAGCTAAGATGAGAAATAAATATGGGACAACATCTATCAGGCCTCCTCTCTTCAACAGAAACAATTTAATTTTATGGAAGACAAGGACAAGGTCCTATCTTCAGTCTCTTGGTGCAGATGTATGGGCTATAGTTGATGGAGGTTATCAATATCTAGCTTTAGTTCCACTAGATCCAGCTGCAAGAAAGAACTATGAAACCAATGCAAAAGCGGTCAATGCATTATTGGGAAGTTTGAATGAATCAGAATTTGTCA
This sequence comes from Pinus albicaulis, assembly GCA_034641835.2. NCBI lineage: Eukaryota > Viridiplantae > Streptophyta > Pinopsida > Pinales > Pinaceae > Pinus > Pinus albicaulis. The sequence goes on from CM076582.1 coordinate 103,325,943, forward strand.
AAGTCATGCAGTTGGATACAACAAAGGAGATATGGGACAAAATAATTCTGAGCTATGAAGGTGATGCCAAGGTAAAGAGTGCTAAACTCCAAACTCTGAGAATTCAATATGAAAAACTTTGAATGCATAATGAGGAAAGCATTTCTAGTTTCTTTTTACGTGTAGATGATATTGTAAATCGTATGAGAAATTTGGGTGAAACCATAACTGACACTACTCTAGTAGAAAAAGTCTTAATATCTCTAACTCCCAAATTCGAGTCAAAATTGTCTACTATTAAAGAGAAGCAGGATCTACAAACTCTTATTGTTGTTCAACTTCATGGGATTCTGACTGCATGTGAAATGAGGAAAGGAGGTCCATCTGAAGTCAAAGAAGCTGTCTTTAGAGCTACTGCAAAAGTAAAGGAAGTCGAAGAACAAGAAGGATCAGGGTATGTTTCAGAAGAAGATGAGATAAATTTTGTAAAGAAGCTACAACTTGGCACTGGAAGGTTCAGAGGTAAGCTTCATTTTAAATGTTTTTCTTATGGAATAGTTGGTCATTATACTGCTAAATGTCCCCATAAATATAACTATGAAAAGGGAAAGGAAGTGGCAAAAGGAAATAAGAAACAATTTATCAATAGAAAAAATCTATTATAATCATGAAGATAGTGACAGTCAATCAAATCGTGAGGAAGGAGAATCTGATCAAGATATTAGACTGCTCATGGCTTTTGAAAAGGACTCTAGTGAGGCTAAAGATACTTTTATGGATGCATTAAAATAAAATGAGTTTCTTGAAGAAATAAATCTTCTCAATTTTTTTTTGGAAGAAAACAAAATTGCCATAGATACTATAAAGAATCAACTTATAGAAAAGGAGAAGCACAATGAGAAATTAGAATGTGAAATAATAAGTCTAAAAAAGGAAATTGAGAAAGTGAAAACTTTAAATCTTATATTTTCTAAAGGATCTGAAACCTTAGATGAAACTATTAAGGTACAAAGCTCTCCTCTTGTAAAGACAGGTCTTGGATATATCGGAGAATCCTCTTAGTCTTCGGCACCAAGCTATCTAAATGCAGCTAAAGCCAGCCAACAACATTTTGTCACTCAACAAAAGAAAAAAGAGACCACCCAGGTAAAGCATGACTACTTCAATTCAAGGAAGAACAATAACATAAATATCAATCAACATGTAAACATAAATAGAAGGTTTCATGATCGCAGAAATTTATTCTTTAATGGACAATGTTTCTCTTGTCATAATTTTGGTCATAAAGTTGCTCAATGTGTTGCATACAAAACCACCATGAACAGAGAAGTAAGAAAGCAAAGAAATGAGACTGGAATAAAGAAGAATAATTATAACAACCTTTCTCCTCTTCAAAATGAAATTGAATGTTCTTATTGCAATAACTTTGGACATGAAGAATCTGAATGCAGGAGCAAAGTTTAGCTAAAAGAGCATATACCTTCAAATTACAAGGTATGGAGAAATAAAGACTTACAAGTTGAAAGCTGTGGCATAGCTTTATTTGCAGAAGGGGAAGAAAATCAATGGTACATTGATAGCGGATGCTCAAAACACATGACAGGTGTTAAAAATAAACTCCTTTCATACAATTCTCTAGAGAATGAAAATAATGTTACCTTTGGAAATGACTCTCCTGCTATCATTAAAGGAAAAGGTTTTGTTTTTCTAAAAGAAAAGGTGAAAGGTAACAATGTTATGTATGTGGATGGATTAAAGCATAACCTGTTGAGTGTGAGTCAAATGTGTGAGTAAGGAAATGAAGTTGTCTTTAGTTCAAAAGAGTTTGTAGTACTTGAACTTGACACAGGAAAAACGGTAATAAAAGGAACTGGAACACCAAGCAATCTGTATGTATTGAAAGGTGGCCAAGAACAATTCTACTTAGGTAAATCTTTAGAAAATTGGATATGGCATAGAATATTGGGACATTTGAGCTTCTCTCAAATAAGAAAATCTGGCAGACTCAAATCTGTTCGTGATATTCCTAGCATCACTCCGCCTGAAAGTATCATATGCAAATCATGCCAATTCGGTAAGAAAACTAGGGTGCAATTCAATGCCAAAGAAGGATCAACAAGTAAGCCTCTTGAACTTATACATACTAATTTATGTGGACCTGTAAGGAAAAATTCACCTCGTGGAGAACAATACTATATTCTATTTATTGATGATTTCTCTAGAATGTGTTGGATCGGTTTACTAAAACGTAAATTTGAAGCATTTGAAAAATTTAAGATCTTCAAAGCTCTGGTTGAAAATGAATTAGATATAAAAATAAAATGTCTTAGATCTGACCAAGGGGGAGAATATATTCTAGATGAATTCTTTGATTTTTGTGAACATCATGGCATAAAAAGACAATTTTTTGTAGCCGAAACCCCACAACAAAATGGTGTGGCAGAAAGAATGAATAGAACAATTCAACAGATGGCTCATGCTATGCTTGATGAATATGGAACTCTCGATATCTTTTGGGGAGAAGCAACACATATCGCAGTAAATATTCTTAACAAGGTTCATGTTCGTGTGAACAGTGATAAAACTCCTTATGAGCTCTGGTATGGTAATCTTCCCACTGTAAAGCATTTTAGAGTTTTTGGAAGCATATGTTTTATCAAGAACAATGATGAAAAGCTTGGTAAGTTTGAGCCTAGAGCAGATGAAGGAATATTTCTTGGTTACTCTTCTAGAAGTAAAGCATATAAATGTTACAATAAAAGACTTCAGAATATTGTTGAATGTATTGATGTTGTAATTGATGAGTCTCTCACAGCTCCTAAAAGGGAAATAACAACAACAAATGAAGATGATTATGATGTATGTTTTCCCTCATCAAATAGAAATAATAGAGAAGGAGAAACCAATGAAGCACTAGAAGAAGATATATCTGAAAAAGCTCTATCCAAGTATGTTCAAAAGAATCATCCATAATCCCAAATTTTGGGAGAAAAAGGATCAGGTGTCCAAAAAGGAAGAACTCTTGTAGGATCCCCTAGCTATCTGGCATTTTTATCCACTATTGAACCACAGAATGTAAATCAAGCTAGTAAAGATGAATGTTCGATTGAAGCCATGAATGAAGAACTTGATCAGATTGAAAAGAATCATACTTGGGAATTGGTTCCAAGAACTCAGGATAAAAATGTTATTGGAACAAAATGGATATTCAAAAACAAGTTAAATGAAAATGGAGATGTTATTAGATACAAAGCTAGACTTGTTTGTAAAGGGTATGCTCAACAAGAAGGTATAGACTTTGAAGAAAAATTTTCTCCAACTTGAAGCCATAAGAATGTTTCTTTCTTTTGCAAGTTTTCAACAATTCAAAGTTTATCAAATGGATGTAAAATCTTCTTGCCTCAATGGTGATCCAGAAGAAGAAGTTTATCTAGAACAACCATAAGGATTCATTTTGGGAAATGATGAAATTTTTTTATTGTAAACTCAAAAAGGATTTATATCTTCTCAAACAAGCTCCTCAGGCATGGTACTATCATCTTGACGAATATCTTCAACAACAAGGTTTCACAAAGGGATCTGCTGATAGTAACTTATACACAAAAATCGAAAATGATAAACTATTGGTTATTGTTGTGTATGTTGATGACATCATTTTTGGAAGTAATGAAGAGTCCATGAGTCAGAAATTTGATTCTGTTATGCAACAAGAATTTGAAATTTCATTACTTGGGGAACTAACATAGTTTCTTGGCTTACAAGTGCAACAAGAAACATATGGCATATTTCTATCACAAGAAAAATATCTTAAGAAAATTTTGAAGAAGTATGGGATGGAAGACTGAAAACTTGTGAGTAATCCAATCGTAACTGGATGTAACCTTAGTTCTCATAATGATTCTCCCATGGCGAATCAACCAGATTATCAATCCATGATTGGAAGTATGCTTTATCTAACCGGGACAAGACTAGACATTATGCATGAAGTTGGGATTGTTGGACGATTCCAAGCTAATCCAAAAGAGTCTCACCTTTAGGCTATAAAAAGAATATTCAAATATCTACAAGGGACTCAAGAATTTGGTTTATGGTATCTAAAGAATGCTGATCTCACTCTTCATGCTTACACAAATGCAGATTGGGCTGGAAATATTGATGATCAAAAAAGCACTAGTGGTGGTGCATTCTATATGGGGCCCCGATTAGTATCTTGGTTCAACAAGAAACAAAGTTCTATTGCCTTATCTACAACAGAAGCAGAATATGTGGTTGCCGCATCATGTTGCACACAACTTCTTTGGATGATGCAGACATTACAAGATATTCAATTCAAATGTAAACCTCCCATCTCCATTCTATGTGATAATACAAGTGCAATTAGTATCTCAAAAAATCTTGTTATGCATTCTAAGACAAAGCACATTCCTATCAAGTATCATCTCCTACATGAACAAGTTCTTGAAAAAAAGGTTAAATTGGAGTATGTTCCCTCCACAGAAAAATTTGCAGATATATTCACTAAACCTCTTCCCAGGGAGGCATTCGAATATCTGAGACAGAAGCTGGGAGTTGTCTCTGCCTCTTTTATCAAATCTGCTTAATTTCAGAAGATTAAATTTGGTATGCTGGTTTCATAAAGGCGAATCGCGTATATATGCGATTTTTTGTGCATAAAATTGCTTATGGTTTTTGCTAACATAAATTTGCCGGGTCAGATTTCAGAACAGTTTGTGGTGCTATTGGGTAATCTCTGTTGTTGTTCCAATATTCATCTTACTATACATTTCTTTGATATTTATCTCCTTGATGAAGATGCCTTGATGAACTGGTTGTTGAAGGTGTTCAAGATGCACAAGCTTAGGGGAGCACTTGCCTTGTTGAAAAGTATGCATTGTTGGCATTCTGATTGGTTTATGATTTATGATCTCTCTCTTGAGATCTTTTGGTCCTGGTTATAAAATTTCATATCTTTAATTTGATGAAAAGGTCATGTTGAGACCTATGATGTAAAATTGTTATAGTCAGTCATGTAAGGACTTGTTCAAATTTGTAAACCCACTTGGTTGGGTAGTTGAGTCAAATATGTAATTCCACTTGGTTGGATATTTGATGTAAGTGTGAGTCCTTCATGATAGGAAAGGTCATACTCGGTTGAGTTATAAAGTCATGTACTTCATTGAAAAATCTTTCTGAAGATTCAACATGAACTCAGGGGGATCATGGTTAATACAGTGCACATCAAATCTGCAGAGCTCTTCTTTCTACAAGGAAAGAGAAACATTGTTTCGGTATTGATCCGCCCTTTGCCCTTGATGTGAAAGGGGGGAAGTATATTGGTGTTTGAATATTGGTTATGATTAATGTATATATTTTTTGTGGTGATCAAACACCATCATGGTTGCCATCAAGTCCAAAGGGGGAGATTGTTGGAAATATGATGCAATATGTTGTCCTTGATGGAAACCTAATTGATGAGTTGCCTTTTGATAAGAAAAATATTTGTTAAAGATGCAAAATTGATGTTTCTATAGGTAAGTTCAAATGTGACAGAGAGAGGAATTCCAATAAGAGCCAGAAAAATGAAACAACAAATATTTCTCAATGTATACACAGGTTTGATGAAGGCAAACCATGTATGGAGGCAATGTATACGCTACTTGGTATATAGGCAACCCGCATATACATCTAGAATTAGTATATACACAGTTTTTATGAAGAGAAGTCACGTATACACGCGGGTTCAAAGAAGAAAAGTCAAATATGCCTTTTGCGCTCTAAAATTATGATACCAAGGGGCATTACCATGGTATTAGCCCACAGTATTGAGCGTTGTGTCGTCTATTTGATCCCGTCCAAGAATACCATCTAAATTTGTGTGGTTTTGGCTCATGGTATTGGTAAAGGCTAAATCTATATAAGGAGAAGAAGATTAGAGTGCAAGGGGGTGCATATGCAAGAGCTGTTAATGAATATTTCTCTCTAAAGTATATCTGCATGGGATGAAATCTATCTTATTGATAGATTTGAATCTATGATGCACCCTTGGTTACAATTATGGATCAAGATCTCTAGACCTGAAATGAATATGTACTTTATCTATTGAATAGATGATTAGATCTGTGACCTGACGCATGTTTGCTGAAGTGAAATGAAGAAATATGGGTAAGTCTATGGATCTAAAACATTCTGAAAATTAATATTTACAGATCTATATGCTAGTTCATCTTGGTGAAAGCACGTATATATGCGACTTTGTCTTAGGAAAAGCGTGTATGGAAGTTAGGGTTTTCTGAAGCTTACTGCAAAGGTTATCTATTTATTGCTGCTATATTTCTGTCGTATATCAATGAAGTCTTCATATAGATTTGGGTTGTTTGAATACTGTGTATGCTGCTAAGTTGAATATGTACAAATCTAATCAATGAGTGAGTAAATATGCTTAATGATGACTCATTGGTTAAGGGTTCTGCAAAACTAGAAAGATAAATGACTGAAAGCCTCAGACCTTGTTCTGAGACTGATCATATTATTTGAATTCAGTATTCTCAGATCTATACGCAGGTTGGTGTGAATGAAAGAATGTATACACGCAGGTTCAGTAAAGTGAAGTAGCGTATTCATTTTAAGATAATGAATGATCAAGGTTGAGATTGGTTCTACATGTTGATTCTGAAATCTGGGTTATTACTGTGTTTTGGTTACAGTGATCTCATTGTTCTGGTTGAAGTTTGGGTTAAGTATATTATTGATGATATTTATGATGAGTTGAGTTGAAGTTGTGGGATCCAGTGTGAAAATTGATGAAACATGGTATGAAGTGGTTATGAGGGTTGAAGCCTTCAATATGGAAGTAGAAGCTTCATGCCAGTAGAAGTTGGTGTTCTGATCAGGGGGTTGAAGCTCCCTTCCAGTAGTGGCTAGTAAACGAGATCAGGGGGTTGGAGCTCCCTTCCAGTAGCACCTGGAGAACGAGAGAAGGTTGCAGCCTTCTGCAGGTAGATGCCTATGTACTGATATGAGTATGAATAAGTACAATATTGTAAGCAAATTTCCATATAATAAATATTGAAGATGAAGATGACAACATCGGTGGTTTTCTCCCGATTTGGGTTTCCACCCTAAAATCCTAGTGTTCATGTGTAATGCTTATGTGTGATGATTTATTCTATTCTTACTACACATTCTTACTGCTTACTAAACATATCATGAATGAATGATGCACTTATTTGAGTAAAGAATTATCTGCATAATTAGATCTCTGGTCATACACAAGTTTGCTTAAGGTTATCCACGTGTATACGCAAGTTGGGTTCATTAAATTCGCGTATAGAAATTAGTAAATAAAATAAAATAAAAGTTTTTAGTAAGTTATAAATACTGTTTAACCCCCCCTCTCAGTATTTTTCCCAACAATCTCCTCCTGATTTCAAAAATACCTTTCCATTTGGTCAGAAACAAAGTTTAAAGTTGATCGCTCAAAAACTGGAGAAAGCGCAGTGTGCTTGGTAAAAGTGACTTTTGGAGGCCTTACCAAGGTCCAAATCAAGATCTTAAGGTACCATTGGAAATATTAGGATTTCAGATACATAATGGAGTCATCAAGCACTGCAAACACCTTCTCCAAAACCCTAAAAAAATGTCTTGAAGTCAAGCTATCTAGAAGTGCAGAAAATCTCCTATTGCAATTGTCTTTTTGGAATTTCTCCCAAATAATAATTCTTGTGTATAAACTGAAGGAGGTTTTTGTTCCTTGGTCTATTATGGAAAAGCAATTCTTTTACTTCTGGAAAATTCATCTCTATTTTGTCAAAAACACATTTTTAAGAAAAATTTTCCATGTGTGCAATGTAAACCCTAGGCAACCCATATCTTGGAAAGGTGAAGCTATGATTTATTGGACTTTTGTGGGCTTATATGTACTGATATGAACTCCCTTATGCCTCCTCTACTCATTGGTTTCAGATTCCATTGCTAGCCCTAGCTCAATGGGAAGGGAAATTAGGGTTTAATGAAGGGAAAAATAAGGGATTTGGGTAGTTTTTGGGAATGAAGGGAGATGAAGGGGTTAAGGGATTCCTAAATTCTTGAAAAAATTTAGAGGGGTAGGGAGAGATGTTATGGAGTTGGGGAAAGTGAAATTTTAGGGAATGAGTGAGAGGAAGGGATCCAAAGAGGGAAACACACAGTCCTAACCTAGAAATGTCTAGTCTAGGCTAGGGTTTGTGGGAAAATAGTGAAAATGAGGGATAAGAGTGATGGGAAGTGATTAAGAATGTGTATGATAGGTGAGGTAAGGTGATTGAGCAAAAATACCAGGGTTTTACTCATAAATTTGTCAATGAGAACATGAAACCAAGAAAATGTACTAGAAACCCTAGAAAAAGGGAATTTCTCTTTCCAAGCATGAAATGAAGACATAAGAGGTGACTTGGATGCCCAATTAATTGTCACTGATACACTGGATGCTAAGTTTGATGAAGAATCCATCTGTAATGAAGTTGCGTGCCTCCTAAAGAAGAAAACACAACACTGACAAAGCGCATCGATTGCGCAACACAAGGAGAAATGACACTCTTGGGCACACAAAATGTTGTTTTGAGGGTGCAAGTGGTTTTTCAAGGTGGAGAAAAGTCTCTTGAATATGAAAAGAGAAAATGAAAGATCTTTTTGGTCTTTTTGTAGCTTGGAAGTCCTTTTCTTCATTGTGGTGTGATGGTGGCCCACCATGTCAATTTCACTTTTTCTTTGAAAAATGCAGCTTTGGAACAAATAGAACTTCTTACACCATGATTGACTAAAATTACATATGAAACAAATTTTATTGAGCAATATCCCTACCACTACTCCCTCATTTACCTGTTTTATCAATGAAATGATGGATTTTCGTGACTTGAACCCTAATGAGATAATGGTGACACTGAGCTGAATGAGGACTATGGTGCCTGACTGAAATGAATATGAAGACCTTGGAATGATAAATCATCCAGCTGAGAGATGGTAATCGCCAACATGTGAAATTTGTTTGGAAGGAGAAGTAACAGTCCTAGACACACTAGCCAGTGACCAAATTTTTATTTGAAGACCTATTGAAACAATTAAAATCTTACTTGACACCCTAACAAGAACTTTGAAAGAGCCCTTTTGATCACTAGTGACAGGCTGAATAGACTCACACTAACACGCTTGTCATAATACACAAAGAAATATGGCTCAGATTCATAGTTTCCATTTAGAGTAGGATCAAGGTTTAGTTCAACAAAAATCATTTTAGTAATTTTGGCCACATTATGGGAAATTTGAGTGAAGACTGAACCTATAGGCTCTTTGATTCGGTGATCAAAATTTAGCTCAAAAACGAAAGTGCCCATAATATTTTGAAACTGACGTCAAGTTGCAGTGTTCATCATTTTGATTCCAACAACACCTATTTCATCTGAATCCAAATTCGTAAGACAAAGTTATGATGTTTTGATCATCTGGCTCAACAACCAAAAAAACCTGCAGGTTGTTGACTAGGTAGTCATACCGCTAATGTCAGTGTTGGCTTGAGGGGTCCTGACCTAGGTTTAGATTTAATCATGCAACCAACAAACCCTCCAATTACTGGCCCTTTTGGCAACGACTTTCTTGCGCAGATCAAAGTCTTACTCGAAGCAGTATGGGGGGATGCTAGAACCAGGTTTCCGCACCCTGAGGAACAAAAATAATGAAGTGGCCCTAAGAAGATCAATTGCAGACTTATATCAATCATAAACATATGTGCGCAATATAGAACAATACTGATAAGATGTAGACATAATCACAAATTTCTTCAACGTAGATATAACATAATCGAACCAGATCCAGATCTAAACAATGTGTAAACGCTTCAGCAGATTCATTCATGTATTCTATAATAAATGTAACTTCATGCATAAATAACAGATGTCTTTTGAGAATATACAAATAAGCGACACAAAAGAGATCTTAAAAGAGAACAAATAACTCAGATCAATACACAATGTCTTCGCCAAAATATGTCCTTTATATTAGCTTCAAGTCAATTCAATACATCAGACTTTCCCCTTACATATAACCCTTCCACGAACATAACTAGGACTAGGTCTCCACGCACACAGCTAATAGGAGCCTTTCTACAAAATCCAGGCAAAAACCCTTACAAAGTATTACATATGCATAAACAGTCAGATCATAACATCACATTAAGCTAATTTACTTCCTTAGACTCGATCTCTCTATTGATATTCTTCTAAAGCATAGATATTATGGTCTCAAATAATGGTTTGAGGCCCATAGTTTACCCTTAATCCATTTTACATCAAAATAGGGACTTTTAGCTACCCCAAACCCCTTGAATCATTCGTGCAGCACACATATACAAAATTTGTACAAAAATATACCTAGAAAGTGTACCCCAGGGAACCCTGCTCCAACAGGCCCCCAACACAAACATGTGACTCATCCCGAGTCACTAAGGCATCTGCTCCTTAAGCTTGGCTTGGAGCGCACTAACAAAAGATTTCAGAGGGAGCACCATTTCCAAACTTTGCACTGCAACTCCTTGTGCTTGCAGAAATAAATTCTCCGTGGTGGGCCCTTCGGTGGCCATCTCTATACTGCGTTGTGTTTGTTGAATTGCCTTCATAGTAGTGTCTAGAGTTTGTGAAAGATGAAGAGCCTCCTTAGCCCATGGTTGCATATGTGCCTCCAGTAACTACTCTTTATGGCGCAGGTCTTCAATATATGTCTATATTATTTGGTCCTCCTGCAGACAGGCGAGGTGCTGTGGAAGAACAAGGATCGGCGCCACTCTCTAGATCTCAGCAAATTGTTGCTCTTTCTGGTGCATCACATTGCATAGCTGCTGTACTACTGGATCATTCTGCATAGACATCCATATGCACATAGCCTCATCCAATAGGTTTTCTCACTGGGTGACTACAGTAAAAATACTATCTGTGGCTTGTTTAACTTCGATTTCTCTTTTTGCGTGGACTTCAGGTGGAGTATCAGGCTGCAAATCCATTTTAAAATCTGTGATTTGATGCTCAAATTCTTCTCAGATGGTCTGCACTTCAGCGCTCGATGCATTCAAGGTGGCAACCAGTCCTTCCAAATTTTCTTCTAGGGCCAATGTGGCAAGGAATACTGGAACATCACTACATACTTGATGAATTTTGGCTTCTAGCGCAGTGCGTTGGGGTTCGGTTGCGCGACCTGCGACTTTTGCAGCATGTTGTCTCCATTGTGCATCATTGGCTTGTATCTTGGATTCTTCAATGGTTGTGTGAGCAATAGCCTCATGGAATTGAAGTTCATCAATGATCATGGTATGCATCAAGTACATCTTTCCTGTAGGAAAAATAGACAAACTAATGTTAATATCACATGCTCTGCGAAATTGAGCATGCCAAATGGCATCCAATGAATGGATGTAGTGGGGATTTGCACAAGCTGGGCATCCATGGTGGCTAGTAATGCTATATCCAAGGGCTGCATGCTGGTTACTTGTGCGCTGGTCTGGCTCGCCTGAGCAATGCTCGCTTTTATCAGGCTTGCTTACATTTTGAGTTCTTGGATCCCCACCTAAACAACTTCTAGAACAGTCTTATACTGCACCTCCATATTGGTCGAGCGATCCTATATCTTAGACATGAATGTGTTTTAATAAATCTCATTCAAATCGCCCTCCATCAGCATCAAGACCTCCTGTCCAGCATCTTTAGATCCCTTCCTTTTCTTTCTTGATCCACCAGTGGCCTGAGAGCCACACTTGGTTACCTTAGAGGTCTGCGCTTCTACTTCTTCCACTGTATTCTTTAATGTAGAACCATTTTATCTGGCTCAGTGTCCTTTTATAATTCAATCGTCTCACCAATGGTAGCTGGATTAAATTCTTTCTCTTGAGGTTTCTCAGTCACCTTCTCTGTAGTTTTCTTTGGCTGAGAGCCAGTGTGTGGCTTTGTCAGTGTTTTGGTGATAGATGTAGATGCACCAGGATCCAACCATGCTAGTGGACATTATACAATACTCTGATAAAATCATCCTATGTGACTAAGTATGGTAACTCGTACGAAAATCCTTCCACACTTTCGTGTGGATGTGCATATTGTGGAATGTGGCCTTGAAGTTGGCTATCATCTTGTATTGCTCATAGAGTGTGGGAGACAACCTTGGCTTAGATTGGACGACCTGATATAGTGAAGCATCGTAGAGTACCCAAAAAATATTATTCTCCTTAGTGCGTGCGGGGTTTGAGGAATTCCACAATGTCGCGTACCACACGATCTCACACATCTGGGGCTCGATCTCAAGAAACTGAGTTTCCTCAAGGGTCTTCCTCCTGATTAATGCAATTAGTGACAATAGCCAAGCGTAATGGAATTTCTTGCCTTCCTCTTGTGCTTCGCGCACATTTTCTAGGAACTCCTTACACAAGTAGTGAGACCAATTGTAAATGAAGCCTTTCTCGCATTGTCTTGTGAGAGAAATTGCATGCGCAAACACTTCCTTCAATATACATTTGCACATCATCTTGCAAGCCAAGATGAGCATGCCGAACTGAAAAACTGGGTCGTTTATCTCATTGACCACAAAGGCTTGGCTCTTCCAGGAGACTTGATACTTCTTCTTGATCTGGTCGGCGACAAGTTTCTCTTGTGCTTTTCTGCCAAAATCCACATTTGGATCTGCGCCTTTAGAAAGTAACCCAATGATCATGTGGATTAATGTAGCATCAATTGGAATACACTCCCAACCATAATGCATCATCATGCATGAGCGCAAGCAATTGTCGTAGACAAATGTAGTTTGTTGGGTTGTGCCCATAAAGAGGGATCAATAATAAGTTCAACAGGCCTGCTTGTGTAGACCCAACACCCATCTCTTCGACTCTAGTCAATGAATTCCCCCTTCATACCGAACTTGGTCAAGGTATAGCTTTGGCATGGGCTCAGGAAATTTATCTACATCTGCAATGTCCCAATCCTCCATTCTGAGTTGTGGCACTTTGGAAAACATGCCCCCTTCCATAGGGATGTTTTCTGGGATTAACGACATTTGGATGCTCACGTGCACTTTATCAAGATCTTTGGATATTATGACAATTGGTTTGCGTGGTGCGACATAGGTCAACAACCATGAGAATCGGGCCACTTCGACCATATCCTCATCTTCCTCTAGAATAATTTATGGGAGCTCTGCCTTGGGCCTTTTATGACGCTCAACTATAGTGGAGCGCGAATTCAGGGTCTTCTCCCTTGGGGATTTTCTTGTACCCGATGACTTCCCCTTTTCAGACTTTGTGGGCGCAGGTGTTTCAACAATAGGGACCTCAAGCATAGCAGGGTCATCTCCAGGGCGTGTGGCCATCATACTGCCTAGAATTATGTAACCCAACCCTACGTGGTGCATCTCTTCCTCGAATCCGGATCCAAACTAGACATAGAAACATAGTGTGCATCATAAATCAGAGATCTCAAATAAAATAATGCACTCAGAAAGAAAAGGGAACTATGGCGACCCCATAGGTCACATTTATACTTTTGACGCATCTTCAACAGTTCCTTCGGCATTAATGTGTCTCCATAAATGACAAAATGGTCCCAAATCTGGCTAAATACCTACATTAAATGCAACATAGATGCTTCCATAAACAATAATAAAGTTGTATTTTCCAGATTTAGTGTTCTAATGGCTAGTTTTTTACACTTCTGCGACCCGGTCAACCTCCTTACACAGCCACCGTGCGCGCGTCGCAACTTTTTGCGCATCTCCCATCCCATCTGCGCATCTTCCATCCCATCTGCGTAGGTCTGATACTCTGGCCATATAGTCATTTGGTAGGCACAGGGTCATCCTTGTATGGATTTAGACAACTTCCATTGAGATAACCAGGGAGGTATTCTTCGCTCAATGTGGATAGGTGCACTGAACCTCCATCAGTGATTTCGTTAACAACATAAGGCCCTAACCAATGCATCTTCAACTTCCTTGGGTATCACGCAAACTTGCTATCATACAAGAGGACCAAATCATCTTCCTTAAACACCTTTTTTCTGATGTATCTATCATTCCATGCTTTTTCACGTGCCTTTTGAACTTTCTGGTGGTAATTTGCAATAAAGCGATCCTCTTCCAAAGCAACCAAATGCACCAATCATTCTTCCATATCATCTTCTTTGGCAATATTTTTGAATGTTGCAATGCATAGACTAGGGACAATAAATTCCATTGCCAACACAACTTATTGCCCATATACCATCCTAAAAGGTGTCCTTCCAGTCAACTTATTTCAAGTGACCCTATATGCCCAGAGAACTACTGGGATGCGCTCATCCCAATCATTTTCATTAGCATTGCACACCTTGGTCAACATAGTCTCCAATATCTTATTGAATGCCTCAACTGCACCATTTTCCTGGGGATGATAGGGAGAGATCTTCTGATGATGCATCTTGAATTATTTAGTCAATGCTTCAATGGTGTTATTTACAAAATGCGTACCCTGATCGCTTATCAAAATCTTAGGACAACCAAACCGAGACACAATATTCTCAAATATGAACTGCCCAGATGTAGCTACAGTACAATCCTTCACAGGTTTAACTTCAGCCCATTTGGTTACATAATCTATTGCAGTGATAATGTAACGCACACTCTTCTTTCCTGGAGGATTGATAGGTCCAATGAAGTCTATAACCCATTTTTCAAATGCTTGCAATTCCATTTGTGGATGCAAGGGAATCTTGTCTCTGCGCGAGGGATTTCTCATCCTCTGGCATACATCACATGCACGAAAATGAAAATAAGAATCATTGTGCAGTGTGGGTCACCATAACCCAGCTCACAAAATCTTCTACGTGGTTGAATTACCTACATAATGACCACCGCAAACCCCTCCATGAGCTTCATCTAGGATTGTGTGTCTTTCATACTCCAGGACATACCTTCGCAGAACTTCATCGACACCCATTTTGTACAACTGTCGAACAATAATGGTGAAGTCCGCCACGCACACCATGAGCTCTTTCTTCTGCTGAACTATATATTCGTCAGGCGCGCGTCCAGTAGTCAGAAACTGAATAATATCAAGGAAATACTCATCAACCAACTTTATCGCAAAAAACTACACTGGAAATCCATCCTCTAAGTTTGTAGGTTCCTCACTCGTCTCAATGTGCGACAAATGGTCTGGCACAACATTTAGTCTTCCTAGTTTTACCATAATTTCAAAGTCATATTCCTGGAATAACAACAACCACTGGCATATCTTCCCCCCAACACAGGATTATTAACCAGGTAATTCAAATCAGAATGATCATTAAACATCTTAAAATGGCCTCCTAACAAATAGTGGCAGAATTTCTGCAGCGCATATACTATTGCTAGTCTTTCTCTTTCCGTGGTTGAGTAATTATGTTCCGTGCTTGAGAGTTTTCGGCTTGCATAGGCAATAGGGTGATCAATCTCTCACACTCCTGGTTGCACTAAAATAGACCAGATCACAATACTGGAAGCATCAACATGCACATGGGACATCTTTGACCAATCTGGGAAGACCAATATGGGCACAAAGACCATCTTATCCTTCAGCAACTCAATTTTTTTTTGACAATAATCATCCCAGTAGAACGTCATATCCTTCTTGAGAAGCTTTTCCATGGGCACAGTTATTAGCTCATAGCCCTGAATAAACTTCATACAATACCCAATATGCCCCAATATTAATCGCAATTGCTTAACATTCTCAGGTATCTCTAGATTAACTATTACAATGATATTTGTAGGATCTACCATTAATCCTTACTGGTGGACAATGTGTCCCACTAGTATCCCAAATGGCACACAGAATATACACTTCTTCAAATTCAAGGAAATATGGTACTTCCTACAGGTATCCAGCATTAAGCGCATATTTGAAACATGCTTCTTCAACAACCCAAATACTGTCCAATCATCAAAATATACCTCAAAATTTTTTGGATAAATTCTTTGAAAGTAGCTACTACTACGCATGAGAAAATGGTAGGGGCATTCTTCAACCCAAAGGGAATGTTTTTATATTGGAAAGATCCCCATTCAATAGCAAAGGTGGTCTTACTCCGATCTTCTGGCATAATCCAGATCTGATGATACTCTGAAAACCCATCTGTAAAGGAATATGCTTCTTGGCCTCCAACATTATTCAAGATTTCATCAAAGAATAGAGTTGGGAATGGATCATGCACACACGGAGCAACCAAACTGAGTCACCAATATTCTCAAATATGAACTGCATAGCTATATCTATAGTACACTCCTTCACAAGTTTAGCTTCAACCCATCTGGTTACATAATCCATCGCAGTGATAATTTAACGTGCACCACTCTTCTTTCCTGGAGGATTGATAGGTCCAACGAATTATGTAGCCCATTTTTCAAATTCTTGCAACAACACCTATGGATGCAAGGACATATTGTCTATGCGTAAGAGCTTTCCTGTCCTCTGGCATACATCACATGCACAAAAATGTGCATAGGCATCATTGTGTAGTGTGGGCACCATAACCCAACTCACAAAATATTCTATGCGGTTGCCTTACTTTCATAATGATCACAGACGACCCCTCCATGAGCTTCATCTAGGATTCCACGTCTTTCATACTCTAGAAAATACCTTCACATAACTTCATTGACACCCATTTTGTACAACGATCCAACAATAATGGTGAAGTCTGCTGCGCGCACCACGAGCTCTTTCTTCTGCTGAACTGTATATTCGTCAGGTAGTCGGCCAGTAGTGAGAAACTGAATAATATCATGGAAATGCTCATCAACCACCTTTATCACAAACAATTGCACGTCTGGAAATCCATCCCCCAAGTTTGTAGGTTCCTCACCTGTCTTAATGCATGACATATGGTCTAGCCCAACATTCAGTCTTCTTGGTTTTACCATAATTACAAAGTCATATGGAACACCTTTGACCAAACTGGGAAGACCAATCTAGGCGCGGGGACCATATTCTTCTTAAGCAACTCAAAAATCTTATGACAATCCTCATCCCAGAAGAACATCACATCCTTCTTAATAAGCTTTTCCATGGGACCATTTATTAGCGTATAGCCTTGAATAAACTTCCTATAATACATGTATGCCCCAATGTTGAGCGCAATTGCTTAACATTCTCAGGTATCTCTAGATTAACTATTACAACGATATTTGTAGGATCTACCATTAATCCTTGTTGGTAGAAAATGTGTCCCAGTAGTATCCCAAATGGCACAAAAAACATACACTTCTTAAAATTCAAGGAAATTTGGTACTTCCTACAGGTATCCAGCATTAAGCGCAGATTTGAAACATGCTTCTTCAACAGCCCAAATACCGTCCAATCATCAAATATACCTCCAAAAATTTGTGGATAAATTATTTGAAAGTAGCTACTACTACACACGAGAAAATGGTATGGGAATTCTTCAACCCAAAGGGCATGACTGTATATTGGAAAGATCCCCATTCAGTAGCAAAGGTGGTCTTAATCCGATCTTCTGGCATAATCCGGATTTGATGATACCCTGAAAACCCATCTGTAAAGGAATATGCTTCTTTTCCTCCAACATTATTCAGGATTTCATCAGAGAACGAAGTTGGGAATGGATCATGAAAACAAGCATCAGCCAAACTGAGTCACCAATATTCTCAAATATGAACTACGCATATGTATCTACACTACAATCCTTCACGGGTTTAGCTTCAGGCCATCTGATTACATAATCTGTCACAGTGATAACGTAACGCGCACCACTCTTCTTTCCTAGAGGATTGATAGGTCCAACGAAGTCTATAACCCATTTTTCAAATTCTTGCAATGCAATCTATGGATTCAAGGGCATCTCGTCTATGTGTGAGTGCTTTCCCGTCCTCTGGCATAGATCACATATGTGGCAATGCACATAGGCATAATTATGAAGTGTGGGCCACCATAACCCAGTTCGAAAAATATTTTACGCGGTTTCCTTACATGCATAATGACCACCAGTAACCCCCCCGTGAGATTCATCTAGGATTGGGCATCTTTCATACTCTAGGACATATCTTCGAAGAACTTCATCGACACCCATTTTGTACAACTGTCTAGCAATAATGGTGAATTTCGTCACATGCACCATGAGCTCTTTATTATGCTAAAATGTATATTCATCAGGCATGCGTCTAGTAGTTAGAAATTGAATAATATCAGGGAAATTCTAAACAACCACCTTTATCGCAAACAACTGTGCGTTTGGAAATCCATCATCCAAGTTTTTAGGTTCCTCACCTTTCTCAATGCATGCCAGATGGTCTAGCCCAACATTCATTCTTCCTAGTTTTACGATAATTTCAAAGTCATGTTACTGGAATAATAACATCCACTAGCAGATCTTCCTCCCCCAATACAGGCTTATTAACTAAGTACTTCAAAGAAGGATTATTAGTAAACATCTTAAAATGGCCTCCTAACAGATAGTAGAAAAATTTCTGTAGCGCGTATACCATTGCTAGTCCTTCTCTTTCCGTGGTTGAGTAATTCCATTCTACGCTTGAGAGTTTTTGGCTTGCATAGGAAATAGTGTGATCAATATCTACTGCTCCTGGCTTCGTTAAAATAGCTCCGAGTGCAATACAAGAAGCATCAACATGCACATGGAACACCTTTGACCAATCTGGCAAGACTAATATGGGCGCAGTGACCATCTTCTCCTTAAACAACTCAAAAATCTTATGACAATCCTCATCCCAACAGAATGTCACATCGTTCTTGAGAAAATTTTCCATGGGCTCAGTTATTAGTGCATAGCCCTGAATAAACTTCCTATAATACCCAATATGCCCCAATATTGAGCACAATTGCTTCACATTCTCAGGTATCTCCAAATCAACTATTACGACAATATTTGCAGGATCTACCATTAATCCTTGCTAGTAGACAATGTGTCCCAATAGTATCCCAAATGGAACACAAAATATACACTTCTTCAAATTCAAGGAAATTTGGTACTTCCTACAGGTATCTAGCATTAAGCGTAGATTTGAAACATGCTTCTTCAATAGCCCAAATACTATCCAATTATCAAAATATACCTCCAAAAATTTGTGGATAAATTCTTTAAAAGAAGCTACTACTAGATGCGAGAAAATGGTAGGGGAATTCTTCAACCCAAAGGGCATGACTCTATATTGGAAAGATACCCATTCGGTAGCAAAGGTGGTCTTACTCTGATCTTCTAGCACAATCCGGATCTGATGATACCCTAAAAACCCATCTGTAAAGGAATATGCTTCTTGGCCTCCAAAATTATTCAAGATTTCATCAAAAAACGGAGTTGGGAATGGAGCATGCACACAAGCATCATTTAATTTGTGGAGATATACACATATCATGATTTCTCCCTTGGTCTTCTTATCTTGCACAACCGTTGGACTTACCCAGTCAGACTCTTCTAGAGGTTCGATGATGCCTATAGCAACCATTTTTTCCAAATATTCTTTCACATTCTGCTTGTATCTTGGATTCCTCCTGTATGGGCGCTGTTTCACTGGGTGTGCATCAGGTTTCAATGTGATCTTCATAAATCCAAGTTCCCCAATTATTCCTTTTAGCTCTAAGAACTTTGTAGGGAACAAGTCCTGATATTTGGTCATCAACTTAGCAATTTTTCCCACTGTATCATCACCCCAGTAATCTCCAATCTTTGCCAACTTAGATTGTTCCTCAGATCCAATATTCACCTGCCTGATTTTTAAGGGCTTTGTCACATCTAGAGAGGTGATCGAGGGCCCAACTACTGCGCGCTGTCCCTCAGATTTGGGAATCATTATATTCCTTGGGTTCTCTTCACTCTATTCGATTGTCTAGATCCTGCAATTCACAATATCTTTCATCTGTGCATACCATTCTGGTGGGGTGCACTCGATTGCAGGATTTGTTGTATCAAAGATGACTTCTTGAATATTATGCAAAGCTTGGAAAATCTTATCAAATCCACTCTCAAAGATGAATGTTAGGATAAATCTCTCTGTTAGCACAGACCATTCAATAGTACCTCGATGCAACTCTCTCTCCAAATACCATTTAGTAGGTGCCTTCCCAAATGTGCGAATAAACATGTGGACCCATTCGGGTCTTGGTTCTACGCCACATAACTGATTCCATATTGCTAAATGTCTGCGCGGATCATATTTTCCAGAGTATATGTCTTCCATTTTTATGGTTGGAAATTCAAATCATAACCTCATTATGCATTTACATTCCTCCCATTTTCCCATATTTTCCTTATGAGTTTCCCACCATCTTGTTGGAGTAGCACGCAAATCGAGATCCAAAGCATGGAATATTTTTCCTTTAGGTGCAGTCCTTTCAAGCTCCCCTATAAACATGTTTATATTAGTTAACCCATCATAGTGTGGTAAATTACGTACCTCAGATTTTATACATCGCAGAGATCCGGTCACATTATTACAATGCATCGCAGATACCTCATGCAAATGGTTCTACCAGTTTGTAATTCCTCATAAGAGTCTGGAAAACAAGAGTTTTCCTTCTCCGAATTGATATTTACATCTACTGTTGGGTTAGTACAATCTTCCTTGCCAAGGTCAGCTTATATATTTGATCAATATCATCATCAACGTGCATAGGCTCCATGTATCTTTGTCCCTCTGCAGGGCCTAGAGGAATGATGACCATGATTTCATTTCTTTCAAATTCCATTCTCCTTTTCTTCAGATTATAACACCATCCATGTCAATAGCCCAGTCCAACCCTAACAGCGCAGGATAAGGATCAATATCATCTAAAATTTGTATGACTTCAGAGTCTTCCATCACCTTAACACCCTCAATGCTGACTACAACTCGTGGAAACCTTCCTAATGGAATGATCTTCTGCTGATTGGCCATGCGTAGTCAAATGGTAGACCATTCTAGCTTGGGTTATCCCATGCACTGCCATTTTTTCTTAGGTATAACATTAGCAGTATCCCAAATGGAACACAAAATATCCACTTCTTCAAATTCAAGGAAATATGGTATTTCCTACAGGTATCCTACATTAAGCGCAGATTTGAAACATGCTTCTTCAATAGCCCAAATACTGTCCATTCATCAACATATACCTCCAAAATTTTGTGGATAAATTCTTTGAAAGTAGCTACTACTATGCATGAGAAAATGGTAGGGGAATTCTTCAACCCAAAGGGCATCACTGTATATTGGAAAGATCCCCATTCAGTAGCAAAGGTGGTCTTACTCCAATCTTCTGGCGTAATCCAGATATGATGATACCCTGAAAACCCATCTGTAAAGGAATATGATTCTTGGCCTCTAACATTATTCAAGATTTCATTAGAGAACAGAGTTGGGAATGGATCATGAACACACGAAGCAACTAAACTGAGGCACCAATATTCTCAAATATGAACTACGTAGCTGTATCTGCAGTACAATCCTTCACAGATTTAGCTTTAGCCCATTTGGTTACATAATCTGTCGGAGTGATAATTTAACGCACACCACTTTTCTTTCCTAGAGGATTAATAGGTCCAACGAATTATATAGCCCATTTTTCAAATGCTTGCAACACCATCTATGGATGCAAGGGCATATCATCTATGCACAAGGGATTTCCTGTCCTTTGGCATACATCACATTCACGAAAATGTGCATAGGTATCATTGTGTAGTGTGGGCACCATAACCCAACTCACAAAATCTTCTGTGCGGTTGCCTTACTTGCATAATGATCACAGACAACCCCTCCGTGAGCGTCATCTAGGATTTCACGTCTTTCATACTCTAGAAAATACCTTCACATAACTTCATCGACACCCATTTTTTACAACTGTCCAACAATAATGGTGAAGTTCGCTGGGTGCACCACCAGCTCTTTCTTCTGCTAAACTGTATATTCGTCAGGCGCACATTCAGTAGTCAGAAACTGAATAATATCAGGGAAATTCTCAACAACCACTTTTATCAAAAACAACTGCGCATCTAGAAATCCATCCCCCAAGTTTGTAGGTTCCTCACCCATCTTAATGCGTGACATATGGTCTAGCCCAACATTCAGTCTTCCTGGTTTTACCATAATTTCAAAGTCATATTCCTTGAATAACAAAAACCACTGGCAGATCTTCCCCCCAAACACAGGCTTATTAACCAGTTACTTCAAAGTAGAATGATCAGTAAACATATTTAAATGGCCTCCTAACAGACGGTGGCAGAATTTTTGTAGTGCTTATACCATTACTAGTCCTTCTATTTCCATGGTTGAGTAATTTCGTTCTGCGCTTGAGAGTTTTCAGATTGCATAGGAAATAGGGTGATCAATATCTCCCACTCTTGGCTGCGCGAAAATAGCTCCGATTGTAATATATGAAGCATCAACATGCACATGGAACACCTTCGACCAATACGGGAAGAGAAATATGGGGACAGTGACCATCTTCTCCTTCAGCAACTGAAAACCCTTTTGACAATCCTCATCCCAATAGAACATCACATCCTTCTTGAGCATCTTTTCCATGGGCGCATTTATTATTGCATGGCCTTGAATAAATTTCCTATAATACCCAGTATGCACCAATATTGAGTGCAATTGCTTAACATTCTTAGGTATCTCCATATTAACTATTACGATGATATTTGCAGGATCTACCAATAATCCTTGCTGGTAGACAATGTGTCCCAACAATATCCAAAATGACACACATAATATACACTTCTTCAAATTCAAGAAAATCTAGTACTTCCTATAGGTATCCAGCATTAAGCATAGATTTGAAACATGCTTCTTCAACATCCCAAATACCGTCCAATCATCAAAATATACCTCCAAAATTTTTTGGATAAATTATTTGAAAGCAGCTACTACTACGCGCGAGAAAATGGTAGGGGCATTATTCAACCCAAAGGGCATGCCTGTATATTGGAAAGATCCTCGTTCAGTAGCAAAGGTGGTCTTACTATGATATTTTGGCACAATCCGGATCTGATGATGCACTGAAAGCCCATCTGTAAAGGAATATGCTTCTTGGCCTCCAAGATTATTCAAGATTTCATCAGAGTTGGGAATGGATCATACACACAAACATCAACCGAACCGAGTCACCAATATTCTCAAATATGAACTGCGGAGCTGTATCTAAAGTAAAATCCTTCACAGGTTTAGCTTCAGCCCATTTGGTTACATAATCCGTCACAATGATAATGTAATGCACAACAATCTTCTTGCCTAGAGGATTGATAGGTCCATCGAAGTCTATATCCCATTTTTCAAATGCTTGCAACACCATCTATGGATGCAAGGGCATCTCACGTCTGCGCAAGGGATTCCCGTCCTCTGGCATAAGTCACATGTGCGAAAATGCACATAGGCATCATTGTGCAGTGTGGGCCACCATAACCCAGCTCACAAAATCTTCTGCGCAGTTTCCGCACCTGCATAATGACCACTAAAACCCCCTGCATGAGGTTAATCTAGTATTGCACGTCTTTCATACACCAAGACATACCTTCGCAGAACTTCATCGACACCCATTTTGTACAACTGTCCAACAATAATAGTGAAGTCTGTTGCACACGCCATGAGCTATTTCTTCTACTGAAATGTATATTCATCAGGCACGCGTACAGTAGTCAAAAAATGAATAATATCAGGGAAATTATCATTAACCACCTTTATCTCAAACAACTACGTGTCTGGTAATCCATCCTCCAAGTTTGTAGGTTCCTCACAAGTCTCAATGCACGATAGATGTTCTAGCCCAACATTCAGTCTTCCTGGTTTTACCATAATTTCAAAGTCATATTCCTAGAATAACATCAACCACTGGTAGATATTCCCCCTCAACACATGATTATTGACCAGGTACTTAAAAGCAGAATGATCAGTAAACATCTTAAAATGGCCTCCTAATAGGTAGTGGCAGAATTTCTACGACGCATATACCATTGCTGGTCCTTCTCTTTCCGTGGTTGAGTAATTTCGTTCCACGCTTGAGAGTTTTTGGCTTGCATAGGCAATATGGTGATCAATCTCTTCCACTATTGGCTATGCTAAAATAGCTCCGAGCTCAATACATGAAGCATCAACATGCACATGGAACACCTTTGACCAAACCGGGAAGACCAATCTGGGCGTAGGGACCATATTCTTCTTAAGAAACTCAAAAATCTTATGACAATCCTCATCCCAGCAGAACATCACATCCTTCTTAAGAATATTTTCCATGGGCCCATTTATTAGCGTATAGCCTTGAATAAAATTCCTATAATACCTAGTATGCCCCAATATTGAGCGCAATTTCTTAACATTCTCAGGTATCTCCAGATTAACTATTACAATGATATGTGTAGGATCTACCATTAATCCTTGCTGGTAGACAATGTGTCATAGTAGTATCCTAAATGGCACAAAAAATATACACTTCTTCAAATTCAAGGAAATCTGGTACTTTCTACAGGTATCCAGCATTAAGTGTAGATTTGAAACATTCTTCTTCAACAACCAAAATACCATCCAATCATCAAAATATACCTCCAAAAAATTGTGGATAAATTATTTGAAAGGAGCTACTACTACGAACGAGAAAATGGTATGGGAATTCTTCAACCCAAAGGGCATGACTGTATATTGGAAAGATCCCCATTCAATAGCAAAGGTGGTCTTACTCTGATCTTCTGGCATAATCCGGATCTGATGATACCCTGAAAACCCATCTGTAAAGGAATATGCTTCTTGTCCTCCAACATTATTCAGGATTTCATCAGAGAACGAAGTTGAGAATGGATCATGCAAGCAAGCATCAACCAAAATGAGTCACCAATATTCTCAAATATGAACTACGCATCTGTATCTACAGTACAATCCTTCACAGGTTTAGCTTTAGCCTATCTGGTTACATAATCTATCATAGTGATAACGTAACGCGCACCACTCTTCTTTCCTAGAGGATTGATAGGTCCAACGAATTCAATAGCCCATTTTTCAAATGTTTGCAACGCAATCTATGGATTCAAGGGCATCTCGTCTCTGTGTGAGGGCTTTCCTGTCCTTTGGCATACATCACATACATGGAAATGCACATAGGCATCATTGTAAAGTGTGGGCCACCATAACCCAGCTTGCAAAATATTTTACGCGGTTGCCTTACCTGCATAATGGCCACCAGTAACCCCTCCATGAGCTTCATCTAGGTTTGGGCATCTTTCATACTCTAGGACATACCTTCGAAGAACTTCATCGACACCCATTTTGTACAACTGTCCAAAAATAATGGTGAAGTCCACAGCGTGCGCCACGAGCTCTTTATTCTACTAAAATGTATATTCATCAAGCAAGCGTCTAGTAGTCAGAAATTTAATAATATCAGGGAAATTCTCATCAACCACCTTTATCGCAAATAACTGCACATCTGGAAATCCATCATCCAATTTAGTAGGTTCCTCACCTATCTCAATGCACGCCAGATGGTCTAGCCCAACATTCATTCTTCCTGGTTTTACAATAATTTCAAAGTCATGTTCCTGGAATAAAAACAACCACTAGTAGATCTTCCTCCCCCAACACAGGATTATTGACTAGGTACTTCAAAGCAGAATGATTAGTAAACATCTTAAAATGGCCTCATAACAGATAGTGGAAAAATTTCTGCAGTGCGTATACCATTGCTAGTCCTTCTCTTTCCGTGGCTGAGTAATTCCATTCTGTGCTTGAGAGTTTTCGACTTGCATAAGAAATATGGTGATCAATCTCTCCTGCTCATGGCTTCATTTAAATAGCTCCGAGCACAATACAAGAAGCATCAACATGCACATGGAACACCTTTGACCAATCTGGGAAGACCAATATGGGTGCAGTGACCATCTCCTCCTTCAACAACTCAAAACTCTTATGACAATCCTCATCCTAGCAGAACATCACATCTTTCTTGAGAAATTTTTCCATGGGCCCAGTTATTAGCACATAGCCCTTAATAAACTTCCTATAATACCCAATATGCCCCAATATTGAGCACAATTTCTTAACATTCTCAGGTATCTCCAAATCAACTATTATGACGATATTTGCAGGGTCTACCATTAATCCTTGCTAGCAGAAAATGTGTCCCAACAATATCTCAAATGGAACACAAAATATACACTTCTTCAAATTCAAGGAAATCTGGTACTTCCTACAGGTATCTAGCATTAAGCACAGGTTTGAAACATGCTTCTTCAATAGCCCAAATACTGTCCAATTACCAAATATACCTCCAAAAATTTGTAGATAAATTCTTTAAAAGAAGCTACTACTAGGTGTGAGAAAATGGTAGGGGAATTATTCAACCCAAAGGGCATGACTCTATATTGGAAAGATCTCCATTCATTAGCAAAGGTGGTCATACTCCGATTTTCTAGTGCAATCTAGATCTTATGATACCCTAAAAACCCATCTGTAAAGGAATATGCTTCTTGGCCTCCAACATTATTCAGGATTTCATCAGAGAACAGAGTTGGGAATGGAGCATGCACACAAGCATCATTCAATTTGTGGAGATCTACACATATCCTAATTTCTCCCTTGGTCTTCTTATCTTGCATAGCCATTGGAATTACCTAGTCAGACTCTTCTACAGGTTCGATGATGCCTATAGCAACCATTTTTTCCAATTATTCTTTCACCTTTTTCTTGTATATTGGATTCTTCCTGTATGGGCATTGTTACATTGGGTGCGCATCAGGTTTCAATGTGATCTTCATAAATCCAAGTTCCCCAATTATTCCTTTTAGCTCTAAGAACTTTGTAGGGAACAAGTCCTGATATTTGGTCATCAACTCAGCAAGTTTTCCCACTGTATCATCATCCCAGTAGTCTCCAATCTTGGCCAACTTAGATTTTTCCTCAGATCCAATATTCACCTGCCTGATTTTTAAGGGCTTTATCACATCTAGCAAGGTGATCGAGGGCCTAGCTACTGCGCGCTGTCCCTCAGATTCGGGAATCATGATATTCCTTGGGTTCTCTTCACTCTATTCGACTGTCAGGTTCCTGCAATTCACAATATCTTTCATGTGTGCATACCATGCTGGTGGGGAGCACTCGATTGCAAGATTTGTTGTATCAAATATGACTTCTTGAATATTATGCAAAGCTTGGAAAATCTTATCAAATCCACTCTCAAAGATGAATGTTAGGATAAATCTCTCTGTTAGCACAGACCATTCACTAGTACCTTGACACAACTCTCTCTCCAAATACCATTTAGTAGGTACCTTCCCAAATGTGTGAATAAACATGTGGACCCATTTGGGTCTTGGTTCTACACCCCATACCTGTTTCCATATCGTCAGATGGCTGTGCGAATCATCTTTTCCAGAGTAGACGTCTTCCATTTTTGTGGTTGGAAATTCAAATCATAACCTCATCATGCATTCACATTCCTCCCAGTTGCCCGTATTTTCCTTATGAGTTTCCCACCACCTTGTTGGAGTAGTGTGCAAGCCGAGATCCAAAGCATGGAATATTTGTCCTCTAGGCACAATCCTTTCAAGCTCCCCGATAAATATGTTTATAGAAGTTAACCCATAATAGTGCGGTAAATTACTCACCTCAGATGTTATACATTGCAGATATCCGGTCACACGATTACAAGGCATCGCAGATACCTCATGCAAATGGTTCTACCAGTTTTCTAATTCCTCATGAGAGCCTGGAAAACAAGAGTTGTCCTTCTTCGAATTAATATTTACATCTACTGTTGGGTTAATACAATCTTCCTTGTGCAAGGTTAGCTTATGTATTTAATCAATATCATCATCAACGTGCATAGGCTCCATGTATCTTTGTCCCTCTGCAGGGTCTAGAGGAATGATGACCATGATTGCATGGCTTTCAAATTTCATTCTCCTTTTCTTCAGATTATAACACCATCCATGTCAATAGCCTAGTCCAACCCTAGCAGTGTAGGATAAGGATCAATATCATCTAAAATTTGTATGACTTCAAAGTCTTCGATCACTTTAACACCCTCAATACTAACTACAACTTGCGGAAACCTTCCTAATGGAATGATCTTCTGCTGATTAGCCATGCGCAGTTGAATGGTAGACCAATCCAGCTTGGGTTCTCCCATGCACTACCATATTTTCTTAGGTAGAACATTAGTATTTGATCCCAAATCTAGAATAACCTGTTCCATATCATAAGCACCAATTTGTGCAGTCATATGCATATCCCTTCAAGTCAGCCTAAAGAAGGGATTTTGACACCTTGGAAAGGATATATAAAGGAGTAGTTTGACCTCATTTTGGAGACACACATCCACTAGTTTGATACATAAGAAGAATTTTTATCCTTAGATGGGAAGCAAGAGAAAATGAGAGAGAAGGTCTAGGAAGTAAGAAGAATCCAATAAGGAAGAAAAATTCTCTGTTTTGGGCTCTATCTCTCACACGTGTTGCTAGGTTCCCATAATACCATTATTTTTATTGTTAGTTTAGCCCCCTTATTGTTATTGGTGTTCCCAAGTAATCCCCATTTTGTTATTATTATGCCCCATAGAAGCTTACTATTGTTATTGTTATGCCCTTACATTGTTATTGTTATGCCAGCTAGGATTATATTATGACCCCTTGGACTCCTAAATATAGAAAGGAGGTTTTTTCATTTGCATCATCCAATAATTATTGATTTATATAATGTAAAGGAGGTTTCCCCCTCGAAGAGGCTGATTTCTAACGCATTGATCTATCTTTTCTTCTATTTTGTGAGCTAGTTTCATAACATTTGGTGTGAGAGCTTTGGATTCTAGGGTTTTGTTGCTGCAAACAGGTCATCGTGGAATTTTCACTAAAAACATTTTCGACGAAGTTTCAGAAGCTTAAAAAAAATATCCATTTGATCCAAAATCCTGAGGAATGTTGTGTAAAAATTAAAGATCTTAGTTTGCCATATTTTGGAGATATAACCGGTGGAAGTTAGGGTTTTTGCAGGCTCCAGAATTTCATCTCAAACAAGTGACCAATGGAAAATCATCAAAACTTTCGTTTCAGGCATCATATTGGAATTCTATAAAATGTGACCGAATGTGCATGGACTGTAGTTTCTTGTATATCGATTTATAAGCTGAAGGTAGCAACAATGACACGTGGCATGTCGTACAATTTTTCTCTACTGAACCAACCCATAATTAGGTCATTGTGGGAGATCGAGAATAATTTCGTCTTGAAGAATCCAAATTAGGTCTACCATGTGCCATTAGGAAGATGACTTACAGGGCTACTATAAGACTGAATTTCAGATATTGAAGATCTGAAATCTTAGATATAATTCAGGTTCAATATCGACCTCATAAAAAGAAAGATAAATGTGTGTATTTGTTTTTAAAATTGCATAACTTTTGTTTGAAAAATTAGTTTGAATAGATTTCAAGGGAATATTGAAGCATAGATATAAGTATTGGATTCTAAAATTCCCCTCAAAAATAATTCCACACCCATTAAGTCCTCAAAAAACTCTACTATGATACATGAAGAGGAAGAAGTGCAACATGATTTATCAAAATTACGAGACCAATTGCAACAAATGTCGCTCTCGAAAAAAGTAACAAAAAATGAAATGGAAGCTAAAATGGATGGTTTGAAGATGTTAGTGTCAATATGTCCAGTGATCAAACATGCTCTTTCAGTTTATTTGCTAATAGTCCTAGGTCTTTGTCTTTTCAAACAAGTTTTCAAATAGATTTTGGTCACTGCATATGGTCTAGGTCATAAATTATGCTCCCCTCATTCCATCCATGGCCATAATAATCTCAGAGGTCATGTCACTCATTTTCATTTAGAATCTTAGGTCAGTCATTCAATCTCCATCTATGTATGTTGTCTAAGTCTCCTTGTTTTTCCACTATAAAGTAAAAAAAACACTACAAGGAAAAGAACTTCTAGCGGATGTTTTTGAGGAACCCCTTATTTAAATACCCCAGACATTCGTTTCTAGTGGAAGTTACTAGAGGAGGTTGGCGGTTAGAGGTTTTTGTGGATGTTTTTCGTCCGATGTGCTTATCAACCTAAATCGCCCCGGTGCATTCAAAAAGAGAAAGCACCAATGCGCATAAAAAATTGGTACACTGGACACCGTGTGCTTCGTCCAAACCCACTCGGTGCAACTTATTACTATAGCGCATTGGTGCTTTACAAATATTCCGCATTGACGCGTACTAAAACCTCGCGCCAAAACAGAAACTGCTCGGTGCAGTCTTAAAAAAAAGCACTGGTGTGCCTATAAAAACTTGCACACCAGAACAGGGTTAAATAAAAAAAATATTACGGCCAAAAAACTGCATTTTTCACTTCTCTCAATGCTCCAAAGCTCTCAAGTAGCGATGCAATTTATCCTTGTCTGAGCCACCCTGACATTGGTGCTCCCATTGCAAGCACTGTTGCTGTGCATTGCTCACCAATCTCCTGCTTGAATTTTGCAAAACGGTGGGAAAATCTTCTTTTGCAAATTGTACAGCTAATATGCCTTCTCGACGGCCAAATATACAGGTAGTTTTCTTGTTTTTCCATAGTTAAGCCTTTTAGCAGATTATAATTTCAAATTACCTTAAAATTAACCATTTAAAAAAAAAAAAAAATTGTTGCATGGTGCGCTCGAGCCATTCGGCTCGGACCGGTTCGCGGTACTGCATGTAAATTTACAGGTCGTATCACAACTGGTGCTAATGGTATCTGCGCCAGTTGTGGGTGGTACCAAAAGGCGCAAAATGTTATTTTAAAATTTTAAAAAAAGTGCAGTGCGATCAGTTACCAGGCTCCACTGTTGACCATGTGGAATAGCGGAAATGTGGTGCGTTCACTTAAATATATACCTCGGGGTGGGTATTTTTGTTAGTGCACCATATTCTGCATTTCAACAGGGTCAACAGTGCGACCTGGTAAAATACCACACCATTGATTATGTAATGATATCAGGAGGTCGGTGTGCTGACCAAACTATAAGCCCTAGGGCATAGAGTTTAGTCAGTGCACCACACTCCCAACACCGTCCATAGTCAACGGTGTATTGAAAATTTTCAAGTGCATCGCTGCCGATGCACTGAATATTTTTTGGTGCACCGTCGTCGGTGCGTGACCAAAAAATATGCATCGGTATCGATGCATGCCTGTTTCTTGTGGCGCACCGACTATTTTTTTTTTCCAAAAAAAATATATATATGTATATTCCTAAATACATGTCTCATTTAATAAAAAAACTATATTTAATATGTCAATCATTTAGAGACGTGAAAGGAGAGAAGAGGGGGAACAACAACAACAACAGGTAGACCAGTATAACATGGTTTCTTGTGGGAGGAACGAGAGAAGGATAGAGATGCATACCCTCGCCCTATTACAGTAGCTACCCAGGGGCTCCTAAGGCAGGTAGGCCTCCTCAAGTTCTATGAGGAGGCTACTTTCCTAAAGGGCCATGGTGTGTTTTTGAGACATCTTATCCGCAAGTGGAATGCCCACCGATAGGCTTTTTGAGTTGGTCCTAACCAGTGGTACGCACCCACTCAGGAGGACATATATTTCATTACAGGGCTATCGAGGAGGGGGGTGGATTTTCCCTCGTTCCCAGAGGTTCCAGTTGGCTATGAAATAGAGAGTCAGTTGGTGTACTCCTAGAGATACATTAGTGCAGATATACTGTCTCCTTCAAATTTTTAGGTCTCCAAAGGTCAGTTACATATTGGTGCATTTGGTAGTCAGCAGGTGAGGTGCCTCTCACTTCTAGTTTCGACCATTTCACACAACACTAGTGACAGAAAATGCATTAGTTGCTCGCTTCTATATTATGTTGATTCTTTAGTACAAGAGCCACGACTTGTCAGGTGGTCTGCCATTTTTTTTCTGGTAGTTATGTACAACCTTAGATAGATGTCGTGCTCATGCACAATGGAGGGTAAACTTCCCTTTTTCTTAAGAGTTTTTTTGTTTATTTTTTGAGAGGTTTCTAGAGACGAGGCCTAATTTTGTTCGGCAGCCTCGTAGGTCGATGTTCGAGGCTTGGATGCACATGTGGGGACAAATGATGTCCAAGGGGGGCGAGACTGTGTTTTCCGCGAGGATATTGCATGATGCATTGGAGTTGCTAGCTAGTGTTCACGAGCATGCCTTCATTATTTTCCCCTGTCCTTATGTTGTTTTGGATTGGCGGGGGTGTGCCAACATCCTCTTCACAAATGATGAGCCTCCGGATGATAGAGGTAATATTACTGTTTTATTTAAATTTATTCTAACATGGTCTTTAACTTGTTTTTATTAAATTGTGTAATAAAATTGTCTAATTATTGTTGTGTACTTGTATATATTTTGTAGACATTCGGTATTTTGATGGTGAGGACATGCCAACACCACCACATGATCCAGGTGTGGATCCTGATGACGATCAGGATATGCCATATGCCGAGGATCATTAAAAGGCCAGTGCAGAGAGACCTGCTCCTACTGGAGCACCAGTACTGCCTTTTGCTAGACATGGTAGACTTGATAGTAGATTTAGGATGGAGTTGGGCGACCAACTCACTGCATTAATTTTTGAGGTAGGAGTCATGCTCGCTACTATGGGAGACATACAGGCTGATGGTAGGATGTTACATATGTGGAGAGGCATGTCGCGTGACATGTTCAAACTGATGTGACATGTCGTAGGAGCTACGACCTTAGATACACGGATGAGGAGGACCGTTGCACGTTATAGGCGTGGTCGAGACACAACACATGATTGACAGTCCGTGAGAAACGACGCATCATCTGATGATCATTCACCTCGCGTCGCGTCAGATGAGCAGACTCCACTAGCATCAAGCATTAGTTATCATGGAGAGCAGGCTGGAGCATCGACCACATCTAGTCAGCAGCCTGCAGCATCTAGCAGTACTCATGATCATGATAAGGATGGACCATTGACCATGTCGAGTCATCACAATGAGCAACCGACAGTTGATCCTGATCAGCATGAGGCACCAGTACTAGATCAGTAGGCATGTGATGATCATCATGTATTTGAGCTTGTCGAGGCTGCCATTGACTGACCAGGCCTCGACTAGTACTGATATTGATGATGTACCACCATCTGATCCATGCCATTTATATATATATGGTCCATGTATTTTATGTTCATGTTGCAGTTGTACTTAATTTACATGTTGGTGATCATCATGATGTGTATATTGTTAGGTCATGTTAGATATGTTCATTTAATATGCAGCTTGCAGATAGATGTGTATGTGATAGCAGTTATTTGACATGAGATGTATATTTGATGTTTGTGTTGTATTAATGTGAAATGATTTTATTAAAATTTATAAATTTGTAAATTTTTAATATCGTAAATAATTGTAAAATAATAAATCTAGAATAATATGAATTTTTGTAACATAATAAAGTTTAGAAAATAATGCAAATAAATTCATGTACTTTAGAATTATCATTATTTTATTATGGTCTTAAATACAAAAAAAAAAAGAACTTTATATACTACGCCATTTTTATTGAGATCAACATAATTGCAAATTATCAAGTGAAATATTGATTTTAACATTAATTCAAAATACATATTATAATGTTTCGAAAAAAAGAGTCTTATAAGGTATAAGGTAATTAAGTCCTCTTCTTTATAAAAACCCATCTTAAAAAGTATAAATATTGATGAAATAATACATGTACCATTTCACATGTACTAATTCCATTGAACAGATTTTAGAAGAATTCGAGTATATTACCATTGTGTTGCCTCTTATGGATGCTAATTCCATGAGCAATTAGAGGTGTCAAGAGAATGCAATAGACAAAAAAAAAAAAAAAAAAAAAAAAAAAAAATTGAGATTTTTTGTGGGGTTTATGGGTTCATGGGACAGTAGACAGTACCAACCCTGCCATATTGGTATTTCAGTTGAATTTTTCCTAGCAGTGATATGACCGAGTATTGCAGCTATGCATTTAACAAAGAACCCATATATTTTGAGAATTTGATTGAAGACTATTGTCATATAATTGAGCACTATTCCATTTCTTCACCATATTAGCACAAAATAGAAAGAATAATTTCTTTCACCATAATAACACACAACTTTCAAGAAAGAAAACACTCCATTCTATGTTTCGAGACATTTTACGCAAATGATAGGCATTTCTATGGAGTTTTATCCATATTCTGCAATTTAATGAGGGTTGGAGGGAGCTTACAATCCTGTATCTGTTAGTAAATGCACCCTTCGGTAGAACCAAAGAAAATCCAGACAGATTCCTCAGTGAAGTAGACTGGCCATAATCAATTCCTTCAAGACCTCAACAGAAGAAATAGATATGCATGTTAGAGGCTATTGTTGGCACCTTTTCTTGTTGCAGGTTGTGGAAAGGTTCAAGTTTCTTTTTTTGAAAGAAGAAGAGGTGGAGTTTTGAAAGGATATGGCCCAAATATTTTCATAGCAAAATGTACATTTCCAACATGTCTAAAAACTAAAATATCTCCAACTTCAATAAACTGCTCAGAAACAAAACTTTCCCAACCATTTGTGAAATATTCCCATGTCTTAGCATAGCACAGGTTCACATGCCACAATTGCCCACTTGGGCCCTGCAGTATTGCATCTTCACATGCCCCACATTGCATTCTCTCCACATAATCAATGGGGACCTCCTGCAATAAATAAAATGCATTGGAAGAATAGTTATTTCCATCAAGAATTTATCCAATTCCAATTCTAATTCTAATTCTCAAGAATAAACAAAATTCTAATTCTAATTGCATATTTCCATCAAGAATAAACAAAATTATAATTCTAAATTTCTATGGTTGGAGTTTACTAAATTTTGGTGTACAGACCTAAAAATAATTTCGGTGCCTTAACCGCAAATCAGTGCTAATGTACATATAACTACACCGGTGCGTTTTAGTTATCGTGCACCCGTGCCATGTTACCAATGGATGCACCGGTGCGGTTCTATTAAGTGATGCAACAGTGACGAATAACCGCAAATAAAAAAAACGCAACTCTATTTTCTTTAAGTGAAAAAAAAAACAGTAAATTGAAAAATGGGCGGCAAAATATTTTGGAAAATCTAATTTCATAACACAATTCTTTAAATACTAAACACTTTTCATTATTTCACTATTTTTTCAAAAACATTTAGCCAGAGATTTGCAGGAGACATACCTGGAGCAAGAGAGCATGAGAGCACTGTGGAGCAGTGAAATACATTCGAACAAAAGTATTCAGACAATTAGAATTCCAAACCTTTGGTGATTGAAACACTGTAGCATAGAGTTTTAAATGATCTCGTGATTAAACTTGATTATTTTTTTACTTTTTCTGCAGTTTTTTTACGAAGTAAGAAAAAATTTCAATTTGTTTTTCATTTAAAAAAAAAAAAAATCCATTTTTACCCTAAACCCTTCATTCTTTTTGTTTCTGCCCTTTCTTCTCCCTGTTTCTGTGATTTTAGAATTAGGGCGTTTCATTTTAGATTGACATCCAACCCACGGGTCGACTTGAATAGTTAGATCCCAATCCATGTCGGCCCTTGTGTAAATTTAAAAAAAAAAAGTTTTTTTTTTTTTTAATCAGTACACCCTGCATAACC
The DNA here is from genome assembly GCA_034641835.2 of Pinus albicaulis. Lineage (NCBI taxonomy): Eukaryota > Viridiplantae > Streptophyta > Pinopsida > Pinales > Pinaceae > Pinus > Pinus albicaulis. The sequence goes on from CM076582.1 coordinate 103,361,552, forward strand.
TAGTGCACCGGTGCGTTGTATTATCTCAGCGCACTGCGGAAGTACTGTGTAATAATTTTTTTTTTTTTTTTTTTTTTTTTAATCAGTGCGCCATATGTAAAATAAGGCATTGGTGTGCTATTTCATTATGGCGCACTGCGAATGTGCTGTTTCGCAAAAAATGTTTTATTGTGTTAATCGGTGCACCATGTAACATATAACACACCACACCAGGTCTCCCAGTTGACAGAGAGCACCGTATGGTGGTCCCTTATTTGCGTAGGGCATTTATGCTACAAAAACTAACACGAGACGATTTTTATTATTTTCTCTGTGTTAATCGGTGTGGTGGTTAACATGTAATGCATCGATGCTCCTTGTTGACATAGAGCACCGTATGGTCTATTATACTATTTGTGTAGTGCATTTATAAGACCCCGACGCACCGATGTCGGTGCGTACATCATGATTGGCGCATTGGTTTCTTGAGATTTTTTTTTTTTACCTGAAAAGTTGACAATTTATTTATAAATATATTAATGAATGATATGATACCGGTTTCAAATTGATAAAAAAATGAATGACAAGAGATCAAGTAAAAAAATTATTGATAACACATCAAGAAAAGAAAAAAAGGCAAGTTCTTTGTAAATTCTTTACAAAAAATATTATTTTTTAACTATATGTAAGTTTAACTAATATGTATTGTTTACTATGTATCATGCAGAGCCACAAAATGATGAAGCTCAAAGCTTGATAAGATTATTTCTGATCTAGGACCAGAAGAGCATAAAAGCTTGATGGAAAAATTGCAAAAGGATGAATCTGGTGAATGAAAAAAATACAATCGATCCAATATGAGTTTCTTTTTTTAATTTTCATTAATAATATACTTAAAATTATTAGATAAAATCTGTCAAACAATTTATTAATTCACATCTGTTTAATGTTCTATAGGGACCAACAACTCAGAAAAGGAATCTTGTTCTAAGAAAAGAAAAAAAATAGAACATGCAAATGAAAATGAATTGCTCCTTAGCTCATCTGGAGTGGTGTTGGAGGGTAACGAAAGGGGGGAATTTTTTTACAAAAGTTTGAGAGATCTAGTGAACGAATGTATAGATTTTTTTTCCACTTACAATACAAAAATCAATCCAATGATTCCAAGAGCCAAATTTTATCTAAACTACGGGAAGAGTTTCTAGAGAATTGTTCATTGAGACATGTCAAACTTTTAATAGCAAAAACACACAACAACAAAAAAGAAGGAATGAAAAAGTAATAATCCTTTAAATGTTTGTCTAGAATTATTTATAAATATCACTTTGTTATATTTAATTTTCATATATCAATATTAAAATTAAATAGTTTATTGTCATGTTACATTTTCAGGAAGATCATGAAAATCTCAAAAGATGAACGAGCTGATATCAGAAATATGCTAGTAGGAATGTCCAAAAAGGTGTACAAGGAGATGGTCAAAGAAATGAACAAAATGGCATCGCAGGAGAAGCCATCTCAACAACAACATGATTCAAATGTAATATGTAATCATTCATTTGTTCGATCAGTAGGTACAATAAATAAAACATTTAGCACTAAATATTAATTTTCAAGTATTTTCTTGTAGAAAAGAAAAGAAAATGGAACCCATTCAACACATAAAACAGGACGACAAGGAAGAAAATGGTTGATATCTAAGTTTGTGAGTAATTGTTACTTCCTTATAACAACTTAAATAGATTTCATTTTTGTATTTTTTTAAGTTGTTTTATAAAAATCATAATTGAATGTCTTCAAATAGGTGTTAACATACAAAGAAGAACCATCATACGAATTGATTGAAATTAGGTTAAATATGGGTTGTGAGTATATGTTGGCATATTAGAAATTAATTGTGGAATTTGTAAGCATCTATCGATCTTGTTTTACTTAGCTCCATCTATAATTAATAGAACAAAAAAATCTTTTATACTAAATATATGATTTTTTATGGGGTATAAAACTTGCAGGAAACAAAGTATGGAATTGCTCCAATAGATGAAATCTTGAAAGATGGCATGGTACATGGTTTTGAAAGAATGTGTATAGTTTATGAGTCAATTGTTGCTATGGTACGTCATTTCTTTTTTATTTACATTGGTGTATATTATTTAATATTGCGATTTTTATTATTCTCACCAATGTGTATACACTCATTACAATTTATTTTTATGTTTGTAGATGGAAGGTGAGGAAGAAAAAAAAATCAACACCATGAACAAAACATTCCTGAAAATAACCCAAGTCATGGAAGTAGCTCTAGCAGTGACAACAGTTCAAGCGAAGAATGATGATCACTATGTTTGGATATCAAAGCAAGGCGTTGCATTTTTGAAATATTTGTCTGTGAAATCAGACATTTGTTAGAAAATTAAATATTATAGAGCAATGCAACACATAAAATATGCGAAAAACACAAGAACACAAAACACATAAAACCAGAGAGACAGATATACATGGTTCACCCAGTTTGGGCTACGTCCACCCCGAACAGCCAGTCCTTCCTTTCTATTATCTAGCAAAATGAAGAGACACAACCGACAACAGATCCGCTATAATATCCTATGTTCTCTCTCAAAGTCTCCCTATTTGTTTCTTGCTCTAAGAATACACACGCAATACACAGCCACAATACAATACCCTCATACAAGCAAGGGGTTTCCTTCTAGGGAAGAAAACCCTAAACTAAACATAACTTCTACCGTCAGATCATCCGCCTAATGAATGGCCCAGATTGACTAGAAATTACTATACTTTTACAAGGCAATTTTACATCTATTTTTAGCTTCAGGGGCACTTCCCCCGAAACCCCCTGCCAGGGGGGGGGCTCCATAAAGTCGCAGCCGCCCCCCCTGGACCCCCCAGGCAGCGTTTAATTACGAGCGGTGTTTCCGCCCCCATTAAGGTACAGGGGTCCAACACTTTGATACAAAATAAACAAGATAATCAGGTTACACACCCAATAATCTCCCACTTGGAGACTGGTTGTAGCAGCTCCACCGTTGCTTCATTCGTTGGACAATGACTCCTCTTTGGACCTGGCTGTTTCTCATCTTCATCGTCATCCTTGAAGACCAATTGAAACTAAGCATGCTCTCATTTTCTCCCTGGTTACAACTTTTGTTAGCATATCTGTAGGATTCTGGCTAGTGTGTATCTTTTCCAGCTTCAACTGTCCATCTTCCAATACTGACCGTATGAAATGGTACTTGAGCTATATGTGTTTAGTCCAGGAATGAAATGATGATTTCTTTGCAAGATGAATGGCACTTTGGTTATCACTGTATAATGTGCCCATATCATGGTTCTTACCCAATTCATCCATAAACCTTTTTAACCAAATCATTTCTTTACTAGCCTTTGTAGCAGCAACATACTCTACTTCTGTTGTTGAAAGTGCAACAACACACTGGATTTTTGAAACCCAACTGACAGCTGTTCCACCTTAAATAAATACATATCCTGTAGTGCTCCTCCTATTATCTATGTCACCTGCCATATCTGCATCAACATATCCCTGTAGAGCAATATTTGAACCACCAAAGCATAATGCTTGATTTGTGATACCTCTCAAATATTCGAGAATCCATTTTTATGCCATCCAATGTTCTTTTCCTGGATTGTTCATGTACCTGCTTACAACTACCACTGCATGTGCAATATCAGGGCTTGTGTAGACCATTGCATACATTAAGCTTCCAACTGCTGATGCATATGGAACTTTAGACATATAGTCCATTTCTTCTTGGGTCTTAGGGCACATCTCCTTACTAAGTTTGAAATGGCTAGCAAAAGGTGTACTAATTGGCTTTTCATTCTGCATATTAAATATTTTCAACACCTTTTGTATGTACTCATTCTGAGACAATGTTAATATGAGATTTTTCCTGTCTCTAGTTATTCTCATACCAAGGATTTGTTTTGCAGCTCCCAAATCCTTCATTGAAAATGAATTTGCCAATTTTCTTTTGAGCACATTTATTTTCTGCATGTTAGACCCTGCAACAAGGATGTCATCTACATACAATAACAATATAACATAGCTTCCATCATTTTTCCTTTTCAGATAAACACAATGATCAGAGTGACATCTAGTATAACCTTGTTCAGACATAAACTTGTCAAATTTTAGATACCACTGCCTTGGAGCTTGTTTTAAGCCATTCAAGCTCTTCTTTAACCTACACACTAATTTTTCTTTCCCTTTGACCTCATATGATTCTGGTTGCTGCATATAGATCTCTTCCTCCAAATATCCATGGAGAAATGTTGTCTTTACATCTAACTGTTCGAGATGTAAATCTTCCGCTGCTACAAGACTTAAAATAGTTCTAATTGAAGTCATATTAACAACAGGAGAAAATATTTCATCAAAATCAATACCTTTCTTCTGTGCAAACCCCTTCACCACAAGTCTAGCTTTGTACCTCTATTTTCTTCCATCTTCTTCCTTCAGCCTGTAAACCCATTTATTCTGCAATGTAGTTTTACGTGCAGGAAACTTGACTAAGTCCCAAGTCTGGTTATGCATTAAGGAATTCATCTCTTCTTCCATGGCTAGCTCCCAATTCTTCCTTCTTTCAACCTGCATTGCTTCTTTATAACATTCAGGTTCACCAGAATCAGTCAACAATAAATAATATAATGAAGGAGAGTATCATTCAGGGGGTATACTTATCCTGGTAGATCTTCTAACACCACTTTCAGGTGTTTGAGGTGCCTGTTACTATTGTGGTGGTTACTGTTGTTGTGACTCTTGATTATTATTATTTTCAGGCACCTTTATCTTTTTTGTGATCTCATCAAGAATTGTGTATTCTTTGTTTTCTTTTTCCTGTTTCTTTTCCTGCAACTGATTCTTATACAATACATTTTCATTGAATATTACATCTCTGCTCCTAATGATTTTGTGATTTTCATAATCATATAAGCGATAACCAAAATCATTAACACCATATCCAATAAAGGTACATTTTTTTGATTTTGCCTCAAGCTTTGTTCTATTTTCTTTATTAATATGGACAAAGGCCTCACAACCAAAAGGCTTTAAAAAAGAGTAGTTTACCTTTTTAATTGTCCATGCTTCCTCTGAGATACCACCATCCAAGGAACTTGAAGGCCCTCTATTTATTAGATAAACAACAATATCTACAACATCTGCCCAAAATTGTAAAGGCAATCCTGCATGCAATCTCATGCACCTTGCACTCTCCATGATTGTTCTGTTCATCCTTTCTGATGCACCATTTTCTTGTGGTGTTCTTGGAACTATCATCTCTATGAATCCATGCTCTGAACAGTACCTATCAAACTCTTTGCTGCAATATTCACCTCCATTGTCTGATCTGAGACACTTCAAATTATTTCCTCTCTCAATCTCAACCAAAGCTTTCCATTTCTTGAAAGTATCAAATAAATCATATTTATTCTGAACACAATAAATCCAAGTTTTTCTAGTTGCATCATCAATAAAAGTAACATAATAACGAGAGCCACCAAGAGATGATGCCTAAGCAGGTCCCCATACATCTGTATGCACAAGCTCTAATTTTTCGCTCTTCTTTTCTTTCCCAACTCTGAGAAATCTGACTCTCTTCTGTTTTCCATAAATGCAATTCTCACAGAAATTCAAATCAACATTCTTCAAACCCAACAACCAATTTCTTGAGTGAAGAATATTCATCCCCTTCTCACTCATGTGTCCGAGTCTATGATGCCATAATGTTGCATCTGCTCCTTTGGAAGTTAAATCATTAACAGAGTTAGAAATACCATTGCATAAATACACTGTACCAACCTTTTCACCTTTTTCTATTACTAGTGCTCCTTTGGTGATCTTCCAGGTTTTATCTGTGAAAGTTGTCACACAACCTTCACCGCCTAACTGCCCTGTTGAAATCAGATTTTTCTTCAGATCTGGAACATGCCTTACCTCCTTTAATAGCCATTGGTTTCCATTCTGTTGTTTTACAAGAACCTTACCCATTCCAAAAATTTTATAGGGTTTATCATCACTCAAACAAACTTGTCCAAAATCTCCTTGAACATAGTCATGAAAATATTTCTTATCAGGTGTGGCATGGAATGAGGCCCTTGAATCTACAACCCAAGAATCAGTAACATTTTAAAAAGAAAGAATCAAAGCATCTTGTAACACATCACCTGTCACATTTTCTTCATGATTGTTTTCTTGTTGTGTGTCTCCTTATTTTCCCTTCCGAGATCTACAGTCTTTCTTTAGGTGTCATTTCTTTCCACATTTCCAGCACACTATCCCAGATCTAGACTTGGATCTGCCTTTCCTTGATTTACTGCAATATCCCGAGCTCTTTCCTCTTTCCATTCTTCTTCCCCTAGACTCTACACTCAAATCATTACCCGATGTCTCAAAGGATATTTTTCATCACATTTCCTCGCTAAGGATGGGACCGACAACACCATCAAACTTTAAAGTACTAGATCCAGAGACAGAGTTACTAATGGCCATAACTAAACCATTCCAACTTTCTGGCAATGAGAACAAATTTAATAGATCTCTAACTTCATCATTAAAGTTTACCCCTACAGAACTTAACTGACTGGTAACTGTATTAAAATCATTTAAATGGTCTGCAACAGATCCACCTTCTGACATCTTCATATTAAATAAATGTTTCATAAGAAATACCTTGTTTGAGGTCGAGAGTTTTTCATATAGTTTCGCCAATTCCTTAATCAAACCCTCTGTTGTTGTTTCCTTCAAAATATTTAAGGTTACCGACGCTGTGAGGTACAACCGTACTATTCCAAGTGCCTTTCTATCAAGAGTATCCCATTCTGCGTCTGTCATAGTCGTCAACTTTTTTTTTTCTTTTTTCTGCTCAATGGTAGGTACAGATCTTTCTGATATAGATAATCTTCCATCTGTATCTTCCACAGTGGGAAGTTTTGGCCGTTAAATTTCTCGACCCTAAATTTACCATCTTCTGCCATTGCTCCCACTCGAATCAGGAATCCTTCTTTCCTGCGAGTTTATCAACCAAATAGGCCTTTGGCTCTGATACCAATTATTAGAAAATTAAATATTATAGAGCAATGCAACACATAAAATATGCGGAAAACACAAGTACACAAAACACATAAAACCAGAGAGACATAGATTTATGTGGTTCACCCAATTTGGGCGATGTCCACCCCGAACAATGAGTCCTTCCTTTCTATTATCCAACAAAATGAAGAGACACAACCTACAACAGATTTGCTGTAATATCCTCTGTTCTCTCTCACAGCCTCCCTATCTGTTTCTCTCTCTGAGAATACACACACAATACACAGCCGCAATACAATACCCTCATACAAGCAAGGGGTTGCCTTCTAGGGAAAAAAACCCTAAACTAAACATAACTTCTATTGTCAGATCATCTACCTAATGAATGGCCCAGATTGACTACAAATTACTATACTTTTACAAGGCAATTTTACATTTGTTTTTAGCTTCGGGGGCACTATCCTCGAAACCCACCGCCAAGGGGGGCTCCATAAAGTCGCAGCCACCCCCCCTGGACCCCCCAGGCAGCGTTTAATTACGGGTATCATTTCCGCTCCCATTAAGGTACAGGGGTCCAACGCTGTGATATAAAATAAACAAGATAATCAAGCTCCACACCCAACAAAATTTTGTTTAATGTAATGGACATAGTGTCCCAATTGAAAGATAAAGGGATACCAATAACTGTCCCATTTTGTATGACAAATATTGTATTATTCATATATATATATATAATAATAATAATAATAATAAAATATGTTTTAATTTATTCTATTGCATTCTCCATTGTCGCTGTGAAATGTAACACCACTGATTAAAATTATGGATGATTAAATATTATAATGAAGAGATGTGAAATTTGATGATATGATATAAAAAATTAATCCAAACATCACATTCAAATGCACTAATAAAAATTTTATTCATATGAATACTGTTAATATATATATATATATGTGTCGACTTTTGATAAATAATGAATTTTAAAAAATCACAATAATTATGAGATGATATAACAAATTAATCCAAACATCACATTCAAATGCATTAATAAAAATTTAATTAATATGAATACTGTTATAAGACGTGTTGAATTTTGATGAATAATGAATTAAAAAAAATCACAATAATTGCACTATCACAGGTCGATGTTTCTAAAAAATACAAAATGAACACGGTGCGTGTCAGTTACTATACATCGGTGTATTTATATGTTGCAGTGCACCGGTGCATTTCTACGACCTATGGGCACTGCACAAATACCAAAACGAAATTAAAATCTTAGTGCATTTGTGCGATATTGTGCACCAGTGCGTTTATGTGAGACTATGCACCAGTGCATTTGTACGATCTATGGGTACCACACAAATACCAATACCAATTATAAATATCAGTGTGTTTGTCTGATACGGTGCACTGGTGCATTTCTATAAGTCTATGTACCGGTGCATTGAGACGACCTCTGGGCACTGCACAAATGCCAAGACCAATTAGAACGACCCCATGCGTTGTATCACCAACATTGCGCTCAGTGCAGTTTTATACCTTGATGACTTGTTGCATGCACCTGCGACCGCCCTGGACCACCTTCTAGATGACACACACTGGTGCATTGAAACCTTATTATCGCATTGATGAAAAAAATGTCTATAAACCTCCGACCGCCCAGTTTTTTTAGTTGTGTTGAATTTCCGTTAAAAGCTCCGCCAAAACCTCCGTAACCATAAATGGATGTTGTAACAGATGTTTTTTTGAAAATTTTGGCCAATTTTATAATACTAAAAACCTCCTTTATAACCTCCGCTAGAGGGTCTTTTCCTTGTAGTGAATGTCACCAAAGAGGGCGAACAAGGCTTCATTTTCATTAAATTAGTCTTTTAAAGAGAGTAAGCATAGTTAATGGAATAAAGTAAGACACTTTGTCTTATTTCAAAACTTGTTTCATTGTCAAATTGTTCCAAAAAGAGGTCAAAGGGATAAAATGGGGCAAATTTTACATCTTATGTATTGATTCTAAGTGAGAAAAAATTGTGAAAATATGCGCCTTTAGCCCAAAATATTGAGTTTAATTTGTTTTATCCAAAGTTCGGGCTATGATGCATTTTATCCAAAGTTCTCCTCTCATGTCATAAAGGTTTGAAAATGACAAAATTTTTTGTCACTTGTGGTTAATCTCAAGCTCCTCCCAGCCGCTAGATCTTTCCTTCGTCAAATCAATGGTTTATAACCCTTTTCGACCCCCCCCTCCCCATCCTACATTTACCAACAGGGGGGTTCTAAAAGGTGGTTTTCTCCCACTATTCCCACAACGACGTGTCGGCCTATCCTCATTTCACATCCCCTCCTCTCAATACCACAAACCATCTCGACCCCCATTTGAAATCCGCCAAAATTGCCTTGCATTCCCACCATTTCTCCCATGTACCTCCCTCCACTTCCCTACTGCCACGCATCTCCTTTTGCCTGATTCAAATCCCTCTTACTGTTCCATTCCCCGCACACTCTCCCCCAATATCATCTCGACATGTGGCTCATCTGGCACCTTTGTTACACATATGTCAATATGTGTTACACATTTGGCAATGTTTTGTTATTCATTTGGAAAATCTATTACGCGTCTGACAGAGTGTGTGTTACGCATCTGGAAGGGTCTACATTTTTTATATTTTTATCCCAAATCATTCATCCAAGCTTTGGGGTCGTTTCCATCATTTTTTTTCTTGAATAATAAGTAATCACCTTATATCCTCCTCAAGTCAAATTATCAAGCATAGTGTTGGTTTTCTTTCTTACCTCCTTTTCCACTACATTTTCACTTTTGTTTATCATTAGATGATTTTAGTGAACTAAACCCTAACCCTACCATCTAATACCCTCATACACCTTCTCCAAACCATATTATATCATTCCCCACCATTCACAGTCTCCCTACACTTCATTCCCATCAAACCTTAATTTCATACTATTTTTCTATTATAGAATTAGGAAATCCCTATGTTTTCCTAATTTGATCACCTTATTTACATCCATTTCAATAAATTTTACCTGTATTTTGAAGTCAACAATATACAACCCTACATCCTGAAATTTTTTGGGAATTTATTTCGACTTCACAACCATTCATTTCATCCTCCAAACCTATCTTATCCCCGTCCTCTGTTTTTCCAAATTCACAGTCCATATGCCCATTACATCTAAACACCTAGGGTTTCATCCTTTTGATATACATTATGGAAAGTGAAAAGAAAATACATAAAGTAGGAAACCACATCATATTTGAGCCCTCCATGTTGCAAGAAGTCAATGCCTCACCTTTTTCCAAAGGATGCTTTGAGAGGACTGGATGCTTGAAATTATGTGAGAAAATCATGGAAGAAGGCTGTCATCTCCAATTCACAAGCTTATTTTCCACTAGTTTTAGTATGGGAAAGGATATCAATGTAGACGTAGAGTTCAAATTAGTAGCAGATGTGATTTCTTCAGCAACAAGTATGCCTAGTTATGGACAAAAGTGGTTTAAGGGCATGAAAATAGACCTTGAATATTACAAACTGTTCCTCAAACATTATGCTAGAGAGAACCCTGAGTATATATTCCCTTTCAGGCACCTCCTTAACATATATTCTCCTTTGATGAGGTTAATTATGAAATATTTCACATTTGAAGGGTGATTCTCTAGGTTTTACAAGTACCATATCAGATTATTGATGCACTTTACCTCTACTAAACCACTTGACATGCCATATTACTTGTACAGAAGTTTGGTTAGAATGAATGAGAAGGTTTAGAGAAGAAGAAAAGATCATCACCCAAGTCTTTTCCACAATGGTTTAGTCAAACTCATTGTTTTGAATCATCTCTCAACTATCAACATGACTTGGAAAACATTCATGGAGAAAGTAGTAGTAACACTCACCACTAGTCCTTCTGTCATGCATAATACACCATCGCCATCAGTATCAGTACAACCAATGGAGGTTGGATCTTCTAGCATGAAAACTCAGGTTTCAAAGGCTCCCAGGGTTGTTGAGTTCACTCAAACGTATGAGAAGGGAAAGAGACATGTATTTTCTCCCATATCCACCAAAAGTGTACTTACACTTGACACTATAGTTGAGCAAGGAGAAAGAGAGGATCAATTATTCATGCATCATATTGAATCACCATTGCACCAACATGATGAAAAAGCACCCTTATAAACTGAGGTGGCAGAGTAGGTTGAAGTCAAATCATCTCAGTAGATCATTAGGGATAAGGATGAAAAAATAGCACAGTTGAGGGAGATTTTATCCATTGTAAATTCTCAAATTATTTTCCTAGAACAAGAAAATTGGCAATTGAAAGTGAAGCAACTGATACAAAGTAAACCTAAGGCATAACTAGAGAAAAATAAATGTAAAGGAAAGCAAGTAATAGATATTGATAAAATTCAAGACATGGAAATTGAAACACACCCAAGAAAGCCAAAGACAAGAGGCCTTAAGAGGGCATTGGAGCTAGAAAGACAGTCAGCTTATCCACATAAACAATTGACTTTTGATGAGCTAATAGCTATGGAGATAAATCAAAATCGAGAAATCTCATTAGGACGGGTGAATGAACATTTGGAGAATATTTTTAAAAGAGACAAAAGAGACAACAATCTTTAGAGGCATATGGCCAATCATTATTGTACCAGGAACAAAGTTTCACAAATCATGCTTAAACAAGTGAAAAGGAAGCTCAAAGAGGCTCAAATGAAGCTAAATGAGAAGGATATTTTAGATTTGTGGCTGAAGCTTCATTGGTTGTTTAGCACATCATCCATAGGCGTCACAAAACAAATTTGGACAGGTTTTGAGTAATTTTGGTATTTTTAGTGATTTTTGCACTAAACTAGAAATTCTGCCTTCACAGATGCGTAGCACCAAGTTGTTATGCTTTTTACTAGGGAACCTAAATGATGAATGGCTTACATGGTTGGATGCATTTTGATGAGTACGTTAAAGATCAGGAACCCCTACTGCATGAAAATCTCTAGTTTGGAAGAAAAATAAAAAAAACCTCCAGTTTTCTATGCTTCTGCCACTATTTTTGACACTGTGTTACACATCTGGAGTAACCTGGGAGAATCAACGTTTGGAGACCTTCCCTTGGATAATTTTTCAAAATTCAAGATTTTCAGGAAACTAGACACACAGGGCTAGTTGATCTATCTTTCAAATTTGGATTTGGAGTCTTAAATGTCCCTAAAAATCAGCTGAAAAAAGTGTTAAACATATGTAAAAAGTCTATTACACATCCGCAAAAAAGTGTACATTTTCATAGGATTCCCCAGGACACTTGTCAAGCCCAAAAAAAGTTAGATTTTCAAGGTTTTACTATGATTTGATCTGGTATTGGAGTAATTGAGTTGATTTTTTCCTCTTATCATGAGGAAATATGTAATTTAATGTGGGGGACACACACTCCTAGTCTATTTTTCCTCTTATCATGAGGAAATATGTAATTTAATGTAGGGGACTCACACTCCTAGTCTATAAATGAATTTGAGGGAATGGTTTCTAACCTCCCTAAATTATAGGAAGTGACTCGTCTCATGTATTTATGATGCATTGTGGATGGGATTTAGAACCTATGAGGTGTCATTGTGCATATTTTCTATAAGTAGACCCTCTTTAGTCTTTTATTGGGTTGGAGAGTTAGGTTGAATAGTTTTCTTTTGGAGTGTAGCTATTGTACAAGCCTTTTGGAATGAAATCAAAGATAATATTGCAGTATTTGTGTTGAGAATATTGTGGTATGCATTGGAGCATTTTTACTTTCTCTGTATGCTTATCTTATCATGTTGAATGCTATGTTTTTTATCAGAGGCTCAATATTTTAGCTCAAAAATTAAAGTGCTCAGAATTGAATGAAACTAGAACGACATTGTCCCATTGCAAGGAATCCAATGAAACTCATTTCGTTGAAAATTGAGTTCGGATGAAGGAGTTATGGTCTGATGATCGCCATTCAGAACATGCAATTTTTTTATAAAAAAATTGCAGAATAGGTACATGCTGATGATATGGCTGTTGGTTTGAGGGGTCTTGACCCAGGTTTAGATTTTAGGTTAACTAACAAATCCCTGTACTATTGGTCCTTTCGGCAATGGCCTTCTTGCATAGGTCAAGGTCTCACCGAAAATAGTATGGGAGGGTGTTGGAACCATGTTTCCTCATCCCGAGAGAGAGATTTAATGAAGTGGATGCCTTTAGATCTAGAACATGCCTGCATTGAGAAATCCCTAACCAAAAACCCTTAAAAATATACTTTCCAGATAACTTGCACACAACCCGAAACTTATCATGTAATAAATTAATAGGAGCAAAACAACTAAACATCACCAGATCTATGCATTCCTTCCTCTTAAAAGCATCGCATCCATGTGCCCAATCAATTAACTAGCAGTATTCAGTATTACATAAATTAGAGGGAAATAACATGAAGTGTAACTTATAACATATCACAGAGACTATTAATATCCATAAAACGTCCTTCTATTCATTAATACTTCAGTTCTTCTTACAGACTCTTTCACATTCTTGCTCACCCAGCCAGCAGGGTCCACACACAGCAGGACTTACAGTCTCCATGCACACAGCCAACAAGAGTCCTTATCCAGACATATTCACACAAAAATCTTCAGAGTAGATCTATCATTAACATCATATCAGAAACTTATCCAAAAACTGACCCTTAGACTCATCCTAGACTCTTACTTATACTTTTAGCCTACGCTATACTAGGGTTCGCAAACCATGGTTTTCGACCCTTAGATATACCCTTTTTGCCCATTACAATGCATGAGGGACTTTGACCCACCCCAAAGTGCCTTAAATTATGTTAAGAACTACCAAAATACTCAAAATATTACAAAATTATATCAAAATTGCATTTGCGGGACCCTGGTCCAACATGTCCCCAACACAATCTTGTGACTTGTCCCGAGTCACAGTGGAAGTGGGGTCTTCATATTGCTCCGTAACTATTTGATGGAAGTAGAAAATGATGGAAGAACACCTGCACTTTGCATGGCTGCATTCTGTGCGAACTCGATAAAATTTTTCTAAGTCAACCCCTCAGTAGCCAAGGTGACAGTATCCAATGTTTGGTTCAAATGTTTGACCACATCGTTCAGGTCCTGTGAAAGTTTCATTGCTTCGTCCACCCAGGGCTTCAAATGATCGTTGAGTAATTGATTCTTATGTCGGAGCTCCTCAATTTCATCTCTAAAAAAATGCTGGTGTGAAGGTGCGTTAGTCATTGTGATGTAACAAAGGCGGGCATGGTGATTTCCAGCTGATCAAATTCCTACTCTTTGTGGCACAACTCCTGAGTGAATTGTCAGAGAAGTGGGTTGCACTGCACTATTGTCCACATATCCATAACAGTGTCCAACAACTTAGAGCCTTTGGATATGTTCGTAGAAATACTTCTAGTGGATTCCTTAACCAATGCGACTCATTGGGCTCACACCTCTGGTGGAGTTTCAGGCTGCAGCTTCGCCTGTAGCACATAAATCTGTTGTTCAAAATCAGCTTTGACCATCTGCACCTCAGACCTGGAAGCCTTCAATGCAGCAAAAAATCTCTCAATATTTTCCTAGGGCACAACGGAGGTGGGAACGACAACATCAGGTACCTCCATGCACAGCCGGTTGATCAAATGTTCTAACATAGCCCGTTGTGCGACCGCTGCATGCTGTGCTGTCTGGGCTTGGGAGGATTCTTTTGCCTTTGTCATGATTGTCTGCTTTGCCTCGCTCAGCTACTGCTGTGCACATGCTTCTTTTCTTTGTAGCTCAACAGAGATGATCGAGTGGAGAGCATGTAGCTACCCAATCTTTATTCATGCAAGGTCGAGGCCAACCTCTGCGCATGCTTGGACCTACGCACACAAGGTTGGCAGTTCTACGGTCATGGCTGCACCCGGGAAAGGGTAAATCCTACTGTTAGTTGCGGAGATCATGGTTGTTGCTGGCGGGCTCGCTTGAATCGGCCTTGCCTGGTTCATGCTCACTTGCAAAGAGTCTGCTTTCAACTGTAATACCTGTAAACTGGCCTGCAAGGCCTCCACCGTGGCGTTGTTTTGATCTTCTAGGGCATTCCATCTATCTTCTGATGTGGTGGCGACTGGTTTGGCTATCTTCTCCATGTCCTCCTAAGTTAAGGTAGCCTCCGCATCTCCGCAGTACCTTTCACCATATTGATTCTTGCGTTGACCTTTGGCAGGCTTGCCAGTGCATTTTGTACCTCGTGGGGGATTTTCACCTTCCCCGCCAACTCCTCCAGCCTCGA
This sequence comes from Pinus albicaulis, assembly GCA_034641835.2. NCBI lineage: Eukaryota > Viridiplantae > Streptophyta > Pinopsida > Pinales > Pinaceae > Pinus > Pinus albicaulis. The sequence continues at coordinate 103,376,921 of CM076582.1, forward strand.
TATCATGCTCCGGCTCCTACTCAGTCCCCTTGGTGGTATTTGGGGGTCTCCTTGGTGGACGCTTTCCCGCTTTCCTTTATTTTTCTTGGTGCAGCAGATTCTTTCGGTGCTGCATCTTTGCCAGAGGTTCCTGCTGTGACTAGAGTAGTGGATTTGAGGCCTGTCTTCGACGCAGGTAGCCATGTTGCTATGAATTGGTCCACCTCTGCCTCAGTGACCATATAGGGAATATTTTACCACACTAGATCCTTGCGTGCCCTGATTTTCACGTTATGCAAGGTGGCATGGAAGTCGGCAATGTGCTTGTATTTATCATACACCACAGGAGATAGTCATGGCCTGGAGTGTATCGCTGCTGCCAGTGCACCTTAAAACAATATTGAGAATACCTTATTCTCCTTGACGCGCTGTGGGTCCTTGGAGTCCCACAGATCCACGTAGCATGCTCCTTTGCATACGCTAGGTTCAAGTTATAGGAGCACCGCATCCTCAGCTGTCTCCCATGCGACTAGGGTGATTAGCAATAACAACCAAGAGTAGCAGAAGGGTTTTCCCTGGTCCTGCGGCTCGTGCACATTATCTAGGAACTCTTCGCATAGGTGTTGGGACCAATTGTAACATACCTCCTAGTTGCATTTCCCTGCCAGGTCAATGACATACGTAGGTACAGCTGATGGCCAAAACTTCCACATCAGCTTACAACCAAGAAAAAGGGTATCCATGTGCACCCTGGGGTCAGTGATGCTTTCAACCAGAAACCCTATTTTGTCGTGGTCCACCTTGTATTTCTCCCTAACATCGTCAACCACCTTTTGCTCACTATTCTTACCAAACCCTTTCATATGATGGGGCCCCTTCATGGGCAAGCCAGTGATCCTATGGATCAACGTAGCGTCAAGAGGGATGCAGCCTTGAATCCATAAGAAGCCATCATGGATTAAGGTGAGCAGCTACCGCACGACCAGGCTAGTGATAGAGTATCACCCAAAGTAGGGGATGTGTAGCAGGTTCAAGATCCCTGAGGCCTACAGCCTGCGCGCCCAAGGTAAAAACTCCACCTTCAACATGTCATCATATAGAACTTGCTCTAGATATAGATTTGGGGCCAGATCCAGAAAGGTTTCCACATTGGCTTGACCGTGATCGTCAAACTTGATGGCGGGGATGTTTCCAAAAATATCTCCAATAAGAGGGACCTCTTGCGGGACTAAAGGAATATGGAGATATTCGCGGACCACATCCACGTTCTTAGGCATGCGCACCATCGGCTTGTGCAACTTAACATAATCGAGTAGCCATGAGAGCGGGGCTATAGGTAGGGCCTCCTATTGAGCTGTCATGGGGCTCTTTGAGGGATTGGGTGAGCACGCCTGGGGTACTTGCTGGGGAGAGTCTACAATCTTTGGGGAGGTGCGTGGCTTAGACAAAGCCCACTTCATGGATTTTCCCTTTCCATTTTCCTTGCCTTCTTATTTTCATTTTCCCTTCCCCTTTCCCTTTCCTTTGGCCGATGTGGACACGACCTCTTCGACTTCAGGGGTAACTTCAAAGAATTATTCGGACCTCGGCTCAGTGGAGGCCATAATGGGCGGTGATTTTGTGGGGTTAGCATCAGTAATCCTTGCCCAGAATACAAACTCAGGGTTGCTTCTGTCGAAAGGGGTATCTCACCCAGACATACAGATTGCGCAGTCATAAGAAACACATAAATCAAAATAAGGCACAAAGCATGAAATCCTCAGAGAGAAAAGGAACTGATTAAGACCTGCACCCCTACTTTTATAGGCCACCAGGGGTAAAAATGGTCGAAATTATCATTAAATGTGACTTACCATTGAATATCGCTACATTAAATGCTAAATACCCGCTCCATCCAACGGTAAAATCACTTTTGCAACAAGTTTTACTATTCCAACGACTATTTTTTCTAGCTACGCACTACCCTTGCACCTTAGTCGCACCTTTCCGCACCTCCTTACCTACGTAGTACCATTGCGATTCTATCACACCTACTTGTGCCTTCTTCTCCTAGCATGTGGAGATACTCCAATACTAATGCTTTAGCCATATAGTCATTTGGTAGGCTCCGAATTGTCCTTGTAGGATTTTAGACGACTCCCATTGACATACTCGGGGAGGTAGTCTCTGTGCAGCGTGGCCAAACGCACCACGCCACCATTAGTAATTTATTTTACTATATACGGTCCCAATTGGTGCTTAAGGAACTTCCCTGGGTGGCACGCAAATTGACTATCATAGAGAAGCGCCAATTCTTCTTCCTTAAACACCTTCTGTCAGATGTGTAGGTCATGCCAAGCTTTTTCACGTGCCTTCTATACTTGCTAATGAAAGTTAGCAATAAACCAATCTTCTTCCAAGGCAACTAGCTGCTCTAGGCATTCCTTCATGATGTTAGGTTCCGCCATATTTGTGAAAGCCACAATGCGCACACCGAGGACAATATATTCCATGGGCATGATGGCCTCCTATCCATAGAGCATCCTGAAAGGAGTCTTCCCAGTCAGCTTCTTACACGTAGTCATATAGGTCCATAGCACCAAAGGGATGCGCACGTTCCAATAATTTCTATTGGCATTACAGACGTTAGTGCACTCTCCAAGGTTTTGTTGAAAGCCTCTACTGCTCCATTAGCTTGTGAGTGATACGGGGTGCTTTTCGCATGATGGATCTAAAATTCTTTCGTCAAAGTTTCACTAGTTTCATTAACGAAATACGTACCTCTATCGCTCATTAAGATCTTCGGGCAACCAAACCTGGTCAGAATATTCTCAAAGATAGAATGCACAATAGTATCTGCAGTACAATCCTTAACAGCCTTTTCCTCTGCCCATCTGGTCATGTAATTAGTGGTAGTAATGATCTAATGCATGCCAATATTCTTTCTTGGGGGATTGATTGGTCCCACAAAGTATATAGCCCATTTATCGAATGCCTGCAAGGCTATCTGTGGTTGCAGGGGAATTTAATCTCTACGCGAGGGCTTCTCGATTCGTTGACATGCATCATAAGCTCGGCAGCATGCTTGTGCATCGTTGTGCAATGTGGGCCACCATAACCCTACACGAAGCACCTTCTGCATAGTGGATTTCCCTACGTAGTGGCCTCCTGCCACTCCTCCATGAGCCTTAACCAAGATAGCTTGTATCTCATGTTATAATACATACCTCGTCAATACCTCATCTGTGCCCACCTTATATAATTGACCTGCGATTATAGTGAAATTAGCTACGCGGGCCACCAATTGCTTCTTCTGCTGCACTGAATATTCTGTAGGTTCTATCCCAATTGTCAAGAAGTGAATAATGTTCGCAAAGTGCTCATCAACCACCTTGATAGAGAAAATTTGTGCATCAGGTAATCCTTCTTCCAGACTAGTTGGCTCTTCTCCATTCTTAATTCGATACAAGTGATCAAGTCCTGCGATCAGTCTCCCATGCTTCACAAAAATCTCAAAGTCATACTCTTGAAACAACAACAACAATCTACAAATATTCCTCCCCAACACAAGCTCATTGACTAGGTATTTTAAAGTTGAATGGTTAGTGAAAATTTTAAAGTGTCCTCCCAATAGAGAGTGCCTGTAATTCTGCAGGGCATACACCATTGCTATTCCTTCTCGTTCGTTAGTAGAAAATTTGTGCTCTGCACTAGAGAATTTCCTGCTAGCAGAAGAAATCAGATGATCAATGTCTCCATATCTTGGCTTTGCTAAGACAACCCCAAGAGCTATTCTTGATGCATCCATATGCACATGAAATACCTTAGTCCAATATAGAAATATTAGAATAGGTAGAGTGACCATCTTTTCCTTTAGCAGCTCAAAACTTTTCTGACATTCCTCATCCTAGAAAAAGGACACATCCTTCTTTAGCACCTTTTCCATTGGTGCAGTGATCAAGGCGTACCCTTGAATAAAAGTTATGTAGTAACCTGTGTTCCCTAAGATGGAGCACAACTATTTCTCATTGGTGGGGACTTCTAAATTGATGATAACCACAATCTTGGCTAGGTCAACCCTCAATCCTTGCTGACATACAATGTGCCCCAAAAAAATTCCAAAAGGTATGCAGAATATGCACCTCTTTAGGTTCAGTGAAATATGGTGTTTTCTACAGGAATCCAACATCATGCACAGGTTCGACACAAGCTTCTTCACCAATCTAAATACTATCCAATCATCAAAATAGACCTCCATAAACTTATGGATAAATTCTTTTAATACTGCTACAACTACGCGCGAGAAAATGGCAGGGGCATTCTTCAATCCGAATGGCATGACAATGTACTGGAAGGAGCCCCATTCAGTTGCAAAGGTTGTCTTGTTGCGATCTTCAGGTGCAATTATGATATGATGGTACCCTGAAAATCCATCAATGAATGAGTATGCTTCTTGTCCTCCCACATTATCCAAAATTCCGTCAGATAATGGTGTAGGGAAGGGATCATGTATGCATGCATCATTCAGCTTGCACAGGTCTACGCAAATCCTTATCTCTCCTATGGTTTTATTTTCTTGGAATACCATTGGGTTTACCCAATCAGACTTCTACGGGCTCAGTGATACCGGTTGCCACCATATTATCTATCTCCTCCTTGAATTTATACCTATATTTAGGGTTCATTCGATAGGGTCGTTGCTTGACAAGACGTGCATCTGGCTTCAAGGTGATATTCATAACACCCAAATCTCCTACAATTCCCTTGAGCTCAGAGAACTTCATAGGAAATAGATCTTGATATTCGGTCAGTATCTCCGCAATCTTTCCAATAGTATCATCGTCCCAGTAATCCCTAATTTTGGCCAACTTAGGTTGCTCCTCCGTCCCAATGTTGACTTCCTTCAACTCTAATGGTTTGGTGACGTCTACTACCTGCAATAAGGGTTCTGAAACTATGCGCTCCCCTTCTAATTCTGGTATTGTAATATTACTCGGATCTTTGTCGTTTTCCTCTATTGACAAATTTCTACAGTTGAAAATATCTTACATCTGCGAATACCAAGCTTATGCAACAAATTCCTTTCGTGGCAAAGACTCATCAAGACCAGAGCATCTATATTCTACAGGGCTTTGTTGGGTGCTGGTTTTGTACATTTTTCTTACACTTATCTTCCTTATTTTTCCTTATAACCATAACCAATGGGAGTATCTTTACCCCTTTTTCCTACCTTTTTACCCTAACTTGTGCTATTGCACCTTGCTTTTGTTACTTTTCCAATTCACCAATTATTATGATCTATTATACCTTTTTATGACTAATTTATGGTGAATGTTTGGAGAAGATCGATGGTATTTGTGTTTTCTTTTTAGATGTTATTTGTAGCACCAAATATCCCAAACACGGATTTCACAAGAGTAGTTTAGATAGTGCTGTTACAACAAAGCAATGCCATTACACCTTGCTATTACAGACCCGTCAGAAAACTGCTGTTACACTTTGTTGTTATAGACTCGTTGGTGAACTACTGATACAATTGTATTGTTGACTGATCTCATCAATATTGTTGCTGATTTGTCCTCTAGAAGTTGCACTACAGCTATGTTTCCATTATGATAGTTGTAGGAGTTGTTACCGTTGTATTTTTGGGATAACAGCCTAACATAAGTTTCGATTGTAATATTTTATTTTCTAGTCAGAAATTTATTAGGAAGTGGTTATAACTGTATGTGTTCTATTTTGATCAGCATGAGAATCGTGACTGATCTATCCTTGGATTTTCTGATGTAACCACTATATAGTTCTCGGCCCTAGAGGTCAAGATGTTAGGGGAGAACATCGTTGTTTTGGCTCTGTAATTGTGTTTAGCTTAATATAGATTATTCTGTTATTGTTGTTACATGCATGATTCTATTTAGTTTCCGTTAAAATTCCTTCTCTACCTACACCCTGCTAGGGAGGAAGGGCCCTCCTTTTTAGCAAGGATTGTAGTGATTAAAGTAGTTGTGTGTATGTAATTGTATTTCAGTTTATGTATCAATAGAGTGTTGTTGCTGTTGTTCAACTGAGAATATATCTGCTTCAATTTCAATACTTTATATGTTGTTACACATGTGATAATAAAGATCCAGCTGGGTACTTATTGTGTGGTGAGCTAGATAGATCAATTGAAGTGTGATTTCAATCTTGTAGATTCTTTTATTTCTGCATGAGTGATTTATTTCCAGCATTTACTTCAGCAACGATTTATTTTCTTTGAAATTACTTATGGTTGGTGTATCGGCACAGATAGTGCAACTGTCATTAGAATAAATAGATGCCCCTGGATTGATAATTGGATGTGTGATGTTCAGTCATTTAATAAGCGATTTATATAGTCCAACATTTTGGTGCCATTGCCGGGGATGGCAGTGATGATCCAATCAATCAAAGTTGTTTCTAAGAAGTGAATTTTTCGTGTGTTTTCATAGAGTGTCTCCAACAACACGATCGTCAGGCAGTAAGATGAGAGGTAAGAACCTGTGCAACACTCTAACAAGCTTGAAAGGGCTCGCCAATGTCTTTTTGGGACACACAGGAATTTAATTTTGGTTTTTTTTTAGGGTGCCTTCAGCTATATAGTCGTTGGGCGGTAAGACAAGAGGTAAGAACCTGCAAATCGCTCTAACAAGCTTGAGCGGGCTCATTGCTGTAGAAATTGAAGCACTTATAGGATTTATTGATATGCATAGGGCCCATGTGTGCCAGTAGGACAACATCAACATCTACAAACACACCCCCCACTCTACTAACTGTAGGAAAGACGGGTCGTAAGAAGGAAAAAAAGAGTGCAAATTTGGGAAGGAAAACATTCTTTGGAGATCTGATTTCAAGGGTAGAAAAGGAATAGTCCACATCATATAGAGATAATAGGAAGACATGACAATAGAAAGAAACTACCATATCAAGGCATGGACCATCGGTGTCTTCCATGTTTGGACCTCACCATCCTTCGAACAACATACCCACTCCTGATATCAAAACTCCATATTCAAAACAATAGTGGAAAACTATTGATTAGGATCTGAGAATTGAAGGACACGGAGAGAACAGCGAGGATCATCATTGATTTGAAAATGGAACTATTTGTAAATGCTATGCAAAGTATCCATTTCCATTTAATTTAGTGTGCAAAGTGTTCTCCATGTCTTGCAGGTTAAACAAAGTATTTTTGGTAATGTTTCTAAGTTTTATGTGTGAGGATTTGTTATTTAAATTTAATGTTTAATATATTATAGCAGAAATACATAGCAAGTAAAATTCACCATAGCATAACACAACAAAATGATGAGGTAGTTCACTCCTCCTGGGCTACATTTTCCGGTCCAAGGCTCCCCAATGGCATGTCCTTGCTCTATTAATTTGCTCAAAATGGTTACACAGTGAAAAATATGCCTAAAAAGGTAAAAAAAGCTGTGAATTTGACTTCAGAAGAAAAAAATAAGCTAAAAATGGCTTTTGTTTCACCTCAAACAATGAAGTAAAACCCAATACAACTCCATCTCCCTGATGGCCCTGATGGCTCTTTCCTCTTCCCTGAAGAAAAAATAGTTGAAGAACACCTCTGTTCACTCTACAATCTATCCCCAACTCTCCAGAAGGTTGAATAAAGCCAAAATTTACTAAAATTTAATCTTGTTTGGTAAAAAATTGAGAAAGTTATGACCCAAACAAGATTTTTCCCAGTGGCATTAGAAAACCTCCTCCAAAACTGGAGGAACTCCAGTTAACTTTGAAAAAAATGGCAGTCAGGTCGGAATTGGTAGAACACGCCCATAAATGGCGGAACTGTTTGCTGTGGAATTTAATGTTGCAACTATGCTAGTCACATGTGGCATCTCCATCGGACCCACTGGCTTAACCGCGTAGATAAACCTTACCACATTAATCTCTGCATTAAATTTAAACCAACTCTGGCACATTACACAGTTTCGTAACCGCTCCACTCCATGGTTTAGGGCCTTAAGGCCTCGGTTCCTAGCGGCTCGGTCATATCGCAATGGGGCTTAGCCCAGAGGGCTAGCCCTAAATCTTTATCCACCGGTGTAGGCTTAAGCCCAAGGTTAATAGTGCGTGGTTATATGAAATAGGACTGGCTTCGAGGGGCTGGTCCTTAAACTCTCCACCCGTTCCACCGACTCAAAAACTATTCACACCCACCCGAATGTTTAATACAACCACCCACAGCGTGCCGGTCGGGTCGCCCTGCCCAAGGATTTGGGTCGAATGTTCGACCCTCTTGCCCTCCATAATTTTTTTATAGCACTTTTCAACCTATGGCTTGGGGCCACATGGTAGCCTCTAGGAAGGTCATGTGGCACCCTCTGATAGGCCTATATAAACTTAATAAAAATCAAATTTTTCCATATAATTTTTTTTGAAAATGACAAATTCATTTGGTAAAAAAGTCATGTTTTGGAGGTCACTTGACGAATTCAAACCTTAGTAACTTTCACATACGACATCAGATTTGAGTCTCGTTTGTGGTGCCAGAATTGCAATGACGAGGCCTTTCCATTCATTTAGACTGCAACCATTTCTGAGCATTTCCATTTTTGAGCATTTTTTACACTTGGACATGATCTCTTGATCACACAGGAACCTGAGGAACAATGGTCAATTGATCATCAATTGGATGTTGGTAGTGCTGTTAAACAATTGATCCTGGAGTAGCCTAATCCTTCTATTTGTCAATCTCCAGTGCACTTCGAGGCTAGTTCATCCTATTAGGAAGAATCAACCATGGGGGATGAGAATGTCAAAACAGATAGCTCTGTTACTTTTGAATTCCTAATAGTAGTAACATGGGATGAGGCTCCTATGAAGAACATCCCTTTATCATCCCTAGCATCCTTTCAAGGGATGGCCGTTTAGGATCCTGAAACCTTTCTGTTCAAATTCGATGTGCTGTGTAGAGGTTATGACTATACTTCAGACACCCAGAAGTTGAAATTATTCCTTGCTACTCTAAAAGGAGTAGCATTAAGATGGTTCATGAGATTGGGTGTTGGCTCAATTCTAACATGGAGTGATATGAGAGAAGCCTTCCTCTTTAAGTATCAGGACTACTTCCAAATCAGGGATTTGAAGGATGAAACTTTCAGAATTGCGCAGAAGGAGGAGGAAATCCTGGAAGACTATCTGGAGCGATTCTACTAAAATTTACAGAGGTCTAAGTTCAATAACTTAGATCCAGAGATTCTAAAGCCAAGTTTTGAACATAATAGGAAAAGGAGACATATCGCAAGGAACGTTTGATGAGATAATGAAGCTGTTGAGATTCAACAAGATGATGAGCTTAGTGAAAAGAGTCACCTTCATTAAGTGGGCCCCGCAGGTTATTTTTGGCACAAAGTCTATTTTTAGACTATGTCTATTTTTAGACATGTCGATCATATTCTATGAGTTGCAGGATGCTATTTGTGGATGGTTGGTCAAGTTGGTAAAATAGATGGACTTCTATTTTTAGACATTTTGGGCAAAGCCTATTTTTAGACTACCAGTCTAAAAATAGACATGTTGGATATTATTAGCTCTTAATAATATTTGGACTCTAAACATTATCTTATTCTCTTGGAGCACTGACATTCAGTTAATAGATTGTTCAGATCAGCTAGCTGAAGGAATTACGCAATTCCTAGAGCTACTGGTGGTTCATGCATGGAGGAATTTATTTAGAACTCAAGTGGCAAAGTTTGGTGGAGTTGGAGAAGTAGTTGGTGGAGTTGGTTTCTAGTTTAACTACACTTGTGGAGTTAAACTCAGTTGAAATGATTGTGTCTATTTCTAACTAATTGATACTTTCAATGAGTTAAGTGAATTAATTAGTTCAATTCACTAAATAATAAATCATTATTTAACTGGACAGAGACAACAGTTAACTACAGTGCAGAACATATCGGTGGAGACTTAGTGGAGAGATTGGTGAAAGAGAAAGTGTGACTATCAGTTGTGAATAAGGTGTTGCATTGTATGCAACACACACTCAATGGAGATGCAAATCAGGATTGTGCAGTCAAGGATGGAGTAATTTGAATTCATTCAGAGCTATTCTTCATCAAAGATTGCGTGGTGGAGGCAGGCTAGCAGGTGGCAAAGATCGGTGCATGGATTTGCAAGATTAGGCCTGTATAGTGTATGAAAATTGTACTGTACTGAGAGCTTGTGATAAGCTTTGTATGCTTGTATGAGATTGTCATATGATCTCCATGTTACATAATATATAATTGGGGTTTTCAACTTCAGGCTTTCTTGTTAAAAAACTGTGTTAATGTGTGTGAATTTTGATTGTTTCATGTGTGCATTGCAATCTTGATTTAATTTCCGCAAATATCAATGGTGGAATAGATTTTGTATTTTGCATGAAGTTAAAATAGTGTGAGATTAGGAGAATCTTGGACATATAACACATAAGTTATATAATTTCTATCGAAGCTTTGCCTACGTAGCTCAAGAGGATCAGTCAAGGGGAAAGTTTCAGTTTGGGACCCTTCACTGCGGATACAGAAGTCCACAAGTGGAGGAGTAACCAGAGCAGAGATTGGGAACTTATTCGAGGATTTTAAAACCGATCTCCTTAGCACACTCTCTGCCCAGATCACTATGGTACAAGTCAAGAAGGCACAAGCAGAAGCTGAATCAGCCTTAGCAATATTCTGTCCCCGATGCAAAAAGAAACATTTGGAAAGAGAATGCAAACTGAATAGTGTCATCCCGTGCAACATCTGCGAGTTGGTGCACTCTACAAATCAGTGTCCTGAGTTTCCCAGACTTAAGGTGGCACTTCAAGAATCAAGTGAGGATGTTCAATCTTCTTATTTTATTGGATCAAAGAGACCATTACAGCTACGACCTACAGGTATGCCTTCAGATTTTTCTTCTTTTTATCCTTGGAATAAAATTTATAACAACCAACAATACCCATGTGTTGGACGGATAAATCGTTCTTGCGGACAAGACCGATCTCCCTAGTGTCAAAAGACAATCTAGCAACAAACGAACAACTAAGTTTGTCTTTCTCTAAATATATTCGTTTTGCAATTAAATTCTATGAAGGTGTCGATCCTACCTTAGATCCAAATTCTTATTTGCAGTCGTAAATCTTCTGTTGCATCAAGAATCCTTCCGTCGCAACAAGAATCCTTTTGTCGATCTGCAATCACAAACAAGAAAATATCAGCAGCACCTGTATAATAAATAATTATAAAACATACCTATCATAGTGATCAAGGAATCTATGAAATAAACGATCAAACGACAACTTATTGAAATAAACAATCGAACGACAATTTATTGAGAAAAACAAAACTTGATTGTATTAATCTTAAAATATACAGAAGAACCTTAAAACCTTAGCCTTGATGTTCGAAAGGCCTTCCCGGGGTCCGAAGCAGGAGTCTCCTCTACTTTGATAAGTCTTGCACTCTTCCTTCAGGAGCACAAAGAAGTCTAAATCTTAACAGCACTTCAACTCAAAAATCTTCCCTTCTACAGAATCTCAATCTCCAAAAACTTCACCCAAAAATCTTCCCTTCTACAGAATCTCAATCTCCAAAAACTTCACCCAAAAATCTTCCCTTCTATAGAATCTCAATCTCCAAAAACTTCACCCAAAATTATTCCCTTTTACAGAATCTCAATCTCCAAAAACTTCACCCAAAAATCTTCTTAACTTAACTTAACCTTAACCTTAACCCTTTGAGGCTACTCAATGCCTCCTTTTATAGAGCAAATGAGGAGGTTAGGATTCCACCCTTGAAGGGATAGAATCCTCCTTCAATGGGATAGGCTCCTCACATCAAGGGATTAGTTCCTTAAGGTGTGGGATACATGCACCTTACTAAAGCGTACTCATCCCCAAAAAATCTCATCTAGACCCTTCTAGAATTGATCAAAATTCAACTTTTTCAGTTTAATTTCGCGCTTTTTTGATCTTACAGGGGTTCCGCAGGCATAACACTGGAAAAATTCATTCTAGAACACAGTTCCTCTTCACATTACCTGCGTACCCTAGCCAGGAACGCATGTAGGCTTAATGTTACCTGCGTACCCAAAGTTTTTGAGCTTTTCAGGGTTTTTTCTCCATGTTTCAGGGCTTGGAATGAGGAACAAAGGTTGTAAGACTTGCAGAGGAGGTAAGTATGAGTGTCAATGAGCTCACATAGTCAGCAGAATGTCAGGGTGACATTTTTTAGTGTAACATATTGCCCCCTAAAGTGCGAAGTTTGGAATAGATGAAGACGAAGTCTGTCATATATGAAGAGTGAAGTACTTTATCATTTCAAGGATCATCCTGTGGACACCCCAGTCAGAACCTGTAAAAACATCAAATGCAAAATATATATATGTAAACACATCATCACTGAGGTATGCATTCCCATACTCAGATCAAAACTAACTAGAACTAACTTAAATTGTTTTGATACAGGAATGATTTTGAATACATCACAGAATAGACATGTGTAGACACAGTATGGACGCAGCCATCTGTTTATGAATAGTCCACTGTATAAATGAATAACAAAATTCCTCGTAGCCTGGATGGTAGAAACTAGATCTAGGGTCTTGATTTCCGCATCTCGAACTAGTACGATTCTATCCATGTGAATAAATGTGTTGAAGTCAAACATGGTAGAAACCACTTGATTACCAGTCAATGATGTAAAATGTTAACGAGTGTGAGAGTAACCACCAATAATGTCAATGGCTTTCAAAGTACCCAGTACAATCCATGAAATGTGAATGAATGAGCTGAAGTCAAACATGTCACAGAATCATTCGATCGAAGGTCAATGATGTAACCTGTCGTCGAAGGCGAGAAACCTGCCATTGAGGCATGCAGATTTAAAGGTACTGACGATTTCTAGATCAACTTCCTAGATAATGAGTTGTCGTCGATAGAAAGCAATCCGTCGTAGGCAAGCCCACAACACGAAATCATAGATCAAGTTTTGAAGAAATATATTGGCAAGGACTAACTTAGGGATGGTCAAAATGGATGACAGATATTTTGTAGATGAATGGTTTATTTGAACTGTCCTCTTGAACACATAACGACACTGCAAAAGGCTTGGTGACAATTGACCCAAAGCTAATACCCAGAAACCGGCTGAAGACTTTCAATATGGTTTGATTAACTGTTAGGTAAAGGATTTCCCAACCCAGGTGAACAAAAAGCATCGTGTTCAAGAGTGGTTAACGGTTTTCTAAATAATCAAGATGTAACAAACAGGTTCGTTTTTCTCTCTTTTCCCCCACCATTTCTGGCAAGTACCTCTTTATTTTTTGACAAGCTTGAGGAGGATAACATTTTCTTGTTTATAAGCTCATCCTTCGGATGAGTCCAACTTAGTTTAAAATTTGAACCCTAAGAAGGAGTGGTTCATTCCTGTTTTTAAAATTGAACAGGTCCTTTACTGTTAAGTTTTAACGACTCCAGTATAGGAGAAACTCGGTGTTTTTCAATTTTAGGGAGTTAGAAGAAAAAACTTAAGAAAACTCCATGGGTGTAATTTTTCGTAAATTTAGTCTCTCGAGCCCGAAAAAGGATAAAATAATGCGGGAGAGAACTCTATTGACTGTAATTAGTCAACGTATACCTTTTTCGTAAATAGTCCATTTCAGTCCGTAAAAGGGGTAAACTTATACTGAAGGGACGATTATTCATATACTTTAACGAGTTCGAATAATCAAGTGCTCAACAATATTTTCATGTTTAGAGAGTTTGAAAAGGGCTTAAAAGAGGACTCCAAGGTTTTTCTTTTTCAGTAAGTTTTAACGAGTTCGAAAAAGGGATAAAAATGTACTCATGTGGCTGACTTTCAATTTAATTAACGAGCAGGAAAAGACAGAAAGAACTCGGAATTTTCATGTGTTTTACGAGAATGAAAGATAGCAAAATAATCTCGGGATTTTCATGAGTTTAACGAGTCTTGAAAATAACCAAAATTGACTCAGGATAGGTTTCATTTTTACAGAAGCTTGAAACAAAGAAAAACTATGCTTCAGAGTGGTTTCATTTTTACACAAGCTTGAAACAGATAGGAAACTGTGCTTGAGAGTGGTTTCATTTTTACACAAGCTTGAAACAGAGAGAAAACTGTGCTTGATGCCCCCTAAGCGTAACTACTAGAGCGCATGCCCCCCCAGCTTCATTTCATTCAACTAAGTACATTGCTGGTAATTAATAGCTGGATGGAATGAAGGTTCATTTACGAGATCATATGAAAGACCCGACCTAAAACTGAAATAACTAACCTAAATAAACGACTTAACATTTACGAGATCTAGTCAAAGACTCGACTCAATTAGGGGAGGATTTGTTTCATTTTTTAACGAGCTTGACACAGGAAAAGAACTATGCTCATGGAAACGTGTTTCATTTTTTAAACGAGGTTGACACAGTAACATGAACTATCCTCACCTACATGTTTCATTTTTTAATGAGGTTGACACCGTAAAAGAAACTATCCTCGTATCTAATTTCTAAAATCTACCTATATAACGTACTGATTCATTTTTTAATGAGGTTGACACAGGAAAAGAATTGTCCTCATACCTGATTCATTTGTTAACGAGGTTGACTCAGTAACAGGAACTATCCTCTGACCAACTGATTCATTTTTTAACGAGGTTGACACAGGAAAAGAACTGTCCTCATACCTGACTCATTTTTTAATGAGGTTGACTCAGTAATAGGAACTATCCTCATACTCACTGATTCATTTTTTAACGAGGTTGACATAGTACAAGGAAATTTCCTCACACTCACTGATTCATTTTTTAACGAGGTTGACACAGTAAAAGGAACTCTCCTCACAATCTTGATCATGGCTTCCAACAGGAAGAAACACATGTCAATGGACACACCTTGATCATGGCTTCCAAGAGGTCTTCATCAGATGGAAGAACAGTTCTATGAAAGGAACACATGTCAAGGGACTCAAAAGGGATAATAACACTACGTTCAAATTATCCCATAGAGTTTTCCATGTCAATTACCGGATCTAAGTCATAGGAAGTCGAGCAAACAGTGAGAGGCTCTCTTCCATCGGTAACTGAAAACATGGGACTAGTTGCCACATAATTAACCCGTGGTGGGGTAGATACCACTTTAGAATCAGGAACATTTAGGGATGTCATATTATTGGTAGTCGAAACAAGACTAGGGAATGAAAGTTGGTCTACAGTCACAATATTTCCATTGTGAGGGAAAGACATCACGCGAAAGAGTGTCGATACGACAGCTTTCATTGCATAAACATAGTCTCACCCAAGGAGTAAATTGAAATCCAAGGGACCTCGAACTACCATAAGATCAATACAGATAGTTTTACCTTCCAAAGTAATAGAAAACTTAGGAAGGATCCCTAAAGGTTCACTAATGGTTCTATTAAAAGCTTTCAGATTCTGCATAATAGGCACAAGCTGAGGAGAACCCAAAGCTTTCCAAGCAGTTGAGGATAAAATACTAATAGAAGCACCTTCATCTACCTGTGTGCGGTGTATGTCCCTACCACCAAACTTCACAATGATTTGGAAAGGGATGGAGGAAGGAAGACGAGGTTCTGTCAATCTATTCCAATCAAAGGAAAAGACCTCAGTACTTGGAGGGGGTTCTGTAGAAACAGGTGAAATTCCCCCTGGCGTAGAAGAATCTGATGTAACAAGAAGAACCTAAGCAGTATGAAGTTCACTCTCTACAGGGAGAATGGGATCGACCGAATGTGAAATCGAATCGACCACTTGATCAACTAATGGATCATCAACCTGAGTGATATGAGTTTCACTCTCCAATGGAAGAGTGGGATCGAATGTACTTGAAATTAGATCAATCACTCCATCAGTTGACGGTAGGTTGGGAGAAAGTTTACGGTAACCAGTTAGAAATTTTTGCTGTGGAACAGTAAGGTTTTCCAATAATTTTGAGGCTTCATCCATGTGAGGGAAAATGTGAGTTTGATGACTCCCTTTGCATAACTTACAAGGAAACCTAACTTTACCCTTTTTCCCAGGAACCTGACTATCATTGGTTGATGGATCAACGGAAAGTTG
Source organism: Pinus albicaulis (assembly GCA_034641835.2). Lineage (NCBI taxonomy): Eukaryota > Viridiplantae > Streptophyta > Pinopsida > Pinales > Pinaceae > Pinus > Pinus albicaulis. The sequence goes on from CM076582.1 coordinate 103,392,971, forward strand.
ATGAGATTTTTCTGACCATACTTCCAAGACCTTAGGAATACCAGGAAAATTGATAAGGAAGTGGTCACCCTTACAAAGCCTGCAAGGGTATTTTGGTTTACGATGCATGTTGGAGGTTTCCTCAACACAACTAACATTTACAGCCATGGTTGGTTGGTTGACTTCTTTCTTATCCTGCTTCTTCTTCTTCTTCTTCTTCCCTTTCTTCTTCTTCTTAGCCACCTGGTTACTAGCGTCAAGACTTTTACCAAGTGAAGAGGAAGAAATGGAGGAAGAAATATTAGGCGAAGAAGGTAAAGGGTCAACAGAAGGTTGGTGATGTTGAGATGGTGAACTTTGTTGAGGTGAAGCATCCGGTTGAGGTGGAACAATTGGAGTGTTCGGGGCCAACGAAGTTGAAAATAACCATATCGGTAAACCTATTGTAAATCTAGGTAATGACAAAGTAGCCATATAAGGAGGACCAACATTCCCAAAGCAAGGAAAAGTACTAGGAATCTCGTTAAGAGGGGTTCTTTGGTTGGTAAATTCCGGAACAGTTGCCATTATATTCAACTTCAGTGAATTTTATTAACAAAATAAAACTAAAATTAACAATTCACAATTCACACCTAAAAATTAAAATTCACAATTCGCACCTATGGTCTCCAAAAATAAAAACAAACAAATTAACACGCGCTATCAAATCTAGGAGTCAAACCACACACAAACAGTAACTTCCCATACTAAAAACACTAGTTGGTGATGAAATCCAACATCGTAGAATTTAATATAGAAAGGGCGGTTGGAACAGTTACCCCGACAACCTGCTTAATGAAATAGACTGGCACAAGTTTCTTCACAAAACCATCTCGAGTGAAGAGAACCCCCCAGAGAGTCCAAGTGAGTCTAGCCGACGTCTGCTCCAGGTACAGTGGGATCTTCCCTCCACCATCACCTTAGGAAAGAATCATATAGATTATGGCCACTAAGGTTACCAATAGAAACAAATATACCTGGGGCAACAGTCTACGATCCGATACACATGCAAGGGCAGAGTAAAAAAGCTCAATCCCCTTGAAGGCTCCTTGACATAATCCAAGGTTTACTGAAAAGTGACCCCAGGCTCCTCGACAATGGTCTATCCGAGGTTTACCATTGTTAATACGTGTATATCTTCTATCGTTCCCAATGAGGAAGGATTGATTACCTCACTGGTTCAGATATGATCTCATGCTTGACTCCTTTAGGAGGAGCTTCCCAGAGCATACATGCAACAATTGGAATTTTTCCTACCGCAAGATCGACTACTTGTTTGTTTTACTGTCTTGGAGAGTTAACTAAAACCTATTCCAAGACACTAGCCTAAGCTAGATTGGTGGAAAGAGCCCTAAAAATGTAAAAATTACTAGATGAGTTTTATTAAGCGCTGTGTTATTTAGGCTGTTATTACTCAAAAGGGTAAATGGATATGAAACCAATGGTGTTATGACCCGAACCAAAACTGAATGCAATCGAATATGATAATGTAATCTTTTCAATTCGATGAATCCTAACTAAAGTAAGGAGAGAGTTTCCATCACTTCCAACAATGCAAAGATTGATAAATAAGAGAAAATATAACAAATTCTCTAATGCACTAATTTTATCAAGAAAAACTAATGCAAATCAATCCCAAAACAATTTTTTATTTTTGTGTTTTTAAAACAAACATAAAAACATCTAAATTCAAATAAAAGAAAACTGATCTAAATCTATGATTGATTTTTCAGAATGTAAACTATGCAGTTGTAATCTATGCACAATTCACTTGAAAAGTATGCAAATGTAATCTATGCACATTTTTCATTCATATTCTGAAAACGAGAATTCTAATTATACAAATGTGATCTATGCAAGAGAATTCTCAAACACAAGATGATTCTAATGTGATCTAAGAACCAATCAAGTGGGAGTCAAGAAAATCGGGTGAGAGTTCCAAAGATAAAAAACAAGCAAAAAGATGCAAAATTGTGAAAAGACTGAGACAAACCTTCAATTAATGACCAAAGGAAATCAAATTAAGAATTTCTCAAAAAAGAGACTCAAAACACCCAATTAACTTAATGGAGATTGATGAGATGAAGAATTTGCTGAAAGAAATTCAGAAACAAGAGATTTTTGACAGAAAAATACAGATCTGGGTAGATGCTAAGAATCCTAAATCAAATCTAAACTAAACTAAAAGAAGAAATCTGAAGTTTTTCAAAAATTTTAACAGGGTCCGCAGGCTCCCAAAAGTAACAGGTGCGGTACTGCACTATTTACTAAAGCAAAGATGCGAAATTTCCCGCACTGTGCAAAGAAGGAAAAGTGCGGTCCCAGGAAAAATTAGAGAAAAACATAAAAGATCTCAAATTTTTAAAAAACAGAGAAAACCTAAGCTACCCAGGCAGATGTCTATCAATCAAAAACTAGGAAAAACGTTTCCTCAAATCAAAATAAAAGAGAACCAAAAACAACAAGTTCTTTCCCCAGTATGGTCACCAATTTGTTGGACGGATAAATCGTTCTTGCGGACAAGACCGATCTCCCTAGTGTCAAAAGACAATCTAGCAACAAACGAACAACTAAGTTTGTCTTTCTCTAAATATATTCGTTTTGCAATTAAATGCTATGAAGGTGTCGATCCTACCTTAGATCCAAATGCTTATTTGTAGTCGTAAAGCTTCCGTCGCAACAAGAATCCTTTTGTCGATCTGCAATCACAAAAAAGAAAATATCAGCAGCACCTGTATAACAAATAATTATAAAACATACCTATCATAGTGATCAAGGAATCTATGAAATAAACGATCAAACGACAGCTTATTGAAATAAACAATCGAACGATAATTTATTGAGAAAAACAAAACTTGATTGTATTAATCTTAAAATATACAGAAGAACCTTACAACCTTAGCCTTGATGTTCGAAAGGCCTTCCCGAGGTCCGAAGCAGGAGTCTCTACTTTGATAAGTCTTGCACTCTTCCTTCAGGAGCACAAAGAAGTCTAAATCTTAACAGCACTTCAACTCAAAAATCTTCCCTTCTACAGAATCTCAATCTCCAAAAACTTCACCCAAAAATCTTCCCTTCTACAGAATCTCAATCTCCAAAAACTTCACCCAAAAATCTTCCCTTTTACAGAATCTCAATCTCCAAAAACTTCACCCAAAAATCTTCTTAACTTAACCTTAACCTTAACCCTTTGAGGCTATTTAATGCCTCCTTTTATAGAGCAAATGAGGAGGTTAGGATTCCACCCTTGAAGGGATAGAATCCTCCTTCAAAGGGATAGGCTCCTCACATCAAGGGATTAGTTCCTTAAGGTGTGGGATACATGCACCTTACTAAAGCGTACTCATCCCCAAAAAATCTCATCTAGAACCTTCTAGAATTGACCAAAATTCAACTTTTTCAGTTTAATTTCGCGCTTTTTTGATCTTACAGGGGTTCCGCAAGCATAACACTGGAAAAATGCGTTCTAGAACACAGTTCCTCTTCACATTACCTGCGTACCCTAGCCAGGAACGCAGGTAGGCTTAATGTTACCTGCGTACCCAAAGTTTTTGAGCTTTTCAGGGTTTTTTCTCCATGTTTCAGGGCTTGGAATGAGGAACAAAGGTTGTAAGACTTGCAGAGGAGGTAAGTATGAGTGTCAATGAGCTCATACAGTCAGCAGAATGTTAGGGTGACATTTTTTAATGTAACACCATGGAAATATCCTACTCCTTCCTCAACACAATTTACTTCACCATGGAACCAGTGGCCATATCCTCCACCAATGCAATATCCTCTATCACAACTCAATCCTTGGGGTCAAAACTAGAGAGGCAATGGCCAAGGTCCAGTACCCCCTCCAATACTAATGCAACAACATCAGTTACAACTGCCTTCTATTCAGAATCCTACACCTTTTGTCTGACCCCAATTACCTTTACAACCTAACCCCAATCCAAATAATAAGGCATCTCAAAGCATGGATGCTCCGGTTACCCTACAGACTTATCTTATTACTCCTATTGGACTTAATGAGGTTCAACTTCGGTCAGGGAAGGTAATCAGATCTAAACACACTCCCATTAGCATCGAAGAAAGTGAATCATCCAGGAAGGATATGGACGATTCTAAGGCAACTGTTACACATGTAACAACTGATACAGCACCCGCTGTTACATCTATAACAGCCAGCTTGGGAAGGTATATTGTTCCTGCAGTAGTCAATCTGAGTAAGGATGGTACATATTTGGTAGCTGACTCAGCTGTTAGAATTCAGAATCCCCCATACCCTCAACGATTATCTGAAACTGGGTTGGTCTTACAACCTGAATCTGAATTCGTTAAGGAGCTACAAAATTTATATGTACATATTCCACTGTTACAAGCTCTTAAAGAAGTACCTATCTATGATAAAATAGTGAGGGATATATGTGTCAAAGACCTGGGAGGAAACCTAAAGACCCTGCTACTATCCATGTCATGGGAAAATTGTCTGATCTTATGATTGATCAGCCTTTGTTGACAAAATATAATGACCCAGGGAACCCCATAGTGACTGTCCATATTGACAATTATCTTATAACCAATACCTTGATTGATCTAGGTGCAGCTATTAACATTATGACTAAATACCTATTCATCTCTCTAGGACTTCATGGACTTAGAATTACACCTACAATGCTTGAACTAGCAGATAGGTCCCGTGTTAAGCCCAAAGGAATGATTGAAGATGTGGTTATCACTGTGGCCTCCTGGAACTATCCGACTGACTTTCTCATTTCTTAAACCAAATCCAATCTGGGGGGTCATCATTTAATATTGGGAAGATCGTGGCTAGCCACTACAGATGCATATTTTGGATGTAGGTCCGGATCTATGGTGATCTCACATGGACAGGCCACTAAGAACTTGAATCTTTATCCCCCAACAAAACCTCATACGGATTCAAATAGTCCTTGGTGGGATGAATTTGCACCTGAATTCGATCTTTCCCTACCTCTTCTTATGCTTGGAAAAGCACAGTACTTTAAGGATGAAACAGAGGACGATATTATTAATAGTTTTATCAGTAATTCACTCCCTGTTTCCTCCATTAGAGATTTGGGAGAAGAGATGAGGAATATGATGTAATTATTGAACATTTGAAAACAACTCCACTGACTATCAGCAGTCCCATTGAAATTGAACCTGGAAAATGGTTAAACATCAATCCTAACCTGACTGTTAAACAAAATAGATCTCTGATATAATTGTTACAGAAATACAAAAAGCAATATTCATGGGACAACCTCAGCGCCCAATGAACACCGCACTTAAGGAGATAGTAAAAGAAGAATTGCAGAAACTCCCTAATGCTAATTTCATCTACCCCATTTTTGACAGTTAGTGGGTGTCTCCGCTTGTCATAGTTCCGAAGAAGAATGACAAATGGAGGGTCTGTGTCAACTATAGAGAACTTAACAAGGCCACTCAAAAAGATCATTTTCCCTTACCATTTATTGATTAGGTCTTGGACACTCTTTCTGGAAAAAAATTATTTTCATTTCTAGATGGGTTTAGTGGCTATAATCAAACACAGATTTCTCCAGAAGATCAAGACAAGACAACCTTTACTTGTACATGGCGTACTTTTGCATACAGAGTCCTCCCCTTTGGTCTCTGCAATGCTCCAACAACCTTTCAAAGGGAAATATTAGGTATTTTTTCTGATCTTTTGAATGATTGCCTTGAAATATTTATGGATGATTTTACACCCTATGGGGATGCCTTTGAGACAAAATTCGCTAACTTGGAGAAAGTGCTGGAACGTTGTGAAGAAACTAATGTTTCTCTGAGCATGGAAAAATGCCACATGATGATACCGATGGAATTGTGTTGGGACATTTCATTTCAGCAGATGGAATTAAGGTAGATCCTGCAAAAATTGAGGTAATCTCGAAAATCTCGACCCCTAAGGCTCCTAAAGAGGTATGTAGTATTTTGGGACATGCAGGATACTATAGGAGGTTTACAGAGAATTTTTCAAAGATTACATCTCCTCTATTTTCATTACTGACGAAATATGCAGAATTTGTGTGGATAGAAAAGTGTGAGCATGCCTTTTTAAAGTTGAAGAACTGTGTAACATCAGCACCTGTTGTATGAGGACCAAACTGGGAATTGCTGTTTCATATTGCTACAGACGCATCTGACATGGCTATGGGTGCTGGTTTGGGGCAGTTGGATGATAAGAAGCCTTATGTCATTTATTACATCAGCAAGAACTTAACTCCAGTAGAACTTAACTACACTATTAGTGAGAAATAATTCCTAGCAGTAGTGCATGCTATCAACAAATTCTGACACTACATCACCGGGTACCAAGTATTTGTATCCATTGACCATGCTGAAATTTTATTTTTAATGAACAAGCATGTTACTAATGGTCGAGTTACATGATGGTTATTGCTGTTACAAGATTTTGACATCACTATTTTAGATAAACCCAAAAAGGATAATGTAGTTGTTGATTTCCTTTCTAGATTAACTATAAGTGATGACTGCACTACTACTGAGGATTCTTTTCTAGATGAGTATCTTTTTTCCATTTCTACTCACTCACCATGGTATGCAGATATAGCCAATTACCTTGCTACAGGAAAATTACCACACCAATTGTCTTCCAAGGAAAGAAGGAGGATTATACAACAAAGTGCTACCTACTCCTGAATAGAAGGCAATATTTATCACACCGGGCCATATTTCCAGATTAGGCGATGTGTTAGAGAAGATGAGGTATTTGAGATCCTAAAGGATTTTCATGAGGAACCTTGTAAAGGACACTTCGCTAACAAGAGGATAGGACATAAAGTACTCTCAACGGGGTACTATTGGCCAACTATATTCTAGGATGCCAAGAAGTTTGTGAAAGTATGTGATAGTTGCCAAAGGATGGGCCAACCTCTAAAATCACTTGAGATGTCATTACAGCCTCAGATAGTAATAGAACCATTTGAGAAATGGGTCTTAGACTTTGTTGGGCCAATTAATCCTTCATCACAAAAAAAAGCATACATATTGGTCTGCACCGATTATGTCACAAAATGGGTCGAAGCAAGGGCACTAACTAGAGCAACAGAGTAGGCTATTTCAAGATATTTTTGTTCACTTCGGGATACCCAGAGAGATAGTCACAAATGGGGGTCCTCAGTTCACATCACATTTGATCAAGAATTTGGTTGAAAAGTATGGAATCTATCACAGAATCACCACACCATATCATCCACAAGAAAATGGTCAAGTAGAAAGCACCAATAAAGTCATTGAGGGAACCTTAACAAAGACAGTAGCCAGCCACCAAAGAAACTAGGCTGAGAAACTTCCAGAGGTACTATGGGCTTACAGGACAACATGGAGGAATACTGCAGGCTTCTCACCATATGAACTGGTGTATGGCAAGAATCCCTTATTCCCCATAGAATTTGAAATAAAGACATCAAGAACAACATTCCAGGTCGATCTAGATTTGAGTACAACACAGACTCAAAGATTGAACCAGTTCAATGACTTGGAAGAGAAACGACTGGTTGCCATACAGTAGAAAAAAATAATTTAGAAGCAAAGAGCCAGATGGCATGATGGGTTTATTAAGAAGAAAAATTTCCAAAAAGGAGATTGGGCTCTTTTGTATGATTCAAGGTTCAAAGATTTCAAAGGCAAGCTCTGCACTAGATGGCTAGGTCCTTACGAAGCGGATACGGTCTTTGACAATGGGACTGTACAATTGGTCACCATTGATAGTGCCAAGACACCGTTACTAGTTAATGGGCACCGTCTAAGATTATATCATCAACCTGCTTCGAAGGAATCATTTGTCAACATTGTCGCAAACTCTAATATTCATGTTACAACAACAGGGGAACATTTTCCTCTGTAGCCTTAAAAATTAAAATTCCAATAAGTGCAGCAGTTGAAAACCACCTTTGTGGTAGTTTTTACACCTGTTTAAAAAAAAAAAAAAGTAAAACAAAAATAAATCTAACTATGAAAACCCCTTTCCGGGGCGCAGTTAGACAACCAGTAACAGTTGAAAACCACTCTTGTGGAGGTTGTTACACCCATGTTTTTCTTCCTATAATATCATCTTCCATTTTTTATCTATGTCATAAGATGATGAAATTCATGTAATTTCCTTTTCTATACCAATTCCTTCTGATTATTATGTTTTTTTGAGAATAATTTAAAAGTTGTCTTGGCTATTACACATGTATTAGCCGACAGCCACAAATGTTGTTCTTTATGATTCATTCCATAAACATCAATTACCATGCTGACTAAACACAAAAAGATGAGTGGTGCAAGCAGGACGTTGTCAATTCAAGTCTTCCTCCACGTCACCTCAGTTATGTCATCAAAAAGGTAAATGATTGTCATTGATAATTCAGTGATTAATTGGCAAAGTAATGATGCTCCTGTGACGGCCGTGGGCAGCCGTCACTATTAAAGTGGGGGAGGGAATATGACTTTAAATCATTACAAAAATGATGCAATAATAAATATCTATTAAATTTGCATGCACATAATCAATAACAAAATTGATAATGATGACCGAATCTGGTTGGAAAAGAGCGTGTGTACGGAATCCCATTACTTTCCATAATAAGCCATTTATGAATACTAGTGTAGGGTACGATTCGGTAAGTCCATGAAAGTCGTCACCTTCCATCAACCTCCTTGACTGAAACCTTGCATTCTCATTATAAACTCGTCGATTGGGATAAGTAGAGGTGCCAAGCAGTAGCTAGTTCAGAGACACAATGATGTTACAGCAGGATTAAACAACAAAGAAGTGAACTCAGAAACGCAGTGATATTATAGTGTTGTCGAACATTAAGAAGAAAATTTAGAAACAAACAACAGAGATGGGTGGAGTAGCAGTCACCCATGAGTTGGATTCCATGGATGCTTTGTAGAATTACCTAGAAGCTTACCATATATTCAGAGATGCTGGATGGGTTGAGTTTTTCTAGAAGCTTGAAGGCTCAGACGAGGTAGTGGCTATTAAATTTTCTCAGAACTTGAACAAAAATAAAACCCGAGTAAGGGGAATTCAAGTGGAGGTGACTGAAGAAGTAATTTCCTGGGTAACTTCATTACTAGTAGAGGGGAAAAAGTGGTTTAATAGAAAAATCAATGAACCCTCCTTGAAAGAGGATTTCCTAGTAGGGGAAGAGAAACAAGAGAAGAAAGGAAGAAGAATTGATAGATTATCACTTCCTCATCCTTGGGAAGACGTTGTCCTGGGCTTGATCAAATATATCACTTGCGAAGGGAAATCCATGATAGTGTTCAACTATCACTTTCCTCTGCTTAACCACCTTCGGTACCAGCAAAAAATCAATATTCCATTATATTTTCTAGGGAACATCAAGCATATGGCGACAATAGTGAAAATAGCAGCACATCCGTAGGCATGCATGACTAATCAAAGACTCATTAAGCTAATTGTGCTAGATGCCCTAGGCCAACAAGAAAAAACTTGGGAAGAATTCAAGAGAAAAATACTAAGGACAAGCTGAGGGAAACAAACCACGACTTCAGGAGGAAGTTAGGCAGAGGTGGAGACCCAGACTCAGCCTGCTGGAGTTAGGATTGGGAAGAAGCCTATTGATGAACCAATTGGGGACAAAAGACCGAAACAAAGAGTGAAGGTTATCATACCTGCAGAACCCTTGCCTACAACTGAGAAGCAGAAGTTTTAGAAGAAGAAAGACAACCTTCCTCATCAGGTAAGGACAAAACCAATGCCTTGTTTTTAGAAATTGAAAAAATAATATAGGAAAACGAGGAATTTAAGTGGAAATTATCTGAGGGGAAGGAAATCCTGGTGTCGGTATGCATGACATGTTTTCAAAAATTAACAGCAACGGGATATAAGGCCCGTAGAGAAAATATCAGCCCAATGGAAGTAGAAACAAAACACCAGGAGTCTGTTACACAAGAACATGTTGATGATACTACTATTATACAAGAACCAACAGTTAAAGCAGAGCCTCCTATAATAATTGAACTAGAAGTCAACCCACAAGAACCTGTGGAGGCCACTCCTATTGTAGAAGAAACAACAATGTACACAAAGGCGAATCTAGGTAAAAACAAAGGGGATGACACACAAGAACCCACCGAAGAGGTTGATGTTACACAAGAACCAGCAATAGAGGTGGAACAACCCCATGAAGTAGAGGCTGGTACACCTATTGTTTATGAAGGTATTGAATGTAGGTGAACGCTGAGTCCCATCTTGGGATGGAATTATGAGAAACTCATGTTAATTTCTGAGTTACAAAAATGGAAACAAGAAGCAATCTCCCTTCGGGATGGGATGATTTCGTTAAAGGAACATCAGAGAGAAATAGAAATTTTACATGAAATATGGATGGAAGCATAGTTGAAGAAAGGGTGGGAGAATTACAAGAAGAAAGAAGATCTGAAGAAACAAGAAGAACAATTGCTGCTGTTATAGGAGCAAATTCGAGACCTCACCATAGATAAGAAGAAACTTCATGACCTCGCCCTCAACTTGCTGGGTTGTAAGAGGCCTTCTCCACCCTGTCCATTTTTTTCTGTGGGAATGTTACTTCTTGTTTCAATTGAAATCCATTATGGAGGACAAACCTTATTTATGTTCCTCCACTCATACGTTTCTGGATTTTTTCCGTGCCTCCGATTTTGATGAGCAAAGTTTGCTGTGTGAATTATTTTTACACAACATTATTTGTGAACATTTGAGTATGCAGATGGTTGTGACAGTATTCTCTTATATGGGAGATCTTCAATTAAGGGCTTTTGTGTCCTTCATGAGGAATCATATTGAATGGCATCTGGCCATTAAATCTATGGAGACTAATGAGGAGAAGACAACATTGTGGGTTCGGGTAGAACCAGGATGGTCTGCTGAGTTGAGATGAGAATTCAGGAGAATGCTGAGTACCCCTGGGATTAAAGAGCCAGCTACCACTTATATAAGAGGAATTGTGAATTTCTGCCTCAATCAGTTTGCAATGATGAAGAGCCGAGATTTGACAGGGTGCTTAAAACGCACGGAAGCCAGTAGTGCTGAGATATTGAAGGGAGATCCATTCTCATTTCAAAATTTCGTGGTACAAACATATTGTACAATCCCTTGGTTCTTTGTGGTTGGGATTGAAGTTCAAGTTTCCTTTGATCTGGTTGCCCATTGAGGATTACTAGATCAATTACGAATTAAGTAAGTATGATTCAGAATCCTAGGTACGACAGTTGATGGCTAATCAGGGATACAAGTCTGCAGACAAAGACACAGCTGGTGCTTATGATCTCATCGACCTGCACCGAAGATATTCCCATGAGAGATGAGTTTGCATGAGGACATGCAAGTATTTCAGTTGGGGGGAGATGTTGGGTGTTGGTTTTGTACATTTTTCCTACACTTGTCTTCCTTATTTTTCCTCATAACCATAACCAATGGGAGTATCTTCACCCCTTTTTACTACCTTTTTACCCTAACTTGTGATGTTTCACCTTGCTTTCGTTACTTTGCTAATTCACATATTATTATGATATATTATACCTTTTTACGACTAATTGATGGTGAATGTTTGGAGAAGATCGATGGTCTTTGTGTTGTCTTTTCAGATATCATTTGTAGCACCAAAGATCCCGAACAAAGATTTCACAGGAGAAATTCGGATAGTGTTGTTACAACAAAGCGATGTTGTTACAGACCCGCCGGAAAACTGCTATTACAGTCTGTTGTTATAGACTCGTTGGCGAACTACTGATACAGTTGTACATTTGACTGATCTCATCAATATTTTTGCTGATCTGTCCTCTGGCGGTTGCACTACAACTATGTTTCCATTATGATAGTTGTAGGAGTTGTTAGCATTGTATTTTTTGGATAATAGCCTAAGGGAAGTTCCGATTGTAATATTTTATTTTCTAGTAAGAAATTTATTAGGAAGTGGTTATAACTGTATGTGTTCTATTTCGATCAGCATGAGAATCGTAATATTCTCATGACTGATCTATCCCTGGATTTTCTGATGTAACCACTATATAGTTCTCGGCCCTAGAGGTCGAGAGTTTAGGGGAGAACAACGTTGTTTTGGCTCTGTAATTATGTTCAGATTAATATAGATTATCCTGTTATTGCTGTTACATGCGTGATTCTATTTAGTTTCCGTTAAATTTCCTTCTCTACCTGTGCCCTACTAGGGAGGAAGGACCCTCCTTCTTAGCATGGATTGCAGTGATTAAAGTAGTTGTGTGTATGTAATTGTATTTCAGTTTATGTATCAATAGAGTGTTGTTGCTACTGTTTAGCTGAGAATATATCTGCTTTGATTTCAATACTTTATATGTTGTTACACATGTGATAATAGAGATCTAGCTGGGTACTTATTGTGTGGAGAGCTAGATAGATCAATTGAAGTGTGATTTCAATCTTGTAGATTATTTTATTTCTACATGAGTGATTTATTTCCAGCATTTACTTCAACAATGATTTCCTTTCTTTGAAATTACTTCTGGTTGGTGTATTGACAAAGATAGTGCAACTGTCATTGGAATTAAAAGACGTCCCTGGATTGATAATTAAATGTGCATTGTTGAGTCATTTAATAAGTGATTTATATATTCCAATAGGCTTCATCCAATTTCTTCGTCCCTCCAACTAGACCGAACGTCGCCATGAAATTCTCTGTCATTTTATCCTAATGGCGAGTGCGTTGGTGAAGTTCTGCATCTAGATTATAGGTGGTGGGGGCCAACCCTCATGCATGAATAAACATATGGACCCACTCATTCTAGGTCCTTTAATTCCATACCTCCATCCACATAGCCAAGTGCTTGCGTGGATCCCCACAGCCAGAGAATAGCTCCATGGGTGGGTTGACTAGAGGTTCAAAGCACAAGATCATCATCTTTCGACATTCTCCCTAGTCCTGGAAAGACCCCTTGTGTGTTTCCCACCAGCGCGTAGGGGTTGCGCATATGGCCAAATCAAGTCCCCAGAATATTCGTTCCTTAGGGACATCTTTTTCTAGTGCTTTAAGAAATTCCTTAACACTACTAGAGCCATCAAAGTAAGGTAGTTCTCTTGCCTTTGAGGAGATGCACTGGAAGCTCTTTGTGATCTTAAGGCAGCGTAATGCAGATACGTCATGCAATCATTTCTACCAATTTTCCATCTCGCCATTCAAATATGAGAAAAGCGAGCTATCTTTTTCCCAATTTAACATTCCATCAACTGTGGGGTTGACCCAATCATCATCTCATGCCATTAGTTTGTAAATATGGTCAACATCCTCCTCATCGTGCACTGACTTTGTATATCTTTCACCTTCAACTGGATCGAGAGGGACTATTACCTGCGTACGATCATTTTCAAAGATCATGATCCTCCTTTTCAGGTTGATGATACCTCCCATGTCAATAGCCCAATACAGTCCTAATAGTGCAAGGTAAGGGTTCGCATCATCCACAATCCGGATTACTTCTAATTTTGCATATAATTTAACTCCCGCAATGTCAACCACAACCTTAGGTAGCCTTCCTAGTGGAATGATATTTTTCTCGTTAGCCATCTGTAATTGAATGGTGGACCATTCCAATTTGGGTTCTCCCATCCTTTGCCAGGTTTGTTTGGGCAGGACATTGGCATCAGATCCGAGATCCAAGATGACCTGATCTATCTCATATTCTCCAATCTGTGCAGTTATACACATCTCCCAACTAGTCCTCTTCTTATTCTTATAAATCTTGTTTACAGCCTTAGTCTCCATTCGACGGGCTTCTTTTTCTGTGCAACTATCTATTAATGCTTGGATATTCTCTACTGCCTTCTGGTTGCGCAATAACTTTATACAGGATTGAAGGAATGGCTTGAATTCTTCATTGGCTTTTGGATCCATGACCACTTTTGATGTCGATGCTTTTGCCGTAGCAAAGTCCCTTCTAGCCTCTATAAAATTTTCCTTCTCTTTGTTTAGGTCTAGGCCTTCCTTTTTTTCAGTTTCCTTTCTAATCAATGACTCTGCAGTAGCTTGCTCCGCAGGTCCTCTAGTAGCCATACCACTGCGTGTTATTTCATTTACACTAGGGCCATCATTGTGTGGCTCAACTTTTACCTTTTGTACATTCTGCATAGGTGTCAGCTATTTCTCCTGCATATTAGCTATAAAAATGGGACATTCCTCAATTATGTGATCAAACTGGCTACAGTACATGCAAGACTTCCACGCAGGGTTAGGGGAATTGCATGCATGTCGTCATGGATCTCCACAATTATAGAAAATTAATTGCCCTCTTCTTCGACCTATGCCTCCTCCTCTCCCCCCTTCCCTTTCTCTTGTCAGGGATCCTCCACATCCAGAGGGAGATAATAGTGAAGAGGTTTCAGCCTACACTCTGTAAATCTTCACATTGCCTATCATCAGCTCATATGTCTAGTAGTGGTGCTCATCATGACCGAACGAGGAGCAGAATATGCAATATTTTTGCTTCAACTCTGGTACATAAGCTCCCAGCCTTGGGCAATGGTCAGTATCATGCTAGCCAGCTACCAGGTAATCAACGCATCATAATTTGGGGTTGATAGGTCCCCCCAGCCTCCCTAGGGCGCAACGGATTTGGTCCTCTGGCCCATAAGTAATCTGTAAATATAGGGCATTGATCTTTGGTGTGGCCTGCTCCATTGCAACGAATGCACCAAACATCTGTGCCAACCTCTTTACCCTTGTTTCTTTGTGGGTTCTGTATCTCTAAATGCATGGATTCCAACTGACTTTGAATTTGCAATGTCCCAAGGGGAATATCCTCTATAGGCACAAATTCTAACTTCATAGCGATCTCCAAGGCTTCATCCTGAGTAGAAATATTTTGTTCTCTCAGAGGACCACATGGATGGGGTAACAACATGGTGATGAACTAGTCCCTATGCTGGTCATCATTGTAAACAAGTCCTCCATAATTTATAGTTTACTTCAGTCATTGATTGGCTTCCTAGACTAATTCTTTTGCTCCTTGCTTAAAATATTTTAGCTACACCACTACCTGCGAGTAGGACTTCGAATTTTTGAACTAATTCTTAAACTCCTTCTTGATATCATTGATAGTAGCAGCAACGTTTTGTTTTAATATCCCATAAACCCGTCTAGCGCGCAACCTTCAAAAGCCATGGCTAGATGTGCTCTTTTCATAGCATTAGTATCAATGTTCTACATAGTCCATACTACATCAGCTATGAACCAAAACTGATCCATGTCCTCATCCCCTGCACCCTTCAAGATGGGTTGCTTCATGTGCACAGCCATATCGTCTGCAAGTGGGGGTGGCAGCGGGGTAGGAGATGTCTGAGTCCTACGCGAATTCGAGTACGGCATAGCAGGAGGGCTACCTGCACCGTGTGTAGCCTCATTTTATGCTAGATTTGACGAATCTCTCAGAGGGATGTATGCAACTCTTTCTCCCGTCTGATTGATCCGGTAATAATTTTCGTTGCGCGTGGTGCTTTCAATTTGTTCGTATTTCATTCACTCGATGTGGCTGCAGAGAACACCTTTTTCACTCAATATCATCTCAATCAACAAAGGCAATGTTCGTAAGAATTTACCTCTCAAACCCTTGAAAAATCTTTTCTCAGCTTCAAAGTATGACACGAACTTATCTACCACAAGCTCTGTCACAAATCCACCCAAGATACTATGAACATAGTGATCTATGGTCTCGGTGATTTTTTTATCAGTATTCTCCAACTTTTGGATTAATTCATCCGTCCACTGCATAACCCTATCGTTATTCCAATAGGTTTGGAACTCTGCCAATATCGACAACCACTCCTGTAGCTCATGTGCAAAGGTCGAGAAGAATATCTCGTTCACATCTGTGAAGATATAGTTATTCAAAGTTAATCTTCCTTTGTTCATAATTCTCTCAAAAGCTACTATGATATGGATATGATTAGACAGTCTTCCCCATTGTTTGATTCAATAGAAGTAGTGGCACAACACTCATAAGGTAAAATGAAAGCATGATTTGAGTTGTTTGAAGACCAGGAGATAACATCTGCAGTACCAGGATATGAAGCTGAGTTGGCTGAGTTAGAATACCCAGAAATAAATCAAGGGGATCTTGATCCAGTGGTTGTATATATGGAGGAATTTTTCTTTACAAAGCCAACACATATTTCCAACATGTCAGTTTTTTTTCAAGTGTACCAAGATCCATCTAAATCAGATCATGTCAAGAATTTCTCTCAAATACTATCATTAGGTTTTTTGCTGAATATGGAGAAGAGTTGTGGAAGAAAGGAGTTATTCAGGCAGTTTCTTGACAGGGTACACTGGCATTATTGTATTATTTAGAAGGGCAGCGATTTCAGTATATTAGTAGGTAGGTGTGAAAATAAGCTCAACGCTCTGAGCATATTTCAAATCTTAGTTTTAGATTGCTTTTCATGTTTAGGTCAGTGTGTTTCAAAATTTAGTTTCAACTTAGTTCTGGTTTCACCATTCAAGTTTTCAAGGTGTAGCAGTATGTTCAGCTTGATGGATTGCAGTGGATAAGTTCAATTTTAGTTTCAGTTCAGATTTCAGTATGCTAATAAGCTGGCTAGCCAAGCATGTGGTCTATTTTTATCAGTCAAAGTCGGGAGGAACAATCAACTTGTTTTGAGTCACTAAATTTCCTGACAGATAATGGTACAAGTTGCGGGATCAACACAATGGATCAGGCTACTATTCTACGGTGTTCTTGACACCTCTTGAAGGGGCTGCCATCCTCAGTTGGAGCCACTGTTAGAACCTTGTAATTTATAGTATCACAAGGTGACTGTGTACTTTATCTTTGAAATTTTTTCATACTATACATAGATGTCAATATTAAAAATATTTTCCAAAGAAAGAATTAAAGGAAGAAAAGGAAAAAAAGAAACAGTTAAGGTAGAAAAAAAACAAAGGTAGAGTCTTGAATGTGCTGGGCAGAGTCGTGAATGTGATTGGGTCAACTCGTGCACGTTTGGGTCGAGTCGTGAATGCTAAAGCGGGTCAAGTGATGAACGAGTCAAGTATTCTACGAAAAAATAGAAAGAAATGAATAGGCATGGCAAAAGAAACAAAGTTGGCAAACCACAACAATGGAGCAATGAGGATTGTTTGATCTAAGCATCGATCAACGATGGAGATTAAATCACATATCGCATATAGATGAGTTTCACAGTTATAAGTTAAGAAATATTTTAGGTCCCTATATTATTAGTATAGTCCCTTATTGTTGTTACTGTACCCCCCTTATTTTTATTATTGTACCCCTATAACCCCCATATTGTTATTATTGTGCCCTTAAATTATTATTGTTAGGTCGGCTAGGATTACATTGTGGCCCCATGGACTTCTATATATAGAAAGGAGGTTTTCTAATTTGTATCATCAAGGAATTGTTCATTCATGGAATGTATTGGAGGTTTCCCCCTCGAAGTGGCTTATTTCTAAGGCATTGATATCTCTTTTCTTCTATTTTTGGAGTTGGTTTGACAACATTTGGTATCAAAGCTTTGAGATTCTAGGGTTTTGCTGCTCCAAACAGGTCATCGTGGAATTTTCGCTATAATGTTTTTTCTACAAAGGTTCAAAATCTGAAAATTTTGAAGTACGAAGCCAATATCCTGAGAAACATCGTTGCGAAATTTCAGAGCTTGGTTCACAACATTTTCGGAGATATGATATGTGCAAGTTAGGTCATTTTGCAGGCTCCTAAATTTAACCTAAAAAGGTCATCGTGGTATTTTCGTAATAATTTTTTTTCTACGAAGGTTTAGAAGCTAAAATTTTTAAAGTGCGAAGTTGAACTCCTGAGGAAAATCATTTCAAAATTTAAGATATTGGTTCGCAATAGTTTCGGAGATATGATTTGTGGAAGTTAGGGCTTTTTCAGGCTTCTAAATTTCATCTCAAAGAGGTGATCGTGGGAAAATATTCATAGCTCTCTCTCTGAGCATAGGATTGGAATTCTGTAAAAAGTGGCTACAAGTACACGAACTGTAGCTTTCTATCTATAAATTTCAGAGCCAAAGGAGGAAACAATGACACGTGGTAAGTCGTACAAGTTCACTCTACTGAACTAGTCCAAAATTGGGTCATTGTGGGAGATTGGACATAACTTTTCCTTGAAGAATCCAAATCAGATCAAAATTGTGGCATTTGAAAGAAGATTTAGAGGGCTACTACAGGGTTAAATTTTAGATATTGAGGATATGCAATTATAGATATAATTCAATTTAAATATTGAGCTCCTCAAAAGCAAGTAAAAGGTGTGTATTTTTTTTTTTTTTTTTTCCGAATTGCATAAGTCTTGTTTGAAGAATCAAGTTGAATTTATTCCAAGGGCATATTGTAGAACATATATCAGTAGTGGATTCTAAAATTTCCCCTAAAAATAATTCAACACCCATTAAGCCTTTAGAAGGCTCTACTATGACTCATGAAGACGAAGAATGGCAACATGACATATCAAAATTACAAGAGCAAGTGCAACAAATTTCGCTCTCGCAAAGAACAACAAAAAATGACATGGAAGTTTTGAAGAAAGGCGTGGAAACTAAGATGGATGGTTTGAAGAAAGGCATGGAATCTAAGATGGATGGTTTGAAGAATGGCATGGAAGCTAAGATAGATGGCATGGAAGCTGGCATGGAATCTAAGATGGATGACATGGAAGTTAAGATCGATGAAAAAATGGAAAACATGAAGAATGATCTAAAAGCAGACATGGAAGGTTTAACAAAGTTGATACAAGAAATGTTTCCTAATGGTGAAAAGATAGTAGAGGAAACTCATGATGAGAACAAAATAAATGTTAATCGTGATTTCATAAACTCTAATGTTGGAGGCAAGAACCACCATATTCCAAAAATGGATATGAGGAAGTTTGATGGAAAGGATCTTGTAACATGGATACTACAGATGGAGCAATATTTTGATCCCCATAACGTGCAAAACACACAAAAGGTACGCATTGCAACTTTACATTTAGAACAAAATACATTTGTATGGTATCGATGGCTTTGCTCCCGTAAAAAAATTGTCACTTGGTCAATTTTTATGGAGGAAATGATAGTACATTATGAGGATACAAAGAGCAACACCTTCTTTAGCCAATTGATAAATCTCAAACAAAAGGGTTTAGTGGGGCAGCACATTGAGGACTTCCAAAAATTGAATATATGGGTAACTAATATTCCAGAGGAACACAGGATTGATCTCTTCTTAGGTACTCTAAAGGATAACATCCAACATGAAGTTCGTGTTTTGGAACCTGATTCATTGGAGAAGGCATTCAGGTTGGCAAGAAAAGTTGAATGTAAAATTATGGGGACAAGGAAGCCTACCACTCAATTCTATAAAGAAGGAAGTGTTGCTACGCCTAGATTTCCACAACCTACAAGGTTGACACCACAACAATTGGAAGAAAAAAGAGCAAAAGGGCTTTGCTACAGTTGTGATAGCAAATACACTAAAGGTCATACGTGTGCTGAGAAGAAATTATTTTACATAGATTGTGAAGAGGAAGAAGAAAATGAACAAGAAGAGGATATACACCAGGAACCAGCCCTAGAAGAGGAAGAAATGAGTCCGACCATATCGTGTAATGCATTGGTAGGAATTAAAACTCCTCAAACTCTCAAGATAGAAGGACATATCAAGAAGAAAAAGGTAATAGTTTTGATTGATTCAAGTAGCACCCATAATTTTATTCATTGTAAGGTAGCCAAGAAATTGAATTGTTTCCTATACCCAGCACCAGAATGTCAAGTGATGGTTGCAAATAGAGGAACTATAAATTGCTGTAGAAAATGCCATAATATCAAGCTAACCATGGGGGAATATGTATTGAATATTCCAATGCTTTCCATTCCTATGGGAGGTGTTGATGTTGTACTAGCAGTACAATGGTTACAATCTTTGGGGACAATAGCTTTTAATTTTCAAGAACTTTTCTTGAATTTTTTTTTTCAGAAGGAAAGGAAGTCGAATTACGGGGTATTGCAGGGAAACCGGGAAAGATAATCAGTTCTAATGTCATGACACCTTCTAAATAAATCACAACAAGGCATAATTGCACAACTATTCTCACTAGAAGTTCCAACATCAAAATCATCTATTTCTGCAGATCTCCAGAAAGTCTTGGACAATAATTTCAAGGTGTTTGAAACTCCCAAAGGACTCCCACCTATTCGTGGTCATTATCATGCTATTCATTTGATTCAAGGAAGTGTTCCTCCAAATATCAGGCCTTATAGATATCCCTATGTCCAAAAGAGCAAAATTGAACGTATGATTGCAAAAATGTTAGAGGCAGGTATAATTCAACCTAGTCAAAGTCATTTCTCTTCTCTTGTAGTATTGGTACACAAGAAGGATGGATCATGGCGCATGTGTTTGGATTATAGGGAGCTCAATAAGCTCACCATTAAAGATAAATTTCCCATTCTTGTGATTGATGAATTATTGGATGAATTGTATGGAGCAATTTATTTTACCAAGTTAGATCTTCGTTCAGGATATCATCAAATCAGAATGAGACTGAAGATATTTCGAAAAGAGAATTTCGAACTCATGAGGGTCATTATGAATTTTTGGTCATGCCTTTTGGCCTTACCAATGCACCTTCTACATTTCAAGGGTTGATGAATTCCATTTTCAAAACCTTCCTTAGAAATTTGTGCTAGTATTTTTTGATGATATACTAATCTACAGCAGGTCTTGGAAGGATCATGTTCAACATGTTGACAGGGTGCTCAAACTATTGCAGGAGAAACAATTATATGCAAAAACATCCAAATGTTTCTTTGGAGTACAAGAGGTGGAATATCTGGGTCATATTGTATCTCATGAAGGTGTTAAGGTAGACCCTAACAAAATTAAAGCCATAAGGAATGGAAAGTCCCCACAACCATAAAGTAGTTGCAAGGATTTCTCGGGTTAATAGGGTATTATCACAAGTTTGTTAAGAATTATGGGAGAATAGCAGCACCTCTAAAAACATTATTGAAGAAAGATGCATTTTCATGGACTCCTGAAGCAACTAAGGCCTTTGAACATCTTAAAGAGGCAATGTGCCTAGCACCGGTCTTAGCTACGCCAGACTTCACAAAAACCTTTATTGTGGAATGTGATGCCTCAAAAAATGGAATTGGTGTTGTTTTAATGCAAGAAGGAAGACCCATTGCTTTTGAAAGTTGTCCAATCAAAGGAAAGTATTTACAGAAACCTATTTATGAGAAGGAAATGTTAGTAATACTGCATGCACTAAAGAAATGGAGAACTTACCTAATGGGAAGACACTTCAAGGTAAAAACTGATCATGATAGTCTTAAACAATTTTTGGAACAAAGAATATCTTCAGAAGAGCAGCAAAAATGGGTCACAAAGATGTTGGGTTATGACTTTGAAATAATCTACAAAAAAGGAAAGCTTAATGTTGTTGCATATGCACTCTCAAGAAATAATGAAGAGGTGGAAGCATTGCTTTGTGCCATTTCTATTATCCAACCAGATTGGATAACTGAAGCAAGAGATGAATGGAAGAAGGACAAAGATGTATGGATACTCATTCAAAAGTTGCAGCAAGATCCTAATACATCTGATACATTTAGTTGGAAAAATGATTCCTTATGGTACAAAGATCGCTTATATCTTTGTAAGAATTCCCAACTAAAACAAAAGATTCTTCTGGAATTGCACACTTCTCCTTTAGGAGGACACTCAGGATTTTTAAAACTTACCACAGGGTGAAGAAAGAATTTTTTTGGGATGGCCTTAAATCTGATATTCAAAAGTTTGTGGCGGAATGTTTGGTTTGCCAGCAGAATAAAGTTGAGACAATTAAGACCCCGGGACTTCTACAACCTTTATCCATTCCAAGTCAACGTTGGAGGAGATTTCAATGGATTTTATCACAGGTTTACCTAAGTCCGAAGGAAAGAGTGTCATCATGGTGGTAGTTGATAGACTTACCAAGTATGCACACTTTTGTGCATTATCTCATCCATTTAAAGCAAGTACAGTTGCTACTACATTTATGGACACAATTCAAAAGCTACATGGAAACGCAAGGGTTATTGTGAGTGACAGAGATCCCATTTTTACTGGAAATTTTTGGACGGAGTTATTTTCTTGTTTGGGTACTCAATTATCTCATAGCTCATCTTATCATCCTCAATTCGATGGTCAAAATGAGATAGTAAATAAATTTTTGGATGGATATCTTCATTGTTTTGTATCTGATAAACAAACACAATGGGTCAAGTGGTTACCTTTCGCTGAATGGTGGTATAACACTTGCTTCCATACTGCAGCAAAAATTACCCCATTTATGGCACTTTATGGATATCATCCACCATCCATCACATCATATTTAAGAGAAAATTCAAAGGTTCAAGCAGTGGAAGATCATATCAAGCATCAACAAGAAGTTATCCAACTCTTAAAGGATAACTTGAATTTGGCACAAAATCGAATGAAACAACAGGCAGATCAACATCACAGCAAAATAAGTTTTGATGTAGGAGATTGGGTATTTTTACGGCTACAACCATACAAAAAAATTTCCCTCAAGCAATCTAAGAAGGATAATAAATTATCGCCAAATTACTATGGTCCTTACAAGGTGTTGCAAAATATTGGTACTATGGCATACAAATTGGAGCTTATGGCTTCTTCACGAGTGCATCCAGTTTTCCATGTTTCATGCTTAAAGAAGGTTATAGGTGAAAATATTCCAGTTCAAACAATATTTCCAGAACTTGATGTGGAAGGAAAAATCATATTGTAGCCTGAAGCAGTCACGAAAAACAAGAACTCGACAGCTACAAAATCGATCAATTTCAGAGTATCTCATAAAGTGGAAGAACTTGCCCAATGAAGATTCTACATGGGAGGATGAGAATTTTATACAAAAGCACCCAGAGCTACTCAAGCATTGAGGACAAAACTTTTTTGAAGGAGAGGGGCATGTTAGGTCCCTATATTACTAGTATAGTCCCTTATTGTTGTTAGTGTAACCCCCTTATTGTTATTATTATACCCCTGTAACCTCCATATTGTTATTATTGTGCCCTTAAATTATTATTGTGGCAGAGTCGTGAATGTGCTGGGCAGAGTTGTGAACATGATTGGGTCAACTCGTGCACATTTGGGTTGAGTCGTGAATGCTAAAGCAGGTCAAGTCATGAACGAGTTAAATATTCTGCGAACAAATAGAAAGAAATGAATGGGCACGGCTAAAGAAACAAAATCGGCAAACCACAACAAGGGAGCAATGAGGACTGTTGGATCTAAGCATCGATCAACGATGGAGATTAAATCACATATCGCATATCGACGAGTTTCATAGTTATAAGTTAAGAAATCACAAGTTAAAATGGTTTAAGTTGTGATTCGACAAGTAAAAAAAAATGCGAAATGCGAAGTGTGGGCTATGATGTGGCAAGATGATGTGGAAGTGATGCGGCAAGTTGACATGGCAGAGGACGCAGCCCAAACCCCATAGGCCATAATTATTTTATGATGACATGGCAACGAAGTGGAAATGATGTGGCAGTGACGTGGAAAGGTGGCGTGTCACGATGATGTGGAACTCGCCCACATGAAAACATCACAGATGGCACAGGATAAGTTATTGTTAAACGTTAAAGGTTGTGAAGTGCAATAAGGAGGCCCAAATGCGATGTAGTTTCAAAGTCAAAATCCAAAGGATTTCAAATCCAAATGTAGAGAATTTTTTGTGTTAAATCTCATCAGAGGAGGAAAAGGATATTACAATGTAAAGTCTATGGAACACAAAGTGTGATGAGCGATTCCATGTGGGACTCGATTGCAATCGCAAATCACAAATCTTAAAAGATAAGTTGTAAAGGTAAATGTTAAAACCTCCAAAGTGAGATGTGCGATGTCAGGTGGGATCCATCGCAATTTAAAATCACAAAATTTAAAGGACAGCTGTGGAGGTAAGCATTATAATCACCAAAGTGCGATGTGCGATGTGGTGGTGCCTGATCACAAATTGCAAATCGACCGTCTTAGAAGATAAGTGTTAAATGTAAAGTTAAGTCTTGCATCGTGTGAAGTGCGACATTGGCGCAGATGTGATGTATTTCAGAGAAAAGGCCTAAATATTTTCAAGTCTGAGCAGTTTCAGTTTGTGTGCTATTTTGTGAAGAAAAGGGGGTAAGCATGACAACAAAATTCGACCACCCATTCAAAGGGTTTTCCACCATTTACCCGAGAGAAGGAAAGTTCTGCCAATCATTAAAAGAACAAAGGGTTTATGTTTTAAAAAACTGTTAAAGCTACCAAGATTTAAGATTCATTCAAAAAATGGGCACGAGTAGTAAGGGTGGAGTCGGGCAAAGGCATTTTTACAAAATTGTCATGTTATAACAGCGAAAACGGAAAAGGCAGCAAACTCATTGGTACAGTCACTAACTAATGAAAAGTGGCACGCACTACACCAGATGTAATTACCAAAATCCAGTTTTCTAAAAAGTAGGGCCAAATTTTAGAGACACCATTCATTGCCTCTTTGTGACCATCACATCCACCTCCAAGCTTATTGTTTGATCTTATGAAGAGCCATTGAAGCATTTGGATCCATGAAGAGCTGCCCAAAATTAATTCTACAGGTGGTGTTTTTGTCAGAGATGTTTGATCAGGTATTGCAAGGCCACACTTGTCCATTTAATGCTAAATTGTAATCAATGAAAGGTTTCCGAGTAAGGTAGGGCAACTGACTTAGTCTTTAGATAAATACTGCACTCCTTAACATTATCAAGGGTTAGAAAATTGGACCTTGCCGAAACTTGCATTGTAATAAGCATTGGAACACTATAACCATTTGAGTTGGGAATCAATAATAAGAGACCTTTCATAGGATTCTTGATCTAAGTTAATGGTTATGTTCTTTCCTCTATGTTAATGTTTTTCCTCTATCTTTTCATGTTGTGCATCAATTTATCTTATTCAAAACATAAAATTTAGATTAAGATTTGCTGAGAGAGCACCTTAATTTTGTTTGTGTTTGTTATCTTTATGTTTTCTTTTGAAGTATAGTTAAATAATTCTTAACTACTCTTTAACTATTACTAAACTCATTGATTTCTTTTATCTCATATTCACACTACCAGTAAGATCCATTCTGCATAGTTAGCTTGCCCTGTGAATGCCCTTGAAAATTTGATGCACCATTCAGCCTTTTGTGACTCCATAGCCCAATGGATTAAGTTTCATAGCTCTATATGTCCAACCACCCCATCAATCCAACAAACAACCCTCATAATTTCTATAACTTGCCTAATATTAGCACTTATAATTATCAAGTTAAATAATAAAAAAAGAGAGAGCCCTCTTTGAGTCTAGGAAGGGTAGGTCCTAGATTCCAAAGTGGTTTGATGTTGTCCTCTGTCATTTTTTATTTCCAATCTTACAAATTACGGAGTGATAACATAATGGCGACCATACTGGGGAGACACTTATTGAAAAATCTTAGTGTTTCTTCAGAACTTAGAAACCCCAGTCAAAATTAGACGATTCGAGTATTTTACAAGATTGGTATCTGGTTGTTGATGGTGTACAAAAAGTCAGCCACAAGAAATTTGAAATCATCCACCTGGCGACTCCAATTCAGACCAGTTCCATTCAAAGACTCCACTGGAGGAAGGACCTGAAACATGATGAGTCAGCCTAGAAAGAGAAAGTATTCAAGCCCAAATTGGATTCAAGAAATTTTTGTTTTTATCTGTAACTATGTTCTATCCTAATTTAAGCCTAATCAAGAGTACACTACTGAGGTTTACATTGATCATTGGCAGATTGATGAGCCCCAAGAATATAAGCTCCAAATTGTAGACTATGTATATACTTATACACCTATGCACATCCTGGATGCACTTGTGGAAAACCCAGTGAAACATGAATCCCAAGCTTTATCCTCTGCTCCTTCTAAATTCCCAAATGGTTATAAGCCTCCTACTTTACCACATATACCTGTTAAAGTCCCAGATAGATACAAGACTCTGATTTTTCCCCCTATCCTCCTTGACCTCCCTCCAAATGTTATCAATAATCTGCCTAGATTTGATGGAGAAAATGAAAAGATCACTACAGAAAAGCAGATTCAAAATATTGAGGATTTCCTTGATATGTTTGAGGTGGGAGAAGATGATGTGCATATAAGAATGTTTTCCCTATCATTGTAAGGTAAAGTTAAAAATTGGTTTAAATAGCTTCCAACTGTAAGCATTAGTAATTTTCATCAATTCACTCAAGTTCTTCTAGATAGATGTGTGGTCATGGGAAATGTTTTCTCATCAAAGAAGAGTATAACCATTTAAAAAGATAACTTGGGAAGACAATAAAACAATTTTCAGCCAAGTTCAATAAGGTATACTATTCGATGTCTGCTGTTATCACCCAAAAAAATGAACCATCATTAGACAAAATCCTAGAGGTTCATGTGTCAAAGGTAGGGTCATAGAATTCATTTTTCATTACTTGGTCAAGGTAAATTTTAAAATTTTCTTGTTTAAGCTTACCCTAAGGTCTAAACCCACTCACTTTCAAACTCCTTCTGGTCACATCATTTATCATTTTCTATCTGATTTCAATTTCCAATGTTTTTGTATCGAAAGTGCCAATTTAGCCAAGAAACCACAGTTCGTAGTGAAATACACTGTGAAAAGTCACTTTTCTCTATGAAACTACTGACAGTTTCGTAGCAAAAACAACTAAATTAACACTAAAAAATCTACGAAAGTTCGGTTTTCTGTTTGTCTTGTTAGTCTAGCTATTAGGTGTCAAAAAATCGTTGGGAATGAGTAGGTTAGATGCCATTTGAGGCATGGAGGGATAAATCCAAGGTACATGCTCAAGTCTGCAGTCATCATGATCAGTTTAGGTATGTATGAGTCATCATAAGGTCATGAAGAGACATCAAAACTTCAATCCTTTCCTAATTCAATTATTTTCTATTTCTCATCCTTCTTGCATGATATTGAGCTCTGGAGAGCTAGTGCACTAAGCCAAAGTTGTGGCTGGTGTTTTCAAGTGGAACAACCACTAAAGTGGGAATGCTCAATTTGTCCATCATACCAGAGGTTATTGCAGCTGCTACAAAGATTCCAAGAGGACATGAGAGCTAGTTCAAAGGTTTCAAGTTTAACATGGAGCAGTGCAAAGAGTTCATGAAGCCCGAGCATACTGAAATGGATCTCACCAATGCTATTCCAAGAAGTTACATAAAATACAACTATTCAAAATTGCTTCTCATCATCCAAAAGTACTTTACTTGTGAAGGGAGATACCACAAAGTCTATTCATATCATTTGAAATTACTTCTGCACTTTACTGGTAAGATTACCTTTGATCTACCTTTCTATTTGCATAGAAATTTGTCAAAAATGGTAGATAAGGTCCAAGCAAAGTTTGAGGGAAGTGAGACTTCATTATTTCATCATGGTTTAATGAAGAAATTAGTTTTAGATGAACTTCAAAGTTTAGGTAGAGACTGGTCCTCGTTATTTTTTGTTAGTGGTTTTGAGTTGGATGCTCTTACTCCTTCAAGAACTCCTAAGCTTAGGATAATTCCATCACCATTAGCAGCAGAACAGACGGAACCATTGGAAGTAGAACCAAGTGAACCTGTGAGAGTAGAACCAAGTGAGAAAATTATGAAGGATCCAGAGCAAATGAAGAGTCTTGACACACCAAGTGTCCCACCTACAAAACAAAATTCAAAAGTGGTCAAACATGTAAAATAAGAACGAACTGTTAGTAAACAAGGAACTAAAAGGATGACAAGGAGCCAAACAATCGTTTTATAAGAGAAAACAGTGGCTGTAGAAGACAAACTAGAAGCTAAGAGAAATCTAGAAGATATTTTACATGCCATTGACATAGAGGAAACTCCTATTGTCCAAGCTGAGTTTATAGAGGAAGGTGGAAAAAGTTAAAAAAGGATAAATCTGCAAAGAAATTAGAATTTGAGGGAGAAGATGCAGGTTTCATGTTCCAAGTAAGAAAGCCTATGACAAGACATGCTAGGAAGCTATTAAAGAATAGTAAATAAGTTCAACTACCTATTGACACATCTCAGCCACCTCAAAATATTATTGACCTTTCATCACCTACAATGAAAGATACAATCAGCAAATCAAAGAAAGGAAAAGAGAAGATGATGGAAAAAATAGAGTTGCAGCTCCTTGAATAAAAATTGAAATTGGCCAATCATGAAATTGTTGTTATGAAAAGAGAAGCAAGGAAACACATTGTAGAGAAGATTCAATTTGAAAAGATGAAGGCAATTTGGGAAGAACTGGTTGACATTGTCTCCAAGACTTTGAATAACACACAACAGCTCATCAAATGGACCATTCCATCAAGAAAAGAGGCCAAACATGTTAGGAGGATGAACGCACAATTGAAATCCACCAATAGAAGATTGCAAGACTAGGTTAAATAATTTCAAGAGCAACTTGAACTAATTCATGAAGAGTTAGAGAGACAAGGCCTTAATGTAATATCCCAAAATGGGATCTGTCAGCAATACATGGCTGGAAAACACTTTTTCCAGAAATGTATGCAACAAGATTTGAAACCAAGAACTGGATCCCTTAGATCAATGCATATAAGGCTGAAATCCAAGAGGAGGCTCAAAATAAATCCCTCTAGGTGGGTTAAATAGGTCTCCCACATCTAGTTGTCTTGAAAAAGTGCCCGATGAAGGCACTGCAACAATTCTTAAACAAGATATGGAACAACAACGTTATTTTTATAAGCCTGGGCACATGAAGATGCAGATAGCCAACAAATGTATATTACAGCAGCAATGGTATACAAATCCTTGAGGAAAGAGTCACTCAAGCAAAGCAATACAACCTCAATGGAACATGCACATCAAAATAGAGAAACATTGCTACACATGGATTTTTGCAGGCTAAGAGGACGCAGTATATAAGAGACACTACATCATATTGAATAATAACAAAAATATATAACAATTTATGGCTCAAGAAATGAGGGGGAGCAAGATCTCAACCCATTAAAACAATAATACAACAATTCTTGGAAGGATTGGCTGAAATATACAAAAATGGAAAAATGCCGAAGTTGTTGGGTAGCAGCTGCAACTCAAACTGGAACTAGATGGATATGGTTGAAGATGATGAAAAATCCAAAGAAAACCTCCTCCAATGGATCTTCTAAGTGAAAGGATGATCCTATCACTGAAGATCTCACCCTCCAATCAACACTGCAAACCCTCACTGTAGATGCACTTAGAAAATAATGCAGTCACTGAGGGGAACTGCACTGTAGGTGGAATAGAAAGTGTTGGACAAGTGCCAAGATCTTAAATGAGCTTTGAATCCTTCCTTAATGATCTCCCAAAGGAAAGAAGGCCTCCTCCTCTGAAAAAAAGCCAAGGAATGGTGTTGTGGAACCTCCACTACAACACCCTACAACACAACGTTACACTTGAGCAGAAATAACGCTGTAGCTGAAGGAATGGCTTTGGCCTTGAGCCTGGATGTGGAGAAATGAAGTGAAATCCCTCAAGAGGCCTCTCAAGAAGGATAAGGAATCCTAAACAAGAATCCATCGTGATAAACAACACTGCAACTTAGCTAAACAACTCGAGACTGCAAATAGTCTAAACAGACAAGAAATCAATAATCATATGCATGAGTAATAATGGCTGCCTTGCCTTCCTTTTAAATGAATGAGAGCTCCCTCTCCATGGGTCCCACTCTTTAGGGTTTCCTCCATCAAGGAAAATTCCCTCCTCTTTCACTGCGTTTTCCCACAAGATGCTCTCCACCTCCTACCTCTACGCTGTTTGACTTGGTCAAACTGGACCCTATCTTCTTGCAAATGTCCTCTTTCACAAATGAGGGTATGAAATCCAACTCTACTGATGATCCACTTTCATACTAAGAGGGATTTTATCCATGTTTTAATTATGTATGGGCCTCCTCACCCAATTATTTAACTCATAAGTGAAATTTGCAAAATTTAATATTCCAATTTATTGTAGGCAAATTTTGGAATATTACACTTAAGATGATAGTGCTTGAAGAACCAATAGCTCAACCAATTATAAATGAGGAAGGAATGCCTCAAAGATCATAAGGTGAGTTGGTTTATGGTTTTTTAAGGCTAATGACATGTTAGAGACAAGATTTTGGCACTTACAGGGTTCAATTTTCAAAATTACATAAAAATCTGGATTTTAATCACTTTTTAGCAGTTTCGTAGTGTGCCTGGGCTTGAAGGACAACAAAACGCTACGAAACTACTGTAGCTATTTTTTTTCTTTTTGAACTAGTTTTGGTTGCTTTCAAGAGGTGAAATTGGTGTGGGAGATGTGTCTAATGATGATGAAGACTATGCAAAAGGAAAGAATCAAAAATTTTGAGGGTAAAGGGTATGTTTTGTAGCACTACGAAACTGCCTTACTTTCGTAGCATACTGTATTTGAGCCTTTTTAGCAGGTTTTGGAGAATTTTTAGACATCTAGAGATTATTGAATTGTTAAAGACCATGAAAAGAAATTATTCAGCACTAAAAGACCATGAATTGAAGATAAATTGGCAGCCAAAGCATTCATGGAAGAAGAAGACCATTTGCCTAAAAAACAGGGTTTTGTTTCCAGTTTTAGAGGAGGTCAGTTAAGTGGTCATAAAGTAATGAATCCCATTACCTGAATTCGAACATGTGAAAGCATACTTGTCAAATATGTAATTTCTTTAGAGGATAAGGTTGTTAAATGTAATATTGAGCAATTTGAGTCCTAGTTGGATAAGGACTATCAAGTAGGATATCTGTCATTTTGTAATTAAGTAGATGTTTTATGGTTATGCAAGGTCTCACTAGGAAAAATTTTGATGAATATAGCCAGGAGGCAGATCATCTCATGATGTAACAAGTCTATTAAATGCCATTGAGTCGAATTTGTCAAGGGTTGGAAATTTTTGGCAAAATTGCAGCTAATTGTAAATTGAGTGTTTTAGCAATACAAATATTTGTTACTTGACCAACCTGAGATTCTAAATGATGTTAAAGAATTAGTTCCACTGATTAGTTTAGAATTAGTTTTTATTCAGCTCCATTTCAGTTTCTGAATAACCATCTGATTACATGTATAAATAGTTCACATTAGTAAATATTCAATGTGTGTTTTCTCCAATAATTTGTTCTGTTCTCTGCTGTTTTTCTGCTTCTCCTCTTTTGTGAATTTTTCATGGTATCGGAGCATTGGGGTTCTTCTTGGGCAAGAGGAACAAACTGCTAGAGATTTGTTTGATCGAAATTGGTGGAGATTTTGCTAGATTTGTTTGATCGAAACTGGTGGAGATTTTGCTGCTGCATGCGTGAAGAGGATCCAGTTTTTCTGCTGCATATGTGTGAGAGAGAAGTTTTGCTGCTGTAATGTGCGTGATTTTGCTAGTTCCTTCCTACCAGAGATGACCTCTAGGAAAGGTCTGTTGTTGTAAAATGATTTTGCTAGTTCCTTCCTGCGAGAGATGACCGCTAGGAAAGGTCTGCTATTGTAAACATTATTTGTTGGGTTTTGTTTACATTTACAAGAGTATGTTGGGTTGAGGCTCTTCTTTATTTGCTTCTAGTAAAAGGGAAAATATTGCGGGTTTATTAAAGGTGGTGTTTTTTTTTTCTTTCAACTGTGTAGAGTCAAATTTCTGATTGTTTTAAACATGGCTTCGACAAGTCAGTTTGCCATCCCGACGCCATTATTTAGTGGAAAAAATTATGATTTTTGGAGCCTTAAAATGCAAGCACATTTACAAGGCTTAGGGTGTTGGGAATCAGTAGAGTTGGGGTTCACAGAACTTGACGCAAATATAATTGCTGGTATGACTGCTGCCCAAAGAAAGCAATTTGATGAAATTAAACAGAAAGAAGGTAGAGCAAAGTCGTGCATTTTAAATTCATTAGATGACTCTATTTTTCCTAAAATCACTGCTGCTAAAACTGCTAAATCAATTTGGGATATACATAAAGTTGCTTATCAAGGAAATGATAAAGTAAAAATGGTAAGATTACAGACTTTAAGAACATAATTTGAAACACTTAAAATGAATGACTCAGAAAATATTGATCAGTTTATGACTAAAGCTATGGGTGTTGTTAATCAGCTTCGGATGAATGGTGAAGAACTTGATGACCAAAGAATTGTTGAAAAATTTCTTAGATGTTTGCCTAAAAAATTTGATATGATCGTTACTGTTTTTGAATCGAGAGAATTGAAAAAATTATATGTGGAAGAATTAACTGGTTCTTTGTTGGCACATGAAGCAAGAATTAATTTAGATGTCAGTAATTTAGAGCATGCTTTCAAATCTAAAGCTTCTATGGATAGAGATAGAGGAAGAGGTTTTCGTGGCAGGAGAAGTAAAGGCAGAGAACAGTCTTAGTCTGATGATAGATCACAGGTAACTGAAACACATTCAGAGCAGTCTCAAAATGATCATGGTTGTAGGTGGATAGATAAATCTAAAATTCAGTGTCACTATTGCAAAAAAATATGGCCATTATAAGTTTGAATGTCGAAAACTACAGTTTGTTTTGAATAAAAACAAAGCCAATGTCACAAACACTGAATGTGAAACATCAGATGCTTTATTTTTGGCATGCTAAGTGACTGTGCAAGTACCTAATAAATATTTTTGGTTAGTTAACAGTGGATGTAGTAATCATATGACTGGTCACAATGATTTATTTTCACATCTTGATACATCTTTCAGTTCATCTATTGGTTTGGGTGATGATCGTCAGGTTAAAGCTTCAGGAAAAGGTGTTGTACCTATCTTAACCAAACAAAATGTTGTGAAGAATATCTATGATGTTTATTATGTACCCAATTTCACGCATAATTTGTTGAGTGTTGGTCAGTTAGATGCACATGGTTATGATGTTAGCTTTCACAATACTACTTGCACGATTGTTGATAAACATAAGTCTCTTGTTGCAAAGATTCCAATGACAAAGAATAGTTATATCAGTTACAGTTGAAAAGTGAGAAGTTGTATGCACATAATTTTTCAACACCAACTAACTCTGATTTGTGGCATTTGTGGTATGGTCATTTACCTATCAAAAGTATGAGTTTGTTGCAAAGTCAGTCTATGGTGAAAGGGTTGCCTACTTTGTCTGATCATATCTCTTCCTGTACGTTGTATTATGGGTAAACATAAACAAGATAGTTTTGCTTCAACATCTAATAGAGCCAAAGAACAACTAGAATTAGTGCATACAGATTTATGCGGTCCAATGCAAGAAAAATCAGTTGCTGGCAGTCTCTATTTTCTTACTTTCATTGACGATTTTAGCAGGAAAATTTGGGTGTATTTCATCAAATATAAATCGGAAACATTTTTGAAGTTTAAGGAGTTCAAAGCCGAGGCTGAAAAACAAAGTGGCAAGTTTATTAAAATTCTGAGCTCTGATAAAGGAGGTGAATACGAATCTAACGAATTCATTGATTTTTGCAAACAACATGGTATTAAAAAACAAACAACAACCAGTTATACTCCGCAGCAGAATGGAGTCGTAGAAAGAAAGAATCAAACAATTATGAATATGGCTCAAAGTTTGCTTAAAACATGAAATTTGTCTAAAGATTTATGGGCTGAAGCAGTTGCATGTTCGGTATATATCTTGAATAGATCGCCAACTTCCAGTGTTCAAAATTTTGTACCTGAAGAAGCATGCAGTGGACAAAAGGTAACAGTTTCACACTTTTGCGTATTTGGTTGTATTGCTTTCGCTCATGTTCTAGAAAAATTGAGAAAAAAGCTTGATGATAGGAGCGAAAAGTATATTTTTATAGGATATAGTGATCAATCTAAGGCATACATACTGTTTAATCCTATAACTAAGAAATTTGTCGTAAGTCGAGATGTGAAATTTCTGGAAGACAAGTCTTAGAATGAAATGGAGAACAATACTTGTCCTGATCCTTTTATTCTGTTAGATGAACATCAAACACTTGCAACAAACACTCCAAGATTACAGGTTCAAGACAAAACCAATAGTAGTTCATCAAGCAGTAGCAGTTCATCATCTTTTGAGTCTGATTATGATAATCCTAAGATGAGAAACTTAAGTGATATTTATGCACAAGATGATGTTGATGATATTGTAAATTTTGCATTTCTTTCATTTCAACCTACTTGTTTTGAAGAGGCTATAAAGGACAAAGTATGGGTAGATGCCATGAATAATGAAATCGATGCTATTGAAAGAAATCAAACTTGGGATTTGGTTGATCTACCTGATGATAAAAACTCTATAGGTGTCAAATGGGTTTTTAAAACAAAGTTAAATGAGAGAGGTGAAGTTAATAAGCACAAAGCAAGATTAGTTGCCAAAGGTTTTTCACAACAACCTGGCATAGATTATGGTGAAACATTTGCACCTATAGCAAGAATTGATACAGTTCGATTTGTATTAGCTATTGCAGCACAAAAAAAGTGGCCTATTTACCAAATGGACGTAAAGTCTTCTTTTTTGAAGGGTGTTTTGAATGAAGAGTGTATGTTGAACAACCACCTGGTTTCGAAATAAAAAATAACGAACATAAAGTGTATAGGTTGAAGAAAGCGTTGTATGGCTTGAAGCAAGCTCCAAGATCTTGGTACAGCCGAATAGACCATTACTTGTTGAATAATGGTTTCAGAAGGAGCGACCACAAGCCCACTTTGTATATTAAGAATGATCATCAAGGTAATATTTTGGTACTGTGTCTTTATGTTGATGACATAATTTATACATGTAACATGCAGTTAGATGAATTTAAATCTGCAATGAAAAATGAATTTGAAATGACAGATCTTGGATTAATGAGATACTTCTTAGGTATCGAAGTGAAACAAACACAAGATGGTATATTTATGAGTCAACAGAAGTATGCTATTGAAATTTTGAAAAAGTTTAAGATGGACAAGTGTAAACCGGTGGATACTCCTATCGAAGTTGGTACAAATTTGAGTAAATATGATGTGGGTACTATTTTTAATGCGACTTTGTATAAGCAACTTGCTGGTAGCATTATGTATCTTACTGCCACTAGGCCTGATATAGCATTTGCAGCTAGTTATATTTCCAGGTTTATGGAATCTTTTAAAGATTGTCATTGGAAAGCTGGAAAAAGGGTGTTAAGATACATTGCAGGTACATCTACTTATGGTTTATCGTATGCAGCCATTGCAGACAGTAAGCTTGTTGGCTATACAGATAGTGATTATGCAGGATGTCTTGATGATCGGAAAAGCACTTCTGGCTATGCTTTTCTATTTGGCAGAAACTTGATCTCGTGGTCATCCAAAAAGCAACCCATAGTTGCGCTATCTTCAACAGAGGCCGAGTACGTTGCAGCAAATTCAGCATCATGTCAAGCAGTGTGGCTAAAGAGACTTCTCTCTGACTTCGGATATACAGAAAATGAATAGATTTCAATCCTTTGTGACAACACTTCCACTATTTCCTTGTCAAAGAGCAATGTCTTTCATCAAAAAATAAAACATATCAACACTCATTTTCACTTCATTCGTGAACTTGTCAAGAATGGTGACATTATTCTCAAATTTTGTGATTATAAGGAGTAGTTAGTGGATATTTTCACCAAACCGTTAGGAAAAGTTAATTTTTAATTTTAATGTCAGAAGTTAGGAATAAAACAATGTAACCCTCAAAATTAAGGGGGAGTGTTAAAGAATTAGTTCCATGTTAAAGAATTAGTTCCACTGATTAGTTTAGAATTGGTTTTTAATAAGTTCCATTTCAGTTTCTGAATAACCATCTGATTACATGTATACATAGTTCACATTAGTAAATATTCAATGTGTGTTTTCTCCAATAATTTGTTCTGTTCTCTGTTGTTTTTTTGCTTCTCCTCTTTTGTGAATTTGTCAGTTTTTAGTGCTTACCTATCTTATCTATACCTTTTATGTATCTCATTTGTAGTGGTTTTCATTTATAATACTCATAATTCATTCATGCAATACTCTGACTTCCTTTATAGATGAATTGATTGTGCATTTTCCTGTTTCATGTGTGTGTGTCATACTACTAAAAAATCTTACCTGCCTCAGCTTCCATGTCAAGTGAACTCAATGAATCACTGAAAATGTTGACTCTGTAAGCCCAATGTTTACATAATAATATTATTTTCAACCTACACTCATCATAAGCAATTGATTTCCTAAAGAGAGTTCTAGCCATCTACATCTTTATTCAATATCATTAACCCTTGAGAGAGCCCTCTCAGATTGAGGAGGCTAAGCCTTAGTCACAAGATTGTTTTGAAGCAATTACATGAAATTGTCTGATTTGTAGCCTATCAGAAGCAATTTTGTGAGAACACCTGCTAATATAAGGCCACCCCCAAGATTATCTCTCTCGAACTACCCAGATGCATTTGACCCGGAGATGGCATTCCAGTTAAGAGAAATGGACCCTGCAACCCTTGAATAAATGAAAAATATGGATCTCGAATATGATTATCAAGAGGAAGACTATAAGGTTTAGGTTGAGGCCACTTATTTGAAGCAACCTGTTATCACCTAATTTGAACCTTAGGCTGAAAGAAGGCAAACCAGGGTAACCTCAAACCACGCTCAGCCTTGTAGCTAGCCCTACAAGGTCAGGAGAGGGCTCTCTCCATGAAAAATATTCAATGAAATATAAGAGTAAACTGATTTTAGGCTAGGTATAATAATTGGAAATTTTTTATAAATTTAAGGGTTGTATGGGACAGAAGGGGCAGTTTGAATCTCGGGAATTAAATCAGAGATATAGGGTATTCCATGGGGCAAGGTAGGCATGGATTTTAACAACTTGGTTTAAATAATGATAGAATGTTTAAGACTGGTGAGGAGCTGAAAAGGGCATAAGAGATGGATCCTTTTCAAACAGCAGAAAACATAGAGTGTTGAATAATTTACCAAGGCAAAGCATTATACAATGGATTCTAACTATCTATCTTGAAAGAATTCAACCAGAAATGTGAATGAATGAAATGGCAAACATAACAATTAACAGATGAACACAAAGGAAAGAACAATGCTAAAATCCATACCACATGGATCCCACAAATTAGAGCTGCATATCTTTATTAATTCCCTGCCAAAATGTTACAAATGGAGCGCAGAGCCTCCTCAAATGATTTCCAAACTTATTCCACACTTTATTTTCCCTTTACAAATGATGAAGAATTACATTAAATATATAGAATTTTGAGGGAAGTAGATCCACAGAAAAAGGGAGCTGTTTCACCAGCCCATAAATTGAAATCCGAATATAGGAAGAAAACCAACAATTTTCCCCTGAAAAGAAGGAGCAACAATAAATTTGATCATCTTGAAGATTTTGCTGTTACACCCAATGAATGAAAATGGGAAATCTGAAGAACAAATCCCTCTTTCATTACTGCTGTAGATGTCTCTGGTTCATAATTAGTTCTCAGCCTTGACTGTTTCTTTCATTTTGTTGAAAATATCCTTTATACTAAGAAATGACTTTGAAACTAATAAAATCACATTTGCCCCTTTAACGAAGAAAAATCCCTTTTGATTGGAAAAAACAAAGGAAAGGATGGCGGGCCCGATTTGTGATCACAAATCGCAATCGAAAATCGCGATCAGAAGGGGGGGGGGGGGGAATGTATCAAATAATGGAGCGATTGAAAAAATTATGATGCGATGGGCAAAAAAATTTGGTGGGACCGGGAGGAAATCGTAATCGCAAATCACAGCGGGAGAGGGGCGGGAGCATGTCATAGTGAAAACTTGCAATGCAATGCGATCTGAGAAAAGTCTTTAAAAAAAAATAAAATGAATTTTTGCGCTTTTACAAAGGAAAAAACCATTTTTCTTTGGAAATGCGGAAGTGATTTAAGGTGGGACCGGGGGAGTAAATCGCAATCGCAATCGGGAATCGGAAGGGGAATGGGGCGGAAGTAAAGGACTGTGGGAAATGTCGATTGCGATTGGTGACATGCGATCAATCGCATCGACGGGGAAGCGTGGAGGTTTAAATATGGTAAGGAGAGAACATGTGATGCGATTGGAATACTTAGAAATATTTTCAAAATAGATTTATCACTTTTAACAAAGGAGAAACTTGTTTTTATTTGGAACAGGAAGAAGATTTTATGGTGGGACCCCAAAGGGAATCAAAATAGGAATCAAAAGGGAGAGGGAAAGAGGGGTTATGTGCTGGAAATTACGATGCAATCGGATAGGAAGTGGGGTGATTGTGATGTGATCGGATTAGAGGTGGGTCAATCAGAGGTATGGGATTGAATGTTGCGATTTGCGACCCATGAACTTTCGCGATGCGATCAATCGCATCGGAGGTTTGTAGGAGACGAAAATAAAAGTTTCAAAGGGGCCTTTGCAATGAAAACTTTAAAATCATATGAAAAGATAAAGATTATAAAGTTTAAGGGACCAAATGAGAAAGGGAGGGAGGGTAAGGTTAGACTTTGGGGACTTTTATTCACTTAGGCATAATTTTCAATCCAGGAGTCAGTTTCGAGAGTGTAATATACCGTTGGAAAGCTCTTTCCAGGCTCTTTCTGATGGAAATACTTAGAACATGAGTCTACACTAAAAATACTATGGAAATCACCTCCGAAAGGCAGGGAGGTGGCTTGGTGGAGATAATAGCTTCTAAATTTCAACTTATTACATATGAAGACATAAAATTACATAAAAGATGATAATAAAATAAAAGTACCATGTTTTCACCTCAAAACATGTTTTGAGGTGAAAATTACATCAATCTTATCAGAACAACTCTTTGATTTTTCCAGATACTGTGCCTTTGATTTTATTTGACTTCCTCATGACCTTGCTGATACTTATTGATACTTAACTCATTGATTTGACCATGATGAGACCCTAGGACCTAATGATACCAACCCTACAACCTACTAACAAGAATTTCAGAGTGAAAGTGACTCATGACTGAAGACCATAGAGAGGAGAATCAACAAGTTCCACATGAGGGAAAAATGATGAAAGACCACTACCATCAATGATTCCATGACCTAATGGAATGATGAAAATTTATGGTATGGGACTCCTAATATGCAAATGAAAAAGAGTAAGTTTGATCACTGATGGAAGTATGACAAGACTGACACTAACATTGGCTCCAATGGGGATGGTAGCTCCTTGGAGGTGCCAAGAACACCGTAGACTAAGTAGCCTTATCCATTGGGAAAATATGGTCAAAATACTGAAAAATGACACAATGCAGATCGAATCTGACTCAAACTGTGACTGAAAACTAAATTAAAAACAAAATTTACACATATCATTCAAGTTTTATAGCCTTCACCTCGGGCCCCAAACTTTAATGACTGTGTAACTGAAATCTGACCAACAATAACATGGTATATATAATGATTGTGACATAGTTTTTGATCCATTATCTTTAACAGTGGTAGTGCTTCAAAAGCCTAACATTCACTGGTCCTCCAGGGAAATCTTGGCCATCCATCTCTGAGAGCAAGAAAGCATTCTGTCCCCTGTATGCTGAAATCTTGTATGGTCCTTTCTAGAGGTTGTTGAACTTACCATGCTTCCAATTGTCCTCATTTCGTGCATCCCATCTCAATACCACATCATCCAACTAAAACTTTTCTGCTTTAGTCTTACGGTCATAGATTTTATTTATCTTCTCCTACAACTGAATAGCATTTTGAGAAACTTATTCTCTTGTCTGCTGAAGGTGGATCATTTGATTGATCCTTCGCTGATTATCATCTTCTTCACTGCCAGCCTCTTGCAATAATCTCATGATAGGAACTGTAAGTGATGTGGGAAAAACAACATCAGTACCATAAACCAATTCAAATGGTGACATACCTATGGATTTCTTGCTACTGACTCTATCTGCCCATAACACATTGATGAGCTTTCGATGCCAATTCCTCTTATTTGCTTCCAGCATTTTCTTGATTATATTTATCAAAGATTTATTCGATGATTATGCCAAGCTGTTTCCTTGTGGGTAGTATGTTGTTGAATGGCCCAAAATAATATTGTATTTGTCGTAGAATTCCACCATATTCTTAGATCTAAACACTGTTGCGTTATCTGTTATGATTTTGTGAGGGCACCCAAAACGAGACAAGATATTTGATTCTAAAAATTGAATGATTACTGTATCAGCGGCCTGCCGTGCTGGAATGGCCTTGATCCATTTGGTGAAGTAATTTGTACTTGTCAAGATCCATCGATGCTGTACTGATGATGCGGGATGGATTTTCCCTATGAAATCAAGTCCGCACTGCTGGAAGGGAGCATTTACTAAAACTGGTTTCAAAGGAAGAGGAATCAATTTCCTTTTTCCTTGGAAAAATTGACACTCATGGCAGCTCATCACTGTTTTATACAAGTCTGAAAATAAGGTGGGCCAATAATATCCTGCTCTCAACACTTTTTTAGCTGTAGTTTTCCAAAACAAATGACCACCAAAATCACCTTTGTGAAAGTCATGCATCACCTGCTGAGCTTCATCTTCAACCAAACAATTAAGTAGAATACCTCCTGGATATTTCCAATAAAGAGCACTGTTTAGAATATAGAATTTAGTAGATTTAAGTTTCAGCGATCTACCTTTGCTTCTAGACATCCTTGGAGGTGGTGAAAGGTGCTGAAGAACATAGAATATGTCTGAATACCATGGGGATTGTAGAAAAATGTCTGAAACCGGAACAAGAAAACCTTCATCCTCATCCTCTGACATTTCTGTTATGAGATTTATATCCAGGGCACATAGGTTTGATTGGGCCATTAGCTTTGCTAAGCCTTGGCCTTTGACCAACTTTGTGAGTTTGATCTCCAAATCATATTCCAACATTGCTGCTATCCACTTACCTCTTCTTCCCTCTGGATCAATTTGCATCAACACATCTTTTACTGCTGCATTAGGAACATATGCTATGGTATGTGAATGTAGAATGTATACTCTAAAGTCCTTCAATGCTTTTATAAGGGCCAATGCTTGTTTCTCAATGATATTATACTGCAAAGTAGCATCTCGAATGGTCCTATTGAAAAAGGCAATTGGCTTTTCAATCTAATCTCTCTTTTGCATCAATACCACAGCCATAGTATGCTCCAATGCAAATGAAAATATAATGAAATCTTGAGTATAGTCAGGACTAATCAAGACTGGGGCATTGGAAAAAAAAAAATTTACCAGATTAAATGACATGATAGCCTCCTCACTCCATTTGATAGCGCTATCCTTCTTCAACATGTTAGTCATTTCCCTTAAATGTTCAGCCAAATTGGGTATAAATCTACGCAAGAAGTTCATCTTACCATTGAATGCTTGAATCTCCTTTTTGTTACGTGGGAGGTCTATATGCTGAATTGCTTCCACTCTTGAAGGATCGATGCGGATACTGTCTTTAGAGATGATATGCCCCAACAACATGCCTTCATCCATAGCAAACAAACTTTTTTTTGGATTGAGAGAAATCCCAAACTTTCTGCATCGCTAAAAAAAAACTCTCAAATGGTGCAAATGTTCATCATCAGAACCAGAAAACACTGTCAGGTCATCCAAGTAAACAACAAGAAAAAAATCATTTTCATTGGCAAAAGCAATGTCCATTTCTCGCTGGAAAGTGGCTCCAGCGTTCTTCAGTCCAAATGGCATTTTTGCATACTGGAAAGTTCCCTAGGGTGTTGTGAAAGCAGTTTTGTCTTGGTCTTTTTCATGCACCAATATTTGATTATAGCCCGAGTAGCCATTGAGTAGTGACATTCTTGATGCTCCAACTACTCTCTACAAAATATGGTCCATCTTTGGAAGTGGATAGTTATACTTTAAGGAGGCTTTATTCAGATTCTGTAAATCTATGCACAACCTTATCTCTCCTATATTTTTACGTACTAAGACCAAATTTGAAATCCAGTCAGAAAATATAATTGGGACAGTGATACCAAACTTATACAATCTGTTTACCTCTTTTTCAATGGATGGCAACAGCTTTGGGTTGATCCTTCTCAGCTTCTGTCTAAATGGATTTTGATCCTGCTTGATGGGAATAGTATGTTGAATTATATTTTTTTCATACACCTTCAAATCTGAATAATCCCATGCAAACACATCAGAAAATTTAGAAAGTAATTTAACATACTTTTCCTTTACCTGAGGGGTCAATGCCTTTGATAACTTCACGAGCTTAGGCTTGTCAGCTATTCCCAGATTCACATCTTCAACTCCTTTATCAGTAGGCACTAAGCTTGGTTTATTTGCAACATCATCTTGATCAAAAATCTCCTCTAAAGGTATAAGACCTCTAGGAATTACATTGTCTTTCAGCTGCAATATGTCCATCTGATTTAATTCGATTTCTTGATCATCAACATTGTAGTCACCCTCTATGGGGGTATCCTTGAATTTTCCTTCACTCTACAAAAAAGAATTGATCTCATTGTCATCCCAAAACACTTGCCAATACCTTAGATTATCCGGGACAGTAGGCCTAT
This sequence comes from Pinus albicaulis, assembly GCA_034641835.2. Classification (NCBI taxonomy): domain Eukaryota; kingdom Viridiplantae; phylum Streptophyta; class Pinopsida; order Pinales; family Pinaceae; genus Pinus; species Pinus albicaulis. Next base: position 103,435,572 of record CM076582.1, read on the forward strand.
GTTTGACATAAATTTCAAACTTGTTGCTGGAATTCATGGGAATCTTCAAATTTCTTGCAGTAGTGGCAAGAGAATCAGCAATAAGATTCTGCATTCGGGGTACTGCTGTCAAAGTGTACTCAGGAAATGTCCTCAAAATGTCTAGGAATACATTTCTGTAGGCCCTCAATCGTGGATTCTTTGCTTGGTACTCTCCTTTTATCTACTTGATAATCAACTCCGAATATCCATTGATAGAAATCCTCTTTGCCTTTAGCTTCTTCAAAATTTTCAAACCTGCAATCAAAGCTTCATACTTTGCTTCATTGTTAGAACAGTCAAAAGCCAACTTGTAAGCACATAATCTAACATTACTAGGAACTTTTTCAGGCTGCAAAACAGGGCTCCAAATCCATATTCCTATACCAGCACCGTCCTTACCAACGACTCCATCAAAATCCATGCTCCAAAGGCCTTCTTCTTCTTTTGCTAGATGCTGAAATTTTTCTTCTTTCTCTGCTTTATCTTTTTCCTGTTTAAGGACTTCCCTAAAATTTTCTGAAATTTCAGGTATCTCATCTACTTGTACCAACTAAACATTTTCATCATTCAAAACACCATCTGAATAAAAAAAAAATGACTCTAAATCTGTGTGGACTGCATTAATGGGATGATTAATTGGCTTCTCTTTGCTAGTGATCATGTATTTCATTTTCTTCTCCCTATATAATTTTCTCAACTGACAGAACACGGGAATGGTGGCATAAGAGAAGTCAAGCTATATGGTTCCTTTCAATTTTTCACCCCATGATCTAGACAAAAGCATTCCAAATCGTGGTGGAACATCAACAACAACTACATCCATCAAAACATTTTTGGCTGGGATTTGGTCTAAAGATACTACCAAGTCTTTGATAAGACCAATACAATGGACCCTACCAGAGTCAAAGGAATACAAATCATGGTATTTGCGGGTAATATCAAATCCCAACTTCTCCATAATGGCTTTAGGCATCAAGTTATGTGAGGCTCCGGAGTCCAACATAGCATTATGTAAAATGAACTCATGCAATCTGAGACTCATGTAGAAGGGAGGGACTTCACTTTCTTCAGACTGAAATTCTATGGCTGGACCAAAAATGAGTTCAAGATAATCGTATTCAACATTTACCATATCTGATACAGAGTCTATTTGCAAAATTCTAGACACCTGATGTTTATAAGTGCTATTTTTTACCAACTCAGTCAAGGGCATGGACACCTTCAGCTTAGAAATTTCATTTTCTAAATTAAAAGAAGGAATTTTTTCTACCTCTTTGATGAGAGGATCTCTTTTCTCTACTTTCTCCTTTGCTGCGCTCTGCTGGTTCTTTTCATTTGTAGTGTTAATCACTTAAGATTCCTTGTTGGGAGAAGGACCAGTAGGCTCTTTCCCTTTTCTCTGAGTGTTTGAGGAGTCATTGTTTGATTGCAACTCTTTTCTCTTCTGAATAGGATTGATCGGCACATCTCTTCTCCTCAAAGAATATTGTTTCTGTTGTGCTGACAAAGCGTTCATGTATCCTCTTTGATAATCATTGGACTCTTCTTCTAACTCTATATCATTGGCCAAAATGAAATCATCATCTCTTCGAATGTCTGCAGTCGCTGTATATTCCTCATCTTCTGTGAGAAAGATGGGTGCACCATCGGCAGTGAAGAAATGATTGGCTTCAATCACAAGATCATCATCATCGTCTGTTTCCATTCCCTGAACATAATTTTGCTGCAAAGGAGTTCTGATCTACTGTTGTGGCGTTGCTTGGTCCTGCGTTCATTGTTCTCTCTGCTTAATTCGAAATTGTGGCTGCTAATGTCCTCTGAAGTTCAGATTCCTGATCTGTGCTTCAGGTCTATCTGAAATAGGCAACCGATCAACCATTTTCTCCACTGTTCGGATCAAAGTTTCCATATTAATGTTTGAAGGAGATGCTTCTTCTTTCACAGTCACTCTCTTTTTAGCTTTTTTCCGCGCTCTTTTGGCCAGAAAATTTTCTTCTACACTCACAGCTATCTTCTGCATGTCTTCAAGTGTGGTAGGATCTCTTTCTCGTAGCTGATATGCCATATCAGCATCAAAACCATTTGGAAACTTGAGCAAAGCTAACCCCATGGGGGGTTTTAAATTGGCCAGAATAGCATTATACACAACATTAAATCTCACACAATAATCTTGTACAGTTTCACCCAAATTCCTTTTAATATTTTCATATTCAGACAAGATTTGAAGTGTGTTTTTCTTTACCTCCTACTGGTCTAAGAAATGTCTATGTAACTCTTGCAAAGTGTGGATAGAGCCTGCTGGTAATGCTCTAAACCATTTTCGAACTTCACCTCCAAAGCTTTGGACAAACAATCTTGTGGTTACATTTTATGCCTCTACCTCATGAAGATCAACAAATTCATTCATCTTATCAACATGCTGCTGGGCTGTGATGTTCCGAGTGGCATCAAAGATAGGTATCTTACTTTGATAATCAGCAGAAATATCATTCAGGTTCTGAGGTAAAACCAAGGGTGCATACTGGGCAGCCATGACTCGAGGTGGATTAATAACAACGTTTGTGATACTAGGATTCAAAGGAGGATTTGATGGAGGAGTCAGAGGGGAATTGACTTCTGAAACTGATGGGAATGCTAATGAATTAAGGGGAGGAAATGTTGTTTCTGATAAGTCTGAAGGCTCAGGGATATTAGTTACAGTGACAGATGTCTGAGGGGAATTCAGAATATAGTCTTCAATTGATGTGTTTGCCCTTTGAACTTCAAGATCTACAAGGAATTCTGGATCTAAAACTGTATCATCAAGTGGAGTCTTAGATTTACTTCTGAACAAAGAAAGCTAAAAAAATCATCAAAAGAAAGAACTTCTACAAACAACCACTCACTGGGTCAGGTATGGGATCTGAAAATAGGTCTAAGACTTAGTGATCCTTCTTGTCTTTTGATTATCCTTGGAATGAGATTAGGATTTTCAAACACAGGGGGAGGATTTGGATCTGGATTGGCCCTTGTGTATCTCCTTGAAGCCAGTGTGGTCAAATTTCTACTTTACAATGTTTATCTAGCAAAATCTGAAAATCATCATCCAGAGTCCGAGAATTTATATTAAAGATATTACTGGGGTGATCAGTCTTTTATGCTAAATAGTATGTCCCCAGTATGGTCACTAGAAATGTTATCACCTAATTTGAACCTTAGGCTGAATGAAGGAAAATTAGGGTAACCTCAAACCATGCTCAGCCTTGTATCTAGCCCTACAAGGTCAGGAGAGGGCTCTCTTCATGAAAAATATTCAATGAAATATAAGAGCAAATTGATTTTAGGCTAGGTATAATAATTGGAAATGTTTTATAAATTTAAGGGTTGTATGGGACAGAAGGGGCAGTTTGAATCTAGGGAATTAAATCAGAGATATAGGGTATTCCATGGGGCAAGGTAGGCATGGATTTTAACAACTTGGTTTAAATAATGATAGAATGTTTAAGACTGGTGAGGAGCTGAAAAGGGCATAAGAGATGGATCCTTTTCAAACAGCAGAAAACATAAAGTGTTGAATAATTTCCCAAGGTAGAGCATTATACAATGGATTCTACCTATCTATCTTGAAAGCATTCAACCAGAAATGTGAATGAATGAAATGGTAAACATAACAATTAACAGATGAACACAAAGGAAAGAACAGTGCTAAAATCCATACCACAGGGATCCCAAAAATTAGAGCTGCATATCTTTATTAATTCCCTACCAAACTGTTACAAATGGAGCGTAGAGCCTCCTCAAATGATTTCCAAACTTATTCCACACTTTATTTTCCCTTTACAAATGATGAAGAATTACATTAAATATACAAAATTTTGAGGGAAGTAGATCCACAAAAAAAGGGAGTTGTTTCACCAGCCCATAAATTGAAATTCGAATATAGGAAGAAAACCAACAATCTGATCCTGAAAAGAAGGAGCAACAATACATTTGATCATCTTGAAGATTTTGCTGTTACACCCAATGAATGAAAATGGGAAATCCGAAGAACAAATCCCTCTTTCATCGCTGCTGTAGATGTCTCTGGTTCATAATTAGTTCTCGGCCTTGACTGTTTCTTTCCTTTTGTTGAAAATATCCTTTATACCAAGAAATGCCTTTGAAACTAATAAAATCACATTTGCCTCTTTAACGAAGAAAAAATCCCTTTTGATTGGAAAAAACAAAGGAAAGGATGGCGGGCCCAATTTGCGATCACAAATCGCAATCGAAAATCGCGATCAGAAGGGGGGGGAATGTATCACATAATGAAGTGATTGAAAAAATTTCGATGCGATGGTGTATATGCGATGGGAAAAAAAATTTGGTGGGACCAGGAGGAAATCGTAATCGTAAATCGCAGCGGGAGACGGGCGGGAGCGTGTCATAGTGAAAACTTGTGATGTGATGCGATATGAGAAAAGTCTTTAAAACAAAATAAAATGAAGTTTTTCTCTTTTACAAAGGAAAAAACCCTTTTTCTTTGGAAAGGCGGAAGGGATTTAAGGTGAGACCGGGGGAGTAAATCGCAATCGCAATCGGGAATCGGAAGGGGAATGAGGCGGAAGTAAAGGACTATGGGAAATGCCGATTGCGATTGGCGACATGCGATTAATCACATTGGCGGGGAAGCACGAAGGTTTAAATATGGTAAGGAGAGAACATGCGATGCGATTGGAATACTTAGAAATATTTTTAAAATTGATTTGTCGCTTTTAACAAAGGAGATTTTCTTATTATTTGGAATGGGCAGAAGATTTTATGGTGGGAAACCAAAGGGAATCAAAATCGGAACTGGAAGGGAGAGGGAAAGTGGGGTTATGTGCTAGAATTGCAATGCGATCGGATCGGAAGATGGGTGATTGCGATGCGATCGGATCAGAGGTGGGTCAATCAGAGGTACGGGATTGAATGTTGCGATTTGCGACCCATGAACTTTTGCGATGCGATCAATCGCATCAGAGGTTTGTAGGAGATGGAAATAAAAGTTTCAAAGGGGCCTTTGCGATGAAAACTTTAAAATCATATGAAAAGATAAAGATTATAAATTTTAAGGGACCAAATGAGAAAGGGAGGGTAAGGTTAGACTTTGGGGACTTTTATTCACTTAGGCATTATTTTCAATCCAGGAGTCAGTTTTGAGAGTATAATATATCGTTGGAAAGCTCTTTCTGGGCTCTTTCTGATGGAAATACTTAGAACAGGATTCTGCACTGAAAATACTATGGAAATCACCTCTGAAAGGCAGGGAGGTGGCTTGGTGGAGATAACAGCTTCTGAAGTTCAACTTATTACATATGAAGACATAAAATTACATAAAAGATGATAATAAAAGAAAAGTACCATGTTTTCACCTCAAAACATGTTTTGAGGTGAAAATTACATCAAGCTTATCAAAACAACTCTTTGATTTTTCCAGATACTGTGCCTTTGAGTTTATTTGACCTCCTCATGACCTTGCAGATACTTATTGATACTTAAATCATTGATTTGACCACTATGAGACCCTAGGACCTAATGAGACCAACCCTACGACCTACTAAAAATAATTTCAGAGTGAAAGTGACTCATGACTAAAGACCATAGAGAGGAGAATCAACAAGTTTCACATGAGGGAAAAATGATGAAAGACCACTACCATCAATGAATCCATGACCTAATGGAATGATGAAAATTTATGGTATGGGACTCCTAATATGCAAATGAAAAAGAGTAAGTTTGATCACTGATGGGAGTATGAAAGAATGACACAAACACAGCCAACACTATTTTCTTGGGAAGAAAAAACACAATTATCACAATGCAAAGATGAAAATAAAACTCTACATGTTGAGCAAGGTTGCAAAGGCGAAAATGCAAGAAGTTGTCAAGTAAGTACAAAATTCCTTCCTCTATATTTTGCGTCACTCTTAAGAGAGCATTACAAGCAGGTTGCAAATAGGAAGGAGGAAGAATGCTCTAATGAATCAGCTGAGGAAAAGAGGGATGATCCTAAACCGTTTTCAGATCCAGAAGTTCTCTCCTTGAGTCATATTGAAATCATAGAATTTGAAACAACTGATGAATTGATCCAGATTGATTATTTTCCCTTATGATTTTATGCAGTTTAGATTGTGAAAGGGAATCTGTATAAAATTCTAGTTGATAGTCACAGGAGTATAGAACTCTCTCACCAATCAGATGAGGAAATCATGGATGATAAAATATATGTTTTAGATCCAGGGGTTTAGCCCTAATGTTCTTTTGAATGTCAAGTAGCAGATGAAATAACAGAGTATGAAACAGATGATGGATTGATCTAGTTTGGCTCTCTACCTGTGTGCTTTAATGCATTTCAGATTATAAAATGGAATTGGGATCGCATTCTTGCTGATAGTTATAAGAGAAAACAAGAGGTCTCAGAAGAACTAACACTGCCATATAAAGCACCACATGACCCAATAACAAACGCGTGGGATGGTTTCTGCTTTCAAAGTCAATCTTCTTATGTTCATAATGCTTTCAAAATCCTCTATGATATGGATATGATCAGACAGTCTTCCCCATTGTCTGATTCAATAGAAGTAGTGGCACAACACTCATTAGGTAAAATTCAAGCATGTTCCGAGTTGTTGGAAGACCTGGAGAGCACATCTGCAATACCAGGATATGAAACTGAGTTGGATGAGTCAAAATACCCAGAAATAAGTCAAGAGTATCTTGAGCCAGTGGTTGTCTATATGGAGGAATTGTTCTTTACAAATCTAGCACATATTTTTGGCACGTCAGTTGTTTTTGAAGTGTACCAAGACTCATGTAAATCAGATCATGTCATGAATTTCTCTAAAATACTATCATCAGGTTTGTTGCTGAATATGGTGAAGAGCAGTGGAATAAAGGAGTTATTCATGCAGTTGCTTGACTGGGTACAATGCATTATTGTATCATTTAGAAGGACAACCATTTTATTAGATTAGGGTAGGTAGGTGTGAAAATAAGGTCAACACTCTGAGCATCTTTCAAATCTTAGTTTTAGATTTCTTTTAATGTTCAGATCAGTGTGTTTCAGACTTTAGTTTCATCTTACTTCTGGTTTCACCATTCAATTTTTCAAGGTGCAGTAGTATGTTCATCTTGATGGATTACAGTGGATAAATTCAATTGTAGTTTCAGTTCAGATTTTAATATGCTAATAAGCTGGCTGGCCAAACATGTGGTCTATTTTTATCAGTCAAAGTCAGGAGGAACAATCAGCTAGTTTCCAATCACTAAGTTTCCTGATAGATCAAAAACAAAGTTGTGGGATCAACCCAATGGATTAGGCTACTAGTCTACGGTGTTCTTGACACCTCCTGAAGGAGCTGCCATCCCCAACTGGAGCCACTGTTAGAACCATGTAATTTACAGTATCACAAGGTGAATGTGTACTTTCTCTTTGCAAATTTTTCATACTGTACATAGATGTCAATATTCAAAATATTTTTTGAAGAAATAATCAAAGGAAGAAAAGGCAGTAGAGAAGTAGTTAAGGTAGAAAAATAGCAAAGGCAGAGTCATGAACGTGTTGGGCAGAGTCGTGATCATGATTGGGTCAACTCGTGCACGTTTGGGTCAAGTCATGAATGCTAAAGCAGGTCAAGTCGTGAATCAGTCAACTATTCTACAAAAAAATAGAAAGAAACATACGGGCATGGCCAAAGAAACAAGTCGAAAAACACAACAAGGGAGCAAAGAGGACCATTGGATTTGAGAATCGATCAACGACAGAGATTAAATCGCATATTGCATATCAGAGAGTTTCACAATTATAAGTTAAGAAATCACAAGTTAAAATTGTTTAAGATGTGATGCGATAAGTCATAAAAAAGGCAAAATGCGAAGTGTGGGCTATGACGTGGAAGTGATGTGGCATTGAAGTGGCAGTGACGCGGCAAGCTAACATGGCAGATGACGTAGCCTAGAACTCACAGACCACAGTTAGTTTATGATGACGTGGCAACGACATGGAAATGACGTAGTGACGTGGAAAGGTGATGTGGCACAATGACGTGGAACTGGCCCGCATATCGTATACTACATACTGCATAGGATAAGTTATTGTTAAGCGTTAAAGGTTGCGAAGTGCGATAAAGAGGCCTGGATGCAATGTAGTTTCAAAGGAAAAATCCAAAGGATTTCAAATCCGCATGCAAAGCCTTTTCTGTGTTAAGTCTCATCAGAGGAGGACAAGGAGATTGCAATGTAAAGTCTATGGAACGCGAAGTGCGATGAGCGATGTCAAGTGGGACCTGATAGAAATCGCAAATCGCAAATATTAAAAGATAAGTTGCCAAGGTGAATGTTAAAACCGCCGAAGTGCGATGTGTGATGTCAGGTGGGACCCATTTCAATCACAAATCGTAAAATTTAAAGGATAGCTACAGAAAGCAAGTGTTATAATCACTAGAGTGCGATGTATGATGCGGTGGGGCCCAATCGCAAATCGCAAATCGCCAGACTTAGAAGATAAGTGTTAAAGGTAAAGTTAAGTCTTGTGTCATGCGAAGTGTGATGTAAGTGCATATGCGATGTATTTCAGAGAAAAGGCCTAAAGATTTTCAAGTTTGGGCGGATGCGGTTTGTGTGCTATTTTGTGAAGAAAAGGAGGTAAGAACGACAGCAAGACTCAGCCACCCATTCAAAGGGTTTTCCACCATTTACTCGAGAGAAGGAAAGTTCTGCCAATTGTTAAAAGAAAAAAGGGTTTATGTTTAACAACCGCCAAAGCTACCAAGATTGAAGATTCATTCAAAAAAGGGGCATAAGTAGTAAGGGTCAAGTTAGGCAAAAGAATTTATACAAAATTGTTATGTTATAACAGCAGAAATGGAAAGGCAGCAAAATCATCGGCACGGTCACTAACCAATGAAAAGTGGCACGCACTACACTAGATTTAATCACCAAACGCCAGTTTTATGAAAAGCAAGGCCAGATGTCAAAGCCACCATTCATTTCCTCTTCATGACCATCAAAGCCACCTCCAAGCTTATTGTTTGATCTTACGAAGAGCCATTGAAGTGTTTGGATCCATGAAGGGCTGCCCAAAATTGTGGTGTTTTTGTCAGAGATGTATGATGAGGTCTTGCATGGACACACTTGTCCATTTTCTGCTAAATTGTAATCAATGAAAGGTTGCCGAGTAAGGTAGGGAAATTGACTTAGTCTTTAGATAAATACTGCACACCTTAGAAGTATCAATGGTTGGAAAATTGGACCTTGCTTAAACTTGCATTGTAAGAAGCATTGGAACACTATAACTATTTGAGCTGGGCATCAATAATAAGAGACTGTTCACAAGATTCTTGATCTATGTTAATGGTGATGTTATTTCCTCTCTGTTAATGTTTTTCCTCTATCTTTTCATGTTGTGCATCGATTTCTCTAATTGCAAAAAAAAAATTGAGATTAATATTTGATGAGAGAGCACCTTAATTCTGACTGTGTTTGTTATCTTTATGTTTTCTTCTGAAGTATAGTTAAAGAATTCTGAACTTCTCTTTAGCTATTACTGAACTCATTGCTTTATTTCATCTCATATTCACACTACTAGTAAGATCTAGTCTGCATAGTTAGCTTGCCCTGTGAATGCCCTTGAAAATTTGATGCACCATTCAACCTTTTGTGACTCCATAGCCCAATAAATACCCAGAAATAAATCAAGAGTATCTTGATCCAGTGGCTGTATATATAGAGGAATTGTTCTTTACAAAGCCAACACATATTTCTGGCATGTCAGTTGTTTTTCAAGTGTACCAAGATCCATGTAAATCAGATCATGTTAGGAATTTCTCTCAAATACGATCATCAGGTTTGTTGTTGAATATGGTGAAGAGTAGTGGAAGAAAGGAGTTATTCAGGCTGTTGCTTGACTGGGCACACCGGCATTATTTTATCATTTAGAAAGGAATCCATTTCAGTAGATTAGGGTATGTAGATGTGCAAATAAGCTCAACACTCTGAGCATCTTTCAAATCTTAGTTTTAGATTTCTTTTCATGTTCAGATCAGTGTGTTTCAGACTTTAGTTTCATCTTAGTTCTGGTTTCAACATTCAAGTTTTTACAGTGCAGCAGTTTGTTCAACTTGATGTATTACATCGGATAAGTTCAATTGTAGTTTCAGTTCAGATTTTAGTATGCTAATAAGCTGGCTGGCTAAGCATGTGGTCTATTTTTATCGGTCAAAGTCAGGAGGAAAAATCAACTAGTTTCCAATCACTAAGTTGCCTGACAGATGAAGATACAAGTTGTGGGATCAACCCAATGGACCAGGCTACTAGTCTACGGTGTTCTTGACACCTCCTGAAGGAGCTTCCATCCCCAACTAGAGCCACTGTTAGAACCCTGTAATTTACAGTATCACAAGGTGACTATGTACTTTCTCTTTGCAAATTTTTCATACTATACATTGATGTCAATATTCAAAATATTTTCCAAAGAAAGAATCAAATGAAGCAAAGGGAGCAGAGAAGCAGTTAAGGCAAAAAAACTGCAAAGGCAGAGTCGTGAACATGCTGGGAAGAGTTGTGAATGTGATTGGGTCAACTCATGCATGTTTGGGTCGAGTCATGAACGCTAAATCAGATCAAGTCGTGAACAAGTCAAGTATTCTATGAAAAAATAAAAAGAAATAAATGGGCACAGCCAAAGAAACAAAGTTGACAAACCACAGCAAGGGAGCAATAATGATCGTTGGATCTGAGCATCGATCAACAATGGAGATTAAATCGCATATCACATATCAGCGAGTTTCACAGTTATAAGTTAAGAAAACACAAGTTAAAACTATTTAAGTTACGATGCGATAAGTCACAAAAAAATTGAAATGCGAAGTGTGAGCTATGTTGTGTGAAATGCGAAGTGACGTGGCAATGAAGTGGCAGTGATGCGGCAAGCTGACATAGAAGATGACGTGGCCCAGACCCCATAGACCGTAGTTAGTTTATGATGACATGGAAATGATGTGGCATGATGACATGGACTTGGCCCGCATAATGCACATCGCAGATCGCATAGGATAAGTTATTGTTAAACGTTAAATGTTGCAAAGTGCAATAAAGAGGCTTGGATGCTATTTCAAATCCACATGCAAAGCCTTTTCTGTGTTAAATCTCATCGAAGGAGGAAAAGGAGATTACAACATAAAGTCTATGGAACACGAAGTGATCTGAAAATGGAACTATTTGTAATGCTATGCAAAGTATCCATTCTCAAAGAATTTAGTGTGCAAAGTGTTCTCCATGACTTGCAGGTTAAACAAAGTATTTTTGGTTTTTTTATAAGTTTTATGTGTCAGGATTTGTTAATTAAATTTATTGTTTAATATATCATAGCAGAAATACACAGCAAGTAAAATTAACCATAACCTAACACAACAAATTGTTGAGGTAGTTCACCCCTCCTAGGCTACATCTGTGGGTCCAAGGCTCCCTAATGGCATGCCCTTGCTCTATTAATTTTTAAAAAATGGTTACAAAGTGAAAAATATGCCTAAAAATGAAAAAAAAACTGTAAATTCGACTTCAGAAGATATAATATAGCTAAAAATGGCTTTTGTTTCACCTTAAACAGTGAAATACAACCCAATACAGTGCCTTCTCCATGATGGCCCTGATGACTCCTTCATCTTCCTCGAAGAAAAATCTATTGTAGATCACCTCTGATCGACCTAAAACCTATTCAAAACTATTCAAAAGGTCGAAGAGACCCAAAATTGACTAAAATTTCATACAATTTCATTCAATATTGAGGGAGTTATGGCAAAAACCAATTTTGCCTAATATCCGTAAAACAACCTCCTCCAAAACTGGAGGAACTCCAGTTAACTCAACTAATTCAGCAAATCCCACCAGAATTGGTGGAACGTGCCAAGACTGGCGGATAGTTAACGGTCAAGTTTAATGTGGGGGTATGGCGATCACATGACTTCCGTTGGAACCGCCAGTGGAATTAACGTTAACCACTAATTGTTTAAACCGTGGCATATAATTCTGGTTCTGTTGTGTAACCAGCTCCAAAAATAGAAGAAAAGAGATATGAGCGCCTTAGAAATAAGCCACTTCGAGGGGGCAACCTCCAATACATTACATAAATGAACAATTCTTGGATGATACAATTCACAAAACCTCCTTTCTATATATAGGAGTCCATGGGGCCATAATGTAACCCTAGTGGGCCACAATGTAATCCTAGCCGACCTAACAATAATAATTTAAGGGCACAATAATAACAAAATGGGGGTTACAGGGGTACAATAATAACAATAAGGGGGGCTACACTAACATAATAAGGGGCTATACTATTTAATATAGGGACTTAACATGCCCCTCTCCTTCAAACAAGTGTTGTCCTCAACGCTTGATTATTTCTTGATGCTTCTGTATAAAATTCTCGTCCTCCCATGTGAAATATTTTACAGGAAAGTTCTTCCACTTGCTGAGATACTCTGAAATTGATCATACTTTTCGAGTTCTTGTTTCTATGACTGCTTCATAACTTCTTTCGATGTGATGTTGATCTTCCTGTTGTTTCATTAGATTCTGCACCAAAGTTGGGTTATCCTTTGAGAGTTGGAGAACTTGTTGTTGATGCTCGATGTGATATTCCACTAATTTATCATCTATTATTTGATCCTTAAAACCATCCAACTTAGCCTCCATTTCTGCTTTTAAACCATCTATTTCATCTTCAATTGCTCTTCGTAAGATCGAAACTTGTTGCACTTGGTACCGTAATTTTGCTATCTCATACTGCAACTCTTCCTCTTCATGCGTCATAGTATAGCTTTTTGAGGGATTAATGGGTATGGAATTATTTTTAGGAGGCATTTCAGAATTAAAATACTGATACAAATTCTAAAATATTCCTTTGGAATCGCTTCAATTGCTTTTTCAAACAAACGTTATGCAATTTTAAAAACCGGATACACACTTTTTTCTTGCTTTTAAGGAGCTCGATATTGCAATTGAATTATCTCTGTAATTGAAAATATTCAATAACTGAAATTCAGCCCTATAGTATTCCTCTGAAGCTTCTTTCAAATGCCACAGGTCGGATCTAATTTTGATTCTCCAAGACAAAGTTGTGTCCAATCTCCCACAATGACCTAATTCTGGACTGTTTCAGTAGAGTGAATTTGTACGACTTTCCATGTGTCACTGTTTTGTCCTTTGTTTCTGAAATTGATAGCGAAGAAACTACAGGCCATGTAATTATGACCACTTTTGACGGCACTCCAATCCAATCTTCAGAGAGAGAGTTATTGAACTTTTCCCACGATCACCTCTTTGAGATGAAATTCAGGAGCCTGAAAAAGCACTACCTTCCACAGATCATATCTCCAAAAATATTGCGAACCAAGCTCTGAAATTTTTTTGATGAATTTCCTCAGGATTTCAGCTTCGCACCCTATGAATTTCAGATTCCGAACCTTCGTAGAAAAAAATTTATAGCGCAAATTCCACGATGACCTGTTTAGGAGCCTGAAACAATACCTGACTTCCACAGATCATATCTCCGAAATTATTGCGAACCAAACTCTGAAATTTTTATACGAGCTTCCTCAGGATGTTTTCTTCGCACCCTAAAAATTTCAGCTTCTGAAACTTCGTAGAAAAAAAGTTATAGCGAAAATGCCACGATGACCTGTTTGAAGCAGCGAAACCCTAGAATCCAAAGCTCTGATACCAAATGTTGTGTAACCAGCTCCAAAAAGAGAAGAAAAGAGATATAAACGCCTTAGAAATGAGCCACTTCGAGGGGGCAACCTCCAATACATTACATAAATGAACAATTCTTTGATGATACAATTCACAAAACCTCCTTTCTATATATAGGAGTCCATGGGGCCATAATGTAATCCTAGTGGGCCACAATGTAATCCTAGCCGACCTAACAATAATAATTTAAGGCACAATAATAACAAAATGGGGGTTACAAGGGCACAATAATAACAGTAAGGGGGCTACACTAACATAATAAGGGGCTATACTATTTAATATAGGACTTACTGGTGGTTCTGTGGCCACATGACCCCATAACCGTCAGCCTTCCCAACTATCAAGCACCAGGAGCCAAGGCCTTGGTCACGGCTGTAGTTACATGGTGTAGGTTTAACGTGGGGCTATCCCTTCCTCCTGCCATTAGAACCCTTTACAAACTTTAAATTTTACCCGTCTTCTATATAAGTTAAGACATAACGAGTAGCGGAGACGGTCGGTCCTGTTGGCTTGCGCGCAGGAGACCCATTTTTGAATCCTGCAGAGTTAACCAAATATTTTTGATAGACCACTTCTTTTCGACCTGGGGCCACGTGGCGGCCTCTGGGCCTACCACGTGGCAGTCACTGATTGGTCTGCCCCAAACGAAGTCAAACCAATAAAAAATTGGATTTTGCCACTTTTCAAACATAGATTCGCCCTCCAGGAAATATTCTAGGGAATATTTTGAGGAATATTCTCCGAATATTTTTTTTTAAAATTTTTCCAACATTACAAAAGTCAAACTTGGTCAACTGAATTTTGGAGTTTACTGGAGATTTCAAACCTCAATAACTTTTTCATACAACCTCGATTTTGAGAACCATACATGGCGCTAGAATTGCAGTGACGAGACCTTTCCAGTAGTTCAGAATGAAAACTCTTTTGAACACTTTCATTTTTGAGCAAATTTTCATAACTTGGAAATGATCTCCTAATCACGAAGTGCGATGAGCGATGTCAGGTGAGACTCGATAGCAATCACAAATCATAAATCTTAAAAGATAAGTTGCAAAGGTAAATGTTAAAACCACTGACGTGTGAAGTCAAGTGGGACCCGTCACAATCGCAAATCGCAAACTTTAAAGGATAGCTGTGGAGGTAAGCATTATAATCACTGGAGTGCGATGCAGTGGGGATTGATCGCAAATCGCAAATCGCAAGTCTTAGAAGATAAATTTTAAAGGTAAAGTTAAGTCTTGTGCCATACGAAGTGCGAAGTTGGCGCGGATGCGACGTATTTCAGAGAAAAGGCCTAAATATTTTCAATTCCAGGCAGATGCAGTTCATACGCTATTTTGTGAAGAAAAGGGGGTAAGCACGACATCAAGACTCGGCTAGCCATTCAAAGGGTTTTCCACCATTTACATGAGAGAAGGAAATTTCTGCCAATTGTTAAAAGAACAAAGGGTTTATGTTTTAAAAAACCGCCAAATCTACCATGATTGAAGATTCATTCAAAAAGGGGCACGAGTAGTAAGGGTCGAGTTGGGAAAAGGTGTTTATACAAAATTGTTATGTTATAACAGCAGAAACGGAAAAGGTAGCAAACTCATCGGCACAGTCACTAACCAATGATAATAGGCACACACTACATCAGATTTAATTACCGAACACCAGTTTTCTGAAAAGAAGGGCCAGATGTCAGAGCCACCATTTGTTTCCTCTTCGTGACCATCATAGCCACCTCCAAGCATATTTTTTGATCTTACGAAGAGCCATTGAAGCGTTTGGTTCCAAGAAGAGCTACCCAAAATTAATTCTACAGGTGGTTTTTTTGTCAAATATGTCTGATGAGGTCTTGCATGGCCACACTTGTCCATTTTATGCTAAATTGTAATCAATGAAAGGTTTCTGAGTAAGGTAGGGCAACCAAATTAGTCTTTAGATAAAAATTGCATGCCTTAGAAGTATCAAGGGTTGGAAAATTGGACCCTGTTGACACTTGCATTGTAAGAAGCATTGGATCACTATAACTGTTTGAGTTGGGCATCAATAATAAGAGACCTTTCACAAGATTCTTGATCTATGTTAATGATGATGTTCTTTCCTATGTGTTAATGTTTTTCCTCTATCTTTTCATGCTGTGCATTGATTTCTCTAATTGCAAAACATAAAATTTAGATTAAGATTTGCTGAGAGAGCACCTTAATTCTGTCTGTGTTTGTTATCTTTAAGTTTTCTTTTGAATTATAGTTAAAGAATTCTTAACTACTCTTTAGCTATTACTGAACTCATTGCTTTCTTTCATCTCATATTCACACTGCTAGTAAGATCTAATCTGCATAGTTAGCTTGTCCTGTGAATTCCCTTGAAAAGTTGGTGCACCATTCAGCTTTTTGTGACTCCATAACCTAATAAATACCTAGAAATAAATCAATAGTATCTTGATCCAGTGGCTGTCAATATGGAGGAATTTTTCTTTACAAAGCCAACACATATTCCAGCGTGTCAGTTGTTTTTCAAGTGTACCAATATCCATGTAAATCATATCATGTTAGGAATTTCTCTCAAATACTATCATCAGGTTTGTTGCTGAATATGGTGAAGAGAAATGGAAGAAAGGAGTTATTCAGGTAGTTTCTTGACTGCGTACACTTGCATTATTGTATGATTTAGAAGGGCAACCATTTTAGTAGATTAGGGTAGGTAGGTGTGCAAATCAGCTCAACACTCTGAGCATCTTTCAAATCTTAGTTTTAGATTGATTTTCATGTTTAGATCAGTGTGTTTCAAACTTTATTTCAGCTTAGCTCTAGTTTCACCATTCAAGTTTTCAAGGTGCAATAGTATGTTCAACTTGATAGATTATAGTGGATAATTTCAATTGTAGTTTCAATTCAGATTTCAGTATGCTAATAATATGGTTAGTCAAGCATGTGGTCTATTTTTATCAGTCAAAGTTAGGAGGAACAATCAACTAGTTTCTTGTCACTAAGTTGCCTAACAGATCAAGATACAAGTTTTGGGATCAACCCAATGGATCAGGCTACTAGTCTATGGTGTTATTGACAAATCTTGAAGGAGCTTCCATCCTTAGCTAGAGCCACTCTTAGAACCCTGTAATTTATAATATCACAAGGTGATTGTGTACTTTATTTTCGAAAAATATTCAACCTGTAAATAGATGTAAGTATTCGAAATATTTTCCAAAGAAATAATCAAAGAAAGCAAATGAAACAGAGAAGAAATTAAGGCAGGAAAACATCAAAGGTAGAGTCGTGAATGTGCTGGGCAGAGTCGTGAACCTGATTGGGTCAACTCGTGCACCTTTGGGTCGAGTTGTGAATGCTAAAGCGGGTCAAGTAATGAATGAGTCAAGTATTCTAAGAAAAAATAGAAAGAAACGAACGGGCACAGCCAAACAAACAAGGTCGGCAAACCACAACAAGGGAGCATTGAGGACTGTTGGATCTGAGCATCGATCAATGACGTATTTTAAATCGCATATCGCATATCAACGAGTTTCACAGTTATAAGTTAAGAAATCACAAGTTAAAAATGTTTAAGTTGCGATGCGATAAGTCATAAAAAATGAGAAATGCGAAGTGCGGGCTATGACATGGCAAGATGGCGTGGAAGTGACATAGATGTGATGTGGTAGTTGTTGGGCCGTGAATACAACCAAATTTTAACACTTATTTCATCCATTTTTACTCTTCTTTATCATGTCATTTATTATAATTTATCATATAAATCCATTTTATAATGATTTATGCTTTTATAGATGAATATTATTTATTCTCCTTTATTTTTAATAAGTTGATGATTATTATGCATAATTTTATCAATGATGGTTTATTAATATATTTTGTAATATCACTCACCATTTTAGCCTCCAAGATATTTTCCAGATTGAAGATTTGATCTCCAAATCATCATCAAATATTCCAACTCAGAAATTCGCTGGAACAAGAAGTGACAATTTTGTGGTTGAGATTCTAGGAAAATGAAGAATAATCTGGAAAATTCGGAACATGGGTTTTGTCCAAAACGGACCAAATTAACTTTAGTAGAGAACAGTTTTCCCAAATTCGGCCTGTATTGAGAGAAACGTAGGGTTCTTGGAGCACGATGTTCTCATATTTGTTGTTGCGGCCGTCCTCCAAATCTCAGCTGCAAAGCCAAATTTGCTTTCCTCTTGTTGAAATATGGATGGAAATATATTTTCTGGTTGATCAATTTGTTGGGAGCAATCCAATATTGTTATGAGAGATCATATTTTCTATTTAATTTCTCCTCTTTCTGAATATAAAAGGAGAGCATGTATTGTGTATTGGAGAAGAATGGATGATTATTGAATTCCTTTTGTAACACTGTAATTCCTTGACTCTTGTGAGTAAAGAGAAACTGATGTGAAAGCTATTCATGTTTGATTAATACAAAGAGGTGTTCTCATTCCATTTCTCAAGCTCTGCAGTAACCCAACGACGTTTCACCGACGGTTGAGGGCCTGGCTTGGTGGAGCAATCCGCTATTTGTATTTCTATTCTTTTATTTCCGTCGTGTGATAATTTCCTTTAGATTCATTATGATTATAGAGTTATTTGATTGTTGTTGGATTGAATTCGGATTTGATGTATACATTAATGAATTGCACTGCTATTCTACCTTAGCAAGGATTGTATTTCCTATCTTATTCATCTTGCTATCTTTTATAAAGCGTTGATGTTCCATTGATTTATGATTCATTCCAATTAACTATTTCATAGTGTTGGCCATTGATAAGGTTGAAGTATTAAGAGGATTCATTGCTTAAATTGCATTAAGTTTATGTTTGTTGTTCAATTAATGTTTGCTGTTCCATTTTCGTTCATTGTTCATTTCTAGTTCATTAGGTTCAGATTTGTAGAGAAATAGTTTATAGTTGTTGTGTGCATATAGGAATTACGAATTGCTGCTCTTTTCCAATTCTTGTTATTAGAAGAAGTTTTGCTTAGTTATTTTCATCAGCAAGTTGTTCAATTTCGATTTCATTTCGATAGCTTTACATCAATACTGTCAACTGTAGAGAACACTGGTTATTGCTTCCAAGTTCCCAGATTGATTACCTTATTCTAGTTTGATTTCAATTGCATCAATTTCTAGAGGAATGAGTTATTGCTACTGTATCCTCGATTGATGGTTGTTGAGTGAATAGATATATTTTAAGAGCATTTGAGTTTATGTTACTGTAATTAGATTTCTCTTCCAAGCATTTGTTTACTTTTGTACACTGTACTACATCTCACACATCATTACTCTTAGAATGAATTGCTGCCTCAGACACAGTACACTCTTGAAATAAAAAGTTTCTCTAGGATTGATAATTAATGTGAGATAAATAGGTGTTAAAAAGATACCTTTTATGCCTCAACATTTTGGCGCCGTTGCCGGGGAGAGTGTATGCCATTTAGAAAGAGTGATGCATATTTAATTTTTTCTGCTTGGGAAGAATTGGGTATTAAATACGGAAGGTAAGAACTTGCGCACCGAGCAAGAAACACACTTTTTCACTGGCCCGCTCAACAGCAGAATTGAGTGAAAGCTTAAGGTAGAAATGAATGCTTGAATTTTTTTTTGAATTTTAGAGGTAGAATTTTCGAAAAAAATCTTGTAATTCCACTCGAGTGGTGATGTAAGCACCACCCATTTCACTAACCAATTGACAGGAACATTGGAAGGAGGATCCTTAAAGAAACACATGAAGAAAATCTTCTATCATGGTAATAAATGGCTCACATTGCAACTTTTGAATTCCCTATCAAAGATCTAGGAGGAGTGACACAAATGCACATAATTCCCCCATTGTCTCTACCAAATTTTCATGGTTTGACAAATGAAGATCCAAATACATTCTTGTTTGAGTTTGAAATAATTTGTAGAGGATATGATTATTGTACTTACGATCAAAGGTTGAAATTTTTTCCTCTTACTCTAAAAAGAGCAGCTCTCCGATGGTTCATGAGCCTAGGTGGGAACTGCATCCAAACATGGCAGGACATGAAGAACATATTCTTGAAGAAGTACCAAGACTACTGCAAATCCAATGAAGATATTTTTGGTATGATACAAGGGGAAGATGAAAGCTTGGAGGACTATATAGAGTGATTTCAATACAATCTTCAAAAATCAAAGCATAAGCATCTGGAAAAAGAGATCTTGAAAACACTCCTTCTTAAAGGAATCAAAGATGAATTTTTAGAACTCTTAAATCTGATAGGAAAAGGTGATGTTTTTCAGTTATCATATGATGATGTTTGTGAATTTTGCATAAGTTATTCAAGAGGAATCTCCAAGGCTGGTAAGAATTCTAGAGACGTTTGTTCTTTCTTTTCCAAATATACTACAATAACAAGAGACATAAGACCTGAAATCAATGTTTTATTTGAAAATTTTAAAGTTGATTTTATTAGCTCTCTAAATTCACAACTGAATGTTTTTTAGGTTCAGAAAAATCAAGAATTTGATGAAGTGTTTTGCCCTCATTACCAAAAGGAGCATCCCATAGATACTCACTCTTCCTTATCTAATTTGGAAGTAGCATATCAAAGAGATGGGGAAGCTACAACAAGGTCAAAACCATGGAAATCATGGCCTATAGGTATGGTTCAAAACACTTTTTCTTCATTCTCTTACTTGCATAATTCGTTATGGAATACTCATATGTTAGGGCAGACATGCCAATCTCAATATAACCACTACCAATCTTTTCTACAATCTTGGCATGGTTCACCTTATGATTGCATGACTACTATCCCTCATCTTGTATCACAAACACATATTCCAGCTCTTCCACAACACCTTGTTTGCCGATCAAAATTATCTAATCAACCCAATCAACTACAACATCAAGAGGCTCCATTCCCTATACAATCTCCTTCTCAACTCATTCCACACCCTCACCATAATAAACTAGTACAACATGCTTACAGTGTTGAACTGCAAAATTTAGCCACCCTTCCCACCCATTCTATCTCACATGCACCATTGGAGAAAACTTACACTGAGACTCAGAATGTCTTAAATCCAAAAATTGTAGAAGTTATGAAAGAAAACGAGGTTTCTTCTAATTTACATCAACAAACTGTTTTAAACACCCAAGAACTTCATGATATGATGGCTATGGTAAATCAATAAAGTAAAGGATATATTGAATATTGGTTTCACTCCATCATTTGTTTGCAACATCACTCTATGCTTCAACAATTTTTGGCACCATCTTTTCAAGGGAAGTTGGCTTCTCATACCCTAATTTTTATTAACATGCATTTTTAAAATTTGGGTATGTACATACTAGAGGCCTTATTTCTAAAATGGTTCCACTGGAAATACTCTTATACATAAACATATTCAATTCTCAAAGAAGATTAGGATGGTAGAGGGAAAAAATAAATGAGGAAATAAAATAAACACATTTTTTTTATTTTTGTAAATATAGTTGTTTTGTTGCAACACGCTGTGGAAATCAACATTGGTGATGAATATTCTAACTTATTTATGTATTTTAATGAATTATATTGCAAATAAAAATTCTAAAAACACTTATATTTATTTTTATCATCAATATGGAAAAATTACTTGAATATTATTTTTTTGGCTTGCGGGCTTGATGAAATTCCTGAAAACAAAGTTGGGACAGTCATGTTTTGGGAGACCAAAAGTGAATATTTTTAAAACTTGTTTCTATCCTAAGTAGCCCTTTATGTATAATTTACAACCCAATTTGAATCACTACATTTGGATTTGAAACGAAAAAATTAGAACCAAAACATTGACAGGGTGTCTAGTAGGAAGCTCAAGAACAGAGTTGGGACAGTCAGTTTTTGGAGGCCTAAATGAATATATTTTTAAAACAAGTTTTTATGGTAGATTCCTCTATGAATCTAGTTTACAAATCAATTTGAATCACTCAATTTTGATATGATATAAGGAATTTATGACCAAAATACTGACTGCCTATCATAAATCAACACTCTTGAAACTCTGTTTTCTCGGCTGTTCCCTAGCATATTTGACCCATAAATTCTCCTTATCTTCAAAACCTATTTCCATTTGAGGTCAATAAATGAATATAATTTAATATCCAATTTGAATCAGTTCAATCCGCCAATAAACGAATAATTTATGCTCGAAATACCAACTATTGGTCTGAGATGGAAAATCGAAAATGACTATATTATGCAGGTTGTTCTAAGCAAGTTTAACATACCATTACATGGAATTTTTGAAACTTGTTTCTATTGGAGATAAAAATTTGAATTATCTCTCATTTAGCTTTGGAATCACTCGAATCGGATGAAAAACAAAGAAGTTATGATTAAAACACTACTGGTTAGTATGGTCGACCACTGCTCTCCCGTAGGTAACAAATACAATTTGTTTTATTTTTCCATGGATTTGTTCTAAAGAGTAACTACTTGTTAGTTTTTTTCATAATTTTTGAATTAGGGGAGCCTGATCACCTCTCTTTCTCCATGATTTAATGTTTTATTGTAGGTAGACACTCATTTTTAGCAGGTCTTAGGAGAACAAAGAAGGTCAATTTATGGACGAGCGATTTTTTAAAATTTAGTAAAACAAGGGAATTTCATCTAGTTCATTACGCAACAGATTTATACCAAGAATATATGAAGAATTAGTTCCCATTTCAAGATTCATGTTACTGCTTCCAAAACATTTTTTAAAAAGATCATTTTTTTCCATTAATAGATTGATATTCCTTTAGGAAATAACATCATAGCTGTTGTAACTTAATAAAGTGTTGTTTCTTTTCTGATTTCTTTTATGTTTTTGTGTTTTAGGTGTTGATCCCTTCAAATTGCAATTTTCACTCAAGTGGTAATTGAACAATAAGTACCCCACCATGCAAGTTTCAATCGCAGAAGGAAATTCTTCGGTAGCACCAATTCTGTAAAAAAAAAATATTTACTTTTTTCTTGAAACCTGTACATAAAGTTTGTTTTCTTTTACTTTGCTTTTTTTTTTTGTATAGAATTTTATTTCTTGAACCATTCTTACTTTGCTTGTGAATTTTTGTTGTTCCTTCTTTCGAAAGGAACAAAAATTTTGCTGTGAATGTTTTTGCTGTTTCTTTCCAAAGGAACAACACTTTTGCTGTTCCTTTCGAAAGGAACAACAGTATTGTTGTGAGCATTTTTGCTGTTCTTTTCCAAAGGAACATTTTTTCGAAAGGAACAACAACATTTTCGCAGATTGTTTTTGCTGTTCTTTTTAAAGGAACAACACCTTTTGAGTGGATTGTTTTTGTTTTAGATCAACATTTTTGAGGATTTCTGATAACTCTGCTAAAGGAAAACATACTATTCATACGCAATCATACAAATTAAAGCTTACTGTAATAAAAAAATTAAAAGAAATTGTCATTTTTAAGAAAGTTGTTTAGTAATGATAAGGAAAAGGAAAAAATGGACATAATCAATAACATGATTTTGCTGTCTTACTACCACTGAATTAATCTAATCGATTATCCTTATCATGTTGGTTTTTCTCATATTTTATAACTTTCTTCGATTTTTACTTATGGAGTAGGAACAAGGACATATTCTTTTCTATTGAGCTGTTTAGACTTCTTCCACCATCCCTACTCTTAAGGAGTGTTGAGCCATCCTTTATGAATAAATAAGAAAGTGCTATATGAAAAGAAAAATATTTACATATTTCATTAATAATTTTATAATTTGATAGATGGAGGATAGGGGGTCTCATCAAGAGCCGACCTACCATGTTCATAAGGAAGTAAGTGAAGTGGCATTCCCATCATGGCCACCAAACCACGGATATGGTCCAATGGACAATTGAAAAAATTAAGAATTCCTTGGAACAGGAGGTCTCATCACGAGCCGGCCTGCCCACTTTTCACTTCTTCCCAGTGAATGGCATTGTGATTTATCTGGTCACCAAGCCAGCACAATGGCCTCCGTTATGAAAATTAACAAGCAATTCCTCAGCATAAATAAAGGACAATGGTTCCAAGGGTGAGAGAGCAACTCTGTCAAGGTTATGGACACCTGTGGGCAATAGAGCTCTGCTGATGGTATTGGAGTCACATTTATACACATCAATAATAATATTAAACCCTTTTTCCTATATCTCTATTTAAATATTAGATGAAAGTATGAATCCATAACCTTTGATTTTGAACCTATTATACATGAAAATCATCATAAATCGATCACATTAGCTTAAGTGGGTAATAAACACATTTGTACTTATGTTTATCTTAAGTTGTCCCTTCTCCTTATCCTTGAATCATTACAAAACACTTCTATATCTGTTTACGATTTATCACATGCATGGATTTCAGTAAATGCTATAATTTCATTGATTGTATCATAAGTATGTATGCCTTTCCATGCTGTACAATTGCTGTGCAATACGATGCTCTTCTATTTTGCTGATTTGCCACAATATTGATACTGCATTTTTACAGACTTTTTTTTTGAACTTTTTTGCATGCATATTATCTGTTGCCATTCCAAACTGAAATTGTGGATTCCAGAAAATTGCATACAGAATTGTGATTTGTTTACAGGAGAACAACAAGTATGGGGGGAAATTCTATTCGCAGCACGACCACACTATTGCAATTAACAATGAAGGCTCGTGAACACACACAATTCTTCAGACATGATGTGCTTGCATGGCTTCCACCTTTTGCATCACTTTTAGTATCTGCTCAGCCTACATCAGCTTCAATAAAGGCCAGTCCCTACATGTCATCCCACATTTTTTCGGAGGTAACACTTGAGGTAAAATAGCATAATTTTCTGATTTATTATGAATTTAGGAGAATTTCATGAAAATCCATTGAGCATTATTTATCATCATTCATTCCACTTCCCATTTTTTTTTAGACACGTCTCATATTTCAGTTTGGGGGAGTGTTGATTTCATTCATTTCTTTCTTATGACCATGTCAGTAATCTTCTTTGATATTCTTATTCATTCTCAACACCTCCCTTATTCCATGTTGTTTTACACCAAGCATAGATTTCAACAGATTGTAGCAACCACCTCTCTTTGTTTTCTAGCATCGCATGAGGACATGCTAATTCTTCAGTTTGGGGGGTGGGGGAATTGCTACACATGATGGATGTTTTCCATTTTCTTTCTCATTTAAGGCATACGATTTCATTTTTATACAGTGCAGAAATTGATTTGCATATATCTTTAAAACTATGAACTGAATTCTTGTAATTTCTGGATAACAAAGAGGTATCATTAAAATACACAAACCCAGATAATTTCACGCTAAATTAGTTCATAAAATTTCGAAAATTATGCACTATCACCTACAACCATTTTTGTTTATATCTCATGATCTGTGCATCAAAACAATTTTATTTTTGAGAAAATGATTAATGAAGGTTGTTGTTACTTATGTCACATTTTTCTGCAACTTCATATACATATAGTTGAATGTCAACTGTAAAAATTGTTATGCCTTCATCAATATTGCTAAAATTGAATATTCATTATTTGAGGAAAAATTCATTTGTTCCATCCATTTCATGAGTTGGGATGAACAATTTTATTTGCTTGGTTAACACATGGGTTTTGTCTTTGGGTTGCATTAGAACATGCAATATATTCAGTTCTGGGTTGCATGAGGACATGCAATATATTCAGTTTGGGGGTATATTGGGTCATGAATACGACCACTTTTTAACACTTATTTCATCCATTTTTACTCTTCTTTATCATGTCATTTATTATAATTTATCATATAAATCCATTTTATAATGATTTATGCTTTTATAGATGAATATTATTTATTCTCCTTTATTTTTAATAAATTGATGATTATTATGCATAATTTTATCAATGATAGTTTATTAATATATTTTTAAATATTACTCACCATTTTAGCCTCCAAGATATTTGCCAGATTGAAGATTTGATGTCTAAATCATCATCAGATATTCCAACTCAGAAATTTGTTGGAATAAGAAGTGACAGTTTTGCGGTTGAGATTTTGGGCAAATGAAGAAGAATCTGGAAAATCCAGAACATGGGTTTTGTCCAGGACAGACCAAATTAACTTTGGTGAAGAACGGTTTGCCCAAATTCGGCCTGTATTGAGAGAAGCACAGGGTTTTTTGAGCACGATTTTCTTAGATTTGTTGTTGCGGCCGTCCTCCAAATCTCAGCTGCAAAGCCAAATTCACCTTCCTTTTGTTGAAAGATGGATGGAAATATATTTTCTGGTTGATCAAGTTGTTGGGAACAATTCAATATTGTTATGAGAGATCATATTTGCTATTTAATTTCTCCTCTTTCTGATTATAAAAGGAGAGCATGTATTGTGTATTGGAGAAGAATGGATGATTATTGAATTCCTTTTGTAACACTGTAATTCCTTGACTCTTTTGAGCAAAGAGCAACTGATGTAAAAGCTATTCATGTTTTATTAATACAAAGAGGCGTTCTCGTTCCATTGCTCAAGCTCTGCAGTAGCCCAGCGGCGTTTCACCGGCGGTTGAGGGCCTGGCCCTGGTGGAGCAATCCGCTGTTTGTATTTCTATTCTTTTATTTCTGTCGTGTGATAATTGCATTTAGATTCATTACGATTACAGAGTTATTTGATTGTTGTTGGATTGAATTCAGATTTGATGTATACGTTAATGAATTGCACTGCTATTCTACCTGAGCAAGGATTGTATTTCCTATCTTATTCATCTTGCTATCTTTTATAAAGCGTTGTTGTTCCATTGATTTATGATTCATTCCAATTAACTGTTTCATAGTGTTGGCCATTGACAGGGTTGAAGTATTAAGAGGATTCATTCCTTATATTGCATTAAGTTTATATTTGCTATTCAATTAATGTTTGCTGTTCCATTTCCGTTCATTGTTCATTTCTAGTTCATTAGGTTCAAATTTGTAGAGAAATAGTTTATAGTTGTTGTGTGCATATAGGAATTACGAATTGCTGCTCTTTTCCAATTCTTGTTATTTGAAGAAGTTCTGCTTAGTTATTTTCATCAGCAAGTAGTTCAATTTCGATTTCATTTCGATTCCTTTACATCAAGACTGTCAACTATAGAGAACACTGGTTATTGCTTCCAAGTTCCTAGATTGATTACCTTGTTCCAGTTTGATTTCAATTGCATCAATTTCTAGATGAATGAGTTATTGCTACTGTATCCTCGATTGATGGTTGTTGAGTGAATAGATAGATTTTAAGAGCATTTGAGTTTATGTTACTGTAATTAGATTTCTCTTCTAAGCATTTGTTTACTTTTGTACACTGTACTACATCTCACATAACATTACTCTTAGACTGAATTGCTGCCTCAGATAGAGTACACTCTTGAAAAAAAGAGTCGCTCCCGGATTGATAATTAATGTGAGATAAATAGGTGTTAAAAAATACCTTTTATGCCTCAACAGTAGTGAAGTGGCAGTGACGTGGAAATCTGACATGGTACATGACGTGGCCTAGACCCCAAAAACCACTGTTAGTTTATGATGACGTGGCATCGACATGGCAATAACATGGCAAGGTGACATGGCACGATGAAATGGACCTTTCCCACATACCTCACATCACATATCACATAGGATAAGTTATTGTTAAACATTAAAGGTTGCAAAGTGCGATAAATATTCCCAGATGTGATGTAGTTTCAAAGGAAAAATCCAAAGGATTTCAAATCCTCATGTAGAGCCTTTTCTGTGTTAAATCTCATCGGAGGAGGAAAAGGATATTACAATGTAAATTTTATGGAACGCAAAATGTGATGAGTGATGTCAGGTGGGACCCGATCGTGATCGAAAATCACAAATCTTAAAAAATAAGTTGTAAAGGTAAATTTTAAAACCACCAAAGTGTTATGTGTGATGTTAGGTGGGACTCGTCGCAATCGCAAATCATAAAATTTAAAGGATAACTGTGGAGGTAGATGTTATAATCGCTGGAGTGCGATGTGTGATGCAGTGGGGCCCGATTGCAAATCACAAATCGCCAGTCTTAGAAGATAAGTGTTAAAGGTAAAGTTAAGTCTTATGTCGTGCAAAGTGTGATGTTGGCGCGTATGCGATGTATTTCAAAGAAAAGGCCTAAATATTTTAAAGTCTGGGCAAATGCGGTTTGTGCGCTATTTTATGAAGAAAAGAGGGTAAGCATGACATCAAGACTCGGCCACCCATTCAAAGAGTTTTCCACCATTTACCTGAGAGAAGGAAAGTTCTGCCAATTGTTAAAAGAACAAAGGGTTTATGTATTAAAAAACCGCCAAAGATAACAAGATTAAAGATTCATTCAAAAAATGGGCACGAGTAGTAAGGGTCGAGTTAGGCAAAGGCATTTTTACAAAATTGTTATGTTATAATAGCAGAAATGGAAAAGGTAGCAAACTCATTGGCATAGTCACTAACCGATGAAAAGTGGCACACACTACACCATATTTAATTACCAAAAGCCAGTTTTCTGAAAAGCAGTGCCAGATGTCAAAGCCACCATTCATTTCCTCTTCATGACCATCACAGCCACCTACAAGCTTATTGTTTAATCTTATGAAGAGCCATTGAAGTGTTTGGATCCATGAATAGCTGCCCAAAATTAATTCTACAGGCGGTGTTTTTGTTAGAGATGTCTAATTAGGGCTTGCATGGCCACACTTGTCCATTTTCTGCTAAATTGTAATCAATGAAAGGTTTCCGAGTAAGGTAGGGCAATGGACTTAGTCTTTAGATAAATACTGCATGCCTTAGAAGTATCAAGGGTTGGGAAATTGGACCCTGCTGAAACTTTCATTGTAAGAAGCATTGGAACACTGTAACTATTTGAGATGGGCATCAATAATAAGAGACCGTTCACAGGATTCTTGATCTATTTTAATGATGATGTTCTTTCCTCTGTGTTAATGTTTTTCCTTTGTCTTTTCATGTTGTGCATCGATTTATCTGATTGCAAAACAGAAAATTTATATTAATATTTGTTGAGAGAGCAACTTAATTCTATCTATTTTGTTATCTTTGTATTTTCTTCTGAAGTATAGTTAAAGAATTTTTAACTGCTCTATAGCTGTTACTAAACTCATTTCTTTCTTTCATCTCATATTCACACTGCCAATAAGATCTAGTCTGCATAGTTAGGTTTCCCTGTGAATGCCCTTGAAAATTTGATGCACCATTCAACCTTTTGTGACTCTATAGCCCAATGGATTAAGTTTTACATCTCTATCTGTCCAACCACCCCATCAATCAAACAAACAACCCTCATAATTTTTATAACTAGCCTAATATCAACACTTATAATTATCAAGTTAAATCATAAAAACAAAGAGAGCCCTCTCTAAGTCTAGGAAGGCTAGGTCCTGGACTCCAAATTGGTTTGATGTTGTCCTCTGCTATTTTTTCTTGCCAATATTACAAATTACTGAGTGATAACATAATAGCGACCATACTGGGAAGACACTTATTGAAAAAGCTTAGTGTTTCTTTAGAACTCAGAAACCCCAATCAAAATTAGATTATTTGAGTATTTTACAAGATTGGTATCTAGTTTTTGATGGTGGACAACAAGCGAGACACAAGAAAGTTGAAATCATCCACCTGGCAACCCCAATTTAGACCAGTTCCATTCAAT